>CM065378.1:3715000-4337500 GCA_033060915.1 Euryodendron excelsum | reverse complement strand
AGCTCTGGGTATCAAACCGGTAACCTCCTGAGAATTCTTTTAATAGTATTCTCGACCTTCCAATACCTTTTCAGATCATTCTGAGTCTATTTCGGCAAACTCGGTACAAAATGACCGTTTTGGCCCTGGTGGGCAGGTCACCTTTTTCAACCACACTGGCTCTGGTTATCAAACCAAAAACCTTTTGAAACACTCTAGATTGTGTTTCGAACCTTCAAGTCCTCTCATGAGTCATTCTGAGTCCATTCCGGTAGTTTTTCGGCCTAATTGACCGTTGTGCCCCTAATAGCTCGGTCGATAATTCTGACTTTTTTTTTCAAGTCCGTTACCCCTGGGACACCATTTCAAGGGTTTCTACCTATTTTTGGCCTTTTGGACCATTCCCGGTTGTCGTGCCCAAATTTTTCGCACTAGAGGAATACACACAAGTGAAAAAAAATACTGTACTCTCTTGTTAGAACTCATCCTCCTAAAAGAATGAGTGTGACTAGGTTTGAATTAAAAATTGATTTCAATAAAGGGCTTTTGACAAATATTCGGAGTTGCCACCTAACTTGATTAAGGTGAGTTAGGTTACCTAAAACTAAGCACAATCTGAAGACTACACTTAGGGTTTTTGAAAACAATTTTGAAAATACTTCCTCAAGAGAGGGTTTTTAAGAAAACAGGTTGTTTGGCAACCTTTGAAAAACCTTTAAGCCCTTTTTTGAAAATAAACTCCATTTTGGTCTTTCGAAAATAGTGATCCTAAGTTCGAAGGTTGTTTACGTGTAGGGAAGATGCACTAAGCCATCACCCTACCCCACCCTTGCGGTACCTACATGTTTATTCACCATAGATTTTTATTCACCATAGATTTACCTATGAGAGTCTTCAACTAATGTATGTCCAAAACTATCCACTTTGAAAAAAAAATTTAGAAAGAAATTGACATGATGCATGATATGCAAGTGCAAGAAAAGAGAGTTTGAAAATAGATTTGAAATAGATTTGAAAAGACTTGATTTGATTCTAGAAAGGAGATTTGAAAAGATAGATTTGATTTTGAAAGAAAGTTTTAGAGATTGAAAATAGAGATTTGAAAATAGATTTTTTGAATTGGAAGTTGAAAATAGATCATGGAATTGGAAACTTGAAGAATATTGTAGAATTGGAGATTTGAAAGAAATTGTGGAATTGGAGATTTGAAAAAGGCTGTGGAATTGGAAATTTGAAAAAGATTGTGACTGCATCCATGAGGGTTGCTTACATATCCTTTTTGAGGAATCAGGTCAGTCGTAATTCAGACAAGAGTTCGATAGAGAATAGAATGTTTGATTTGAAAAAAAGATTTTGATTTGGAACTCAGAATAGAAGATTTGAAATTGGAATTTGGAGTTGAAAAGATTGGACTTTGATTTGGAAAGATAGAACTTCGAAGAAGGATTTGGACTTATTTTGGAAAGATTGAGATTTAGGAAATCTAGACTTAAGAACAATAGGATTTAGGAAAGACTTGAGATTAAAAAAGATTAGACTCAAATGTTGGACTTGAAAGATTAGGAAAGTTAGAATTAGGAAAGGTTCGAATTAGAAAAGTTTCAAATAAAAAAGTTTCATTTTAGGAAAGTTCTATTTTAGGAAAGATTTCGAATTAGGAAAGTTTAAAATAGGAAAAGTTTTGAAAGTGGAAAGTTTTGAATGAAGAAAGTTTCAAATTTAGAAAGTTTTGGATTTGAAAAGATTTGAATTTGGAAAGATTAGAATTTAAGAAAGTTCAGAATTTAGAAAGATTTAAAAATTTAGATTTGGAAAGTCAAAATTTGGAAAGGTATGGAATTAGGAAACGGTTGGTTTGGGAAAGATTTGGAAGCTTAAAGTTTAAGGAAAGATTTAAATGTTTAAATTTTGGAAACTTGAAGTTTAGGAAAGTATGAGATAGGATGGAGTTGGGTTTGGAAGGATTGAGATTCCTATTTCCTAAAACAAAGGATTGGATTTTGTTTCTAAAAAAAAAAGAGATGGTTTGATTTTGTTTCCAAAAATGAAGGACTGGGTCTAGTTTCCTAAATGGAAGATTGGATTTGGTTTCCTAAAGGGAAGATAGGATTTGACATGGATTTGGAAGGTGAAGTTTTAGAAACCCTAGATTTGGAAGTCTATAGTTTGGACGTAGAAAAGAGGTTTTTCAAAACTTATGATTTGAGGCAAGATTGGAAATCATGTTTTTGGGAAGGAAAATTAGGGTTTCCTAATTGTTGGCTCTAGGACTTGACTTAGGCTATAAGAAAAGAGATTTTTGGAAAGTGAGTTTTTAGAAATGAAGATTTTTGAAAGAAATCCTAAAGAGGAGTTTTTAGACAATGAATTTTGAAAAGAGAGTTTTTGGAAAGGGATTTTAGAAAGTAAAACTTTGAGAGAGTTTTTGAAAAGAGAGGTTTTGGAAGGAGATTTTAAAAAGGAGTTTTTGGAAAGTGAATTTTGAAAAGAGAGTTTTAGAAAGGGATTTTAGGAAAGAGTTTTTCTAGGAAGGAGTTTTTAGAAAAGTGAGTTTTGTGAAGGGAAGTTTTAGAAAACAACTTAGGAAAGGAATTTTGAAAAGGAGATTAAAGAGAATTTTTAGAAAGGGTATTGGAAAAGAGATTTTTAGAAAGAGAGATTTGAAAAGAGAGTTTTTAAAAAGTAGATAAAATATCTCACTTTCCTAAAGCGATTTTAACCAGAAGAAGGCTAGAACCACTTTAAGATAGTGGTTTTGAAAACAACAAAGATTTGAAAATATGAACCACATTGGTCATTTTAAATGTAACACTTTCCTAAAGCAATCCTAACCATGGAAAGGCTAGAATCACCATAGGATTGTGATTTTGAAAACAATTTTGAAAAAAGAAGATTTTGATGCAAGTTTGAAAATGATGTTAATGCAAGTTTTGAAAACGAGTTTGAAAACAAATTTTGGAAGAATGCAAGATCATGATATGCACAATGTAAGTTGGGGTCGTGAACATACAAGGTTAAAGGCTTCACCACATAATCAAGGGGGCCGAACCTACATGGTCTCCGGTTAGACTAAGAGAAAACCCCCGACACAGTGACCTCCAATAGCCTAATCCTACACATGACCGGGAAATCCCTTGTTTCAAGCATGCAAGAAGGGGGGGGGGGGGAAGAAGATGGGGGATTAAAATAGAAGAAAACCCAAGTGGGTTCAGAGAGAGAAGAGAGAGGAGGAAGATGTGTAAACTTAAATAGAATGCCTACCTTGTGTCTTCTTTATTTTGCTTTCTTTCTTCTTCTTGCTTTGCTTCGGTCTTCGCCTTGATCTTCAAGAGTTTGCTTGGATCTTCGGAAACTTCAGAATTGCAATACTTCAAGTATTCAATGGAGGCTTTGGAGGCTAGTGTATGAGTGTATAGGAGTATATGTGAGTTAGGGTTTGTGTATGGAGGCTCAAGTTTTGGAAAACCTAAAGGGGACTAGAGTTTAGGGAGGCTACGAGCTCTGTATATCGAAGATGAGAGTTTTTAGACTGAGTTTGCAGACCATTTTCACGCTGGAAGAGGTTCTGTATTTATAGAGAGAAGAATGACCTGGCGCCAGGCAAAATTTTCTTCTGGCGCCACTAGAAGTGGCGAAGCCAGCCATTTAGGAAAGTTTTTAAGTCGGCAAGCAACATATCTTCAGAAGACTTGGGCGCCTGTACTAGTGACTACCATGTAATGTTTAGCCTGACTTCACTAAGAGTAGCTCCGGAAGGTTCGGGAATGATTTAAAAAAAGCCGAGAATGACCTGGAAGGCTGGAAAGGGACAAGAACCCTTAGAATAGAGTCCCGGAGGTATTAGACTTGAAAAATGATGAAAAGATATGTTTGGAGGGTCGACCGGGCTATTAGGGGCAAAACGGTCAATTGGATCAGAAAACTACCGGGATGGACTCCAAATGTCCTGGAAGAAGACTTGAGGTTTAAAAACATTACTCAGAATGTCCTAGGAGGTTACCGGTTTGTTACCCAGAGCCGGTGTGGTCAGAAAAGGCGACTGGCCTACTAGGGGTAAAACGGTCATTTTGCACCAGGTTTGCTGGAATTGACTCGGAATGATCCAGAGAGATAATGAAAGGTCAAGAATACTATAAGAAGCATTCTCGGGAGGTTGTTGGTTTGATACCCAGAGTCGGTGTGGTTCTCGGGGCATTTGACTGCCTAGGGGCAAAATGGTCATCTTGATCGGAAAGTCTCAGAATTGGCCCGAAACCGACTAGAAGGCACCTAATCATGCCGGATCGTCTTTGGGACGATCTTGGAAAGGTGGACTTACCCTTCTGAGGATTTAGGTACTTTCTCGAGAAACGTGCCGAAAATGGCCCTAGGGGCAGTTTGGTCATTTTTCACCGAAGTGGGCTAGTACGCACCAGTGTTGACCTGGGTTTTGAGTATTTCCACCACTTTGACGGAGGTCCCGTGATACAAGGGTTTGTTGGCAATTCCCTATATCGACCTATTTAAGAGTGTTTTCGCCACTTTGACGGTTGCAATGTTTATGAGTACTTCCGCTACTCTGACGGTTCGCGATCATTCCCGAGACTGTCTGATCTCGGAAAGCTGCTAGATGGACTTAGCGCCTGAGGAATCAACTTTCTCGAAAGGCGTGCCAAAACGGACATTTCTACATTGACGGGCTAGCAAGCGCTAAAGGTGGACTGTTCTACCATCTCGGGGACTTGGGGTTTCGTCCCGGTCGACAGGTTTGAAGGGACTTACCATTTCGAAGAGTTCACTCAGAAACGTGCCGGATTGGAGGGTTTTACCACCTTGAAGAATCAACTTTCTTGAAAGGTGTGCCAGATTTAATTGAAATTATTATTGGAAATGGGACTTACCGTCTTCGGAAATACGTGCCTATTAAAATTGGACCGAACAATGCCCCTAAGGCCATTTTGGTCATTTTGCCTCTATTTGGGCCCAACGGGCCCATGAAGTGATGGATTGACTAGATTAGACTTGGAAACTTGATTTAGATTGAAAAATGTCCATATTTACTTGAATACAAGTCTGGATGGACTGGAGACTACCGAGCGGGCAAAAATGGGGTGCTTACACCGGCCTCTCGGAATATTTTCGGACTTTTCGGAGTCACTCTCAGTGAAGCCAAGCCAAAAATTGCATGGTAGTCACTAATACAGGCGTCCCAAATATTTTACCTTACATATCAAGGGTTGAAAGATATGTTACTTGCCGACCTTAAAACTTTCCTAAGTGGCTCCAGCCACTCCTAGTGGTGCCAGAAGGAAATTTGGTCTGGTGCCACTGCACCAGGTGCCAGGTTAATCTCCTATCTATAAATACAGAGCCTCCCACCTGCGTGAAAAGGGTCCAAAAACTCTACTTTTCCAATTACAGAGCTCGAAGTCTCTTCAAACCCCAGCCTCTATAGTTTCTCCAAACCCTAGCCTCTACACACTTAACCTTAATATCTATACACATTTCATACACTCATATACATGCCTCCAAAACCTCCATTGAAGACTCAAAGTGCTGCAACTTGGAAGCTTTCAAGGATCAAGCAAAGCAAAGCAAGCAAGGCAAGCAAATAAGAAGAAAACAAAGCAGACTTTCTTTTTATGTTTATGTACTTCCCCCCTCTCTCTTCTTCCTCCTAACCAATTTGGATTTTCTTCTATTTTAATCCTCTATCTTCTCCCCCCCCCCCTTTTTCTTGCATGCTTGAAATAAGAGATTCCCCGATTCATGTGTAGGGAGGATGGTTGAAAGTCACTGTGTTAGGGGCTTTCTTCTAATTCAACCTCAGACCATGTGGATTTGGTCTCCTTGATTATGTGGTAAAGCCAACCTTGTATGTTCACGACCCCACTTGCATTGTGCGTAGCATGTTTATTCATCCCTTCAAAACTTATTTTCAAAAAGTTATTTTCGAAGTTTGCATCAAAATGCTCTTTCAAACTTGCATTCAAAGTCTCTTTTACAAAACATGTTTTCAAAATTATGCTCCTAAAGTGATTCTAACCAATCTATGATTAGGGTTACTTTAAGAAAGTGTTATATTCATTGTGGCTATCAAGGTCCATATTTTGGGTAATCCTAGCTTGTTTTCATCAAAACCACAAACTTAAGATGATTCTAGCCATTCCATGGTTAGGATTGTTTTAGGAAAGTGTGATATTCAATGTGATCATATTGGTCCATATTTCAAATCCATGTTGTTTTCAAAACCACCAACTTAGAATGGTTCTAATATCTTCATGGTTAGAATCTTTTTAGGAAAGTGAGACATTCAAAAGGTTTTCAAAAAGTTCATATTCAAACTCCCTTTCAAAATTACATTTCAAAATACGTTCTAAAAACTTTATTCAAAAATCTACTTTCTAAAAACTCCTTCCTAAAAACTCCTTTCAAAAATTTATTTTCCAAAAACTCTTTTCAAACTTCTTTTAAAAAATTCTCTTCAAAGATTTACTTTCTAGAAACTATCTTCAAATCTTCTTCCTAGAAACTCTCTTCAAAATATTTATTTTCTAAAATCTCTTTTTCTTGGAGTCCAGGTCAAGCTTTAGATCCCATGGCTAGGAAACCTTAATTTTTTTTTCCCAAAGACATGACTTCCTCTTTTGCTTCAAATCAAAGTTTCTAAAAACTATTTTTTACATCAAATCTTAGGTTTCCAAAATTTCTTTTCTTTTACATAAAATCAGAGGTTTTTAGATCCTAGATTTTCAAAATTCAACCTTTCCGATTCTATATCAAATCCAATCTTCCAACTTAGGAAACTAGATCAAATCCTTCAATTTTAGAAACTATATCAAATCATCTCTTTTTGGGAATAAAATCAAATCTTCTATTTTAGGAAATAGAAATCAAATCTTTCCTAATTCAAACATTTTCTAATTACAGCATTTCCTAAGTTCACATCTTTTTAAATTCAAGACTTTCCTAAAATGGAACCTTCCTATTCCAAAACTTTCCCAAATTCAAACTTTCCAAATTCCAAATCTTTCTAATGTTGAAATCTTTCCAAATTCAAAACTTTCCTAAAATGAAACTTTTTAAATTCAAAACTATCTTAAATTGAAATATTTCCAAAACCAACTCTTTCCTAATTTGAAACTTTCCTAAAATGAAAACTTTCCTAAAATGAAACTTTTTTAATTTGATATTTTCTTGAAATGGAACTTTCTTATTTTGAAATATTCCTAATTCAAAGCTTTCCGAAGTCCAACCTTTTTAAAACCCTAACTTTCTAAATTATTTTAAGTCAACTGTTTTCAAATCAAATCAAGTCTCTTTTTCAAATCTTCTTTAAATTCAACTTTCCTAATTCGAGCCTTTCCTAAATCCAACTTTTTTAAATCAAACTTTTCAAGTCTGAATCAAATCCTTTCAATTCAACTACATGTTCTAATCTTAGGTAACCTAAACCTCAGGAAACCTAAATCCTAGCTCAACCCTAATCCTAAAGTTAGGAAGCTTCAACTATTTTCTAAAACTCCTTTTTAAACCAAGATGGTTTTCCCACTTCACACTTCAAAATGTTTTCAAAACTCAACTCCTTTCTTAAACTAAGTCCAAATTTTCTTCCAAAGTTCAAACCTTTTTTTAGGTCTAAGTTTAATTTTAAATCAAATATTGATTTCATATCTTCTATTCTAAGTTCAAATCAAATCCCTTTTCAAATCAAACTATTTTTCTAATCAAATCTTTTCAAGTCAAACTTTTTCAAAAACCTAAAAGTATCTATTTTCAATCGGACTCTGGTCCGAACTACGACTGACTTGATTCCCAAAAAGGGATACGTAGGCAACCCTCATGGGTGCGGTCATAACATTTTTCAAACTTCTAATTCCATGATCTATTTCAAGTGTCTAATTCTCAAATCTATTTTCAAATCTCCAATTTCATATTCTATTTCCAATTTTTAAAATTTCCTTTCTAATTTCAAATCATATCATCTCTTTTCAAATCTACTTTCAAAATCAAATCAAATTCTTGCACTTGCATACCATGCATCATGTTAACTTCTTTCTAAAACTTCTTTTCAAAGTGGATAGTATTGGACATTTGTTAATCAAATATTTTAATGAGTGAACCTAGGGTGAATAGACATGTAGGTACCAAAAAGGCGGGATAGGGTGATGACTTAGTGAATCTTCCCTACACTTAACCAACCTCCAAACCCAGAATCACTGTTTTCAAAGACCAAATGGAGTTATTTTAAAAAAGAGCTTAAATATTTCCAAAGGTTGCTAAACAACCTATTTTCTTAAAAACCCTCTCTTGAGGAAGTTTTCAAAACCGTTTTCAAAAACCTTAAGTATAATTTTCGGATTGTACTTAATTTTAAGTGACATAACTCACCTTAATCAAGTTAGGTGGCGACTCCATATCTTTTTCAAAAGCCCTTATTCAAAATCAATTTTCAATTCAAACTTAGGCACACTCGTTCTTCTAGGAGGATGAGTTCTAAGGAGAGAGTACCGTGTTTCTTTCACTTGTGTGTATTTTTCTCGAGTGCAAAAAACCAGGGCGCGATACATTGCTCACACAGATTCTCATTAAAATGGAATAACTAATTTATTAATAAATACTAAAGACACTACACAAAGCATGTATTTTAATATAAATTCCTAATATCAAGGTCTAGAACCAAAATATTTTGGGGAATGTCAAGGATAGAATTGCAAACGTTGAAAGAGTGCTCAACTCTCTTGATATGAAAGCTGAAGCTTAAGGTCTTTCAGCAAAGAAAAGTAGATCCAGAAAGAAGCTAAGGTACCTGCTCTGGAAAGCTCATAGGCAGGAAGAGTCCATATGGAGACAGAAATTTGGAGACATAAAGCTTAGAAAAGGGGATATAAATACTAGTTTTTTCCTTTCATCTGTTTTAAGAAGATACATAATAAACCATATTGACCAGTTGCACAAGGCATGGCATATCCTTAGTAAACCTGAGGAGATTAAACTTGAAGTGCTCCTCCATTTTCAACAGAGATTCTTTGAGCTAAACATGCTCAGACCTCATCTCTCTAGCCCCTTCCCTCACTCCTTATCTCCGTCTAGTGCTCTATCCCTAGAGGCCCCTTTCATTGAGGAGGAAGTCTAAGATGCCATTTAGAGTTGTGATGGGAACAAAGCTCCTGGCCTTAATGGCTTTAACCTTAAATTCTTTAAGAAATTTTGGCCAAGCTTAAAGGAGAACATCCTATCTTTTGTTGCAGAGTTCCATGCCTATGTTAAATTGGTTAAAGGTATTAACTCCTCCTTCATCACACTAATCCCAAAAGTTCCCTAATTGTCTTGATCACTTTAGACCCATTAGTCTTATATCCTCTGTCTATAAGATCATAATTAAACTACTAGCCAATAGACTTAAGAAGGTCCTCTATAAAGTGATTGGTGACTCTCAAACAGCCTTTATCAAGGGTAGGCAAATTCCAGATGGGGTCCTGATAGCCAATGAAGTTATACCTAGCTAAAAAGTATCAAAACAACCTAGGGTGGTGTTAAAGTTAGATTTTAAGAAAGCTTTTGACTCCTTAAATGGAAAGTTCCTTTTTAACATGTTGAGAAATCTGTGATTCAAGGATAAATGGTGCCTCTGGATGAAGGAATGTATATCCTCAGGTGCAACCTCAGTCTTAGTCAATGGCTCCCCTTATAAAGAGTTCAGGATGTCCAGGGGCCTCAGACAAGGGGATCCCCTATCATCTCCCTCTTCAATAATGTAGCCGAAGGTCTTAATATCCTTTTTCTCAGAGCCAAGGAGTTAAGCATCATAAAAGGCTTCTCAGTTGCAAGTGGAAAGGTCAACCTATCCCATCTCCAATTTGCAAATGATACCATCATCTTCAGTAATGGTGAAGAAGCTAAACTCTTATGTATAAAAGGTACTCTCAGATGCTTTGAGCTTTGTTCTGGCCTCAAGATAAATTTTTATAAGAGTTTGGTCTCTGCTGTCCTATGGCAAAACTCCCTATTTAGTATCTAGGGCTTCCCCTAAGTGTAAACCCTAGGCTCATGAAGACCTGGGATGGCTTAATTGCTAAAATGAAGGCTAAGTTATCCTCTTGGAAATCCAAGCTCATATTCATATGAGGTAGGTTAACTCTCATCAAAGCCACCCTTGCAAACCTCCCAATGTATTACTTATTCTTGTTCAAGATGCCTCAAAAGGTCTGCAATGATCTGGAATTGATCGAAAGAAGATTTCTTTTGGGGTGGAACTGAATTAAAAAGAGGCATTCATTGTATGAGTTGGTCTCAAGTGCAAAAATAAAAAAAAAAAATCAAGTGGCTTATGTATTACCCCTTTAAGGCTGCAAAATGATGCCTTGCTAGCTAAATAATGGTGGAGATTCAGCTCAAACAAGCTTTTCCCTTGGAGAAGATTAGTCTGTTTAAAATACTATAGAAACAGCTAGTCTTGGTTACCATCCTTCTCAGGCATTTCTACTTGCTCTCAAATTTAGAAGGACATTCTCTCTATAGGCAGTTAGCACAACCACCTTGGTAGTCCCTTAGCAAGCTGTATGAAGATCCTGATTGGAACAGGCCTCAACACTTCATTTTGGACTAACTACTGGATTGGATCCAAGCCTTTATTTCCCAGGCTCTTTTCCATTTCAGTCTTTAAAAATGCCTTTGTGGCAGAGATGGTTCTTTCCAGCTCTAACCATACAGTGGTGTGAAACTTATCCTTTAGAAGATCTTTCTTTGCTTGGGAAGTTTAGTCTCTCATTGAACTGAGGTCTCTAATCTCTCTTCTTACCTTATCTTCCTCAAGGCTTGATTCCATGTGGTGGTTGCTTGATAAATCTAGGGTCTTCTCATGTCACTCTTATAAAGCTTCAATAAGCCCAGCGGCTTAATTAGTACCCCACAGTCTAGTTACATATGGAAATCTGTAGCCCCCCCCCCCCCCCCCCCCCCAAAAAAAAAAGTCTCAAATCTTCCTTTGGCTTGCTCAGCATGACAAGGTGAAAACTAAAGCCCTAATGCTTTCCAAGAATATCCTACCTCCAAGTTCTATGGCTTCTTTTGTTATTTGAAATGATGCAGAAGAAACCCCAAAGCACCTGCTTATCCGCTGTAGAGTTGCATGGTGTATCTGGTCAAGCATCCTCGCATGGTGAGGTTTTTCTTAGGCTTGCCCTGCTTAAGTTGCAGGTGCTATTGATTGGTGGCTAGGCTAGAAACAAAAACCTTTCGAGAATCTGATCTGGGTGGCTCTCCTAACAGCTATTCCTTGGAACATCTGGCTAGCTAGAAATAATTCAGCTTTCAGTGGCAAGTGTTTTGTCTAGGAGGACATAACTTAAAAGATAAAGCTCCAGGTGGCTTTTTGGATCAAAACAGTACCAAGCTTCCCGTCCTTCTCCATCTTTGATTTCCTGTATAACATAAATACAGTTAAAGGCTTATCTCCTCCAACTCTATTTCACCAGCGATTTAGTTAGTTTGTTAGCCTCTTGCCAACCCTATTGTTTCTTAGTTCATTTTTTCTTATATTCCTTCCTTGTTTGTTGTGTTGGGTTGGTGGCATTCTTCTCCTCCCTGCTTTGGTCTATCTTTGCAGTGGTGGTTTAGGCCCCTCCCATCTGCTTCTCTCTTATTAATATATTTTTTCTTTGCTGATAAAAAAAATTATTCAATAAATCTAAAAAATCACATCAGCATGATGATGTGATATGCCCAACTAATTAAAAATAAATACATTATGTAGTTTTTGTCAACTCAACTACATATGTTATACATAGGAACATATTAGGAAAGTTATATCAATCTCATTATTCTAAAAATTAGATCAATCAACCTAAAAATTAGGTTAATCAATCTAAAATAGAAATATATGTTTATTTTTAATTGGTTGGGCACACCACACTATCATGCTGACGTAGTGTTCCAGACCTATTAAATAATTTATCTGCTAAATGAGGTATGTAAGCGCCCTATTTTTTACCACTCGACAATCTTTAACCTGACCGGACTCACAGTCAAACTAACACAAACACATTCAAGTCGAAACCATTTTTTCAGACTCAATCCAGTCAATCAATCACTTCACGGGCCCGCCGGGCCCAATAAGAGGCAAAATGACCAAAATGCCCTTGGGGCATTGCTCGGTCTAATTCTAGTTGGCACGTCTTCTTAAAGACGGTAAGTTTGTATTTTAACTTCAATTCTAGTTCTAATTTCAATCCAGACCAGTCAAACTCAATTCGGCACGTCTTTTAAGAAAATTAATCCCTCAAACAACAAGTCCATCCAGTCCGACACATTTATCGAGAAAACTCCTCAGAACGGTAAATCTCTTCAAACTTGTCGACTGGGACAGAATTAAAGTCCCCAAGATAGTAGAACGATTCACTTCTAGTGCCTGCTAGCCCGCCAATGTAGAATGTCTGTTATTCAACACGTCTTTCAAGAAAGTTAATTCCTTAGACGATAAGTTGTCGCACTCCAATTTTTTAGTCTAAGTTCCTTTCGGCTTGAAGACAAAGCACGGAACTCTGTTATTAGAACTCATCCTCCTAGAAGGCCGAGTGCGACTAGGTTTGATTTGAAATTGGTTTGATTAAAGGCTTTTTAGAAAAATAAGAGTCGTCACCTAACTTGATTAAGGTGAGTTAGGGCACCTAAAACTAAGTATTAATCCGAAGATTAAACTTAGGATTTTTGAAAAAGGTTTTGAAAAAAAAACTCCATCGAGAGAGGGTTTTTAAAAAAATAGGTTGTTTGGTAACTTTTGAAAAGATTTCAGCCCTTTTTTAAAATAACTCCATTTTCGAAAACAGAAATCTATGGTCTGGGAGTTGGTTACGTGTAGGGAAGATATCCTAAGATCGTCACCCTACCCCACCCTTTCGGTACCTACATGTCTAATCACCATTTGTTCACTCACTAGAAAAACGATTACCATTATCCACTTTAGAATTTTGAAAACGGGGTTTAGTCATCACTTTTAGGATGAATGATACATGATGCAAGTTTTTGGAAGAAGTTTGAAAGTATGGGGGTTTTGAAAGAGTTTGAAATAGAAACTTTGAGTTGATTGGAATTTTTGAAAAGGGGATTAGAGTTGAAATAGAAATTATGACCGCACCATTTTATGTTGCCCACGTATCTCATTTGGCGAGAATCAGGTCCTTCATAGTTCGGGCAAAAGCCCAATGGAAAATAGGCGCATTAAGGCCTTTGGAATATTTTGAAAATTCATTGAGGCCTTTGAAAAGTTTGGAGACACTTTGAGGTCTTTTGAAAAAGAGAACTTGAGAGTTTTGATTTGGAATTGAATGTTGGAGTGTTTTGAGGTAGAACTTTAAGACTTTTGAAAAAGGGGTTTTGAAATGCTTTGAGATGTATTTGGAATAACTCAAGGGAGTTTTAGGAGTGCTTTTGAAATGACTAAAGAGAGTTTTGAAAGTATTTTGAAGTCTTGTTTTGAAAACCTTGGAGGTATGATTTTGGAGTGTTTTAGTAAATTGGTTTTTGAAAAGTTTTCGAAAGTGGTTTTTGAATACTCCTAAGACCTTGGAACTCCAATTTGGACAACCTTGGATGTTGTTCTTGATATATCACGTTCTTTTGGAATCCCTAACAATAGAAGGGGTAGGGACACCTTAGGATTGTGAGTTCTTGAAAACGATTTTAAAGGTAGAGTGTAGGAGTATTTGAAAAGGTTATGGGGTCGGTTTTTTAAATTTCAAGAGAGTAGGAGGTTTTGGGAAAAAAGAGTCATGAAACTAGTTTTAAATAAAAGGATCATTTAAAAGGGATTCATTAGTTAGAACCTTAAAGTATGCTAACCTAAGTTAGGTTAGCCTAAGGTTAAGGGTGACCTGAGGTTAACTAATTTAGGTTAGGTTAACCTAGAGTTAAGGTGATCTAGGGTTAACTAACTTAAGTTAGGTTAACCTAGAGTTAAGGTGACCTAGGGTTAACTAACTAGGGTTTGGTTAACCTAGGGTCAAGTTGGACTAGGGTTAAGGTGACTTAAAGTTAACTAACTAGGGTTAGGTGAACCTAAGGTTGGAAAACTAGGGTCACGTTAACCTAGGGTTGAATTGGAAGGTGGTTTTGAAAAGTGGTTTTATGCATTTTTGAAAAAAGTTTTAGAAAAAAAATAATGTTATTTAAAGGACTTGGGTACACAACCCTTTTGAAGATCATTTTCAAAAAAATTTGACTCTAGCCAAGAATATGATTTATATGGTTAGTGCTTCAAAACCATTCTAAAGAAGGTTTTCTTAGGACCATTATAACCTTTATCCTAGCAAGAGTGGGGACTTCAAGAGTCAACATAATGATAATAACTTTTGGAAAACCATTTTTAATGCAAAGATGGAGAGACTGAATCTTTGAAAACTATTTTTAAGAAAAAGGTTTTGAAAACCACATGACAATTGACATGGAAAGAAGGCAACTCACATGACAATTGACATGGAAAGAAGACAAAAGAAGAAATTAATAATTAAATAAAGAAATAATGTATCATTGTAGGGAATGAATGACTTCATCTTGTGAGTCTATAAATAGCAACATCAAGACCAAGGAAGAAAGAGGAGACAAGAGAGAGAGATATCTTTAGGAGCTTCGAATTATTTATGAAGTCATTTTTTTTCAAGCCAAGTTTTTTTCATTGCCATGAGTAGCTAGTTTTTTTTCTTGGGGCCAATTGTGAAGATCATCCGAGAATCTTAGGATATCAACGGAAGAAATTGAGTTTTCTTTGTTTATCTTTAAAATCTTTCAATTCTTAGTAATTAAATTCTAGATCTTTGAAAAAACTTAGATTCTTAACTAAGTTTGGTAATTTTTATGCACAAATCTTAGTTTGCTATAGTTATTGCACAAATCAATGGTATGAATTTATGGCTTTAATTTTATTATTCTAGATTTAATTATTATTGAATTTTGTTTTAATCGTTAAATCTTTCGAATCAACAGCTCAAGACGAAACTAATGATTTGAGTTACAAAACCTCTATTGAAATTTTGAGTGAATCGGGTGATCAGATCAATTAGATCCAAGACCATTTTATTAAATTTAATTTAAAGTCTAGTTCAACAATCATCAAACCTCCCAAAACAAATTGTTTTATTTTGGTTACTATTTGTTTTTTTTACACCAACTGTACAGATTTCATCGGTTCTGTTCATGGTGGAATTCAAACAGGTTGGCTTAAGTTCCAATTGAAGCCATTGCAATGCTACAATATTTAGCATGGCTTAGTCGGTATTTAATTTTTTACTGTAGGTGAATTCTACCAACTTTGCATGTTTAGATAACTATTTCCTATGGTTTGACCTCAATTTTACCGGGTTATTATTGAATACTTCTTCGACGCACCTGCTCTTGGGTGTATTAAATAGATCAAGCATTTTTTGTGCACTTAACACACTCAAGAATAGGTACGGCGAAGTAGTACATAATAAAAATAACCTGATAAGACCAAGGTCGAACCACAGAGAACGAATATAGTAATTAACACCAGATAACCAATGTAATCAAAAGAAAAATAAAATCTCTTTCTAGTTTTAAAAAGTAGGTTGCTAAACTAGACATTAACATAAATATAATAAAATAAAATCGTCTTGAATTCAATTGATTCAATCACTTGACTTACTAGGGAATGATCAATACAAAATACCAACTGTTAATCATTTAGCTTACTCAAACCTCATAAATTAGTAGATGGGTATATTCAAAATAATCAATTACTAAACTATGATGTTAAAATTATGAAACCCTCACCATCGACTTGTAAACATTTGGCAATGTTTTGTCAGGGCAAAAGTGTGACAAGTATAATTAAAGGCACATGTTTTCAAATGTTCTAGTTTAGAAACTTATTCAATTAAAATCAAAGACCCTCACCATCATTTTTCATATACCGGTTGTTTTGTCAAGGTAGAAGGTATTACAAACGTGATTAAAAGTCTAAGTTTTCGAAAGGAACTAAACGTCAATTATTTATGAATATAACTCGATCCATTCCGAATTAGGATTAAAAGACTTAGGTCCTCATCAGAGGTTTGACATAAAAACATACCGGACAGAGTACACACATAAAATATACAAGTCTCCGAAAAGTATAAAGTAAACCAGCATCTACTTTACTTTTACACTACTCCTATATTCATTATACCACTCCTATACTTAATCTAGTCTAAACTCACGTGAAACCATTACATGCATAAAATATATGTGTACGTGTCAAAGCATGCAATATACTGAACGTGTGCAAAAACTCTAAGTTTTCAAATGAATCCAAAATGAAAAGACAAACCTTAATCGATCATTCCAATTCGGTCAAGCAATTTTTGTAATTGGATTTAAGAATAAAACTAGCTACTAATATTGAAAAGTCAAGACATGGAAGAAAAAAAACTTTATAAATAAAAAGATTTAATACAAAACAACATACATGAATAGAAGAGAGATAAACCCCCATAAATAAACCCACAGGAGGGAAGCCTTGGCCAAAGGCCGGACTCTCCCCCTAGCTCTCTCTCTCTCTTGCCTCTTCTCTCTTCCTTGGTCTTGTTGTTACTATTTATAGACTCACAAGATGAAGCCATCCATTCCCTAGAATAATGCATTATTCCTTTATTTAATTATTAATTTCTTCATTTGTCTTCTTTTCATGTCAATTGTCTTCTCTTTTATCCAAAAGCAAAAAACATGAGTTGCTTGTTTTGGTGGAGTTGTTGAAAAATGAATGTTTGCCCATGTGGGTGGGCTCCAATCGATGAAGACTCCTTTCTTTCCATGTAGATTTGCTCCCTCTTTTATCTAAAAGCCTACAAAATGCTCAGCAAAATTTATTAGAATTAAAAATAAATTAATTAAAACTATTTATAATTATTTTAATACCAACAAATACAAAGTTAACAACTTGTAATTACAATTTTACAATATAATCAATGGCCTTCATAATTAAACCCACATAGTATGAGAGAGACTTCAATGTTCGAGCGCTATTGGGCCTTTGATTCTCAGAAACTTCATAAATACGCTTCCATAATCTTTCTCTTTTCAAATTTACCCTATATATAGGATCTTGAGAAATCTCAAGCCATGCATTACATAGAAGTATGTCTTCTTCAATTGAGAATGTTTTCCAACAAATATTAGGGTTTGCACTAGAAGATATTGCTAAAGGAAGAGTTTAAATACAAAAGTAGAAAACATTGCTGGAGAAAGAGTTTAAATTCAGAAGTAGATGTTGATAGAGAAAGAGTTTAAATAGTGACTTGTTATGACAAACGTTGGATAGAGTGTAATGATGGATGCGACTTGTCATGACAAAGGTTGGATAGAGTGTAACAGATGTTGGATATACTGTAATGACAAATATGGGATAAAGTGTAATGACCGACGTGACTTGTCATGACAAACGTTGAATAGAGTGTAATTACGGACACTATTTGTTATAACAGAGGTTGGATAAAATACAACAATCAACGTGACTTGTCAAGTGGATGTTAGAGAATCCAATGTTGGAGATGGGGCTATAAAATGAATATTTTATCCAATTTGCCACACCATCTTATCTCAAAATGAGTTCCAAAGCAGGCCCATCACGTCTTGAAGATGAAAATACTTGTATACCACCTTTCCCAAATTATACAAAAGAAATACCATAGTGGGAAGAGGAGCAAGCACTGTTAATGCATTTATATGCATCCAACGATCATCTCATAATTGCCTCTATCCAAGAGGATGACGAATCAAAAAATAAAGGCTCAATTCTTGGACATATAATAATCAACCTTGGGAGGGAAGAATGGCATGTTCAACTATAGAATGACTACTTCTTTGAAAACCCAACATTTGGAGATAATTTTGTTCGTAGACGTTTTCGAATGCTTAGGAATCTATTTCTCTGTATTGTTGCAGCAATCAAAGGCCATGACAATTTTTTTATGCAAAAAAAAGATAGTCTTGGTAGATTTGGATTGTTTACTTTGCAAAAAGTAACAGCTGTCTTTCAAATGCTGGCGTATAAAGCATCAACATATTGAATTGACGAACATGTAAGAATTGGTAAGTCCACTGCAATTCTTAGTATGAAGAGTTTTTATCGTGCAATTGTAGAGGTCTTTGGGAAGGTATACTTAAGATCATCTAATGCCAATGATGTTGCAAGGTTGCTATCCAAAGGTGAAGAACATGGCTTCCCATGAATTTTGGGAAGTCTTGACTGCGTGCATTAGGCATGAAAAAATTGTTCAACACTTTGGGCTGGACAATACTCACTTGGGTCGTCATGGACACCCAACTATCCTTCTCGAGGCAGTAACATCTTATGACCTTTGGATATGGCATACATACTTTGTACTGTCGGGCTCTAATAATGAAATTAATATCTTCAAGTCATCTAATTTATTTGCGAACCTTGCTCAAAGTATAGGTCCTCTGGCTCATTATACCATCCAAGGCACTGAGTATAATATTGGTTATTATTTGTACAATAGTATATATTCTAAGTGGTTAACTCTAATCCAAACCATCTCTAAACCCCAAGATATCAAGAAGCAATATTTTGCAATAATGCAAGAAGCGTGTCAAAAAGATGTGAAATGGGCATTTAGCATTCTCCAATCAAGATTTGCCATTGTCAAGGGACCAACAAATTTTTGGGAGAAACATATACCCCATGATTTTATGTTGACATGCATCATAATGCACAATATGATCGTCGAGAATGAATGTGATACTCATGAGAGTGTCGTTGATTCTAGTCCTATTCCCATTCAAGAAGTTGATATGGTGGTAAATAAAACATAACCATTTCAACAATTTCTTGATTGGCGTAAGCAAATTAAAAATAAATAAGTTCATTACGCACTTCAAACTGTATTGATTGAGCATTTATCGGAAAGATACGTGATGTGATGTTTCTCCAAATATTAGTGAATGATCCATAAAGGTCATTTTCAATGTAATTTTTTTTGTTATTATTCAAGGTGAAATTTTATTTTTTATTTTCAATGGACGTTGAAACTTTAACTGTTATTGAAATTTGGTAGAGATAAATTAATTAATTCTTAAATTTGTAAAAAGAAAATTCAAAATCAAAAGGTGGAGTAGTAAGATAATTTTTTTTTATTGATTCCATATATTAAAATGATTTTAATATAAATAAATAACTAGTAAAATAAATAGAATTTATTAATTTCATTTATAAAAAATAATTTCATGATAAATAAAATCAAGTAAAATAAAAATAATTTATTGATTCCACATATAAAAAATCTCAAATTAAATAAATAATAAATAAAGTAAAAAAATATTAATGAATTATTTAAATTAAATATTTATTAAAATAGTATTTAAATTGTTAATATTGCATTGATAGTGAATTATTTAGGCTTATAATAATGATTACTATAAGATTTCCACATGAAAAGTGCTTAGCCTTACATGAAGAGTGATATGAAGGTGGCCTTCAAAAATAATTGAAGGGTTAAAATGAAGGCCATCTTTATTTCTCCAAATTTTTTAAGAAATGAAGGTGGATTAATGTTGAAATTTTTGAACCCATCTTCAAATCTTTATATTTGAAGGTGGGTTGAAGTTGCTGCATATACGAGAAAAGGAGGCCTCACACATCTACAGAAGCATCATCACAAAATGGACCATAGTTAATGGCAACCAACTTCTATTTGGAATGACTAGTGCTGTGGTAAGATCCCACAGGCCATTTCCTCTCCATATTCTCGCTCTAGTAACAACTCAAAAGGTTTATGAGTTTATTGATGAATTAGGCAACTGGGATGTTAATTCCTCAAATTATATTTACTCTTTCCTGGATAAAACTAATATTCTCAATACCAAGTTGCCTACTTATGTTACTTTTCCTGATGTTCCTCACTGGTATGGAAATTAGCTCTACCCGAAAACTTAAATACTTCATTGGAGCATCATGCATTTACATATCCTCACTAATCAGATGAGAGTAGTGAGGGTCTGGACACAAATGACATTTGCCCCATATGCAACTCTGTTGTTGAAGACATAAGTCACATGTCCCTGGATTACTTTAAAGCAAAACAAATCTGGACAAGCCTCAGAGGAAGCCAATGGGTTAGAAATGAGGGTGACAGTCCCATCCTGGGCTGGATTGAGAAGAACCTTAGGGATAAAGAAAACTATCATAAACAAGGTGTACTGGTGTCTTGTATTTGCTGTCACAATCTGGAAAGATAGAAACACGTTAGAATTTGAAATGGTTGGTATGATGGGTTGTTGAAATGCGATGGCGATGAGGCTCATGATTTGATTGATTGCGGAGAGTTGATGTCACAGATAGCTGGCTCTAATAATTGTTAGAATAACTCTGATATCAAGAATAAAGTATGGAGGAAATACGAAAGAAAAGAATCCTAAAAACGATAATGATATCCCTATATCACAATGCATTGTAGATTGGCGTTAATCTTACATTAACAAAGAGCTTACGTACAAAGACCTAAAAGCAATGCCGAACAAGAAATAGAAAATAGAAAACTATAAAAAAGATGAACTACAGAAAATAGAAAATTATAGAAAATAGGAAATCGTCAAACTAGGAAACTATATTAACATGAGCAATGCTAGAGTCATTGGTTTTTTTTATCGGATTATCATTATAGATAGACATAAGGTAATGGGGTCTATATTGTCCAATAAATATAAGATTCACTCACTTGTATCTATCCACAATGATAACACAATAAACAAAATCGGTGGCTGTAACATTTTTCTATTAATATAGTTTAACATTTTTGACTTGTAGAAATTAATGCACATATTCATACCAAAAAGTCTAACTTGAGTAGGATAATTATGAGCAACTTTTGCTTGCCTTTTGACCTAAATTGGTTTTCATATATACATTACGAGTTTTGCATTCAGTGGGGAAGCCTCCACAACTGCACCAAGAGTGTGTAACTTTCTCATCCAGAAGTCACCAAACTTGAAGTTCACATTCTTCCATTTTAGATAATGATATGCATGCGCATGACTCATTTTGATGTGGCTAGACTTTCTGTAGATCATGAGCTTTGTGGTCGCATTGAGTGCATAGACATATACAACTTCTTTGAAAGATCTTTGTACATTTCCTCACTTCTTTATGAAGACATGTTCAGCAAAGAGAACTTAACATGCAGACAAATCTTGCCCTTCTCTAGGTCCAGCCTAGCTCCTGTGACCAGCCAATGTCCAGGGCTATCCAAAGGCCCCCTACACAACTGTGACATGTCCACAAACTTCAAGAGCTTCTGGGTCGGCACCGGCACCGGAGGACCCGTCGGATAAACGCTAGAATCCACCACCACCTCCGGTTTCTTCTCTTTCTCTGCACTATTCATGCCGGAAATCGACGTGCTAATTGCCGAAAAGAAGCCTGACTTTTGAGAATGCTCCGATGAGCTTTGCACCCAATGCGACTGAACAACAGAGAAATTCAACACCTTGGAGAAGGAGAGGCGGAGATGCAAGACGCTCTTCGAATCGTGCTTCTTTACGTGAAGCTGAGCGCCGGTGACTATGTATGCTACATCGTTTCTAGTAGTCCATCTGGGGTCATACTTCACCGGAGCTGTGGATACGTGAGAGAACTTTTTCCACTGGACAGGTATGAAGTATCGATCATCGGCAAGCTCTTCCGATCCTCTCCAAGTTGGGGAATTGTCTATCTTGTTTTGGAGCAATGTGGGAGTATTTGATAAGTGCTGGAGGTGTATGGCTAACCTAATATAGAGACATCCTCGATCAATATTAAGCATGAAAGTTATGAAAAACAAGGATAAACATTGATTAAAGAGTGATGTTATACAAATAGAAAATTTATACATAATAATGTGATTTAAATGAAAATCTTTTATTTTAAAATAAAACACCCATCATAATGAATTTTAATTATAAAATTGCCACTACCGCATTATTCTGATAAAAGTTTCTATACAAATTTTTTGTATAGAATAGCATTTTCCTTGATTAAATGACTATTTTTTTTTTTTTTTTGGTTACATGGTGTCAAGGCCTTTGATCGACTATTCTCTCAAACCCATACAAAGCAATCTTTGGCCACAAGGGAGAATGGCAAGAGATCGAACTTGAAATCACACTAAGCATGAGGTGATAAGGAACCATGTAAATGTATGTAGCAAAATAATCTGTCAATACGTGGTGATTTTTTTTTTTTTAATTATTTTTGCTAATTGGATGTCCAGACCAATTTGTATATACTTCGAATAATTTCAAAATTTGTATAGTCCTTCCGTCCCACAAAAATAAAATAATTATCAAATCAAAAATCTTGGAGGAGTTCTTATACTTAACAAAAATCAAGCCCCTAATATTCTTTTATAAGATTGTGAATTCTGACTTGCTGAACGAGGCACGTTGGTTGTCAATGCCTTGTGTTGCATAAAAAGGCCTTGCCTGAAGATGCACGTGTACTAAAGCGAAATAATTATGGGCAATAAATGTAATAGTTGGATTTTGTGAAGTAATGTAATGTCGTGTCATGTTGAAGGGTTGTCAAACAAGTAAGTTCAAAAGGATGTGAGTTCCTTGTATCATTATTGTACTAAGGTGTGATGTTCCATACTGATTCATGAGCACCTTCATTATATAACTCGGTATTGAGGGATTTCTTAAGTTTTACTAAGTCTCTTTGTAAAATCCAAGCTACTTATAAATCAAGCTATTGGATTGTGTGTTTTGATCTTGTCTTCCTCTTTACTTAGCTCAAGTCCACAATATTTTTTCTTTACTATGTTTTGAATCAGTTGAGGGTTCATGTGCCTTAGGAATCATAGACTTGAATCAATCTTATGACATTACAGCAGACTAAAAATGCATGAATACTTCAACAGTAGAATCATATGGAGATTACATTACCAGATTAATGAAAGAATTATTAGGCATTACCTGTTGCATTTCATGCCCTCAAGATACAACCGCATGCCGGTGACCGGTCTATTCCCAACTGTAACCTGATAGCAAAAAAATGTCAATTATGTTCTACCAAATGAAACAGAAAAAATCTCAATTAACAACATGGATACTGTTATATAAACAAAAAATTCATTTCAATCACTGAAACTTGTCTAAGTTAGATTTGGTTGAGATGAAAATCCAATTTAGTATAGTGTGAATTGGTGAGTTTGGGTGCTAGCATTATGCCAAATCTACCATTTTGAACTGGAAAGTTTGGTGGATATTACTAATTCATTGAATATACTGCCATATAAACATAAATTAGTACTGTATGAATGGGTCATTGCTAAAATCTATAGTTGAGCCAACCCAGTCCACGAGAGTCCTATCACAGCGAGGTCTGAAGTGGATCAGATGTATGGACAATTGTCTCTTGGTGCATCAGATGTATGGACCTTGTCCCTTGGTGCAGAGAGGTTGGCACAACGAAGAAAAATAGAACAGGATGATGGGTTTTTATGAAAATGTGAGCCGTACACAAAGTTATGAATGGATATAAGATATCTATATGAGTAATGCTATACAATACAAAAAATTCATAAAGAATTTATGTACAAAATTATGTGGCTAATGAGTATCCTTCACTTTAAAACAAAATACCTATTATGATTAGTCTTAATTATAAAAATATCATTGCTACATTATTCTGATAAATTTTAAATATGTACAAATTTTCTGAAAAAATTAGCATTTTTCTATTATATATGTACTAACATTTTGTAGTAGGGATTTACTTGTTAGCTATTGAGTAAAGAGTTTTATTATCAGCAGCTTTCCTAAAATGAGAACATCTGGTTCAGTGCTTTCTTGAGTATTGCAAGGATTACCTGGGTAGTGTTTAGATATAGCTTCGGACCCATCAATTTGAATTGTAGGGTAGGGATTCGAATTGCCCTATTTAAGGTTGGGCCTAATGGAAGGTCATTGTGAACAGGAGCCCAAATCTTATGCCCTTGGAATTCCAGGAAGTACTGTAAATCAGCTATAGGAGGCTTGTCTGCATATTAAATATAAACAAAAATGAGTTGGCTGAAGTATATATGTATGGTAGTATATATATTTACAAAATTTAAGAAAGAGGTTAAAAGAGAAGATACAAACAGGAAATACGAAACTTACTAATACTCACAGGCAAAATGTATTGTAAATATTTAAAAGTCATCGAACTGAATAATATGTTTCCATTGAAAAATAAAGGAAAAAATTTATTTCATAACATCGTAGAATTGAATCGTCGCATTTTTTTTTTTTTTTGACATGTTTGATTTGAATATTTTTTATACTTTCTAAGATTAATGCAATAAGTTTTAGTTGCTCTCTTTGCCTTGCATTTTGGAAAATTCTAGTTACTAGGCATCTTTATATTGTTTTCCGGAGACGATAAAGCTGTTTACACGTGACATTGCCTGAATCCCAATGGCGGGGCGGGGCCGCGGGACCCTGACATGCTGATGAGGAGTACTTACAAATGACTGAAGGGTTTTGTTCTTATAATGCATGGTTTCCACTGAATTAGCCTACTGCCTCATTTAAGCTTTACAAGCCTAAGGACATATATATATATATATATATATAAGGGGGAGGTTACTCACATCGCATGTAGAGGTTTATGGAATGTGATAAGAAACCTTTGCCGGGAACACCTTTAAGAAGAGATGTGATTGGAATGAAGCTAAAGTGAATCGCATCTGGCATCGATGGAACTGTTAGAAGCCATTCACAATGGCTACTTACTGAAGTATCTCCACCCCTTTTTGAGCAAATAACAGTGATTCCCTGCCAAAAAAAATCATGCTGGTTTCCATTAACTTTTGGTTTTTGGGATAGAATATTATTTGGTTCAATGCTAAAATGAAAAGTTACCAAATAAGAATGCCATTTTTCCATTTGTGGAACAAGATATAGGTGTATATATATATATATATGCAAGTTGACATTGTGATCATACAAGTCTTAAGGCACACAAGTGTTTCTTAATCAATTTGGTGACAAAGGAAGTTTTTTTTATTTGGAAGACAAAGGGAAAAAAAAAAAAAAAAAAACTAAACAAAACATGAGGATACCTCTTAAGTTTAAATGCTCGCAAACTAGCAAAAATTAAGCAAACTATACAAATATCAAATTTATTTTTTTTATGTCAATTTTATTTCAACAACATATTTCATAGATTGATAAATATCTTAATTTATTTTTCTTTTCAATGGATGGTTTGATTAGCTTAATTAGGGTCATTTTTGCACGATCCTGTCATCTAATACTCATATATAGAAACATACTGAGCTCGTTTAGACATGTACTACTATAAATAAACATAGTACTACACAATTTAACATTTTGCTCTACCATACTCCTATTACTTTGAACGTAAGTTGTTTGTTAGATAGGAGACTTGTGTTGCACATGTATTGTGTGTGAAGCTGTTGCTAGTACATATATAGAATACAGAGAGAGGACACTCAGAGAGTGGTTGAGTAGTTGTAAGAATCAAAGTCCTTTGTGAGAGAGTACCAAGTCTAGGTTCTAGAATGCTTTTGTTGAGTTTCACTTTAAATTCAATGGGAGAGTTAATGGTGGTTTTAAGATGTGGGGTTGTGACAAGGATGGTTAACTGATCATTCATAACTTTGCTATTGAAACAGACTTGTATCCTTGACTTCGAAATAATGTTATTCACAAGTTTAAGGTGATTTTTGAGGTGGCATTGAATGTAGTTATCCTTCATGGGACTCAAAATCCAATGACTCTGCTAAGAGGGCCCTTTTGTCTATAGAAACTATTAAGCTTCTTTAGTAATCTCTTTGTAGACCTGTTGGTCTTTTCTATCTAATAAATTGCTCTTGGTTTTTGATAAAAATATATAATAAAAAAAATACTATAGCTATCCTTCATTGGACCCAAAATCTTGAACACAAATATCTCCACTAAAGAAGAGGTAAATTGGGACTTAGATGGTAACTAGAACGGCACTATGGATCATATATATATATATATATATCAGGGTTGAAATCTCATTATTAATTAAAAAAAAAACTCAAGCTTCAACATCTCTTTGTCTTCTATTTGATTCGTGGATTTGGTAAGGGAAAAAGAAAAGAAAATCATATTCCTGCTTTGATTATCATGAAAAATATTGAAAAAAACAACAATGAACTTATGTAAGAAATTTTAAGTTTAAATATCATTTCATTCTTTTTTGTCATTTGTTATCATTCCATAAAAAAATAAAAAATAAATTAATCTAATATTTTTGTAACCACGAATGCTATATTTGGATCTTAAATTTGTCAAGAGAGAGGTAAATGAAATTGTTTATACATATTTATTTGTATGGGTAAACAAATAGAAAATTGATTTCTTTGGACAAATACCTATTCATTTTCTTCTTATTTTTCTAACTTAACAAGAAATAAATAAATAAATTTAGCTTCTCTCATTTTCTTTTTTTATATCTTTTTCCTCCATAAATTCAAAATCCAAACATAACCAAAAGATAGAACCACATTTTCAGTAGAGTTATCTATTAAGTAGCAAAGTCCAGTTTGTGTTTTAGGAATCAAATCTTCAAGGCCAACCAACTTCAATTAGGCAATTATTGATAGATCGCAAAAACATTGACCAACCCTTACATTAATACTTTAGTTGTTAAGACAAAGTACTAAAGCTAATTGAGGAATTAGGCAAGTTGTCATAAGTTTGGTAATTGTCAATTCATTATTTCAATATTCACAATAAAAAAAATTAGGTATGAAATAAGATCAATAAAAGACAAATCAAACCTACGTTTTTCGCTGAGATAGCTGAGAAGCTGTTGAAGACAAAAGGCTGCGGATCGAATACATTAAAAGCCTCAGGTACCTGTAATTTACACAAATAGCATCATGAACTAAATTAAAATAAGTAATGTAATAGTCATCCTATTTCTCATCATGTTTTCTCACTTTTCGCAAGTTATAGTCAGGGATGGAACTAGAATGTTGTTGAGGGGCATGAATGACCAAGGTAAAATTTTTAAATTTTTTTGAGGGACTAAGATAAAAATTCATAAATTTTGAAAGTCAAGATAAAAAAATTATAATTTTGTTGAAGGGCTAATGCAAAGATTTTTTAATTTTTGGCAGATTAGGGTAAAAAAATATTTAATTTTAAAGGGGTTAAAGAAAAAATTCTTGAATTTTAGAAGGTCAAAAGAAAAAATTTTAAAATTTTGAGGTGGTTAATATACACTTTTATTGTAAAAACACTCAAAATCAATAGGGGTTATATGAAATTTTGTCAAAGTAGGAGAACCATGGCTCCCATTGTCCATTTGTAGTTCCTTCTCGGGCGACAGTGGGATCCACATTTGTAGACACACGTCGGACCCACTAACTTGTGTATAAGAGTGAGAAAATATAATGAAAAATGAGATTATGTGTAGCATTTTTTAATAAAAATTAGAAGAATATATTCATGTATGTGTCTATGCGTGTGTGTATATATATATGTAAGATCTAATTGGGATGAAATTTAGAACCTTGCGTTTTTGTTCTTTGGTCTTGCACTGATGTGGGGAGAACGTGCATGTCCCAGTAAAAAGCTGGTCACCAAGGTCATCCAAGTGGTTTTTCAGGTGGGATGGCTCAAGGTTGGAAGACCTGTCTTGCCTTACTAGCACCACATCCTGGCCACCAATGCTGAGCCCCACAATGATGTGGGTACCATATTTCTCAATGAATCTGTCAAATAACCACAAATTTGATGACTATCAACATAATTTCAGCAAGATTTTCCTACTTTTAAATGTTTTGAGGTCCTATTCTTGGCCTGAAGTGCCAATTAAACCAACCTAGTTACACCAAATTAAAATTTTAATTTTGAAAAAAAAGTTAAAATATTGTCAAGCTTTAAACTCTCAACTTCTATCAACTAAGGGGGAGCAAGTTAATGAACCCTTTTTCTGAGAACATGGAGTGTAGAATACGTAGTTATAGTTAATTGTTAGTAGTTGAGTCGAAGGGCGCCTTTACCAAGTCAACCCCTCTCCCTTTTATTACCAGATGTTTGAATCATAGCATTGATATAAAATAACACTTGGCTTTCTTACTAAGAGTTAGAAGGGTTATGCTTTAAGGCTATATTTGGATTGCATGAATAAAAGAGAGAATGAGAATCTCATTATCAGAAATCTCATTGTCAATTAGACAATAAAAATGTGAATTTTACATATAGGTGGGTTCTACATATATTTATCAACGTGGGTCTCACTACATTGTATCAAGTAAGTAAGAAAATATAGTGACTATGGCATTATTCGACTTAAAATGTATTTCATTCTGTCTTTTTATTCCAACATTCCAAACATAACCTAAGAGAAAGTTAAGAATAAAACCATTATTTTTTTGGTAAAGTGAGAATTCTAATATTGAAAACACCTTTATATTTTTTAAGGCCCTTCTTATTATATTTTTGCTTTATTTATTTATTTTTTTCCAAGAGAGGTTGGTTGTATTATCCAAATCTTTGCCGTAATTCTTCATTCAGATATTTCTTTTGTAATGTAAACAAACTGAGTTCCTATTTGGATTTTGACCGGAACCCCAAAATGATGTTCTGAGCTACACCTAAGATCTATACATAGGTATATATTTATGACATTTTAATCATTTTGATTTTTCTAATCCAAAATCTTTTTGACAATTTAGTAAATTAAGAACCAAATGTCAAAGATGGTGATTTCACCAAACTGCCAACTAATGAGCAGGAAAATCCCAGCTAGGAAAATCCTGTCCTCTGCATAGAATATTCGGTTCATGCACTTACCAATTGGAAGTGCCACATCCGCATATAAATAAATATATATATATATCAATTTTACCCCAAAAAAGTCCTAGAAGTCTTATCTTACTAATCACCCCTTCCATTTTTTTTTTCTTTCTAAATGCCTTAACAATACCAAGTATCACGATGCAGTGGCACATTCCTATTGGCCACTCAATGAACAACCATTTAAGCGAACTTGACCAAAAGCTTGCCATTTCCAAACATTCCCATGTGGAAGAGGATTAGCCACATTACATTTCTACATATACACTATGCATGCAACCACCATATCATCTTCAAAAACAGGTAATGCTGTCTGCCGTGGACACTGTTGCCTTCTTCTTTTAGTTGACGTTGACCGATTCTGATCAAAATAATTAAGAACAATTGAACCAATCCTGGAGGCTTCTTGGGACACATGTTGAAGTTTATACCAAAATGTGAGGGTACAATAGACTCCTTGAGATGATTTCTAAGCTGGACTTGATCTTTTATGCTAGCAGATTGGCTGTCTGTTTCTTCTTTATGGGGGGGTCAAAACTGTCCTGGTTTGGAGATTACGTTATTAATGGCATTTTGTAAGTGTTCTTGTTCACTCACTATAGTTCAAAACTTGAATAAGAAGTATTGGGTAAATTTTGCTTGGTGTTGAAAACCATTAGAATTAAAATTCTTTACCTATTTCCCTAGTTGAAAATACGAGAATAAATAGAAGAAATTGAGCTGCAATTACTAGGTGTCTTGGGATTATCTATGGCGACATTTATTTTGTAGGAAGGGATAAGGAGATAAAAAAAATTCAGACATTAAATTATGTACTATAATTATGACTGGAGATAATTTCGTAATATGACTTCCAATCCCAAATATGTGGATTTGTTTATCCTACCTTCTAGGATTATTTGATTGAATAAAAAGTTACATTCAGATTGATGATCTCAAACCCTTTTTACACCACTAATAAGGCCAAACACAAGATTAGTAGTCCAATCTCATAATCATATCCGGCAAAACAAACAAAACCCATATGAAGAAGAGGATTAGATTCCTAGAGTTTCATTGACAATCTAATCTTTTATTATGACAGCAAGCATCGACCTATCAACAGTCTATTGGAATTCAACAGAAGCTCTGGCCTTAAAAGAGACATCTAACCAAAACCAACAGGCTTGGATGAAAGCCCTTGTTGATCAAGTGAATTCGGTTGAACTGAGTAGAGCTTTAACTAGGTAGAGAGAGTTTATATATAAAATTTTATGTACAACGAATAATTCGTGACACTAATATTATGTTTGAAACTCAAATTAAAATTAATTACAAACGCACTTCTAAATTATGAATCAGTATCACTATGTCTCATAAACTCTAAAAATAACAAGTTGACCCCCTAAATTACTAATTTGTATCAATCAACCTCTCATATTAGTAACTAGTTAGAAAAATAGATGAAAAATTGTTATTTGAGTTTTACATGTTAGTAAAAAGTATAGTTTTATATCTAAATTGATCTTCTCTTATTATAATAATTGTCTAATGACTAAAATGTTCATTAAAATGACATGTAAATATATTAGCAAAATAAAGGGTATTTCATATATTAAACAATTATTACCAAAAAAAAATGTAATTTACGTATATAATGAATTTTTATTAACATGTGCAAGTTCTATAATAATTTTTCATGTACTCGCCTAATTGATTGCTAACACATTGATAATAGAAGAGGTCGATTGAGACCAATTACTAGTTCAGAAAGTTAATTTGTTACATTTTTAGAATTTAGAGGAGTATAGTGATATTAAATCATAATTTAGAGACCTTCTAAGTAACTACCTGGATTTATCAAGTAAAAAGCAAAAAAAAAAAAATTGAGGGAAAAGAAAAAACTGAAATACCAACTACAAGATAAAATTACCTTGCAAGAGCACATGGATCCCAAGTTGAAGGAACTGCATTTCGGACTTCGTCGGAGAGGAGGAGAGGATACCGGTCAACATGGACACTGAAGAGTTCTATGAAGTAACCATCAAGTCCTAAATATTTGGTGTCGGCAGCATCCACTGCCCACGACCCGCTCTCAAAACCAAACATGGAATTGAACAACCCCGACGGAATTTTCCCCGGCACCGAACATTTTTTGTTGAAAAACTCCGACATCTACACCAATATGGTAGTCATAAATTAAAGTCAATAATATAACAATAAACATGGATGGTTTATTATATATAATAAGAACAAAAAACATCGACAATGACAATAAGGACAATAATGAACAAAAATAGAACTTTGTTATATAATTTTTCTGTAAGATTAGAATTTTCTTAAGAAGAAGAAGAAGAATTCTTACGTGATTGAAGTCGAGGATATCGGTTTGGTATCGAGTCCGATCACCTTTGTCGCATTTTATATCGACAGAGACATCCTTCAAGGCTGCGAAACCAGGCACCATGAGCTCTCTTGTTTCTGTTTCATTGAGCAAGACTAGTCTTTCTTTTCCTTTACAGTATTTGAGTCGAAAATCGGATGTTATATCGAATCCTTTACCGAGGCTGCTAAGAGCTTTCTCTACAATTCCATGGTTACTCATCTTCTTTCTCTTTGTGTATGTTTGTATGTTTGATCAAGTTGATGATGGTGTTGAGAGAGAGAGAGAGGTGTGGGTTGGGGAAGTTGTGAAGGGAAGAATGTGGTGAAATATAGAATGAGTTTGAAGACAAGTGTATATATGGCAGGCGATCATTTCTTTGTAGCGTGAGTTTGAAGAGAGGAATAGAGGATGAGAAGTTGGTGAGAAGTTTCGTTAATTGAGAGGAATAGAGGAAACTAGTTGTTCCTTTGTTTAAACCTATAAGTTTGACTGATCTCTCTCTCTCCTCCTCTGATTTTATAAGCCAACACGGCTTCACACGCAACTTTAAAGAAAGGGCAAGCAAACGGAAGTACTAAATTGTCCTTGTAGTATAGGACAACGATGGGAATGCTAGGCGGGCCATAGTGCACTTTGATGAAGATATCAAATTAAAATTGACTTTGTCTTATATGTATCACCTGAATATATAATCTTCAGGGTAAGCAAAACCAAATAAAACGGATGAAATTAGATCCATGTTGAAAACACAACTATTGCTTAACTGGTAAATTCTCTAAAATGGCATATGTCATATAGACTTCAATATTCAGGGAGAGGATACCCTCCTAAAATTTGACGTTTTTGAAATTTCAAGCAATGGCGGACCCAGAAATTTGAAAAAGAGAGCTAAAGTTGGAAAAAAAAAATTAGTGGTACCTCTGTCCCATTTACCAATTATGTCACTCAGATTTAAAATCTGTAATATGAGACTCAATTATATAAATAAAAATAAAAAAAGGTAAAAATGGCAATAGATGTAGTGCCAAAAAATATAGGCGGTACTTTTCCATTAATTTTTCGGAAAGTGCTATTCTTTAGAAAAATTGTATAGAAAATGCCACCATAGTGATGTGCCTATGACATTTTTGTAATTAAGAATTATTAAAATAATGAAATTAATTATAAACAGCTTAGAATTGTAAACAATGATATTCTCGTTGCTTATGGTTCGTGCATGGACACTAAAGACCTAGTTAAGAATACAATATTTCAATGGGATCCAAGAAATAATTATAATAGATTCAATTCAATAATAATTAACCCTAGAATTATAGTCTAATTAAAGTCATATATTCATATTATCGATTTGTGCAATCTTTATACCAAACTAGGACTTGTGCATAAGATTACCAAACATGATCAAGAATCTAAGTTTTCTTAACGATTTAAAGTTCAATTGCCAAGAATTAAGTGATTTGAAAGATAAAATAATGATAAACCTATTACTTCCATTGAAAACCTTGAGATCCTTAGATGATCTTTACAATTAGACCTAAGAGAAGAATTAACTACTTAAATTCATAAGAAATTGAATTGATTACATGCTTAATTACAATAAAAATGAAGAATTACAAAAAAAATCAAGAGTTGCTCTCTCTAAACCTACTCATACCACTCTCTAAAAACTATAAAAATATATAAAATAAGTTGAGTTCTCCAATTTTTGGCATAAAACAACCTTAAATAACTACGAATAAAATAGAGATATGTAAAGCATTCGAACAACTGTTCAAACGCCTAGCCAACGGTTAACGAACGGAAAAACACCCTCCCAGCATCTCTACTTTGCTATCGAACCTCATTCAAATGATGAAAAGAGTTCTCAATATCTCCCCCAGTGTTCAAACAGTCGTTTGAACAGTGGGTCCTTTTGAACGTCTAGACTTGGCGTTAAAATGGCCATTTGATCCGGTTGCACTCGCGTTCAAATGCCGTTTTGAAATTTTGTCTCTTCTCGATCCTTTTAAGCTCAATTTTCTACATAAGATTAATTAAAGCAGTTTAAAGATAAAATAAAACTAATAAAGTAAGAATAAACCTACACTAGAACTAACATCCACTAAATAGGACATTATGATTACACTTTTAGAGTGTAATCACTTGGATTTACAATTATTTTATTATGTATACTCAAAAGTACAAAATACTCAAAATTTTTAAAAACTTTAGAACGGGCCAATATACCTAATTTATTATAAATACTCAAAATTATACTAGGTATTTGGTAACTTTTCAAACTTAAGGGAGAGGGGGGGTTGTGGCTCCTGCCCGCCCTTCTTGTAAGTTCACCACCGATCCTAACAAATGTAGTTTAAAGAATTTTCTCCAAATATTTTAGCAAGTACTGTGGAAACTCCTTAAAAATACACTTTTCATAATTTCTACTATTTTTAATAATAAGTTTCTATAGATATTGCTTTAGTATTTTAATTAATCATAAAAGTAATATAATAATTCAAGTTGCTATTTTTAATCTTCTTAATAAATATTTCTCATAAATATCTACTTAATTTTATCATTTCTATTTTTTCAAAATAGTTTTCGACTCCAATCATATTTTTGTTTTTCGTATCATTTCCCGCTTCCGTTTTCTATATTGACAACTACGGCTTCAAAACAAATTGATTTCACCACTAAAATTTTATGGTTATATGACAAAATAAAATATAATAAAACATAATCGTCAAGCAATCTATCATCAACAATACTTACTAAACAAGTTGAAAAAATAAACTCAGCTACAAAAAAAAAAGTTGAAAAAATAAAACTTGGGGATCACATTTGAAAATTTTGGTCATGAGATATTTTTAGTGCAGCTGAAGATGGGTCCAAGTTTATTATGATTTTGTGCACCATGGAGCACAAATATACATATTCTTGTCAATATAACAAGGGTCGTATCCGTTAGAAAAGACACTTCTGCTCATTCATCAAATGAGACCAAGGGTTTTGAAGATTTTGTCATAGTTTGGCCACGATCAATACTACTTTTCTTGCTTGTACTTGTAGAATTTAAGATTTCATGGACTCATTCATTGAATAGAATTAAGAGGTTTGAAGAATTTCCAAAGTTTGGCCTTGAATAATATTACTTTTCTTGTTTGTAGAATTTAAAATTTTATGGACACTTTGATTTCAAAAATGAGAAATCTTGAAACTCTTGTCGAACGACCATTTCCATCTATAGATAACTACCTAACCAGTGTTAAAATCACCTAGAAATTTTCAGCCAAGTCTAAGAGAATGCACTTCCAAGTTTTACATGTTCTTCTCAACCACAAATGGCGTATTTATACGTGTATATGTGTGTATATATAAATATGTATGACCATGAGAAGTTTCGGAATTAGCTGTTAATGCCGTGGGTAATGCTGCATTATTACATGCCGCGTCTGATTGAAAACACCGTATGTAAAGAATCCAAGAGCTAGACTCACACAAAATGACAATGCTTCCTTAATCATATATGTATATCCTTTGAGGTGATATTCCAAGAAATCTACCAACTAATTAAGAATTGCTTGACATGGTAATCATATTATTCCTTTGATTGGACTTCTCGATGAAGATTTTTTTAGTTTCATGTGCCTCCATCTCTACAATGTAATTATAAATTTCTTGCGATTAAAAAAAAAAAGAAGTTTATTAGTTAGGTAATAATGGCTTTTCAGTACTAATTTCTATCAAATTGTACATGTGTTGATTTATTAAACTAGCAATAATTTATTACAAATTAAGAGACTTTTTAAAAAATAAATGTCACATGACAAAAGACTAATCAGCATAAATACGGAAAAACTCAATACCACCTGGACTATTGGACTTTTTTTCATTTGAGATCTAATTAACTGATGCAATGATGTGATTAAATTTATGTTACACTGAGTGGTAGCATTGGGTATACTGAGCAAATTAAAGGGTACGGTGAAATTTAAGTCATTGTGAAGCTATTTGGTTAGCTGTGAGCATAGATGCCAGCCTCTTACTTCTATCTTTTATCACTTGCTTATTAGCATAGAGTTAATTTTTTTTCTTTTGTTTACTACTTTTTTTTATTTGCTGTGGCTTTTTATACTTAATAATAATCTGGATATGTATACACTAGCAGAAGCAATTAAAATATATACACCGTATTTGATTTAATCAGAAAAATCCCCAAGAATTGCAACAAAATGCTTCACACTATCAAACCTTTTTGAAAGCTCGCGGTGGAATGTTGTCATGTAGAAAGAACTATATGTATTGATGAACTTGTGATACAGTCCCTTCTTATGTGGGCTCTATTAAGCCTAATGGAATAGGAGTAGGAAACCCTATAACCAAAGGGTGACCGGTTGGGGTTTGACCAAAAGTCCATTTTTTCACAAGACTAAATGATTACTGTTAAGTTGTGCTTGAATCAAAAATATTGTGGAAGAAAAAAATAATATGAAGTTATATCAAATGTTTGATTGTTAGAGAAAGTGAAGAATAAAAAAATATAAAAAGAAAACAAGTAGAAATTTGGAATTCTCCATTTTAAAGCGAAGGAGCCAGAAGTGACCCAAGAATAATAGGCATGAGGAGCATAAGAAGTACCAAAGAAAGAAGAAAAAAAAAAAACGAAACACCCCGTTCCCTAGTTACTCAAAAAGATAAGAGGAAAAAGAAAAGAAAAATGCAAGAAAAGTTGAAAGGTCTATAATGTGAATATTGAAGAATCAAAACTTACATAGTCTGCATGCTTTTTGCCTTAATGTAAAAGGCCATTGCATTGTGAATGCTTCTGTTTGTTTTATCCTCCACTCATAATATTGCTGGTTGCCATATAGTTGTGGAAGATTTTTAGTCACTGGTAGGGACAACAATGCATTGCTTCCTCCAGTCAACTTAAAAATGAAAAGAATACGGAAAAAAAAATAAAGCAAAACTAATGTTACTTGGAACACATTTGTTTTTAGGAACGAGAACATGAATAGGAAAGTGGTAGATATCACATGCATACCCTAAAATCTAGAGCAGTAAGTGTATGTTTGTATAAATCACACTATTAGAATTTAAAACATTTTTAAATATAAAAGTATTTTTTTTTTTTTTGAACAATAGATATCCTATAAAATAATTTCTTATTTTTTAAAATTAATCTTGTAATAAAACATGTTTAGCAGTATTATGACCTATTTTTTTACATTTTCTTTGCCAAAACTTTTAGTCTTTCTATATTTTAGTTTATTTGTACTTGATTCTTTTCTCCTATGGAAAAATTTAATAAAACATGTCGAAAAATATTTTAGAGTCACCTTGAATCTCTAAAATCACTGTTTCAGAACGACAGCTTATTACATTTCGAAACATGCATTTCAAAATGTTAATCAATATGGTATTAATATTTTTTAGATAACACTGAGCAAAACAAGTGGGATTCGTAAAATTTAATTGAAGCAGTACTGAAATGAGGGCCATCACTGCCAGCATATTCATTTCCCAAAGTACTTGAATTATTTTTGATGAATTCAAAGTGGGGCCTTGTGGACTTAGCCAAGACTTTTATTTCACTGCATTCACACAACACTATAGGGACTAATGTGAATAATGGAAAACAAGGAAGAGATGCGGTCAAGAGGACCAATTAATCATCTACCATGGTCTGCCAACGAATAATTGGACTTTGACACTTTGAGTTCCAAGATCTGACGCGTTGTTGAGGTGAAAATGACAATATTGACATGGACACATGCCACCTTGGAGTCTTTGGATTGACATCACAGGTTTTGGATTTTAGAGGTCTTTACTGGGTCAATCCTTCCTGTACATAGACTTTAGAGGTCTTTGGTGGTGGGTTTATAGGAGACGGCTTGGCCTTCACATTAAGCTGTTTGTATGAATGATTGTTTACAAACTAACGTACACAACCCTTTTAACTTGGTGGACAAACAGCCTTCTAGTACTTGAACTGAAAATTGGGAGTTAATCCTTACTAAATCCGTAAAGGCGAACGGTCAAATCCTCAAACTCATATGGTAAAAACCTTGATTTATGATTTGGCCTAATAGTTAGTTGCCACAAGTGTTATTATAATGTTAAAACACATAACTACACCTCTTTTATTAAAATTTTGTATAAGAATTTTTAAATTTAATAAATAAATGACTACTTTGTTTCTTTTATTTATTTTAAATACTATAAATTTATGAATTTTGAAAGAAATTGATGCATTCACAAATATGTTTGTCTATGTGCTTGTATTTAAATATATTATTATGTATATGCACTCACACTTTAAATGTGCTTTTGCTTTCGAGATATTTTCACAAATAAAACTCTAGAGTTTTCGCCCGCACCTGCATTATGAATCTGTCGTTACAAATATGAAGACTTTAGACTTCTATTATGGAAACCCACAACCACCTCTCTCTTCCATCATCTTCCTCCACCTCCTCTCATGGCATCAAACATACTAGCATGTACTAAACCATAAAAATAAAATAAATCAAAGAAGAACATGATGAATCTTACCTCAATTGATAAATACAAGTTGAACACAAAGTTTTTTTTCCTTGAATTCTCTTCTATCCTCTTCTTCTTTCTCTCATTTCTCTCGTTTCTCCTCTCTTCTTTCTCTTCTCTCTCTCTATCTCTCCTCCATTCAAATGGTAAGGAGTCAACAAGCACTTCACCTAACTTTTCTCTCCCAACTCTTAGCCAATCTAACTAACTTTCCCTCACCTAACTTTTATCTTCCAATTCCTAGTCAATCTAGCTATTAACTCTTAGTCAATCTAGCTAACTTCCCCACTAAAGAGTTCATCAACTAACTCACCAATGATGAAATAACACATGTCATACACACATGCATCCACATAATTTTACATACTAATTAACCATATAATAAATGTAATTAAATAACTAATTCAATTAATTTAAATATATAATTAATCTAATTATAAAATTATGAGATTAAGGTCTCACATTTTATATATATATATATATGATTCATTTTTTATGAATAACCAATTTGAAAATAAATTTTTTGATAAATACTTCTTATTTTTCTAACTCAACCAAACAAAAAAAAAGAAACTCTTTCTTTTCATTTCTTTTTTACTTTTTCTTTTTTTTCCTTTTTTCTCCACAAATTTAACATACAATCATAGCGTAAAAGTTTTTATCAATTATATAAGTACTAACTATAGTATCTTTTCTTTTTTGGTATTAAGAATCTTAATGCTTCAAGCCTTCCCTGTTCTTTTACTCAAATTTTTATACGTCATGACTTTTTTAGTTCAAAAATGCAGGCTATATAGACTAAGCTTTTTCGTAAACATTTTTTCTTCTCCATTTCCAATTTTAATGAGTGATACTACTTCTTGATGCTATAATCTAACCTTGACCACATATCAATTTGATAGTATCATATTCGGTACTGTTCTTGGAAGTGTGAATTTGTTTGTAGATAATCAAAAATAAATAAGTGGCCCTTTTGAAATTTTATCTCTTTCTTTATTGAGCTGTTTACTTTTTATTTAGATCTCATGCAAAAAATAAAGAAAGAAAGAAAAACTATTCCCTATACCTCATACAGGTATTTAGGTATTTACAACAAAATAATATAGTGAATTGACCCCTTCAAAATATAAAAAATTTTATCTTAGCCTTTACAAAATTTAAAATATTTTTCCTTGACCTCCTTAACATAAATTCTAAATCTATCCTTGTATTTATCTTCCTGCATATTATATTCATTCAGACTAATAAAGGTCTGTTTAAGCTTCAAATCGACAGCTAAACCCATATTTTTCAAACTAAGACCATTCTCAAGAAGCATATCGAAAGGGCCTAAGGGGCAACTTGACATTTTTTATCGGAATGGACTAGCAGACACTAATATTAACCCAAGTTTTGAGTATTTTCATCACTCTAACGGTATGTGACGAGTTAGTTTTCAAAGTTATTTTGTCTTTCGATAAACGTGTCACGACCAATAGGCATGTTCGGTCCCATGATATAAGAAGTTTGCTGGCAATTCCTAATGTCAACCTATTTGCGAGTGTTTCCGTCACTCTGATGGTTACAATGTTTATGAGTGTTTCCGTCACTCCGACGATGTGCGCTCATGTTATCGGAGACTGCCTAATCTCAAGAAACTGCTGAATGGTTTAGAGTATCAAGGCCTTAGGTACTTTCTTGATCAACGTGTCGGATAGCAAATATTCTACGTTGGCGGGCTAGCAGACACCAGAAATGAATCTCTACCATCTCGAAGACTTGAGTTCTATCCCAGTTGACAGGTTTGAAGGAATTTATTATTCCGAAGAGTTTTATCGATAAACGTCCCGTGCTAGATGAACTTACCATGTGCTGGATGAACTTACTATCTGAGGAATCAACTTTTTTAAAAAACGTGTCAGATTGAGTTTAACTGATCTAGATTAAAATTGAAACTGGAATTAAGGTTGAAATATGAACTTACCATATTGAAGAAAACATGCCAACGAAAATTGAACCGAGTAATGCCCTAACAATATTTTGATCTCTACCTCTATTGGGCCTGCCGAACCAGTATGTTGATCTCTACCTCTATTGGGCCTGGCAAACCCATAAGGCAATTGACTGACTAGATTAAGTCTGATAAATCAGTCTAGACTTGAATGTATTTGTTTGACTTTGAATGTGAGTCCGGTCAAATCAAAAATTGCCGAGCGAGTAAAAATGAAATGCTTCCAAAGTTCCAGGTCAAACCCTTGAAAAAATGAAGTGATTTTTTACCATTGTCCCAATTAGGCTCAAGATGTCTGATCTCCATCCACTATCAATGGTCAATGTCTCTGTTATTTAACAATCTCTCTATTTTTCAATCATACCACCAGCAAACAACAAAAACAGTTTCTCAAATATGAACCCCATTATGTCCTGTTTGAAATGCATTCTCCCATCCTTAGGTTTGACCGTGGTTTGAGATTCAGTCTTACATCCGTAGGTTTGATTGCAGTGAACGAATACAACCAGCAAATTCAGAAACAACGCTCATCATTCTGTACAAATTTTTTAAAAGAATTACATTTTCATTTAGGTATTCCACCAATGTATGAACAAGATAATAACTAACAAGCTAACAGATTCGTGTTAAATGATGAAAATTAAGCTGCACTAAAGGGTACTAGAATTTCCCCTCAGAACTTTGGGAAAATTTTCAAATCCACCCTACCCAGAACCACCACAAAAAGACATAAATTACTCCTTAAAACAAATACAACAATGATTAGAAGCTAAGACTAATGAAAAAGCACAACATAATTAAATTACCTGGGTGGAAATTGTGCATCAGATCAAACCACCCAACTGCAATCACATCTAAAGAGAAGCCAACATATGCAACCAGAAAATGCCTTTGGGCACTGATAGTTCATCTAGTAGTCTATTAAAGCCGAAGGAACCACTCCACACAGCCTGCGCAATAGCAGCACAAGAATTCCTAGCAAGTACACGAAAGCCAAACAAGTGAAACAAAATGACAGATTACAGATATCTGGTTCATGAGACAATCAAATATAGGCCAGATGTGGACTCCTCCTCTTCTAAAATATACGAAGTAACCGTGTCCTACACTTGATACTTGGGTAAGGTAAGGTAACACAAAAAATGCTCTATAATAATTTGTAAATACTATTTTATCCTAAAAAATAAAATAATTATATTAAGAAATACAAATATTTTGCTGTGTCTGTTTGGACATTAAAATTAAACAAATTCAACATTTAGACACATACCCTCACTTGAAACCCGTATCCAAGTAGATGTAACATCGTGCAGCGGAAAGAAACAAAAGTACGAGTAATGCAGAACTGATAAATGTACAACTTTACTAAATAGAGATCAAAACCAGTAAAAAAGATTCCAAAGGTTCAGGTTCTCTTAGCAGCACTACACATTTACAACTGAAAACATAGAAAAAGGAAAGGGAAGCAATAAGATTGTGGATGACATCTCTCAGCCCTACATATTTCCTTTTTATCTTTGTGAAAGCCTATACATGTACTGTTTGCTCTGAAACAGAGGCCAAGCCGCGCATCAGTCTAACAATTTCCACAGTATCATCGAGATAATACTTGGCCTTGCTGGGTTTTTTACCAACAGTGCAGGCAAAAACTTCTGCACTGGGAGCTATAGATGGGCCAGCTATGGAACTGGTAATCACCTCGAACATGTCTTCGTCGGATCGGTCATCTCCAATGCACAAGACAAAATCAGGTGACGTAGTTCTCTCTTGCATGGCGGAAAGTAGACGTTTCGCAACAAGCCCCTTGTTTACACCCTGCCCATACAGGAATATATTAGGTCTGTTCCCGAAAAACCATGCTAGCCTAAATGAGGTCAAACTCACAGGCTCAATAGCATACCAAAATGGGTGCTTCAGATAAAAAGTGAGACGAGTGCTAAATGTTCAAAATTCTGAAAAACAATATAGTGCTGCAACTCTTGAGAGTGGACCAAGCCGAAACCTTGCCCAAAGTGTTTAATGCTCAAACTTGCCTTGGTGTTGCACAAACAAGGGTTTGGGTTGGAAAGTCCCAACCTAGTTTACCATTGGATTAGGCTTGAATGCAGCATTGAATCAGATATATGGCCTAAGTCATCCTTTTTATATTATACACTCATTTTACAAAGATAGTATTTTTATCTTTATCTGCAAGAAAAGATCAGACATTGTTAGCTATTACAATTCAGATAGTAGGTACCATCTTTAATTAATGTCCGTTGTTTCATACAACATTTTTTTTTTTTGCAATTCTAGTATTGTAAATTGTTTCAAGCTGGCTGCTATAGGTATCTCAATCTGCATCACAGGACTGACATTGTGAACTTAAGCAATACAGCTCAACCCATTCCTACTCAAATTTGGATTACGCCCCACACACAAAGTGAGATCAAATTGTTTCGGCCACAGGAAACTTCTTGTCTCCCCCCAATCCAACCCGCGCAAGTCTAGATACCACCAAAGACATATTCATGTGAATACACGGTGGCCTCAACCTAGGTTTAAAATTCTTAACAGGCCCCAATTTGTCAAGCAGATCTAAGAGGGATGTGTAGGTGGTGTTTTACAGATATAGAGTTCTTACCTGTGGCTTAACCTCCACAATATTCTGCCCACTTTTGACAGTAACTGGTTCATTGGCAAGCACACTTTCAAGATGATCAAGAAGTTCCTTAGCTTGGCATGATCCAAAATCAGGATCTGCATCTTCGTAGCACCAAACCAATGCAGTTTCCTTATCTTCGATTGTGGACCCATCAGTTGTCTCCGTGTAAAGCTTCATAACTGGTTCTGCAATCTGTTTCCAACTACATTCTCCCACTGGTACACATGTTTCCCATTCGGCATCCCGCTTCAGCCTGCAATTGGACAATCTTCAGTTTGCGACAAAAGCTACCTTCCTATGTATTTAACTCAATTTGAAGGAACAAAGGAAATGGTTTTAAGTAACTCACCTTAGGAAACATCCATGCTCAGCTGCAATTCCCAGATTCTCGCAGGGAGAAAACCATTCAGCTAGTGTGTCTCGGGTTCTGGCACTGACGATGAAAACCATATTTTTCTTGTCTCTACACAAACTGTTTATGATTTCGATGGTCTTAGAGCTTGGGCTCTTATCAATTGAAGCCTGAGGCATTAGCGTTCCATCATAATCTAGGAGGATTGCCCTAGTTTTTGTCCTTTTGTAAGCAGAAACTATGTTCTCCATCAAGAGCTTCCTGAAATTAGGATCGAGTGCAACAACTCTAAAACGTAATCCAAACCCAATGCCCCAGCACCTACGCCGCACATGATCTTTACATGTCCTCTCCAAATCTTGGAGGAAACTACGAGCCCAATACCCGACATCATGGGTACTGACATATCTATAATGCTTCTCATGCCGGAGCTGTTTCTCTGGCTCAGCCATAACCAGGGCACAGTCCATTGCATCTGCCACTGCATCAATATTCCATGGGTTAACTCGAATTGCTCCACTCAAAGATGGGGAGCATCCAATGAACTCAGACACAACCAACATGCTCTTCTTTGGAGTGGACGGCGTCAAACCCAAAACCTTATCTAATCTCTCATTTCCTTGGCGACTGATTATATATTCATATGGTATGAGATTCATTCCATCCCTGACCGCTGTGACCAAACAACACTCAGCAACTACATAGTATGCAATTCTCTCAGAAAACTTGAGGAGCTCATCAATCAGAACAACGGGCTTATACCCTGGTTTACCAAAGGCTTCGTTAATTCGCTTTACAGTCGAATACGTCTCATCTTGAACTTCTTTTACATCTTTGCCGCGGCCCCTAGCTGGATTGGCTATCTGCACTAAAACAGCCTTCCCCTGCCACTGTGGATGCTGGATAAGTAGCTGCTCCATTGCCAATAACTTCAAACTAATGCCCTTAAATATGTCCATATCATCCACCCCTAGCAACATTATCCTATCCTGATCACAGAACTGCTTGATGAGCTCAGCAACCTTCGCTTCAGTCTCTGGAAGGCTCAAAACAGATTGAAGCTGGCCCATATGGATACCAACTGGAAGAATTTTAATGCTCACAGTCCGACCGTAATACTCGAGGCCTATATAACCTCGCTTGGATTCATAAGACAGACCAAGCATTCGACTACAACATGAGAGGAAATGTCGAGCATAGTCAAAGGTATGGAAGCCAATCAGATCAGAATTCAACAGAGCTCGCAGAAGCTCTTCCCTGATTGGTAGAGTCTTATAAATCTCAGACGAAGGGAAAGGGCTATGGAGAAAAAACCCAAGTTTAACCCTGTTGAATCTCTTCCTCAAGAAGGTGGGTAACACCATAAGATGATAATCATGAACCCACACAAAATCATCTTCTGGGTTAATCACTTCCATGATCCTATCAGCAAAAATCTTATTGACTGAGACATAGGCCTGCCACAGCGAGCGATTGAACCTACCACCGAGGTCAGGGGACAGGGGCAACATGTAGTGAAACAATGGCCATAACTGTTGTTTGCAGAACCCATGGTAGAATCTACTAAACAGATCAGGGTGCAAAAAAGTGGGCACACACTTGAACGTCTCAAGGAGTATCTGTGATACCTCATCTTGCTCAGTTGGGTGAATTTCTTCCTTGAGACAACCCACATATATAACATCAAGTTCATCATCACCCAACCCATCTTTCAGTTGAAGGAGAAGTGAATTCTCATCCCAACTGAAAATCCACCCCTTGCCATTCTCTGTTTTTCTCTGAGCCCTAATAGGCAGCTGGTTGGCTACAATGATTATCCGGTCACGCTGGACCGACGATGGATCAGAGCACACGCTCTCCGATGGGTCGTCGTCGAGATCGGACATTATACCAGCTACAGTCATAACACGGGGAAGTCGCCGACCCATCCGGCTAAGAGACGGCGATGGAGTCTCGCCGGAGGCGAGCTCCAAGAGATTTGAGTATGACCTTGACACCATTTCTTCACTATTTATGTATCTATAACAAGCCTAGCTGACCAAAAACTTTGTTTCTATAGGCAAAGTCACATTAAACCACAAACCCAACTAGCTCAAGCAAATTAACCCAGAAACAAAGGTCACCATGCCCTTTTCCCATGTCAAGAAAACAAGCTAATCACAAAATGAACTAAAAAAATTTCCAAGAAATTTCTTGGGAGAGCTTAAATCGGAGAAGCGAATCAAAGCATGGAAAGTCTCTTGCCAAACAGATGAAAAATGGAAAGGAATAGAATAGATACAGATCATACAAACAGCTAACAAATATACTGGTAGAGAGAATCACTGTCAGTTCAAGATTTGAATCATATAAAGATTCGAGTAAAGACAGCAAAGACAAATTATGAATAAGAATTCAAGAACAGTTGAAGAAATTTACCAGTCTTTCACATTTGATGAATCCCCAAAAAAAAAAGTGAAAACCCTAATCTAGAAAGCACTGTTCTTTTTCATTCTTATCTTTATAGAGCTTCCTCAACGGCTCATTATATACACTGCACAGTGCCCAGTGTTTTGTAACTGATGAAATATATTTTAGTAATATATTGTTTTGGAATTTTTTAAAGAATTTTGAAAACCAAAAATTTTGGAAACCGTTGGATGAGTTAGGACAATGGGGGTGTGAAGATCCAACGGCGAGGAGAGGAGGAGAAGACGGGACTGAATTGCATGGTTGATGGGTCTGTGACGGCTTCGAGGAAGTCGCCACGAGGCAACATGCATTAGAGTGGGGCCCACTAGGGGATTGGCTGTGTCGTTCAATTGTTGTAATGGTTCGTGGAATTTACCACGTGGCTATTTTCATTCGGTGTGCGTCGTAAAAGCCGTTCCGGATTTCACCGATTAATCGAAGTTCCGACAAAGGAGAATCGCCACCGCTTTGACACTGTTGGTGCTGGAGGCTAACGTCAGAAGGTTTTGTCTGCTATCTGAGAAGTAACTTATTTCCGTGAGCCCATTCCCACGGCTTGATTGGGTTGCAGAATAATAGAGTGAATCAGGGATGGCAACGTGGCGGTGGTAGTTTCCTTCAAATTTATCCCACCTTTAATAAGAATATTTCATCTCACATTTCGTCCTTAATAAAAAATTTTACCACCGTGTTCTATTTTAAATTAGCAATTGGTTAAATTTTTTCGTCCCATTCTCGTCACATCTAAGTTAATCGGGCTTTGAGTTAAAATAGATTAAACTCAAATAAAATTTTAAAATAAAACTAATTCTTCAAAAATAATAATAATATAAATTATACAAACACTATGTGATATTAAATTGATAAAGAAAGAGACTAAATTCTATTTAGAAGTAATATTTTCTTTATATACCAATGATATTTTGTGTTATTAAAATATAAAATGAGCGTTTAAAAATTTAATAATATAATCGAGACAAATTTAAAATGAAGCAATCTAAATTCTAACCCATTCCAAATTCCCTTTGAGTTATATTTTTTTTTTATATTATGTTACTAACAAATTTATTTATATCTCAAACTCTTTTCATTAAAAGTATGGTGAAGCAAAATTTAAACTTTTTTGGTCAAATTAAGAGTGATGAGTCTATATAGCTTACCAATGAGTAGTAGACTTACCAGATAAGTGTCAGACTAATGTGTCAGCTTCTTATATTTTGGTACATATGCCCTTGCACCTATGAAATAATTTTTTAAAATAATAAAGTCATTTGTATTAGGCCACGTTTGCTCTCAAGGTAAGGCAATACAAATTTCATGTAGGAAATTTCATAATCCGGCCTCTACTCCTGAATTCTCGAATAGCCTATCTCACCCTTCGAGTAACTTAGTCGCGTGTATACAACATAAAAGTCCTCTTCAAACTGCTTATTGGATTCCTTTACAAATGGTGAATAAAATAGACAAAAAATTAATAATAAATACAAACGGCAAATAGTATTTTTATTTTTATAGAAAATAAAAATTAAACACAAAAAACTTAATATTTGATGTTTAAATAAATAAGGATTTTTGGATCACCAAAAACATTTTTGTTTTTTTTAGAGAAAATAAAAACTAAACATACAAAATTGATAAAATAAACAGAATGATGGACCTTTTTATTAAAAATTGAAAGTGTTACCAAATGCTACCTTAGCGTTTCCTTACTTATGTGGATTGACCTTTTTCTATTAAGAGAATGCTATACTTTTAAAAAATTCATGCAAAAAAATATCATCAAAATAATATAGTAGTGGCATTTTTTGTTATTAAAAGTCATTAGAATATATGTTTTGTTTTGAAATAAATGACTCTAATTAAACAACGTCATTATGTGTAAATTTTTTAATTGTTGTAGCATTACCCTTTCTCTTATCAATGGGTCTCTTGTTGAAAAATAGTGTTGTAAATCCACCTTAAAATGTTATGAATGTAGCAATCTCCTATCATTATTAGTTAATTTAGCTTCGCACATAGGGTGCCGCTAACTACAACTGTGACCGAGCACCATTGAATGGCTGATGGCTATCACTTGAACTGAAGCCCACACAACACATAGCCAATAGAATTGCCTTCCGCTATGTAAGAGTCCATCCATGGTTTAATATAGTACGCAGGCCATTGAGTGCCCTATAACCTGAAGGCCCTGAAAGTTGTGTCTTTTTACTGTTGTAAACTGTTTGCTTTCGTTTCAACCTCATTTACTTCGGAACTCGATTCTTATTTTATGTTCTTGATTTTTAAAATTTGTTGAAATTACGTTTGACAATAGGTTTGAAAATTATTTTTGAAACAATATTTTCTGAGTTCTCGAAACTGATTTATAAAAAAAATAAAAATAATATGAAAACAATGATTTTGTTTTCATGAAAGATGAAAACAAAAATGAAACTGTACCGAATAGGACAAAACTCAAGTTACTTAATTTTTATAGAAAAGACTTTTTAAAAATCAAATAATTTGAAATTATTTTTTAAAACATAAAGTGTTTTCAAAAAATGTTTTTGAAAATAATTTTTATTTTTTGCGAGCATGAGAACTAATATATTCAATAATAATCAAACCAGGAATGAGGAATGAGATGAGTGAGGCTAGCCCGCAACGACTTTGAAACGAGGATGAGATTTGTTGAACTCCCAAACCCGTCTCGATAAAGATTCTTTAAAAATTAATACATTTAAAATTTGACATTTTAACAACTTTTGACAAGTATTAAGCACCCAGCAAAAATAAAAAAAGAAAATTATTAAGCTTATTAGAGATGTATTTGAGCAATGCGCGTAAAAAAAAAAGGTAAATATATATATTAAAAAATTAATTAACAAACAAGCATATTGTTGGCTCAAGATTGATTCCCATGTTGATTTTGATGATAACAAAATCATGTAGTTGTTATCTAATGATTTCACTTGAATGTACAGATTATGTTATAATCATTTAATAATAAGAAAATAATTGAGTTGATCGGTTGAGTATAAAAAAAGAAGATTACTTAGGCAATCATATTCATGAAGAGATTGAAGATACTCAAGGAGTTCAACAAGTATTGAAAAGAAGGATGCAAATGACTGAAAATCTTATGATGATTCAAGAAGTTATTCAAAGAAGTAAAGCACTCAAGCAAGATTATTTGAAAAGTATTCAAGTTGACATGGAATCAATTCTTGAAGATTAAAGTACAAATAGAAGTGCAAATATAACAAAGGATTTCAAGAAGATTTGAAGACCGAAGAGCTAGCACCATACAAATATGGTTTATACTTGACTATGAAGACCCTCGATCCTCATGGCCACATCAACTCCACTAAAGTATCATGTAAGCTATGAACTTTTAAATTGGTTGATTATTCTGCTCTAAATCTGGAAAATGCATTTAGGTATAAAGCATAAAAAAAGGGGGAGCAACAAGTTGAAGCTTGTCAAGTAACAATGGAGAACTTGTCACATTGAAGATATTGAAGAACTTGTGGTGAGAAGCTTGTCAAGAAATAATGGAGACAATGAATATGATGAGTTGACACATTCAGCAATCTCATAGTTGCAACTTCATTTAGATGACTCTTACAAGACATGAAAGCTTACCTTGAAGATTTGAAGATGTCTTGCAAGAATGGAAAAAAAAGAGACTCACTTAAACACATAGAAGCTTTCTTAGAAGTTTTGAATATGTCTTAAAAGTATTGATAAAAAATCACAAGAGTTGGAAGCTTCATTGAAGATTATGTTGAAGTCTTGAATAGATGGAAGAAGTTATAGAAGAAATCAAGTTGATTAAGATCAAGCAAAGAAATTGAAGAAGTTCAAATAAGCATGAAAGATCAATTGAAGAAAAGAGACCTCAAATCTTGAAAGCTCTCTTGAAGATTTTGAAAAAGACTTGGATCAATAGAAGAAGTAATGTTGATTGAAGAACTCTAAATATAATCAAAAGTGTATTAATTTTATCTTGAAGAGTTGAAGATGTTCTTGAAGTCAACATGCCTTAAAGAACTATTTTCAAGCCTTAAAAGCCTTGGTTGGATGATCCTTAAAGAGCTTGAAGATATTAAAGAAGATTGAAGAAGTATTGCAAAAGTTAAGGATTTTCCTAAAAAGAGTCGACCCCTCAAGCAAAAGAGTCGACTCATTTAAACAGAGGCTGAAAATTTGATGGAACATCAAAAGAGTCGACCCATCACTCTAAAAGAGTCGACTCATTCAAACAGAGAGTTAATTTTGCAGTCTCAGACAAAAAGAGTAGACCCCTAGCACAAAAGAGTCGACTCATTTGGACAGAGCCTTGAAAAATCTGCTGAAATGCAAAAAGAGTCGACTCTTGCTCCAAAAAAGTCGACTCCCGACACCAACGACTATATTTTCTAACAGGAGTAATGGTGCGATCTGCCATCAAAACTACTCCCATACTTCTCCAACGGTTAGAATCGATCCAAGGCTATATATACAAGATCCCCAACACATATTGGTGTAAGAAAAACATGAGAAGAACACAAAATTAAGAGCTACAAGTGAGATTTCATCTCATACATCTTATACACTGTTTTTATTCATTTGGGGGGTTCTTGAGTAAACTAAAAATTTGTTTATCTACTCTTTGAGAGAGAGTTATTTATTGTATAACCTTCATCTATTATTGGGTGGGTTTGTAAACTTGTGAGTTTGAGTGTTCTTGAAAAAAACACTTGTAAGTTTGAGAAAAGCTTGGACAAAATCTCTTGTAAAGTTTGAGTGAAGCTTGGACAAAATCACTCGTAAGTTTGAGAGAAATTTTGACAAAATCTCTTGGGTTTTGAGAGCTTGGGGAAAAGCTCTTGTGAGAGTGAGTTAGGCACTTGGAGAAAAACTAACAGCTGTGTAAGGAAAGTTTACATAGTGGAATACCTTCAAGAGGATCGAGGAAGAGAGGACGTAGGCAAGGTTTGGCCGAACCTCTATAAATCTGGTATTCTTCATCTCTTTGCTTACAATACTTGGTTGCATGACATTATATTATTTGTTTGCTTGGGTTATTAGTTTGATTGCTCACTACTACGTTGCATAAACTATTTTTAGTTGTAATTCTTAATATAAATTCTATAAAACTCAATTCACCCCCCCTCTTGGGTTGCCTACTTGGGCCAACAATTGGTATCAGAGTAAGTGCTCTATTTTAAAGGCTTAACATCCTTAGAGTTGATCCATGACAACCATATTTGGAAGCTCTCTCGGTGAGGGTCAATCTACTAGTAGACCACCTTTGTTCAATGGAATAAATTATAACTATTGAAAAAATAGAATGAAAATTTACATACAATCTGTGAATTATGAGTTATGGAGGATTATTTGAAATGGTCCTAAAGTCCCTACGAAAATAATAGAAACAGTGACTGTTATCAAACCAGAAAATGAATGGGATGAATCTGATTTATGAATTATGCAGCTGAATGCTAAAGCTATGAATTTATTGTATTGTGCATTAGACCCAAATGAATTTAATAGGATATCTTCTTGTGAATCTGCTAAAGAAATTTGGGATAGATTAGAGATTACTCATGAAAATACCAACCAAGTTAAGGAATCGAAAATTAACATTCTTGTACATAATTATGAAATGTTTAGAATGTTATCAAGAGAATCCATTACTGAAATATTTACATGATTTACTGATATTATTAATGGATTGAAATCTCTTGGAAAGATCTATTCTAATAGTGAACAAGTGAGAAAGATTCTTAGAACTTTGCCAAAGGCTTGGGAAGCTAAGGTGACTGCTATACAAGAAACAAAGGATCTTAATACTTTGTTACTTGAGGAATTACTTGGTTCACTCATGACATATGAGTTGACCTAAAACCAAAAAGTTCAAGAAGATGAGGACAAGAGGAAGAAATCTATTGCACTCAAGTCTACCACACCTAAAAATGAATCTGACAATTATGAAGAAAATGAAGAAGAAGTTGCTGTGCTTACAAGGAAATTTAAGAAATTCTTAAAAAGAAAATGGAGAGGAGAAAATAAGCATGAACCTAAAGGAGATTCCAGCAAGAAAAACTCTTCCATCGTTTGCTTTGAATGCAAAAAACCTGGACACATCAAACTTGAATGTCCACAACTTGAAAAGAGATGGAAGAAAGGCAACGGAGTAAAAGCATTGGCTGCAATATGGAGTGACACTGAAAACTCCAGCTCGGATGAATCTGAAACTGAAGAAATGGCCAATTTATGTCTAATGACTTATGGAGATGAAGAAGAAAATGAGGTAACAAATTCTGATTTTACTTTTGATGAATTACAAGATGCATTTGATGATTTGCTTGTTGAATTTGAGAAATCTGGTATAAAGAATGGTTTGCTCAAAAAGATGATTGCTCTTCTTACAAAAAAAAAATGAAGATTTACAAAACGAAAACAAGATTTTAAAGGAGGAAAATTCTGTTTTGAAAGAAAAAATAAATGATTTAGAAAAATCTACTTCGAAATGTGTTGATGGAAAAGAAAATTTTAATGCAATGCTTTGCAAACAAAATTACTCTCTAGACAAGGCAGGAGTAAGTTACAATCTATTTACAAAAAGGCAGGAGTAGGTTACAATCCATTTACGAAAAGAAAATTTTCAAACCTATATAGTTAGTAGGAATTTGATATCTTAGACTTAAGAACTATAAATAAAATAATTTAATTTCAAACCTATATAGTTATGCACTCATGTAATTCTTTTTTGTAATATAAGATTTTTGTATATGCAACATATGTAATACTATGTATTTACTTTAAAAAAAAATTATAACATGAAGAGAAAATATTATGAATATTTTATCTATCCTATTGTAATGTCATAATTTGTAGAGATTTAATAAGATAGGACTTTGTCCCTAAAATCACGTAACATATTATATTTTTTACTTTTTGTTGGATGTATTACGTGTTATAACTGATGAAATAATTTGTAGAAACTTAGTTATACAAGATTTTTTATTTCAATAGAAAACTTTATTGGTTTATGATACAAATTGAGATCATTTGTAGACATTTAATTAAATAAAAATTTGTATCTAGATGGGAACTATATTAGATTGCAATAAGAATTGATGGAGCAATAGAACTTTGTGCTTAAACATGAAACTTTATTTAATTATTATTAGATTTGGTAAACCAATTTTTATTACTCCTATGCGGTGACATTTTAAAAATATAAGAACATAAGAAGCACTACATAAGCCCCACATAAAAGAGAGTAAATTTTTGGACAAACACAACTTATATATATATATATATATATATGATTTATTAAGTTATATGCAATCTATTACCTTGTAATGAATATAATTGATACTAAGTATCAACCCCTGCATTGCACAAGAAGTGTGGCTTCTTCAAATTCATTATAGAAATGTTATAAGTAATTAATTCTTACAAAATTATAAAATCTAAATCATGCATAATAGTTGAGGCCCATCCAAAAAAAATAATGACAATAAATAAACTGATCCTATTCTGTGGTATATATAACTTTAGAGCTCTATCAAATTAAGTGGTTGAATTTTAATAGTTTTTTAAAAGATCTTAAATAGTTGAATCTTAGTGAACTATTTCATAGATAAAAACCAAATATGTCTTATCAATTATGAAATAATTTAATAAAACTCAAAAACTCATATTCGTGATATTAACTAATATTTTAAATAAAAAAAAAGATCTTAAGTCTAATAAAAAATTATTTGGTGGGTCTTGATATCATCTATTATTTTAAATAAAAATTAAATGCAATAGACAACTTAATCAAAAACTTAATGATTTTTTTTAAATAGAGAACTTGATCGGATTAGTATAAATAAATACAATATGCAAATAGAAAATTCATGCATATCTATACATGTAAAACAAATAATAATGATCTTCACTGAATATAATTATTTTTAAGTAGGGCTTCTGTAACAAATAGAAAATTTAATGGGTTAACAATCACCATTATCCTTATGACATAACATTTTAAAAGTATAAGAATATAAAGAGTGTCAGCTAAACACTAATTAAAAAAAAATAAAATATAAAGATGAACACAACTTATATATATTTATATATATACTACTCTGTAATGAATATCATTGATGCTTGGGCTATGCTACCCACTACTTCACTTGCGGATCAAGCACTGACTGATACACATCAGCATAGTCCCACAACAGTGGGTGCTCTCATGCTGATGCGGTACTTATTAGTTAGTGCCCGTTTAGGCCTGACTATGAGTAGCATTTTTTTTTAATTTTTTGACATAACTATATATGATTTGTTTTAATATTAAATATTATTGAATGTTTTAGCACTTTCAAAATGAAACAAGTACCCAACAATTCAATTTAAGAGTTGGTTTAGTGGACAAGACTTAGGGTTTGACGGTCTGCTTCTCTTAGGTACTATCAATTCTTCGGAGCCATTTCTAGGATCATTAACTGAGTAATTATTTGATTTGATTAAGACAAAATGACTGTACAATTTTAGAATTAGTTAAAGTACGCGTAACTTATCCGGACATTTCATTAGCAAAAAAAAAAAAAAATACCTAATAAACCAGGGTAAATTTGTATTCCTTAAGAATCTTACATGCACCTTCTAACACATATGGTTAAAAAAAATTGCGAAAAAAAAAAAAAAATCAAGGGAAATCTTTTTTCTATAATCAGATCCGAATCATGTAGTACGTGAGTATGCTCCGCAAAATCCAGTAGAATTGATAAGCGATGAATGTCACGGGCTGCCGACACCAAAACCCGTTCCGTTGCTACAGGAAAATATCGCCCGATACGGTTTTCTTTGCCTATGGTACGAATATTCGAGCCCAACCTAAAACCTATACTTTTGAAGTTGGACTCTCCAACCAAACAGCTGTACGTAACATTTGACTTTATCCTTTCTCCGCCACGTCATCAAAAACGTGGGTCCCTCTATAATGTGGGCTACAGCCAGTGGGATCACTAAAGTTTGGTACCACCTTTTTACTTAGTTTTTTTTAAGTTTATAAAGAAAAAAAGTCAATTTTTTTATTTTTTATTTATCTTTAATTAAAATAAAATTTAAAAACAAAAAATATAAAAAAATTTAATTTTTTAACTTATAAACTTAAAAAAAATTTGAAAAAAAACTGTATCAAATGTACAGTAAGAAAGACATCACAACCCCCAAAAAATTGATTGATTAATTGCGGATAAGCCCAAGCGTTTGCCTACGTGGAGTGTTTTGATTTGGACACGTATTGACTAAGTTCTTATCATACTGTTGAGACAGAAGGACATAACAACTGGAAAAGGACAGAGAACCAGGCCGGCAAACTTCACACTCCTTCACCCAGATGGGGAGAAAGTGTGAGGAAAAGATAAGGATGGACAAAGGAAATGTTACTCTTCAGCGGCAGTCTATTTAGGTTGATGGTGGTGCAACACAGGCAAAGATAGTGGAATAGAGGAAGTTAGTCACGGACAGTCACTGGCGGTTCAATCTGCGTCACATCAGTTTGACCCAATAGTTAGTAAATTTTAATTGAGGTGGTACGAATTAAACGATGCGTGATCATCTGCCGCATTTGTGATTAGCATTTTACTAATGAAATATTGGGGAGCGTTGCTGTGAGAAAATATAAAAAATATTTAATACAATAATAATAAAATAAAAAATGTTATTCTTTCATTATCATAAAAATCTCACTTAAATGATGCGTAGCATTTTTGTAGTTAGATATGACAGCTGTTTTGTTTTAAAATAAATAATTTCTATTTAATCACATTATTTTAGTAATAAATTTTGTATAAATTTTTTAATTTTATAATATTATCTCATTAAAATTGATGAAAAAATGCGATTATTAAAGAAAATCTCACCTGAATTTGTACTTCAAAATTATTATGACGAATATTTTGTTATAAACTAATAAGCTTACATTTAACCACACTATCTATATAAATTTTTTTAATTATATAATATTATTCTAAAATAATATAGTATCACGAGCCAATTACACAGGTTCCCATAAACATATTAAGATTTAATAATATTCAGTTACTAAGATAAATATCCAATTAATTTGTATAATTTTATTAGTTTATAACGTTAATAACAGTAATCAAAATTCACTATTAAACTGAATATTTTCTCACAAAAGCGGCATATGTTTGCCGAAGCACTGTGATATTTTCTCCAGAAAGTTGCAGATGTTTCCGTTAGAGGTCCAACTTTACTGCACCAAATCAACTTGGAGGGCCCATATGAATATCGTTGACAAAAAAAATCAAATAACCAAAAGTCAACTCCATGATTGAGCTTTTCAAAGGTTAGCTTTATTTTAAAATAATCATTTAATGGTAATAAATCTATTTTGTTACGAATACAAATGAATGTCTTGAATTGAGATTTGATATAAAGTGTAAAATAAAAATGTGTCTTGAAAAAGGTTATGTGATTATCACATACGAATTCGTTTTTAATTTTCTAAACAGAAAGGTTAATATTGCAACAAATTATAAGTGTAATGTCTTAATTGTTACAAATAAAAATAAATATAAAGTGTAAAATAAAAATGTGTCTTGAAAAAGGTTATGTGATTATCACATACGAATTCGTTTTTAATTTTCTAAACAGAAAGGTTAATATTGTAACAAATTAGAAGTGTAATGTCTTAATTGTTACAAATAAAAATGAATGTCTTGAATTAAAATTTGATATAAAATACAAGGATACAAAATGTGTCTCAAAAAAGACCACGTGGTTGTCACATGCAATTTTTGTTTAATTTTTTAAATAAAAGATTGATACTGTAACAAATTATAAGTATAAAAACTTAATTATTATAAATAAAAATAATTTTTTGAAGTAAGATTTGATATAACATATAGGAATTTAGCAGCTTCCTTACTAGAATGGGGCTATTCGAATAGTTGTTCTTAGTTCAAATTCTTCAACCTAAGAAATGATAAATTTCAAATTTTTAACAAATCAGTAACATACTTTGCCAATAAATCTTAAATGGTTCAAAAGTTTAACCAAAAGAATTCAATGGCTACATCAATTTATTTGATTTTTGTTTACTTATTTGGTTTGATTTGGTTTGGTTTATTTATTTATTGTTAATGGTAAAGTTACATAATATTGATAGAGTTAGGGGTTAATTTAACGATAGGGCAGTTGATCCAGGCAAATGCAATATTTATCCTCGCTTTACTACAATGGCTGTTTTTATTTCTCAGACTATGAGGAAACTTTATATAAACGTCCATTTCTGCGTGTTGCTAATTTTCTTTATCCAATAAGATATTATTATACACTTGTGTGAGAAATTTTACAAGATGATAACTTTCACTATAATTTCAGTATTTATGCTAGGTCCCACATGATCAAACCAAATACTTAAATTACAATGCAAATCACATGGGTGTAAACTGTATGTTCGTCACAAAGAATAATGTTCACTCTTGTGAAACATATTACTTTCTTTCTTGCAAGAAGGGCTGTAACTATTCTTGATTGAATTTGTTGCACTTGCCAAGGAAAAGAGGGAGGATCAAGAAAGCAATTTTGTATAAGAATTGGGTCAATAATAAGCATGTGTTCCCAAAATTCACCAAACATTAATTGCTCTTGGTAGAGGTTAGAAAAAGTTCTTGCCCTAATTTCAAGATTTGAATTGGAAAGGAAAAAGACAAAAAAAAAAAAAAGTGAGAAGAAAATCCATTTCCTTCAATGTTTTCACATATTTTAGAGAATACTCTGATTAAAAAAAAAAATTGATGAATTCATACGATCAGAAATAATATCTATAATTAAAATTTTCTCACATACTTTGATCATGTTTTCTTTTTTTTTTTTTTTTTCTTATTTTTCATGATAACCAAACAAGGAATAATGATTTTCTTTTTCTCAACAAGTTGACAAACCAAACAGAGTAAGAGTTTTAGAATTTATGATATCCTAAATCAATTTAATACTTCCACAATTGTTTTTTGTTTTGTTTTTCTTTGTCATCCACTACACTTATCTTGATCTTCTTAAAAAAATTCTCATCCCTCTGAAACAACCAATGGTTATCAATCTTATCCTTTGACCAAAAAAAAAAAGGTATTTCACCCACACTATGTTCTTTTCCTACATAGACACACAATGGAATCTCAATTCCAACTTGGTAGGGTGATGGGCTCATGATTAAAGCTTATTATTATATTGAAGCTTTTGGATAACTATGAGCAGGCATGATATATTAGTTTAATAGTCTTTTCCTAGATGATGCACCTGAAATTTCTGCTTGAGGGACCCCCACAAAATATGCCAAACCACTTGAGTCAAATGGTATGCCCATATTTGGTGTCTGCATTAATATACTTAAGTTCTATCAAATATACCTAAAATAATGTATATGCCATGATAAGAATATATTTGTGGGCCCAAGTTACTCTTTGTTTTGATGACAAAAATGTAAATGTCATCATATGACTTATCAGTATATTTGTGGACTCAACTCAAGTTACCCTCTATTTGGATGATTTTTTCTATTTTTTTAAAGATGTTTAGGCTATAATATCTGGCTTTTACTCAGGATTTTTTTAGCGTCTCTCTGTTTGAAATTTAAATTTTTGACAGAAAAAAAATATAAAGAAAAAGATAATAAGAAAAAATATTTTATTTTTTTCTTAAATTTTTCTTTTTTTTCACTTTTCGTACTAAAAATCTAGATTTCAAATGAACAGCCACAAAGTGTTAAGCTGGAAGCCTTAACGGGAGTGATATTGTCAAACTGTGACCAAGCAAAGCATAACATCAAGTTCAAAATGAGTTCAGCACCCACAATGGCTTATACACACACACACACACACGCACACACACACACACACACATATATATATATATATATATGCGGATGAGGGTCGTTGCCAAACTTTATGAATTGTAACATTACACAAAGACTGTATTTTCGTGCGTTGGGATTGAATTTGTAATTTTGTTTTTGCCTTCCTCACATTTGGTTGAGCAAAAAAGAGGTCGAAATAAGCAATTCAGATAATTTTTATGCCACGTATGCACCAAATTAAATAATTCAAGGGCATAGATTAATCTAGGTTGAAGACCAAATCACAAAAGTACTCTTCATCAAATTTGTAATCTCAAAATTTTTTATTCCATTATCCTATCCGATGAAACAAACGACGTTAAAGTGGGTGAGCATGTCTTGTAAATCTTTCACCACTCACTTTTTGTGTGTGTGTTTATATTATTAATTTTTTTTTTTGTGTGTTTATTAAGCTTTTTGTAGTCTGACCTCCTTTGTTTCTACTTTTGAACATTAATTTTCTTAATATAAGTTAAGAATTATTTATTAGGGAATGGATAATCCTTCAAAAATGGATTTACTTTGTTAGATAAAATAACAATTTCCGTTCAAGAGACAACCTTACCTTAGCCTTTTAAATAGATGTAGTATTATCTTCATTATTTTTCTAATCCTTCACACTTCACAACTGCAATATATAATTTATATGAATATGTGCGACTCTTGGATACACGAAGAGCTGAAAGTACGATAAAAATTGACCCTAAAACCCACAAAGTCACAATTGAATCATCCCACCACCAAAATGGATGGCTTCATGAATAATTTTCTTCTTTGGCATTTTCTCGGAAAGGAAAATTTAAATTCATGCACCGTCCATCCTTTCGTATTAATCAATTTTGCATTTTCGAATTGGAGCCCGCGAAATGTGGTAATAAAATCCTAATGTCAACGTCATAATAACTCCCCTTTCTTTTTTTAATAATGTTCCTAATTAGCATAGTTAATTGAAGGTGGTTTTGATGCGCGGTCAAATTCGACATAATTAGACACCATAATAAGATGTTTGACGTTGAAAGCTGCTAAGAGTACTTAAACCAACTATTTTTGTAATAGTTTTACCACGTTGGTAGAAAAGCTACGTGCACTCAAACAAGCTTAACCACGTTTAAATTTGAGTAGAAATTTAACTTTTGTATATCAATTATATACGCTTATACTGTTTTAATAGGTAATAATCTACAACGTACAAACTAATGGTTGTAGCTAATTTATCATTTTCAAGATGGATTCCCAATCTATTTTGCAAGATGTTGCTATTTACTATTATTACCATTTAACTGAGTTTTTAAGATGAATTATTCATGCTGCACTGGCTCGTGATTAACTCGATCAAAAGCTAATTCGAGATCGCTTTTGAGATAAATGAGTTGAACTTGATTACAACCTCAATTTGTAAAGCCAATGAGCATTGAGCATTCTAAGCCTAATGAAGAAAAACAAAAGATCAAGTTTCAAAGCAGTCCACAAGTCTTCACACCCAAAATTTCGGTTTTTTTTGTCAATCCAAGGCATGAGTGGGCTGTTATTGGGCCTACAAAGTTCGTCGCCTATGATTTGTAAGGTTTAGGATCATGATATAGGCCCGTAGGGCTTAGGCCTGGTTGTAATTGTGGTCCAGGCTTGCCACGAGTTCTTGAAACCCAGCCAGTAAATTTTACCTATGTAAATTTACATGCATACATATTTCTGTATTATATATATTTTTATATATAATATATATTACTAGTCTTATAAAATAATTATGTATTAAATTTGAGCTCCTAACTTTGAGTTCCCAAAGAAGCACCCAAACCGAAGCAACCCAAATATTTTTTTTTTGAAATGTCCATAAAATATTAAACAGCTTCCGGTCTATATAGATAGGCCCGTAGGCCTAAAACGGTTGATTATTTTAAGGCACCCTTGGAAATTTAAGTTTTTGTGCCATTATGGCTCAAGCTAATTTTGGGCCATGTCTGCCCTACTTTATACGGGTCTAAGTTTTGTTTAGGCCATAATTATTCAAAACGAAATCGCCCTGAAAACAATAAAAGTACGTTTAAAAGTTAGTATCTCATGTTATTATAACCTGCAGCAGATTTCCATTAGCATGAACTACTGGGGCAAGTTGATATGAGCATCGGCTGTATTTAGCATAGTTAGTAGATGTTGCCATGCCATTTTATCATAATATAGTTACTAACACTGACCCGTGCTACATACCATAGTTTGTTATGAACTTATAAAATTATAACTACTAATCTCTTTTGTTACGGTTTAAAAAATGGTTTATTTTTCTAATAACTATTTGTTACTTAGTGTATAATGATCAAATTTGGATAGTTTAAATTATTGCAGAGAGATCCAAGGAAAAATAATTAGAAATCCAAATTAGTAATTAATAAATGAGAGTGTTATAATTATTGGATATCCAACTTAAATGAAAGAACCTTTTTATTTTTCCAACATAACCGAAAAATGTTATTCGAAAAGAACAAAGGAGATTGTGCCCCAAAAACAATTTGAAAGAAAGCAAAAAAAGTTGGAGGGAGATTGTTAAATCCGTAGCTATTAAGGCTACGTCCATAACACTTTTATTTTTTTATTGTTTTTATTTCATTCGCGACAATCACATGCCAATTTTAAATAACCACTTGCCAAGACACAGGGCACCCTGGATGTTTTTATTTATTTATTTATTTGTGTACATTGAATGAGAGGGAATGCTATAGATGTGAATCTAGCAATCTTTGTAAAGAAAATGTAAGATGCCCCATATTTACTTGTGCGTAATGTCATTGGACTGTCATACACGGTGTCATGGCCACTGTGATTAGCATTCATCGTGGGTCCTATATATTTTCAAAAGGCTGAAATAGCGATGTGCATTCCTTAAGTATGACTGTTGCATACAATAATTTAACCAAGAAAAATAGTCACATATAATAACTTAACCAAGAAAATTTTTATTGTCCGAGAAAATTTGTAAAGAAAATTTCATAAGAATATTATAGTAATGACATTATTGTAATTATGAGTTATTATAACAAGTGAAATGTTTAAAAATAAAATACTTTCATTTAATTACTTCATTTTGTATATAAAATTTATATGAATTTTAAAATTGTATAACATTACCATAAGTGCTTTGCATTAATGTGTGGCTCCACACTAGTGCTAGTGTTTGTGGTTGAATGCAAACTCCATAAAAGGGTTCATCCAATAACCAAGGATTTTGACCCAATAGTTATGATTCCAATCCGATTTAGGTGAGATCAATGGTTTGATTCGTGGCAGGAGTGTTTTTTGCGAACTTATTAACTCTAACACTCCTACTAATTTTTTTTTCTTGCTAATTTTACATGTAATTGATTCTTTTTTAAAAATAAAAAAATAAAAAAATTCCTCCAATACCCTTTAACTAGATACATACAACAACAGTTACAACAGGACTAGCCTGACACTCGATTCCCAACGTGATAGAACATTTCATCCTGGTGCTGAAAAGAAAGATCAGTACGATGGAGATGGAAAGAAGAGTCCAAATTTTTTGAACAGTAAGTAGATGAAACATTAGTTGAAGACTTGAAGTCAGTAAAAGAGGAGTGAGAACAAAACACATGTAATGTTCCTTTCAGGGCAAAAAACGAGGAACCAAAAAAGCTTACTTTCTTCTGACTTCGTGCATGCACACGTCAAATTGATTTACTTCCAAAAAGGAAAAGTCTATGCCCAACCGCACGTACTATTATTGTAGATTCCACCGATCCCTCATAATATATATAGACATACATATAGCGCAGAGAGAGAGAGAGAAAGAGAGAGAGAGAGATGGAGGGAGGGAGGGCTGAGAATAATAGTGCGATGTTTGCAGTGGAAGAAGCATTAGAAGAAGATGAAGAGATGCTAAAGAAGAGAATCTCAAGCCACCCTTTGTACGGGTTGTTGATTGAGACACACTTGAACTGTCTGAAGGTATCTTTCCATTTATCATTAATTTGTTGGTTTAGTTACAGAGGGTACATTCATTTTGCAATCTCAGTTGAGTTTTTGCTCCATGTCAAGTATTGTACGGTGTACATCTACGTATTAGCACCTCATTTTATGCCAGAACCTACCATTATGTAGAATTCGCCCAGCTGCATTACTCTTGAAGAATATAATCTGATACAAAGAAATTTAATCGTTTGATTTTTGAAGCATTTTCTTGCAAAATGTCTTTTGAAAGTATTCCAACCATTAACTTTTGTGTACAAAACGAGCAAGTTAAAATTGTCGAATGATATTGATTTTTATGTATATATATGCTATCACTGCAATAACATCCATCAAATAATCCCTTTTATAACCAACCGTTACTCATGCAATATATAAATTTTACATGATTGGTGTAGAAGATAGCCCTGCATGAGATTGAATGTCTAGACACCCTTATAGCAAAAAAAAAAAAAAAAAATTATCTAATACAAATTTCGCATTTTTACAAAATGTTGTCGCGTGACTAAAAAAATACTAGTAGTATGTAATTGCATGGATCATGATTGCAGCAATATTTTGCTCCTTTCTGTCAAATGAGATAGTTTTATTGGGTTGTTTTATTATGGTTGAACGATTTAAACTGTGCATAACCAATGGGTAGGCTATCTTGATTGTCGGCTAGCGTCAGCAATTAAAGGCTTAGGACAGGTTTCTCCTCTATCACCCAAATAGGGATGATTAATTCACTCTCACAAAGAATGTGGTTAGATTGGTAGATGGCAACAAGTAGAGTTTTGGCATGCACTTATTTCACTAGCACAGGGTTACATAGGCAGTTATACAAGTAGATGGACAGTTGGATGAATCTTTCTCTGAAAAAGTTATATATCTATATCTACATCTATATACATATATCTGTGTGTTTGACCAGGTTGGCTTAGGTGATATGGGAGAAGTTGGTTTAACAACTACATTTAATAATCAAGCTGATAATGAGGTCAATGCTACCATTCCCAGATCTTCAGACCTTGACAAATTCATGGTACGGCCTTTTTTTTGTTTTTTTTGCCCTCTCAATTCTATTCAAACATCACCGTGTCAGTTAACGCGAGCGTGATTAATTTAATTGTGTTAAGTAACGTTGTATTCTACTGGTTTTCCTTCATTGCTTTGGGTCATTGCTTAAATCGATCGATTGATATGATTCTATACTTCAATGCAACACTCAGGAGCATCCTCGTAAAGGATAATATACATGTCAGTGACATAAAATTGGTGACAAATAAAATTTTAAATTGTTATATTAGAACATTCTTGGAGCAAGATCATTTGGTTATTTCTGAATCTTAGGATAGGCATATTTATTTTTTGTAATTTGTATTATTAGAATCTGGTTGTATGAAATTTTTTAATGTTAGTCAATGATAAATTTTAAATTAATGCTATAAAAAGAAAAGAAAAAAAATTAAGTATGCAAAGTAAATTATTCCTGATTTTTCAAACATTTGAAAATTATAATTATTCTATTATAAATGATCACTATGAGTTAAACTCAATACACTTTGATTAATTTTTTTTATTTTTATCGTTAAGGTGGAGGACTGAATATGCATCCTCAGCAATAGACTGAAATGAGTGCCATTTCGGGTCAAGGTTGAGGATTGATAGTGACAACTCAGTTAGGCTGGTAACCATAACCAAGCAGCCACTAATGCCTAACTGATGAGTCAGCGGCAACACCTACTTCTGAACCCTACGCAGCGGCGCCGCGGGGGGGTGGGGTCGCATGATCCACCAAGGTAGAGACCATCACGAAAACTGTAACTGGTCTATGTGGTGGCGGGTCAGAAATTTTTTTTAGGGAAGGCAACATTTATTTATAATTCAAATGTTTTTTTTAAAGTAATGTTATAATCATAATTTTTATGCAAAATTTTCATAAAATTATGTGATTATTTGCGGTCTTTTTATTTCAAATTAAAACACTAACTATTTTGACTCATAATTTTAAAATTACCGTTGTCACATTATTATAGTGAAGTTTTTAATAAAAATTTTTTGTAAACATAAATTTTTTTAATAATTAACAATATGACACTTGATTTTTGTATGACTATATAATGTATATAGGAGTCTTTGAAGCAAATTAAGTATTTACAAAAAATATTCATCATTGTTTAAAAGGGACAAATTGAAGGACATCATTAAAATTGTAGGTCAAAGTAGTGTTTTAAAAATTTAGGGGGCATTTATGAATTTTCAAATGGAACAAATTAAAAACAATTTTCAAAGTTGCAGGTAAAATTAGAATTTTTAAAAAATTGATGGGGCAGGTGTTCACTCTGGCCCCAGCTCTGCGGCTTTGTCCCTGGTTGTATAACAGTAAACAATTGTGCAAAGGAAAAACCACCTAGAAGTCCGAGGACCTCTCTTTCCCATATCGTCCTTCATTCATTTGGGATGATATCTTTCGTTGTTAGAGCTAGAACTCTCTCCGTTGATAGCTACGGGGATAGAGCTCCTTCCTTTCTAGATGCACCTTGCCCAACCGCCTTTTTTGAGTCTTTCTTCTCTCCAAAATGTTATAAGCTCATTAGCACATGCTAGCGCGAATCCACGTATCGTAGTGAATAATAATTAAGTGCCTGTTTGATAGGACTTAAAAGTTAAGTGTTTTTTAAATTTGTTAATAAAAAAGTTAATTTTTTTTAACTTTTTTACTTTTTTGATATTAGTTCAAATAAAAATAAACAAAAAAGTAAAAAAAAAAAGGAAAAAGACCAACTTTTGTTGACTTTTTTACTTATAAGCTTATGAATAAGCCAACCTATAAATTGTACCAAACGCAGCCTAAGAAAAAATAACGAAAATGATCGTTAAAATACCCAACTCATAATTGGGGTATTCGTAAGAATTGAAACTATGATTTGCATTTCGAATAGGCAGAAACAAAACATTTATAGGATAACTTTGTCTTGAAGGCTATATCAAATTTTCATAGCCAGTGTGGATTGGGGTCTCACTTCAAAACAAAGACTCATCAAGAGAATGTTTAATTGCCAAAATGACACGGCCACATCTTTTTAGAGGAATTATTTAAATGCTTATTTTTGTAAGAGATCAGATTCTTTATTTTTTTTAAAATTTTCTTTTGGATATTTGCAAAATAGCTTGGAGTTTCAAGTCTTTGTGCTTAATTTGTTGGTCAAACACACATCATTCGATGTTTAGATGGACTATACAAAAATATACAATACAGTGATCTTGAAATTAATGTTATATACAATACATGAACACATCATTAACTTATGCTAATATCTTTAAGAACAAGTATAACTTACCTTCTAAACATTTGGTTTCATCCACCATGTGGGTTATCGATCGAATGGGCAGGAAGTTTACTGCAAGGCACTAAGCAAGCTGAAGGAAACCATGGAGAAACCACTCCAAGAAACTGCGACTTTCATTGACGCAATGTATGTTCAACTTGATGAACTCGGCGTGGCACCAGAGCCCAGCTCGCGTTTCCAACAGAGAAATCCGAGGAACTAGAGGCCATGTTCTTAGTACCCCAACAAGGGAAACAAAAAAAAAAATAAAAATTTGTATAGGGTTTACAGTGTGACCTAGAGAACCAATAGTAAATGTTTCATTTATCTACCTTGTGTTGAAACATTGTAAAAGAATATTGCCATTTTTGGCTTCTTATTAGTGTCAAATGATGAGGAATGTTTAAGAACGATATAAGCCTAATGATTAATGAATAAAATTGAGCCAACATTTCTAGTATGGGGTGGGAGGATCTAATTTGTTGAATATTGTCACTTGACTTCCTCCAATTAGAGTAATTCAGAAATAAAAGGCAGAAACTTGCTGCATTAATAAAACTTTTTTGATCCATAGTATTAGTCTTTAGACGAACACGACCAACCCCGCCCCCCCCCCCCGGCGCGGCGGGAGGAAAAAAAAAAAAAAAAAGGGGATGTCTGTGTTTGCGCTGTAAGAAAGAGAAGTATGGAGACATGAATAGTGAATCTCACACATCGACAATATAAATGGATCATAAAAATATGACAACTTGTTCTGCATGCACGAATAAGAAACATCAACCAACCCATGGTTTCACCATTGAAACATCCCATGTTAACATGATTATTCAATAAAACAACTTAATATATATATATTAATGCAATTCTCGCATTAGAGGATGCGCCTGCAAAGTGTGACACCATCACCAATGGAAATCTGCGCGATTTCGACTCGAGAGTCGGTTAAGTGCTTGTTGAGATCTATTATGGCCTTCCTGCTAGCATGGAGGCTCTCTGGCACTTCATCTTCTTCGCTTGCAACTGAACCATACCATAGAGTGTTATCGTAGGCAATAACACCTCCTACCTTCACCAGCTTCATTGCTTGCTCATGGTAGTGAATGTAGTTGGGCTTGTCGGCATCCACAAACACAAAATCAAACTTCATTTCTCTCTTACTCTGCGTTGGCATTTCTATATTACCCAAGATTACAGCCAGACGTTGTGGTCATATAAATTGTATATACGTGTGTGTATATATATATAATTGAAAATGTTTGGATTTTACTCGTGTGTTCCAGGAAATTAGGAAAGTAGTTGAGGATAGATGAGATTAACAATGCCTGTGAGGGATTACAAATAAAGTTAAGGTAGGATGGCTAATAATCATAGCTTGCATATATATTGGCATCCTAGGAAATATAAACACGGTCATGTTTGTGTCAAATATCGTGTCAGACACAACATTCGTTAAATATTCTTTAAAATAACAAGTCATATTTTTATTTTTTATTTTTTTTAGAATTAAACATGGTTCGGATACTTAAGAATACACATGTCTGTATCTTTGACGTGTGTGTTCATCACATAAATATACAATAAACATGTTGTAAGTTTGAAGAAAATAATTTGTATTCTAATTATAAAATAAAAACAATTTAATTTTATACCTAATTTGACATTTAAACTATGCAATATGTGGTTTTTAATTTTAATTAATGTTATATTGTAATTTTTCAATAATCTTTGAGTAAAGTAATCCTATGTATGACTTATAATATATATTTTGCCTATATTTTTTGAAAATCGTCATAACAACGTGTCTGTATCATTTATCAGTGTCTGTGCTTCTAGGCCGACATCCTAAGACCATATTAACCAAGATAAACATCAAAGTGACTATACAAACTCACATTTCCTAACATTTCATTAAGAACAGAAGTGGCATGTGATTGTATGAAGCTGATCTTGTGCTCTACACCAGCCTCCTGAATGAATGGCAGTCCAAAGAAAATTAACTTTAACCAAAAGGGATTGATAGAGAATACTAGTGTTGATAGGCCGGGTTCTTAAAATCATTTTCAAACAGACCCTTTTCAGCTTTGATTTGTTACATTTGAAAGATCAGTTACCAACCTGGCCATCATCAGGCAAAGCAAGGGCAGTGGTAAGAAGAGAATAGCCTGTGAAGACAGCAATCTCCAATGTCCTCTTGGCATTCATCATTTTCAAAAGCATAGACAGCAGCAATCCCTCATCAGGAGGCACAACCATCTCCGTTCTACAATAGGAATTGCAAATTTGGTATCCAACAATTAGTCAAATCGAAGACAAATTTTATAATCCAATGATAAAATCAAAATAGTTAGTTCAGAAGTTGATATAAAGTTGCAGTGACCTATGAAACATACAGAAAGAAAAATGTTTTCAGAATCTTTCACAAGATGCAGTGGTTTGGCACTTGAGTACAATGTGGCCTATACTTATAGCAACAAATTTTTATAATCTAATGATAAAAATAGTAGTTCCAGCGTGCGCGCGCGCGCGCGCACACACACATATATATATGTATATATATGCATGGTTAAAGTCTGCTCCTGAACCATTCTTCTGAGGAGTCTCTGTCTCCCTAACCTAGTGCCATATTTCTTGAATGTTGCTTCTCTTATCCCCTTGAGTAGATCATGCTCTCTCGGATATGCATTGGTTTCCCAGATGTACTGCTTCACCAAAACTAAATCCGTAAGCAAATGAGTGATACAAATCGATTCTAACACAGGTTGAAATACTATGAAAAATGAAAAAATAATCGAATTAAGCATTTATTCCAAATTATAAAATTTGCCTTATATATAGATTTTGTCACCTGCTAGTTGCTACTTAAATAAAACAAAGTGGGATTCAAAATTATAAAATAAAGTGAAGTTCTCTGGAAGTGCAGATCCTAGAAATCCATGAAAATTTTTGAAGATCCTTGGTAGATCTTTACAATTGCATTCAAATGGGGACTTAGCTAATTGATTCCATCATATAAAACACGAAGAAGTATAGATCTAACATTACTTGAATGAAATTCTAGTATTTGGTTACAAAGAAAGTGAAGGAAAGTGCAATAAAATAAAAAAATCTATTCTCTCTCTCTAGAAAAACTCTTAGTACAATATATCGAAAATATCTAAGTACAAAAATGAGAGATAGCCTCTAAAACGGCCTTTTATATGTTGGACAAAAAACAGGGATCCATCAAGTGAGTGCTCGGTCAAGCTACTGATGGCTTGGCCGAGCTTTCGGTTAGCGCTCCTAAATCAAATGGTAAAAACAGCTTTCTGAAGTTAGCGCTCCTGAATCAAATGGCTAAGTTATCTTGCAAAATCTAGCAATCGGTGCATTTTTTTCGACGTCCAAGCACTTGGTGAGTTAGGCGATTGCTCGGCCGAGCGCTCGGTAGGTTGGGCGATATCTCGGTGATACACTTTTTAGTCCTTTCTTTTACAATTAAGCTTCATTCCCTGCAATTAGATGAGAAAGACACGTTTAGAGCAATTTAAGGCTAGAATACTAATCTAATACTTAAACTAAAGCTAACAATCCACTAATTAGGGGATTGAGATTATACTTTTGGAGTGTAGTCACAACTCTCAATTTTGCTTTTTGCTAGTCCCCAACAAAATTTACAGTTAAAACAAGTATGTACAAAAAAATAGTATCCACTTTCATAGTACTCACTGATGCATTTAGCCCATGCATCAAGCCTTTAAACCCCTAGGTTACCCTTAATGGACGAGTGATATCTCATGAGAGTTTTCAGTGATGATACCTACAAGCATCCCTTTGTGAATTGCAATAGAGATAATAATAAGGAGAATATGTATAATCTATCTCAAGAAAACATTAAATATCCCTCCTATGTCCTAACATATGCAAAAATATGCAGTCATTCATACGAAAGAGAGGTTTAAGTGTGTGGGTGACGAATCATGCTATATAACTTCAAATGAAACACACTTCAACAATCCCAAACCTTTAAGCTTTGATTTAACACTTCACTAGCATACACTCACAAATAAAAACTCACATATTTCTCACAATGACATGTTCAATAATAGCGTGATTGTAAAAGGAAAGCATGTGGACATACCAATTATAAAAATCAAAAAGATATAGGCATATCAATCGAGCATAGCTTCATGAAAAAACATTCCTAATTAAACACTAATTCAAAGAAGTTGACAAGTAATGACTTATATTCTAATGAAATTATTAATTAAGCACAATTAGGATCAATTAGGCCCTTTTTGGGTAGAGAGGTAGTTTAAAATATACAAGAGATAAGGGTTAAAGAGGATAGAAAAAAAGTCAAGTCATGTGTGATCAAGACACAAAATGATAAATGAATAAACAATTCTAACTCTTCCCCTTTTCAATTCCAAAACATTCTTCTAAGCATTTTGCTCTTTTCTTCATACTTCTTAATGTTTATTGGAGCTCACCACCAACCTACACAAGTTGAACAACTAGATGCTGATTCAAACTTTCTTTCAACCACACAGGTTTTAAATTTATTGCTATAAATATTTTTTTTTATTTAGAAGTGAGCTAAAAATTAAAAAACAAAGTTGTTGGGACTAAATATATCAAACAAACATGTCATTCCACAATTCAAAAAAGAAACAACAAAATAATCATGTCATTAGAAATCTTGGTACCCTTATTTCTTTGTAGCGTCTTTCTATCAGCTTAGTAGGGACTATTAAAGAATTTACATCGGTGATTAGATCAACTAGATGCTAATTCAAACTCACCACCAACCCACACATTTAGTTGTTTCAAATTTATTGTAACAAGCATTATATATTTATCAAAATATGTATACATAATAAGGGCATTTGTTGTACATAATTATGCGTTACATAAATACTTTTTGATGCCTAATCGTTTTAGCATAACAAAAACATATTATTCAACACAAACATGTACCCCAAAACACTTAAAACGTATATCAATTGTCTAGTACATTTCAATACAAATTGTAATAGAAATGTAATTAAAAAAATAAGAAAAATTAACTTTTTTAGTATAAAAAAGTTCAAATACAAGTCAATACAACTTGATACAGGCCGGTATAGGTCACAAAATTGACCAAAACTTAATTGGCTCTCTTTGTACTATTTTTTGTCTGACATGGTAAATACTTGGACTTGCCAGACATTATAGAATGGGATTGATGACTTCACCTAAAGAGTGCGTACTCTAATCCCAAGTGTAAGATGACAGAATAGTATAATTTCGGTGAGTTCAAGGTCGAATTGCACGGGGATCTTCTTCAATATGAATTATGGACTTGGCAAACATTTATAACTATTGAATTAGCTACATAGCACAATAGACTACTTCTAAAAAGCAAACCAAAAATATTGGTTGTTTGGAGAGTTGATTTAACGAAACCAAAACGATAGCATATAACACTAGATTAACAATAAGAGAGAAAGTATTGGATCCAATTGATCCAATCATCCAAATCATCTAAGTTCAAAAGAGTTTTATAACTCAAACTATATGTTTCATCTTGAGCTTTTGATTTAGAAAATTCAACAATTAAGAACATTAAGCCAATCGTAATTGAACTTAAAATTGTAGTCAAACTAAAAACCATAGACTCATACTATCGATTTGTGTAATTTCAGTACCAAACAAGGGCTTGTGTATTTAGATTACCAAACTTAGTTAAAAATCTAAGTTTTTTTTAAAGATTTAAAGTTCAATTACCAAAAATTATGAGATTTGAAGAATAAAACAATGATAATTCAATTACCTCCATTAAAAACTTTGAGATTCTTGGATGGTCTTTACAATTATTCAAAGAGAGAATTTAACTACTCATCACCATTGAATTACACTACTTGAATTGAATAACTAGAGAATGAATTACAATTGAATATATGTGTTTCTCTCTCTAAAGCTCTCAAAATTATTAACAAAACCTAAAAATTGTCTAATGAAGTCTAGATCTCAAAATTAGGCACAAAGCTGCCTTAAATAAGTTGAAAAATAATAGAGTATGTGCGAACCGTTTAACGGTCTGAGGGACCCCATGAACGGTCTTCAAACGGACTTCTAACGAGCTTCAAACTTGATTCAAATAGATTTTTTCTTCCCTGAAATTCTCTGACCGTTCGAACGGTACTTTTAATGGTTTTCGACCGTTCGAACAGTCTAAAGGCTGTTTGAACGGTCTTCAAACGGTAGCCCGATGAACATAATTGTTTAGATTTTGAAAAATTATATAAAATCGATATATTATTGATAGATATGGACTTCCAAAGTTTCAACTATGTGTGTTTCAACAGCTTGCACTTTAGTTTTGGCAACTTGTATCCTGACAGCATCTTCTTGAAATTTATTCTGCTTTTGTCTAAATTTTGTCCGAAATCATCCAATTTAAGCTCAGAACCTTGTATAAAACAAAACAAACTTAATTAATATTAAAATCTAACTAAAAAGGTATATAAAATCCTAAATTAAAGCTAACAAATTACACCACAAGTTAAGGTATTATAATTACACTTTTTGAGCGCAATAATTGATGACTATGGTTTCATTAACTAAAATATGTGTTAGTAAGAGAAATATAATCAAAATATATATATATACCCTCAAATACTATAAATTTAGTAGCATCCTTACTACATTGTGGATTCGAATTCCAGCACAGTGCTGACATCAGAAACTCAAATGTTGGTTCTTAGTTCTTTCAAATTCTTCAACCTAAAAAAAAATGATTAAGTTAAAAGATTTAACAGTCATTGACAAAATTTTCTAATAAACCTTAAATGGTTCATAAGTTTAACCAAAATTCAATGGCTCAATAATTTATTTGATTTGGTTTTTTTGGTTAATAATAAGGTTGCAAAACATTGGATCAACATATATAGCAATAGGGGAGCTGAACCAGGCAAATACAATATTTCTCCTCACTTTACTGCAATATATATATATATATTTTTTAGCCTTAGACTATGAGGAAACTTTATTTAAACTTCTATTTCTGCATGCCACTAATTTATTTATTTAATAAGATATTATTATATAAGATAATAACTCTTTCATGTACGAGAAATTATTTTAATATTGAAGATAGATCTCATGTGGGTACATAATTACTCAAATCAGAAGTCAAATGAGTGTGATCGTCATAAATAATATTTTCACTCTCGTGAAACAACTATCTTTCTTGCAAGAACGGCTGAAATTATTCTTGATTGAATTTGTAACATCTGCCAAAGAAAAGGGGACGGATCAAGAAAGTAATTTTTACGAGACGTAGACAAAAAAAAAAAAAAAATAGCATTGTTCCTAAACTGCACCAACATTAATTGCTCTTGGTAGAGGTTAGAAACACGTTCTCGCCGTAATTTCGAGAAACCATTTGAATTGATAATGGAAAAGAAAAGACAAGGAAAGTATAAAATAAAATAAAATAAACCATTTCCGTTCATGTATTTCCTCATATTTTAGAAAATATTTGAGTAAAAAATTGTGACGAAATGATATGAATGATGCAATAGAGAAGGAGAAATGATATCTGCAATTAAAACTTATCACATAGTTTCATCATATTTCCTTTTTCTTGTTGTTTTTTTATGGTAACGGTTAGCCAAATAAGGTATAGTAATTTTGTTTCCCTCAATAAATTGACAAACCAAAGAAAGTCAGATTTGTAAAATTTATGATATCCCAAATCAATTTAATACTTCACCACAATTGTTTTTTTTTGGGGTCATCCACCATAGTTATCTCGATCTTCTTAAAAGATTGTCATCCCTCTGCAACAAACAATGGGAATCAATTCCTTTGACACACTCCATAAAAAATTAAAATTAAAAATCTTCAACCACCGCATGTTCTTTCCCCACTTCGACATAAAATGGAATCTCAATTTCAACTTGGTAGACTGATTTGCTCATGATTAAAGCTTATTATTATAATGAAGCCTTTGGATAACTATGAGCAATATGACGAATTAGTTCAAGGTTTCCAGTATCATGGAGGATTTTCTGATGTATCGTAACTTATACTCTCAACTCTTGGATCAACAAAAATAAAAGATTATTGAATGAGAATTTTTGAAAAAATAAAGGTATTATGATGAAAAAAATTACTACATATGTTAGTCACAATTATCACAAATATGACTCCCTAATTATTATAAATGTGGTCACATTTTATTGTAATTGTTATTACAGTTACCGTGATTAATTCAAGTGATAATTACACTGGTCAAAATAATAATTACCCTCAAAGTACTGTAATTTCGGGGTGCCAGAGCGGTTCCCATTAGCTTAGTAGTCCTAAATGATGCAAATGAAATTTCTATGGATGGGAACCGCACTATATAAGCCAAACCACTTTATTCAAATGGTAACCTATATACATAGGTGTAGGCCCGCCTGTTATTTATAGAGCTTGAGAATGTTTTAAGTCCGATTATGTTAATGGTCAACTTAGGAACTTTGTTTAAAACCCAACCCGAAATATATGTAAAGTAATATATTTTGATATATTTGTGTAATTAAACTTTATGGTATTTAACATTATCTTTAGAGAAGAAAATTTTATCAAAAACATTTCGGGTTAAATTCAAAGATGGGCTCGGAAATATATTTTTTATTTTGAGCAGGTTTGAAATTTAATATTTAGCCTGATAAAAAGTATTTTAATTAAAGGCTTGATCGGTCCAACGTCTACCTCCTAGATATACCTAAATACTGTACATGCCATGATATGAATATATTTGTGGAAGCAAGTTACTCTTTTTGTATGGCTGGAAAAATGAAAATGCTATGATAGGACTTGATTTGTGAACCGAAATTAATTACCCTCTATTTGGATGAAGTTTTTTATTTGTATTTTTTTTAGGCTTTAACATCTGGATTTTTACTTTTATTTTTTAATAAAGAAAGCAAGAAAGTAAAGCCCAAAAGCCCATACAAAAAAGTTTGGTACAAAGTTTTAGCTGGAAGTCTTAATGGGGTGATATTGTCAAAACGGTGACCCGAAGCATATATGTATATATACTAGAAGAGTGTCCTAATATGTGGGGTGATCAGTTTATACAAGTGAAAAAAGAAAAATAGAGAGTAAGTATGAACTACCAGTTACATAAACTTCATGCATAAATGACTAGCCATAAGGGAGTGTAAAGAGAGATTGAACTTAAATAAAAACTACTAACACCAGAACCAACCAAAAAAAAAAAAAAGAAAGAAAGAAAGTGCTTCCGAAGATATATATATATATATGTACAAATCTATACATTTGAGGTGAAGCCCAGGGCAAGGAGTTGATGTTTCAAAGCAGTCCATAAGTGGTAACACCCACTGTTTGATTTTTTTTAGTCATCCAAGACATGAGTGGACATAATTATTGGGCCTGAGAAGACCGTCCAAGTCCGCTTATAATTTGTAAAGTTTGAGATTATGAACAGGCCCCGCAAGGTCACGGTAAACAAAATTTTTTGTGCCCGATTGTAATTATGGGCCAAGCTTTAGACTAGTGCTTGGAACGAGAAAATATTAGGTACAACTGTGTTACCATGATATTATGCTGAAGTGGTATAACAAGTCAATGACACATGGTCATATAACTATTTGCAATCCCAAATTTCTTGTTTTAGGCAAAAAAATTTAAATTTAAAATCAACATTCTTGATTATTAGGATTTATATGATTACGTGGATCTAATTTATTTATTGTAGTACATTAGCATGATGTCGTGGTACCACTGTTGTTTTGGTTTTAAAATGTTGTAAATGTTTTTTATTGGACAACTGCCAGGCTACATGGGCAGGCATAGGACAGTTCATTATTTTTAGGCAGGCTTGGGAATTTAATTTTATTGGGCTAGTGCAACTCCAGCCCAAAACTGTAGTGGACCAGCCCATATCTACCCTAGTTTGTACGGTCCTAAGTTTTTTTTTTAGGCTGTGGTTGTTGAAGACAAAGTCTGCCTGAACATCCCCTAGGACCTCAACACAAATGCTGACGTTGAAACTAATACAAGCTCTTTTCTAAATTAAAATTAATTTATTATAACCGAAAGATATTGAATTGGGATCTTTGGTGACGATTGTCACTACCCTAGTGATGATCATGAGAGGGAGTGTCGTGGTTCTGTGAATTTAGCTATGTTTACTATTGGAAACAAAAGCGAGAGGGTTCTCATGCTATGTTGAAATAGCTCTAATACTATGTTACAATAATCGTGATACTATTTTAGAATAAAGCATATATAGAAGAAGAGAAGAACTCAAGAGAGAGAATATAATTTTTGTATCATAATGCATTGTAAATTGATCTTCCATTGAGAAAGCCTCTAAATATGGACAAAACTAAAGTGTTGAATAAGAATAACTATGATACTATTTTAGAATGAAGTATATCTCAAGAGAGAGAATATAATTTTTGTATCATAATACATTGTGAATTGATCTTACGTTGAGAGAGCCTCTAAATATGGACATAACTAAAGTGTTGAATAAGGAATAGAAGAAAGAAAACAATAAAATAAAAGAAGAGGAAACTAATCATATTAGAAAACTAACTAATATTATATTATAACACCCTCTTAAAACTTAATGAAATAAAATTGATACCAACTTTAGTTTGGAAACCAAGTGGAATGTGAAAACCATCATAAAAGTAGTTACAAACAATGTCACAAACAGATTAAACACACTAAGAAATACCTTACAATGCATAATGATACAAAAATTCTGTTCTTTCTGTGGGTGTTCTTCTTTTCATTCTATCCTTCCCTTTATGCTTTATCCTAGCATGGTATAAAAACTATTCCAATATTTACAGAGAAAATGTACGATACCACATCTTCACTCTCTTTTTTTTTTTTTTTTTTGCTACAGGAGTGTCTAAGCCTTTAGCCGATTATTCACTCAAGCTCATGAATTACCATCGTTCACATAAATCATATAAATCTCATGCATTGCATGAGTAATGGCTGACTAGAACGAGACGTAATGAGATATCGAATTTGAGGCTTTATGCTTAATAAGAAGACAACCACTGGGTCATACCTCTATATATTTTTACAAATACTGAAATACAAATGAATATTCCATGAGTATGATTGTCAGATGTGACCAATTCTAGGGTCACATAGACCAACACAAGTGCTTTGCAATAATGTGAATAAATTATTCAATACTCCTAGAACACCACGCGTCCTTACGCATCTAGTATGAGGACAAGTTCCACACTCAAGACCCACTCAACTGAGAATTTTAGATCTATCACTTTGTGACAGCTGAAACAAGGATAAAAAGGGTACTCCAAGAGCATTGGATAATTTCTCATTAATGTGTGGCTCCACACTAGTGTTTGTTCTTGAATGCAAACTCCACTAGGGTTCATCCAATTCCAATACTCTTAACTATGTACGTATATACAACAAAAGCTACAACAGGACTAGCCTGACAATCACCATGAGAGGTGGTTCAATAGCCCTTGGGCCTTGATCATTTGCTTAAGGTTTCGGGTTCCATTCTTTATATCCTTCGAGGCTAATTATCACCACTGTTTTATAGTATGATTGGCAAGTCCGTAGGTGACCTGCTCGAGCTTGAGAGAGTATGTGTAAGTACTAAAAATAAAATAAAAAAAGGATTAGCCTAACAATGAATTCCCAACTTGATAGAACATTTCATTTTGGTGTTGAAAAGAAAGAACAGTACAACAGAAATAGATTCGAGCTTGAGAGAGTAGGCGTAAGTACTAAAAATAAAATAAAAAAAGGACTAGTCTAACAATGAATTCCCAACTTAATAGAAAATTTCATTTTGGTGTTGAAAAGAAAGAACAGTACAACAGAAATAGATAAAATAGTCCAAATTTTTGGATAGTACTAAGTGGATGAAATGTTAGTTAAAGTAAAAAGCTTCCTTTAATCAATCAAGGAATGAGAAAGTAATTTATGTAATGTTCTTTTCCAGGCAAAAAAGAGGAACCACAAAAGCATAATACGTTTTGTTACTGTTTTAGTTTTAATTTCCTATTTTCGTTTTTTGAAATTCGACAAAATCACATTTGGCAAATACATTTCGAAAATTATTTCTGTTAAAATTGCGTTTGGTAAATCAGTTTTGTAACTTATTTTCAAAAAAAATTTCAAAAAATACCTCAGTTTGGGGAATCATTAATAAGATGTTCTTTGAGTTTTTAGAACTGTTTTCATACAAAAATAAAAACGATATAAAAATAATGATTTTTTCGATAGTCCCTTTTTTTGGTTTCTGAGAATAAGAAAAGCAAACAATCTCCAAATTTTTTGATTTCAAGAATATAAAAAATAAAATCGAAACTAAAACCAAGTCCGATATCAAACAGAACTGTCAAATTGATTTTCTTTCAAAGGAGAAGAGAGAGAGAGAGAGAGTGCTGAGAATGATAGTGTGATGTATGCAGGAGAAGCAGCATTAGAAGAAGATGAAGAGACGTTCAAGAAGAGAATATCAGGCCACCCTTTATATGGGTTGTTGATTGAGAAATTTGAATAGTCTGAAGGTATCTTTCCATTTATACTTTTATTTGTTGGGTTGAGTTATACATCCTACATTCATTTTGCAACTCTCTTTCAGTTGAGTTTTGCTCCTGTCAAGTAGCGTACTGTGTCATCACTCCATTTTGTGCCATTATTATTTCATTTTATTTTAAAATTCAGAACTACCCTTATATAGAATTTTCCTAGATGCATTGCTATTAAAAAGAGTTAGTTTGATCCAAAGAATTTTAACCATTTTTTTTGAAGCATTTTCTTGGAACATTTCTGAAAGTATTCCAACCGTACATTGACTGTATCTGTACAAAATGAGAAAGCTAGAATTGCTAAATGATATTGATTTTTTGTATATACGATACACTCATCAAATAATAATTTCACACTTATATGAGATGTTAAATCCTAGGACTAAAAAACTGCTAGTAATATGTACTCGCATGGATCGTGACTGCAGCAAAAACTTTGCTCTTTTCTCTCCAATAACTTCATGTTTTATACCAAAAAAATGTATTTAAGAACACGTGTTTGAGATGATTCAAGTAGATAGAATGTGTTTATATAGATGGGTAGATGGTAAGAGTTGATTGGCATGAACTTATTTCAAAAGCACAAGGTTAGATGGCCAGTTATATAAAAGTAGATAGGCAGTTGGATGAATATTTCTCTGAACAAGTTATGTTGTATATATATGTATGATCACGTTGGCTTAGGTGATATCGGAGAAGTTGGTTTAACAACTTCATTGAATCATCAAGCTGATAATGAGCTCAATGCCACCATTCCCAGATCTTCAGACCTTGATAAATTCATGGGATAGATGGCCCTTTTTCTTTTCCTCTCAATTCTATTCAAGAAACTCACATCCCCACGTAAGTTTATGTGAAAGTGATTATTTAATTTTGTATAATTGCTCGCGTATTCTTCATGCTACATTTAATTGTGTTCATTATTCTTGAATTACTGCCCAGCCTGCCATTACAAACCATAATGCCTGTATAAGGAGTTCTAATGATGAGTATTTTTCTGTCAACATTCTTTTATTGCTAAATTTATTAGGACAAAGGAAGAACCAAAGAAAAAAAATCTTGGGAAGATGGATAAATGTTATAATAAAAAAAATTGGGACTTTCTAGTCAATACTCATGTGATTTAGTGGCATCCGGTTACGTACTCTAGTACCTCAGTTGTTGAGATAATGCATTCAACTCCCGCCATAAATAAAGGTGGATTTATAATGTGATTTACGTTTAATTGTTTGGTTTTCTATAATGTTGTGATTGTTAGACTTTCTCGAAGAGTGAGTGTCTAGTTTGATTCATAGTTGCACGAAAACCTAATTTGGGGGCAAAAACGCATTTTCGGGAAAACGCATTTTCAGACTAGTACGAAACTTGTTTAAAAAATTTAGGGAAACATTTAGAAAACGCGGAGGAAGCATTTCGGAAACTCCTAGAAAACATTTGGAAAACTTCTAGAAAACTCTTTAGATACTTAACAGAAACTCTTGAAAAATTTAAAAGAAACTCTTGGGAAACGCTTTGGAAACTTAAAATGTTAATTTTTATACATTTTTTCACTTAAGTTCTAACTAAGTATCTATGAAATTATTTGCATAGGTTCCCACTAAGTTTTCCAAATGTCTCTACTAAGTTTTCTCAAGGTTTCTACTAAGTTTCCCAAAAGTCTCCACTAAGTTTCTTAAAAGTTTCCTTCGAGTTTCGGAAGAATTTCCTATTAAGTTTCTTAATCGTTTCCCGCTTCCCGTTTCCCCTTATATTTTTTTGCCACGCTTTCCGCTTTCGTTTCCCCTAACGTCTCCTGCTTCGGCTTCCCATTTCGGTAACTATGGTTTGATTTGTTGCTCAAGATGAATTATTTTCCATCAATTGTTCAAAACAAAAAATGAATTAGGGCTCTTTCATTTTAAAACAAAGACCCACATGATGGCATTTAATTATACAAATGCCAATCCCGCAGCATTCTAGAGAAAATATTTAATTAATTATTTTGTAAGATTAGAAATTTTCAATCTTTTTCTCTTGTTTTTTGTTGGGTAATTGCAAAAATTAAAAAAAATAGTTTGGAGTTTCAAATCTTTCTTCTTCGTTGGTCAACCACTATTTTGTTCGACATTTAGTCGGAGTAGAAAGCCTAAAAAGAACCAATACACCATGAAACAAGGTTGCTACCCCCAAGGGGTTGCATCCTCGGACCTAAATTTGATGTAAAAAAAGAAAAAGAAAAATAGAACAATGATCGATCATGAAATACAGATTACATACATAACCAGCAGCAGACCCATGACTATTTTTCAGGGGAGCAAGGTAAATTTTCTTTTTTATAACTTTGGCAATTTAAGGTAAAAATTTTTGAATTATAGGGGGTCAATATTTAGATTCCTATGCTAAATATTTAAAAAAAAAATTTGTGGGTGAGATATAAATAGAATTTCAAAAACTCAAAAAATTTATCATAATATACAAAATAATATGGGGTCTAAACATAATTTTAAAAACTCAAGGGTGGCCCCCCTTGTCCCATACATAAGTCGGCTCCCGTGTAACGCGACAACTTTAACTTATCCTAATATTTTTCAGAACAAATGTCAGTTACCTTCTAAACATTTGGTCTCATTCACAACATGGGTTAATGTTCGAATGCGCAGGAAATTTACTGCATGGCACTGAGCAAGCTGAAGGAAGCCATGAAAAACCACTGCAGAAAACTGCAACTTTCATCCACGCCAGGGTTGGCTCTGACATTTAGGTTGCCCTGACTCGATGCTGAGCATGGTTGCCATATTACTATTAATTCATTACAAATAAAAAAAAATTTATACAAGTTCAAAAAAAAAAAATCAAGGTTATGTTATGTGTTTAGCTTGAATTACATAAAAAAAAAATAAATAAACATCAAAATCAGTATGTAACCCGATTAATTGGTTATGGTACTTTATGATTAGCATGATCCGATTCAAAGAAAATAACTTTTTCTTGCATTTTTTGAAGCAAATTCTTCAATTAAGTCATCGTAATTTAATTTAACCAAGAACTCATTTTCAATTGAGATCATAGTCAATCCACTTAATATCTCTTGTAACATGTAGTCCAAAGATAAGTTTTTACCAACTTTAACTTAGAAAATTTTTTCTCTACCGAAGTATTTGTAACCGGTATAATCAATAAAATTCGATAAGCAACCCATACCATTTGAAAATCACCTTCTTTCCAATAAAACCTTATAAAATTAAGAATGTCAATTGTTTTTGTCACTTCCATCAACAATATTGTTTTTAAATGCCTAAATTCTTAGAATTGCTAATTCCCATAAATATCTCCATGCTTGTTGTGTTCCAAAAAACTTTCTAATTTAGTGCAATGCTCCATCAATTGCTCTTCACTAATATTTTGAATTTTGCGTTAAACAAAAATTCAAAGGTTGCTTCATAAAGTTCAAATTGCTCAAAGCGATTCTTAAGTGATGTAAGAGCTTGATCTATAATGTGGAGGAAATAGGTAACTCTAAAATTATCTTTCGGTGATTGACTTTTATCATCATCATCTCCCACATCCTCATTAAATTACTTCTTTCTATGAACCACTCTTTTTGTTGCGAATACCAGATCAATACCAACTTCATGTGCAAGTTCTTTAGCTTCATTCATCAAGTCTTAAAAAAAACCATCTTTTCTAAGTTTTTCAAAGAATAAAGTCAACTCCTTTATTCTTGTAATTGCATCTTCAATATTCATCTCTTTCTTGTTAAAGAATTTTGCTAACTTGATTAACTTTGATTAAGATTTTGTACCAAACACGTAAGTTAATCAAGAATTCAAAATTCTCTAAAGCATTATTGCACAAGCCTTTAGTTTCAACCATCACAACACCCTCTTTAGAAATATTTGCAATTTCAATCAATGCATCTTTTAATTCCGGTGTTTGGCTTCTTTCTCAAGGTTAAGGATACTTTCATTTTCTATATTAACATATTCATCCCCAAGATTATCATTCATAGGAATAGGTGTTGAGTCAATGCCTTAATTTTGATGATAACAAAACATGGTTTAATGATCTAATAATTCTACTTAGTGTGCAGATTAATTATTAATTAGATCTTGACTTGAAGTTTATCACAATGGAGGATGCGTGATGCGAAGATAAGAATAAAAAATGAAAAGCATGATGAGATAACGTAATCATAAAGGAATAGCATATCCAACAAGTGGTGATCTTATAGAGAATGAAGAAATTTCAAAAATGATGAATGACAAAGAAGAAGAGACCAACTCAAAGGCATAGAAGCTTTCTTGAAAGATTTGAAGATGTCTTGAAAACATGGAAGAAATCACAAGATTAGAAAAGCTTTCTTGGAAGAGTTGTTGAAGTCCATGAAGAAGTTATATTGATTGAAGAATCTTAGAAGAAATCTAAAAATGAAGATATTCAAAGAAGGATAAAAAATCAGTTGAAGAAATGAAGATTTTAAGTCTTGAAAGCTCTCTTGAACATCATGAATAAGACTTGGTTAAATGGTTGAAGCATTGATGATGGCAGAACTCTACAAGTAATTAAAATAGAGTTAATTCATCTAGAATGGATTGAAGATATTCTTGGAGTCATCAAGCCTTAAAGAAGTGTTTGCAAGCTTTAAAAAGCTTATTTGGATGATCCTTGAAAAGATTGGAAACTTTGGAGAAGATTGGATAAAAGCTACAAAATCAGCCTTTTTGGTAAAAAAAAGTCGACTCCTCAAGTTTCATGAGTCAACTCTTTCAAATAAAGCCTTGAAAATTTGCTGGAGACTTAAAAGAGTTGACCCTTCATCATTCAGAAGTCGACTCATTTCAATAGAGAGCAAAAATTCTGAAGACTGTTTAAAAGAGTCGACCTCTGCTGTAAAAAAAGTCTACTCATTAGGACAGAAAGTTGAGTCTGCAGATTCTGACCAAAAGAGTCAACTCTTTTAAGTCATGAGTCGACTCTTGAAGGCAAAATCCTGAAGCAAATTGCAAAAAGAGTCGACTCATTGTAAAAAGAGTCGACCCCCGACAGTAACGGTTATATTTCTGACTGACGGTATGGTGTAATCTGCAACCAAAACTTCTCCCATATTTCTCCAACGGTTAGAATTGATCCATATCTTTAAATACAAGATACATACAGCTTCTATATTGATGATTAGAGTGATTATACCATTGGTATCAAAAGCTTGAAGCTGAAAATCTCCTGTGCCATAACTGTCACATATTTTTGCTGAGTGTTTAAGGTTATTCATTGAGCTGTATTTGTTCATATACTCATTCGGAGAGTTACCCATTGTATAACCTTTATTCATTTCACTTGGGTGGGTTTGTAAACCTGTAAGTTTGAGTGTTCTTGGGTAAAAACACTTGTAAGTTTGAGTGAAGCTTGGACAAAATCACTTGTAAGTTTGAGAGAAGCTTGAACAAAATCTCTTGAGTTTTGAAAGCTTGGGAAGAAGTTTTTGTAAGAGTGAGCTGGGCACTTGTGGCAAAACCAGCAGCTGTGTAAAGAGTGTTACATAGTGAAATACCTTCGTAAGGAACGAAGAAGAGAGGACATAGGCAAGGCTGGCCGAACTTCTATAAATCTGGTGCACTTCTTTTCTTGCTCTATTTTGCTTATCTGCTCACTATACATGCTTGCATAAATATATACATTGATATATACTTTATCTGCTTGATATATATACTTTGATTAATTATTTTTGAAATAAACAAATTATTTTTAGTTGCATTATTTGATATATATTTTGAAAAACCCAATTCATCTCCCCTCTTGGGTTGCCTTCTTGGACCAACAATTGGTATTAGAGTAAGTACTCTAGTTTAAAGGCTTAACATCCTTAGAGTTGATCCATGGCAACCATGTTTGGAAGCTCTCTAAGTAAGGGTCAATCTACTAACAGACCTCCTATATTTAATGATATAAACTATAACTATTGGAAGAATAGAATGAGAATTTATATTTAATCTGTTGACTGAGTTATGGATGATTATTGTTAATGGTCCTAAAACTCCCAGCAAGTTCATTGAAAGGCAAGTTATCCCTAAACCTGAAAATGAATGGGATGAGAATGACATGAAGCTTATGCAATCCAATGCTAAAGCTATGAACATTTTATATTGTGCATTAGACCCAAATGAGTTCAATAGAATTTCTACTTGTGAATTTTCCAAAGAAATTTGGGACAGACTTGAAGGGACTCATGTAGAGACCAATCAGGTCAAGGAGTAAAAAATTAATATTCTTGTGCATAATTATGAATTATTTAGAATAAAATCTGATGAGTCCATAACCGAAATGTTCACTAGATTCACTGACATTATTAATAGTTTAAAGTCTCTTGGAAAAGTGTATCCTAATAGTGAACAGATGAGAAAAATCTTAAGATCACTGCCAAAGACATGGGAAGCAAAGGTGACAGCCATTCAAGAAGCTAAAGACCTCAACACTCTACCTCTTGAAGAACTTCTTGGCTCTCTCATGACCTATAAGCTAACCCGAAAATAGAATGCTTAAGAAGAAGAGGACAAGAGAAAGAAGTCTGTTGCATTCAAGTCCACCACATCAGAAAATGAATCTAGAAGTGAAGAAGAAAATGAGAAAGATCTTGCTCTCATCACAAGAAAGTTCAAGAGATTCACGAAAAGAAGGCGGAAGGGAGGAAAGAAGATTGAAGCAAAAGTGAATCCAATAACAATGACTCAATCATTATATGCTATAAATGTAAAAAGCCAAGACACATGAGAAATGAGTGTTCCTAGCTAAAAAAGAAAGGAAAGAAAGAAAGAGGGAAGAGGGCATTAGCTGCAACATGGAGTGATAGTGAAGATTCAAGATTAGATGAATCTGAAACTCATGAAGTAGCCAACTTATGTCTTATGGCACATGAAGAAGAAACAAAGGTAACTAATTCTGATTTTTCTTTTAATGCATTACAAGATGCTTTTGATGATTTAATTGTTGAATTTAAAAAGTTAGGCATCAAAAACAATCTTTTCAAGAATATGGTACCCATTCTCACAGAAAAAAGTGAAGAGTTATAAAATGAAAATGATAGTTTGAAAAAGGAAAACTCTGTTTTGAAAGAAAAAGTCACTGATTTAGAAAAATCTCTCTCTAAATGTGTCAATGGAAGAGATAAAATTGATGCTATGCTTGGAAAACGAAATTGCTCTCTTAACAAGGCTGGAATAGGTTACAATATTTTTAAACATAAAAAATTTTTAAAAGCTACAATCACATGCTTTTATTGTCATAAGAGAGGTCACTTTGCAAACCAATGTTTCCTTATAGAAAAATCTCATGCTAACAAGAAAGCTTGGGTTCCAAAAGGAACATTGAAGACTAACCCCACTGGACCCAAGTTGATTTAGGTACCAAAGGTCAAAGGTTGAGTTGCTTATTTTGTAGGTATGTCTTTAAGCTAACTCCAAAAAGGATCAATGGTACTTGGACAGTGGCTGTTCGAGACATATGACTGGAGATGAAACTTAATTCATTTCTGTCATACCAAAGGATGGAGGATTGTTGACTTTTGGAGATAATAGCAAAGTCAAAATCATCGGTATAGGTAGTATTGATAAAAATTCTTCAACCTCTATTGAGAATATTTTACTTGTTAAAGATCTTGAGCACAATCTGTTGAGTATTAGACAATTATGTGACAAAGGTTGCAAAGTAGTATTTGAATCTTCTAAATGTAATGTAGTAAACATAAATGATAATAAAATCATATTGACTGGTCATAGACAAGGCAATATTTACACTTTCAATTTAAATTAATTATCTTCTTGTAAAATTAAATGCCTTGCTGTTGTGAACAAAGAGGATAGTTGGTTGTGGTATAGAAGGCTTGGTTATATTAGTATGAGCATTCTTTCAAAAATTTCGAAAAATGAGTTAGTAAATGGTCTTCCCAAACTCAATTTTGAAAAAGACAAAACTTGTGATGCATGTCAATGGGTTTCTTTTAAATCTACAAACATGCTCTCTACTTCTAGACTACTTCAACTATTGCATATAGATTTGTTTGAACCAACTAGAACTCTAAGTTTAGCTGGTAAATAATATGCTCTTGTCATTGTTGATGATTACTCAAGGTTTACATGGATATTCTTTCTAGCTCACAAAGATGAAACAATTGCTTTCTTCACTAAGTTTTGTAAAAAGGTTCAAAACAAAAAAGGATTTACAATCACAGCAATTAGGACTGACCATGGTGGTGAGTTTGATTGCAAACATTTTGAAATATACTGTGATGAAAATGGTTTTGAACACAATTTTTCAGCACCTAGAACTCCTCAATAAAATGGAGTTGTTGAGAGGAAAAACAGAATTTTGGAAGAAATGAGAAGAACAATGCTTTGTGAAAATAATTTGCAAAAATATTTTTGGGTTGAAGTTGTTAACACAGCTTGCTATATTTTAAACAGAGTTTTGATAAGAAATTTTTTTAATAAAATCTCATATAAGATTTGGAAAAACAATAAACTAAATGTTTCATATTTTAGAGCTTTTAAATCCAAATGCTTTATGTTGAATAACAATAAAGACAACCTTGGTAAATTCGATGCAAAATCTGATAAAGTTGTTCTTCTAGGATATTCCTCACATAGCAAGGCCTATAGAGTTTACAATAAGAAAACTTTAGTTGTTGAAGAATCAATTCATATTACCTTCGATGAACTAAATTCTTTGTCTAGCAAGGCTGTGAATGATGATGTAGATGATGTGGAGAAGAACTTGGATATATTGAATATCAACCAAACTCAAAGTGAAGCTTCACCACATGAAAATGAAAACCAAGATGACTCTTCAAGCCAATAAGATGAAAATGAAGGATTGCCAAAGGAATGAAAATTTGTCCACTACCATCCAATAGAGTAAATACTAGGTGATCCATCACAAGGGGTAAGAACAAGATCATCTCTTAGAAATGTGTGTAATCATCTTGTTTTTCTTTCACAAATAGAACCAAAATGTTTTCAAGATGCTGAAAATGATAAGTCACGGATTATGGCCATGCAAGAAGAGTTAAACCAATTTGAAAGGAATGAGGTTTGGAATCTTGTTCCTAGACTTAAAGATCATTCTATAATTGGAACCAAATGGGTGTTCAGAAACAAGATGGATGAATCTGGAACTGTTGTTAGAAACAAGGTAAGACTTGTAGCTCAAGGCTATAGTCAAGAAGAAAGAATTGATTTTGATGAAACCTATGCACCTATAGCTAGATTAAAAGCTATTACAATATTACTTGCATTTTCATGTTTCAAAAATTTCAAACTTTATCAAATGGATGTGAAAAGTACATTTTTGAATGGTTTTATATCTGAAGAGGTGTATATTCAACAACCTCCTGGTTTCGAAAATCTTTTATTTTCAAATCATGTTTTCAAACTTACTAAAGCCTTATATGGTTTAAAGCAAGCTCCAAGGGCCTAGTATAAAAGGCTAAGCAAATTTTTTACTAAAATTGACTTTATGAGAGGAAAAATTGATACAACTCTCTTTATAAAGGGTGAAGATCATGACATGTTACTTGTGCAAATTTATGTTGATGACATTATATTTGACTCTATTAATGAAAAACTTTGTAAAGAATTTGCTAAGTGTATGTAGGGTGAGTTTGAGATAAGCATGATAGGTGAGCTCAATTACTTTTTTGGACTTCAAATCGAACAATCAAGAGAAGGAATTTTCATTAACCAAGCTAAATACATTAAAGATCTACTCAAGAAGTTTGGACTGAAAGATGCAAAACCATTGAGCACCCCAATGAATACTTCAACAAAGTTTGACAGTGACGAAAAAGATATTTCGGTAGATACTAAGCTATATAGAAGTATGATAGGCTTATTGCTTTACTTGACTGCTAATAGGCCTGATATTATGTTTAGTGTATGCTTGTGTGCTCACTTTCAATCTAATCCTAAGGAATCACATGTTGTTGCTGTTAAACAAATATTTAGATATCTGAAGCACACACCTAATCTTAGATTGTGGTATCCTAAAGACACATCTTTGAACTTAATTGGTTATTCAGATGCTGATTATGCTGGTAGTAAAGTTGATAGAAAGAGCACCGATGGCTTTGGTTAATTTCTTGGAAATATGCTTGTTTTATGGTTTAGTAAGAAACAAAACTCAGTTGCCCTTTCTACAGCTGAGGCTGAGTATATTGCAGCAGAAAATTGTTATGCACAAGTGTTTTGGATAAAACATCAACTGGAGGATTTTTGATTTAACATTTGAACATGTTCCAATTAGATGTGATAACACAAGTGTCATCAATCTAACTAAAAATCTTATCCAACACTCTCGCACAAAGCACATTGAGATTATACATCATTTTATACGTGATCATGTGCAAAAAAGTGATATCTTGCTTGATTTTGTGAGTACTGAACAACAATTTGTTGATTTATTCACAAAACCTTTAAATGAAAATAGATTTTGTATGATTAGGAGAGAATTAGGAATGAGCAATCCTTTATCTTGAATGCTTAGATGTCTATGTATTTTTGATGAATGCATATGTACCTTTGAAATTGATTACAAACTTGTTTGATGCATTTCATAGCTTTTAAAAACACATTTTTGCATTTCTGGAGGAAAAGAGTCAACTCATGCCTCAAAATAGTCGACCCCTGGACTCTAGAATCAACCCCAGAAGTCCTCTGTTGAAAAGAGTCGACTCATTCAAGTAAAGAGCTCAGAAAGTTTTCTTCGCTCAAAAGAATCGACCCTTTTTAGCCATGAGTCGACTCATTTAAGCCAAAATTGCTTTAAAACTGTAAAACCCCTATTTTATTCGAATCATTTCAAAACTTTTGTTTTCTCTCTTCTCTCTCATGATCAACCGTCACCTCCACTTCTAACCACCGAAAAACTCTCTCTCAATCCTTACCTAACCTATATTTGATCATCCTAGAGATTTCATAACATCCTTTAGCCGCCATTTTCAACCTTCCATGGCTCCAAAATCTGCTCCATCGAAAAAGGGTAGAAAAACCCTAAAAGAGCCGACTCCTAAATCCAAAAGAGGAACGAAAAGAATGACAAAAGGGAAGTCTTCCAAGCTTTCAAAAAGAAGAAAAGGGAGGCAAATTGAGGAGGAGGAAGATGAATTTGTCGACAACACTACCTACTTTAAGAAGAAATCCAATCGAGATAAGTATGAGAAAATCTTCTCTTCTAGAGTTATTTTAAATGAAAGATGGATAGATTATGCATTCTTTGCCAAAGAAAAGTTTGCATTTGAACCTAAATTTGAAGCCCTTGGTTGGAAATCCATCACCCTATTAAAGGATGATGTATACCCTGAAATTGTGGGACAATTCTATGCCCATGTAGAAAAGGAAGATGGGGGTGTCAATGTGATTAGTTATGTGAAGGGTGAAACCATTACACTCACTAAAGGAATGATTTGTCAGATTTTAAGAATTGGTAGCGGTGGGCAAATGAACAAGAAAGATGTTAGTAGAAAAACTGCATTGTCTGCCTTATTGGGAAAGGATATTACTGATGATTCATTCCAACCCATGGCCAATGAGTTGCCTTTGGAACTAAGATTGGTGCATCATTTTATCTGTCACATTCTCATTCCTAAAAGTGACAAGTTTGACTACATCACTGAAAGGGAATTGTTTTTCCTTTGAGCTTATTTGACAGACACCAAAATTGATTTGCATGAATTCATCCTAAAGCACATTGTCAAGGCTTCAAGAACCAAAGTTAGCCTACCCTATGGGATTTTGTTAAACAAAGTTTTCAAGCACTTCAACATAGATTTAAGGGGTGAGAAGCAGATAACCCCTGATCTAAATTCTGATGAGTATAATCAGAAAACTTTGTCAAGAATGGGCTATCACTTTAACCCACAGAGCAAGTCCTGGACCCCTAGGAAGGAGAAACACATTGACAGTGAGACTCCTAGAATTGAATCCACTGAAAGAGGAGAACCTTCCAGTGCTATACCAGAGAGTGGTGAACCTTCTAGACCTGCCCCTTCTAGTGCTCCAAGGGAACTCTTCCCCATGAGTATTATTCCAAGTGGTCAATCTGTGGATATATCTATTTTGACGAGCATGGTAAGAGATTTGAAGAGGCATCAAGAAGAGATGTTCACCAAGTTAGACAAAAAAATTGATAATGGGGCCACCAGGTTATTCTTTGTTGAGAAGAAGGTGAGGCAATTAAGCAAGGCCTTTGTGTCTGAAGGAAACAAAATAAGGGAGAAAGTTGCCAATGACATTACTTTTTCCACCGAGCATATTGACAAATATATGAAGAAGCTGGTTAGAGACCAATACTAGCCTCTCTTCCCTTCAACAGCAAAATTTGCAGAGGAGGATTCTAGCATAGATGAGTTGGAAGGATCTAGTGGAAGGAAGCATACCTCTTCTCAGCCATCACCTGCAAACCCCTTTGATCCCTCTAACCAAACTCCTTCAAAGCCTTTTGTTGCATCTCACAAATATGGCCTAAGACAAAGACCTTCAAGCAGCAAATTTTCTGCTGATGATCCAGTTGATCTTTTTTAAACCTCTTCTCCTAAAAGAAAATGAATACCTCTGCCTCTGCTCTTTCTATTTTCTGTTTTTGAACCAGTCATTTTCTAAGCAATATGTTATATTTTGTGGATGGTTCTCTTTGTTAAACTCTTTCTATATTTCTTCATGTATGAATGATCTGTTTTGGATCTCCTTGTCTTAATATTGAGACTTTTGAATGTTGAATGAGTGATTGCTTTAACTACCTTAATCAATGTCCTTCTCATAAACATCATTTTATTATATTTTTGCTATTGTACCTGTCTATTTTTTCCCATATATTACTCCTTGTTATGATTTGACAAAAAGGAGAGAAATCACTCCTCAATGCATTACCAGGTATAAGAAACACGTTTCTCTTTCTGGTACTAGTTGAATGGAATGAATTATTCTCTAGTACTAAATGCGTGCAAAGGAATTATATTGCCATAAGGCATCAACTGCAAAAGAAAAAGGGAGCATTGGTTTGATGCGAAAAGGGGAAGCATGAATGGACTGCAATAAGGCATGAACATTCTGAACTTTCAAGTGACTACATGCCCTGATCATCTAAGTTCGAGTTTACTTTGCCTTGAATCTGAAACTTAAATTGAAACATATGTTTGGTAAAAGCATGATTATTTTGTATTTCTAAGTACTTACATGTTCTGAACCTCCAAGTTAGTTGCTTGTTTTGGTTAAATCTAAACACTACTCTAAAGCACCAAGTACAAAAGCAAGGGGGAGTAACTGCTTGGTATGAAAATCTCATTTTCTCTACATTTCTCCGATATTGTAGATTATTGATCTTCTTAGAATTTTGAGCATATTATCTATACTCATAAAGGTTTCTTTGTATGCCATATCAAAGAAAACTCCTTTATTAAGGGGGAGAAATTTCTTTTAAATCTGGACTTTAAAATCAACCTTCTCTATTCTAACTTTGCATTCCTTTTTGAATGATTAACAAAAAGAGGGAGAAATACTTTATATGAAAAATATATCATATTAATCCTTATGTTTTATATTGAGCTTAATTGCATATATTTTTAAGGTTTTGTCATCATAAAAAAGGAAAAAATTGTTGAGTCAATGCCTTGATTTTGATGATAACAAAACATGGTTTAATGATCTAATAATTCTACTTAGTGTGCAAATTAATTATTAATTAGATCTTGACTTGAAGTTTATCACAATGGAGGATGCGTGATGCAAAGATAAAAACGAAGAATGAAAAGCATGATGAGATGACGTAATCATGAAGGAATAACATATCCAACAAGTGGTGATCTTATAGAGAATGAAGAAATTTCAAAAATGATGAATGACAAAGAAGAAGAGACCAACTCAAAAACATAGAAGCTTTCTTGAAAGATTTGAAGATGTCTTGAAGATATGGAAGAAATTACGAGACTAGAAAAGCTTTCTTGGAAGAGTTGTTAAAGTCCATGAAGAAGTTATATTGATTGAAAAATCCTATAAGAAATCTAGAAATGAAGATATTCAAAAAAGGATAGAAAATCAGTTGAAGAAATGAAGATTTTAAGTCTTGGAAGCTCTCTTGAAGATCATGAAGAAGACTTGGTTAAATGGTTGAAACATTGATGATGGAAGAACTCTGCAAGTAATTAAAATGGAGTTAATTCATCTAGAATGGATTGAAGATATTCTTGGAGTCATCAAGTCTTGAAGAAATGTTTATAAGCTTTAAAAAGCTTATTTGGATGATCCTTGAAAAGATTGGAGACTTTGGAGAAGATTGGATAAAAGCTACAAAATCAACCTTTTTGGTAAAAAGAGTCGACTCCTCAAGTTTCATGAGTCAACTCTTTCAAATAGAGCTTTGAAAATCTGCTGGAGACTCAAAAGAGTCGACCCTTCATCATTCAGGAGTCGACTCATTTCAACAGAGAGCAAAAATTCTGAAGACTGCTTAAAAGAGTCGACCCCTGCTGTAAAAAGAGTCGACTCATTGGGATAAATAGTTGAGTCTGCAGATTCTGACCAAAAGAGTCAACTCTTTTAAGTCATGAGTCGACTCCTGAAAGCAAAATCCTGAAGCAGACTACAAAAAGAGTCAACTCATTGTAAAAAGAGTCGACCCCCAACAGTAACGGCTATATTTCTGACAGACGGTATGGTGCAATCTGTAACCAAAACTTCTCCCATACTTCTCCAACTGCTAGAATTGATCCATATCTTTAAATACAATATACATACAGCTTCTATATTGATGATTAGAGTGATTATACCATTGGTATCAAAAGCTTAAAGCTGAAAATCTCCTGTGCCATAACTGCCACATATTTTTGCTGAGTGTTTAAGGTTATTCATTGAGCTATATTTGTTCGTATACTCATTAGGAGAGTTACCCATTGTATAACCTTTATTCATTTCACTTGGGTGGGTTTGTAAACCTGTAAGTTTGAGTATTTTTGGGTAAAAACACTTGTAAGTTTGAGTGAAGCTTGGACAAAATCACTTGTAAGTTTGAGAGAAACTTGGACAAAATCTCTTGAGTTTTGAAAGCTTGGGAAGAAGCTTTTGTAAAAGTGAGCTGGGCACTTGTGGCAAAACCAGCAACTGTGTAAAAAGTATTACATAGTAGAGTATCTTTGTAAGGATCGAAGAAGAGATGACGTAGACAAGGTTGGTCGAACCTCTATAAATCTGGTGCACTTCTTTTCTTGCTTTGTTTTGTTTATCCGCTCACAGTACATACTTGCATAAATATATACATTGATATATACTTCATCTGCTTGATATATATACTTTGATTAATTATTGTTGAAATAAACAAACTATTTTTAGTTGCATTATTTGATATATATTCTGAAAAACTCAATTCACCCCCCTCTTGGGTTGCCTTCTTGGGCCAACAATAGGGTCTTCATTATGGCCCCTCCCTGGATTCTTCATTTGCTACACCAACAACTTCGCAAGTAGGTCCCTCATGAACATCATTAACACCTTCCTCCTTTTTTTTTCATTGCATGTTTCTTCAAGTTGACTCAAAAGTAGAGATTGTTATTTTTATTTTGCATCAAATAGGCTAGAGATCGAACCCACTAGTGATTTTTCTATTGTATTTTTTCTTTGCTTAACTTTTCTATCAAAAGATCTAGACTTCTGTTGTCGAAATCTCATTCTATGTTTGTCATTATCATTCTTCGTCATAATACCTATAGAATAAAATACTTAAAAATCCTTTATGGATATCTAAAATAAAACTTGTAATTACCTATATTCAAATGTATCAATAGTTTAACAAATTTTATACATTCAAATGTATTACAATGTATGACTGTGCAAATGTGTTATTAATCTAACAAATTCTCCACATTCAAATGTATCACGAATGTGTGCCTATGCAAATAGTTCACTAATCCTATAAATTTTACACATTAAAATATATCATAATGTGCACCTGTGCAAATGTATAATTAATATAACAAATTCTACACATTAAAATATATCACAAATGTGTGCATGTGCAAATGGATTACTAATTATAGAAACTCTACACATTCGAGGGCACTAAATTCTTACTAATAAGAAGCACAGCCAAAAGAGATTTACTCCAGAATAACTTATTGATCGAACCTTTTGTGATTAGCCCTTCAATAATTTCCTATAAAAAATAATAGTACAAGTAAGAAACACTTCATACAATTAGGTAAAGCCATGAAATTGTTGTATGTTTAAAATATCTAAAAAAATATATTACAAGGAAAAAGGATTATATGTTTAAACTAGCATGATCCATTAATTAATTAATAAATTAAGATTAGGGAAGATAATCAAAATGATGTTTAACTTGGCCAAATTTCGTAATAAATCGAGGTTAAGAAGAATTCAAATTAAGGTGACTAGTTGTGAAATTTTGTTATTTTAATAAATAGATAATAAGGCGTTTAAGTTTCTGTCAATCTTAGAAAACACCATCTTTGCAAGATTGTAACCTCCAATTGCTAGCTATAAGCCTGTTACGGTGTTACCACTGACACCATCTCAAAGAAAAGGTAAAAATCCTAACTTCATTCTTTGGCTCATTAAGATGTTTTATACAATGTTTTAAAAATTGGACCGGGTCGGCTGGTTTAACTGATTGAACTGCCAAATGATTGAAGAAACAGTCCGGTCAACCCTCTAAATTGGTTTTGGTCAAAACTCGGTCAAATCCAGCAAGAACTTTGACCCAGTCAATTAAACTAGTTGTTGGACCGTCCAATTCAGTCTTTCAAGGCAAAATTTTAGGTTTTAAGTATCAAAACTAGTGTAAAAAAATAAGACACCTTTTATTACTATTAATAAATAAATTAATGACATAATTATGACATCAAGGGTCAACAACAGTTGACCCGACGGTTGAACCAATAACCTGAGACCCGTGACTCGATCTTTTTTTCGGTTTGCTCAACAGTCCGATTTTCAAAATATTGGTTCTATATAAATCTAGTTTGGTGCTATTTCAACCTTGTTTGTTTTAGTTTTGGTTTCTCTTGTTAATTGTTTTGTTTTTTTTCAAATCTTTAGAGAAGTGAAAAAGTCATGGTAGGATAGACCAAGCATAACTTTCCACGACCAGTGGGGGATGCTTTTCTAGAGGGGAGACCAACCAACGAGGGGACCAAGCATATACATATATATATATATATGTATATTATATATCTCACTTCTCATTGCCTACAAATCTCAATGCCAGTTGGGGCTTTCTCTTTGTCGTCATCGGCCAAATTCTCTCTCTCTCTCTCTCTCTCTCTCTCTCTCTCAAACAGAGTATATCAGGGTTTGTAATTGAAACGCATCGAATGGGGGCAAAAATAAAAATAAAAATAATTTTTTTTATGCCTAATGGTTGCCCTAGCCAGGAGGGTTGCCCAGGCCAAATGGCTTGTTGGGCTAACCCCTGGGCCAACCCTGATCCACGCCATGTACGTTCAACTCGATAAACCCGGCGCACCAAATCCTTGCTCTCATGTTCAACAGACAACACAGAAGAACAAGAGGCTATGTTCTTAATAATACATTTATCGAACTTGTGTTGATGTATTTGTAGAAGAACATTGCCATTTTTGGCTTCTTACTATATGGTTCTGTGTCTTCTACATTATGAACAACATATAGAGACTGATCTATGCATAATTTGTATGCTATATATTAGCTCCATAACATCATAAATTTGCCAAATGTTTTTTTCAGCGAAATTACCTGAGTGGGTAAACATTTTCAGAAGCAGGAAAAACTGATTTTGGATTACGACCTTGTGGATATATAACTGCTAAGATGTCTTGTTCTGCAATATTTTCTTAGGAGATCACATCTCTATAGTTGACCTTCATGAGGGTCTACGTACAGAAGCCTCGTCATGATCATAAGAGTATTGCATGAAAATCTTTATACACATACATGTAAATATATGTATATATGCAGCAAAAGGATCCAAAATTTCACATGGGGGATCTAGGTCTGATGAATATATTGTTACTTGACGTCCTCTAACATATCTCTTTCATGGAAAATATTTCGACAATAACTCCACTTTAACAATAATGATGTACATAAGATCTAAGAGAAAGAAAGTATGAAGTTATATATGGCTCAAAGAATTCAGATATAAAAGGGAGAAAAATGATGCATTAATCATACTATTTTGATGGATAATATGAGCAGGGCAGATTCAGAATTTTTTATCCAATGGGAGAAAAATTACATAGTATCATAGATAACATTTTTGTTCAATGAAGGTAAAACTCATAATAGTACACAAACTCATTTCCAAATTGGCAATATTTTTTTTTGATAAATAAAGAGATAATTATGTTAAAGAAGTCAAAAAAGGAGGGCATGGCCTCTGTAAAAAGGCTATGTACAAAAAAAATTATACCCTTCCCAATAACTAGGCCTCGTTTCATAATATTTATTATTTTTTTTTGTTTTTTTGAAAAAAAAAACAAAAAACGGCGTTTGTTTAAAAAAATTTTTTTAGTTTTTTACAAAATTAAAAGAAAAAAAAACTAAAAACACTAAAATGGGTGTATTCTCTTTTACTAGAATATTAGTCTAGTACTATTAGCACAACGATAACCTATAAATACTTATCACCAAATCAAAAAAAACACACAATAAAAAATAAAATCTAACAGCGTTACCAAACAAAAGATAACCTATAAAGTCAAAAGATGTCTGCATAATTCACACACAACCTCACAATTTTAATATTAGAATTGAAGATTGAGATTGTGCCATTTATTTGATGAAATAATAAAAGATTAATAAAATTTAATTGGAATAAACGTTGGTGTTAATAAATTCAGTGGGTGCAAATATTGTAAGTGTGGTGAGGGGATACATTACATTTGTAACTTAGAATAAAAAAAATACAAACAAACAAATTTGAAAAATAGTGGATGCTGACAAGTTCAAGAGACCCCCACTTGTCCCCTGGTAGAATATGTACGAGCCTTTTGATGGCTAAAAACAAAAAATTATGTAACATAAAAGTATAGAGACCCAAATACCATACATCAACGATATAAATGGATCATCATTAAAAAAATTTCTTATTCTGCTTGCCGCCTTGGAGTAACTAGAGAAACATCAACCCATGGTTTTCACCATTTAAACATCCCCTGGTAACATGATTATTCAATAAAACGAATTAACATATATATATATATATGATCTATTAGAAGATGCGCCTGCAGAGAGTGACACCATCACCAATGGGAATCTGCGCGATTTCGATTCGGGAGTCAGAGGCTAAGCGCTTGTTAAGACCTATTATGGCCTTTCTGTTGACATGGAGACGCTCCGGCACTTCATCTTCTTCGCTTGCAACTGAGCCATACCATAGAGTGTTATCGTAGGCAATAACACCTCCTACCTTCACCAGTTTCATTACTTGCTCATGGTAGTTAATGTAGTTGGGCTTGTCAGCATCCACAAACACAAAATCAAACTCCATTTCGCTCTTACCCTGCGTTTTAATTGGCATATCCATATAACCAACTTTACAAAGCAGATATATTATGTATACACACACACACACATATATATATACGATATTAAATAGACAAGGTCTGGGTTTTAGTTATGTTTATTCTAGGAGATTGGTGGGGGAAATCAGCTGGGTATAGAAAAGATTAACACTGCCAGATGTGAGGGTTGACAAATAAAATTACGGTGTGAGAGCTTATAGTCAAAAGTTAGCGGAGACATGAAATTGCTACAATTCCAAGGACTATACAAACTTACATTTCCCAACATATCATTCAGAACAGAAGTGGCATCTGACTGTATGAAGTTGATCTTGTGCTCTACACCAGCCTTCTGAATGAATGGCAGCCCAATTTCATATGCTTCTCTATTTGGGTCTATTGCTACTATCTGTCAAAGAAAATTAAATTTTACAGGGACTGATTCAGTGGACTAGTACTGTATACAGGGTTCTTAAAATCATTTTCAAACACTCTATTCAGCTTGATTTGTTACATTTAAAAGATCAAAAACCAACCTGGCCATCATCAGGCAAAGCAAGGGCAGTGGTAAGAAGGGAATAGCCAGTGAAAACACCGATCTCCAATGTCCTCTTGGCATTCATCATTTTCAAAAGCATAGACAGTAATGATCCTTCATCAGGTGGCACACTTATCTCCGTTCTACAACACGAATTTGGACAATTAGTCTAATATGTAAGTAAACTTTTTGGCTGCTCAAGATATTTTCCCTAATTTTTTAATAAACAAAATTCCAAAAAAACATTTTTCTTGAATGTTTCATAGGCTACCAACTTTTCTCCCTGTTCTATGAGCCCAAAGACTTAGATATCAATAAAGTACTTCACAACCAACTGGGGCTAGCCCAGTTGGCCAGAGTTTCTAATCTCCATTAAGGAGGTCAGAAGTTCAAACCCTCTCCCCCAGATCCCTTTTCCGATTTTGGCTTTCCTTGTAATCTCTTTCAATGAATCAAATAAATAAATAAATAAAATACTTAATAAAATTGGGTGTCACTGGAAAAAGACTTTCTTTGTCCGCTGACACCTTCATATGTTGCTTTGAATGAAGTTCGAGTATATTATAGAAGTTGTCGACCATGTACAAGACGAATCCCTAACCTTTGGCCGTATTTCTTGAATGTTGCTTCCCTTATCCTCTTCAGTTGGACGTGTTCTCTTGGATATGCATTTGTGTCCAAGATATACTGCTTCACAAAAACTAATAAATCAATAAGCAAATGAACAATACAAATTGATAATTAAAAGCAAATGCTCACATTTAAAAGTGATTGAAATACTATGAAAAATGAACAGACATAGAAACGAAACAGGAAAAGAAAAGAAAAAAAGAAAAATTTTCTTTTGTGGGGCCAGTTTGAAGATGAAAATGGGATAGTAAAAAAAGAAAATAAGGTCTTTCACCATATGATTTCGTGCATGGTATCTCAAACCATAAACTCAAGGTCAAAAACTTCTAGACAATGGACAAAATAAAATTAACTATACCATATATCTTAGACAAGTTCCTTCTGTCTTCTGCCTTAATTTCCTCCCGGTTATACTGGTCTAACCAACAAATTCTAGCCAAATTCTCTCTTTAAAAAAAGACGACTACAGAAAATAAGCTGGAATGGATAAGCTCACTTTTTTTTAGTTTATTCCGCCCATTATTAAAAAAATAAGAAAATAAAAATTTCTCAACTCAGATGTAGAAATCCGAAAACTATCTTCTTTTCTTCATTTACTTACATTCTATCTATTTAATTGGACATACCAGGGTATGTTACAGTTCCATTTTATGCTGATACTGTTTTATTAGACTTGATCATACAACAGAGGATCTAGATGTGGCAGTATCAATAACTTTTCAATAAAGGGTGATGCATCAATTTGTTCTATGATGTCAAGGGCTGAACAAATCAAAATATAGGCCTCTATGATTCCAAAATTTCAACCGTAGGGATTGAAATTTTTAGCAGATTAAAGATTCTTACAAGTGACTAGATATTTAGTGGATCCGTGTCCTCTCTTGATTCATATGAGTTCTTATCTTACATATCACCTTGATTCACATGTTTCATGTTTAACTTTTTCTGCACTAATTGTCATCCATAGACCCTTTCTAACAGTCATTAAGGTAAATGTACATCATATATGGAACACAAACCATAAGGAGAAGTTAATATTAATAAAAAAATTATTTTCAAGCTGCTAAGAAAAATATGTATAGGCACTCACAGTGGCGGACTTACACTAGGGCCAAGGGGCGCCCGGCCGCCTGAGTTTTTAAAATTTCCTTTAAGCCCTATGAATTCCTTTGTATGTTATAATATGAAATAGTTGCCCCCTCCTCCCCCAACAAAATTCTTGGGTCCACCCTTGGACACGCATGTAAAAGAAGGAAGAAAATTAGTCTATCAGATCATTGCCAATTTATATAGGCCCCTTGAGGAGTTTCTAGCATCCATCAGGAAATCAAATACATATACATGCACAAAATGCTTCTTTACAAATGTACAACAAACGAAACTGTAGCACGACTGCTCAATCTCAATTTCAGGTAAAAAGTAAAAGAAAAGGCTAAAGTAAACTAATTAAAATAAGTGCAAATAGATTTTACCCACTATAAGCTTATGAAACAAAAAAAGGGAAAGAGAGCACGATTGAAACAAGTTAAGAAAGTAATGAAAAATAATGGTTTAAACTCAGTAGAGCCTAATGCTTTTAATTCTTCATTACTTTGGCTTTGGTGACAGAATGATAAACTCTCACACTAAAGGACTAAGGCTTATTTATGCTATAGATCAATATATATATAGCTATACAAGAAGCCGGGTGAGCCATAAAATGGTAATGAAGTCATCTGCGCTGTGATGTAGTCCCCATGGAATCTAAGAGGTTGGCAACCACAATGATTTGAGAGAGAGAGAGAGAGAGAAGGCTGTGAGACTAACCTTTTGAAGAGCCTCACTTTTGAGGATGGTCTTGAAAACAGCATCTGCCATGACTTAGCTGCAAACCAGAACTCAAAAAAGTTTTGTGAATTAGAGGAAACGACTCAATATTTATAGAAATAGTCTCAATTGTCTTTGAACGACCGTCATTTATTTTGTTCTTTTCTAATTGGAGAAGGTTTACCACTTAAAAAATCAGAAATTAATTTCAAAGGAGCTATTGCTGTTCTCTAATACAACGGAAATAATGCTATCCAAACAGAAAAATGTAGTTGTCTAAGAGTCATGCATTTTAAACAAAACACTTATCATGACGTCTCTTAATTACGATAATGTCATTGCCATATCATTCTCGTGGAGTTTTCTAAACAGATTTTCTGAAAGAATAGCATTTTTCATAGTATAAACAAGTGCATTTTTCTTGCTAGCATGTACTCTCAAGGTGTATATTAAACACCCATTATCTAAAATGTGAGACTCACGTATTTTTTCTTTCTCAATTTCCAACACTGAAAAACTCTATTTTTAGATGCTTAACCTATGCCTAAACACGTTTGGTTGGAGGACTAAATTTTGGGGGATTACTAAGTCCCGGGATTAAATCAGACACTGGACATCCCATGGTATAATTAATCCCCCTCAGACATCCTTGTCCCATGTTTGTTTGCAATAGGATTATGTATGGAATATCTCAGCCATAATCTAATCCCACGTTTGGTTTGACATTTTCGTTGTGGGATTTGTGTGCGTTTTTACATTCTTGTCCCTGCTTATTATGATAAATTCCTAGCATGCCCTTCCCACCCCAACCTGCTGCACTCAACAGTGACATGATACATCTCCCAGATAATTAATATTTTGTTTGCATATTTATATGGAAAATATTTTTTGCCCTTCCAAATTGTTGGGTTGCTTTACACATGCTATACATTACCTAATGACATGCAACAGAAACATCCCAAAATATTATACAGAAATTAGTTCAAATATTCCATACATATCCGATATATATCACATGGTTAGCAAAAAACCACTTATCCTAAGTCTGAACCATAACCAGCTTGATCACCAAATTAAATCAATCTTACAGCAAGCCAAATGAGATGTGTCATAACAGCACCAAACACAAACCAGAAAACACCGTTAGACCAAACGTGCTTTTTCCATAAAATCTATAACCTCTTCCAGATATGGCATATTGTTACAAAAAAAGAAAAAAAAATTTACGAACAAATCTTACAAATCAAGCTTGAAAAACGCAAGTACTTACTGTGATTACAGTAAACTTTCCACATGTTACGAGAGGTAAAATGTTAGATCTATGTATACCTTTCATTTTCATGTAATTAAGTGCAACCCACAAACTACCCTGGAAATGGTATCCATGTCAAGCGAGAAGAGCAAGGACAACACAAGAAGGATCAAACTAACTCACCCAGTAGATGAAAGGTAGTCGAAGATCAAATAGAGTGGTAACGAAGTACCAAAGCCTCGACTATGGCCGTCGGTCACACAGTAGAGAGATGGTTACTCTCTCTCTCTCTCTCTCATATGAGAGATATATGACTGAGCTGGGTGGGGAATAGCAAAGAAGTCGGCCATCATATTTAATGACATCATAAAGTGAGGGTAGAAATGTCATTGCACTTTGAGTCCCAACCCACAGGATTATCTATACCCCTGTTGGTATTAGTTATACCCCAATTTATAGGATATTTCATCGATAATGGAAGTCTTATCCCGTATCAATTAGTTGTTTCAAATGTGGTATAAATGGATCCCATGGAATATTTAGTTCAAAGACCCAAAATATTTTATACTGTTAGTATATTAAAATTAAATATTTTATTTTTTTTATATATATTACTAATATGTATATTGGCTTCAACTAAATGTAAGCTTTTAACAAATCTATACTATTATAATACGACAATAATCCAATTTGGTGAAACCTGGTTATTTAAAATATGTTACATTTGTAGTTTTCAAGAAAATCCATACCATTACCAACTTTTGATATTTTTCCTTTTTTATTAACTAAAAGGATAAAAAGATAAAAACGTAAAGTTAAATACCCTAAGTTAGTTAACTTAAAAAAAAATGACTTTAGTTTCTGTAGAAAACTCGCGACAAGCAATTATCGAATGAAATGAGGACATGTTCGTATAAGCTCAAATAAGCATTTAAAAAAAAAAAACCATTAAGTTGTCAATAATGACACAGAATATTAAAAACGAACTTCAATTATCTTGGGACATCCGAAGGGGAAACTAAGATAGAACACTGGTGCAAGTTACAAAACTCGTCTCCGTTGAAATTACATTATACTACTACGTGTAGTGGGTTTTACGTAGTATTTTTTTTTGTTTGGGGGGTTATATAGAAAAAAAAAGTCTAGTAGTCAGATAATACCAACTGTTCAGTACTTATTCTTATTAAATTAGATTATAAAATATTTTATTACATTAATAATATCAATTTGTAATTATTAAATAAATTTTTATTATACATAACAAAATCTGATATGATTGATAGAAGACCAATATGCCGGCTCGTCGCAACCTTATTTTCTTTGAGAAAAAGGAGATCCAAGGTGGAAACTTTAGCTTCAAATGTGGTTAGAGGAAAACTCATACTTAATCACATTTCTTACCTTATTTCAGCACTTCTAGATACAAATGAGTGGGGCCACTATTGACAATACAAAGTAGAGCAAGTAGCATACTTTTCACTTATTTTTATTATCAGCATTTTTTTGAGATTTGGATTTGGTGCACATTTGAATTCACAACTATCCTACATATGTACATATATATATACACATATATAATAGATTTTACTATAGATATATTGGAGTTCATATCCCAGGGGAGTCTGCAGCTCTCATTTTCAAGCTGTCATCTTGAAGATTGGTAATTGCTCATAAAATACAAGAAAAGAAACAATTATTGTACTCAATAATTGTTGACATACTTGCATCCCGTAAGATTTTGAGTAGACACCACCAGTCACTTTAATATGGAAATAAGAAGAAAAAAAAGGGATATAAAAGTGTACATGATGAAAGTGCTTAGAATTGAGCCCAAAAAAAAGTGCTTCGGAAAAAAATATATCAAAGAAGTACGTGTCATTCCACAATTTTTTTTTTTAAAAAAAAAAAAAGAAATTAGTTTGGAAGCTTTCTACCCTTGTTTCTTGGTAGCCATTCTCTATCAATGGGGACAATTAAATAGTAGTACAGGGGGTGATTAGGTCAACAAGATGCTGATTCAAGGTCACCAGACACCTCCAACCCACCCAAATTTTCGTTGTGTAAATATATATAACATATATATTAGTACAATGGAGGCATAAGTCAAAACTAGAAATTAAACAGCCCTACGGGACATGCCCAAGTTATCAGAATCCCAAGCCATGAAAGGCAAAACAGATCCACGAGGAGCATTGAGTTGTATGTATTAACAACTCAATTTACGCTCATCTTTGAGTCACTTTTTTCCTTAAGGAAATAAGTATGCGCATTAGCAAACTAAAGTTTCTAATGACTGTGATACTAAGAAAGCTTATGTGAAAATTGACAGAAGTGGAATAGGACTCTCCTTAAAATGAAAATAGAATTGATCAATGGAGTTCTATATCTAAAAGAGAGTACCCTAATATGGTTCAACACTTGAAAAGGTATTCTTTCTTTTTCCCCTCACTTTCTAACACCTAACTTCTATGCCTCAAAACGGTGGATTGGACCAAGTGGTAAAATGCTTTATACTGCAGAGAAACATCATTTTTTAAAGGGTGGATAATACTATATAAATAGAAAATTCATATAAAATTTATCACTAGAATAATGTAATTGAATGAAAGCTATTCATTTAGAAACAAAACACCTATCACGGTAACTTTTATTTACAAAAATATTATTGCCATATTATTCTGATGAGATTTTTATACAAGTTTTTTGAAGAAAAAAAAAAGCATTTTTCTATTTCAAATTCCATTATAAAAATCTAACTGGGGCTCTTCTATGTTTTTCAGGAGAGAGAACTAAAACAGGAAATAAGGGAAGAGAAACTAATAACTTTCCCTTCTATAGGTGAGCGCAAAAGTGAAGAGAAATCTAAGAGAGAAAAATATATTTACTTTACATTACATGAGACATAAAAGAAAGTTCTAAGAAATTTTCTTTATATCTTTTCTTTTCTCCCCTCATCAGCCAACAAAATAAGAAAATGAAAACGTGTTTTAAAAATTTTCCCTATGCTCTCTATCTCTCCTACCAAACAAGGCATCAAGAACCCTGAAAGGTAGATTAAGAAAATCCAATTTTAAAGGCATAATCTGCTCTCAACTGCATTTGTGGGGCATAGGTGGTGCAACTACTATCTTTGCTTATGAAAGCGTTGGACATAGCTACAGGTTAATCACGGTCCTCCAATTGTGAATTTAATGCAACATTACAAATATTGATTGCCTTTCCAGATCATATAGTAGGAAAATATTAATTTGAATGGGACAGGTAAGCGGCCATGTGATTGTTTACTCCTAAAAGATTACTAAAGAAAAGTAATCCATTCAAATTATTAATTTTCTTGTCCAGGAAGGTCTCTTGTGTCTCTGCACCTCCCAAAATCTCTCCATAATCTTATGTGGGGAAAACTTGTTTCGCCATAAACTTGTTCTGGGAACAAAGACAAAACTCTCATGGGTTCTAAAGAAATATTTTGAAAACGTTTTAGATACTTTAATATAGTTTAAAGAAACTTGTAAGTTGTAACTTTTGTAAAATCTTAAAGAAACTTTGTGGAAATGTATTTTTCATAATTTGTACGAACTTTTCAAGCTCTCAAAAATTTAATTTTAAAAAATAATTGGTAATTATTCTTACAAATATTTCTAAATACTATTTAGTATTAATATTTTAACTCGTTATAAAAGTAATTAATTTTTTTGATCTTTCCATTTTTAAGATTCATGGTAAATTTTCTTATACCTATTCTATTTGTTTTTTATATTGCCTAGCGTTTCACCATTTTGTCATAATACCAGGTTTCACATTATTGTTTCCCTTATTGTATCCTTTTTCCATTTCTCAAATTGGCAACTATGGTCTAGCATTCCATTACAGATAAGATTTAAGTATACCATTCATGTATAAAATAAAAATTTTAAAAAAAGTATCTTATCAATTAAAAATTAAATCAGAGTTGAAACATTATTATTTTCACTCAAAAAGAAAAAAAAAAAAAAAAAAGGAAGAGAAGAAGAATAAGAAGATGAAGAAGAAGCGTTCCTTTCCAATTTCTGTTCTTCTTCATCCAGCCTTTGTTAAAATTTCCTAACCTTTGTTAGGTGTTCTCTCTCTACCTTAAAATCACACCTATTTTCAGTTTGATTTGTTGTATCTTGGATTCTAAATTGCCCTCCACTGAGGACAATTTGTGGCATATAAAACAAAATTCTAAGAAATTTTCCTCCCTTTATTTTTTCTTCTCTCTTCTTATCAGCCAACAGATAAGGAAAATAAAGTAACTATTAAATTTTTTCTCAATCTTTTTTCTCTCGTACCAAACATGGCATCAAGAGCCGAAAAATTTGTTTCACTTTGAATTAACTGATTATGATTGCTGATTCCTAAACAAGCCAATCCACACACAAATGATAACAGTGACCAACAAACCTCTCACGCCTATGCTAATGAGAAATCATCATAAGGACTCCATCCTAGCTCCTATACTTCTTTGTAATTCTGCCTCTCTACAACTTGATTTTTCTCACCCCTTCGAGAGAATACAATGACATCAACAACTGAAAAAGGGGCTCTCTTAATTCCCCCAATCACCAATAAGGCCGCTTGAATATTTATGTTTTCAATCAAATCATCCCATTTGATAGCAATTTGATTGAATGTTAACTCATTCCTGACTTTCCATAAATGCCAAATTGCTGATAAGAATAAGGCCTCCCACAAAAACTTTTTCACTGATTTGAAATTCAAACTCCTCCACCACTTAAATAATTCAAGAAGCTTTTCTGGACACACCAATTGTAAACCCTACCAATTAATTATGTGACTCCAGATTCTCCAAGCACAACTGCAAGTTAATAATAAATGACTGGCATCCTCCTCTTTGCTTTGACACATAACACATGTGGAATCACATTCCTGTGGTAGACACTTTCTTTTGAGAAGCAACACCTTGGATTTGATTTTCTCTTGTAGAGCCAACCACCCAAAAACTTTAGAGGGAGCTTTGAAACTCCACAAGAAGCTACTGACATAGGGGGATGACACATTCCTGTCCACCACCTCCCTGCAATAAGACTTTAAAGAAACGTTACCATCACTCTCTAGATTTCATGAGATCGAATCCTGCTTGGAACTATCCAGACTAACAACTGCAATTTTGCCTAACAATCTCAAGTGTTCTTCTTCCTCCGATCCTCTAAGCTGTCTTCCAAACGATAGCTCCCAATTTCCACTGATTCCATTTACTTTAGCAACAGACCAAGATTGCTGATTTGATAATGTAAACAACCTTGGATGAGCCTTCCTCAAAGGTTGATCCCCAATCCAAGTATCATTCCAAAAACTGGTGCCATTTCCATCGCCCACTTTTATTTTCAGGTTGTTGAGTAAAGTGTCCCTAAATTCATTATCTTCAGTACCCACCTTCATAATGTCATTCCAGACTTTAGAACATGAGTTCCTTTCAGTTGCCTCAGGCAGCCATGCTCTATCATCATAATTATATTTCTGACATACAAATTTCCTCCATAAGGCATTTTTGTTTATTTTTGTAACCTACACAATCTAATCGGCCAATTAGGGAATGAGTCAATTGTTGCTCAATAAATGCATATTTATTTAACTACCAAGCAGTAACTAAATAAAGATGAATGCTATGGACTGGCTACATGTGAATCACAGTCCTCCAATTATGAATAGAATATCTACATTACAAATCTTTAGTCTCCTTTTCAAAATGATCTAATAGGAATTTTATTAATGTGAATGCAATGTGAATTTTTACTCTGAAAAGATTACTACAGAGAGACCATTAAAAACTTCAGTTTTCTTGTGCAACAAGGTTTCGTATGTCTCTCACCCACCTCCCAAAATCTCTTTTATAATCTTGTCGCTAGCTATGTTTACTATAAAGTATGAACTATACAACTATAGAAATTAAGTGAAAACTAGTTATATTACTGTACACGCTACACGGAGGAACCATTGAAGATTTTCAATTTTTGGCATTTAGTAGGGGTAGATATATCATCACAATCAACATACAATTTTTAAATAGGAATGCTTGTGGTATGAAGTTTTGCGATATTTTTACAACCCCCAAAAAGTTAGAACTGACGAGAGCTGATGCAAAAGAACGGGGAAAGATACGTTGAATGTGCAGGATAATATATATGAGTATATGAAATACGCGGATGACAATACGATATACGGATTATTTTTACTTGCTTTATGAGTTTTTCATACAAAATGTTTAATATATTATGAATTAATATAAGATTTTATTTGTGTCTTTTTTGTCGTACAGTAGAGGACTACTAGAATTCAATATGAAAAACAAACGCTTCAAATCCTAAGACACTGAGATGGTAGCCTTAGAGAGAATTAAAGAGAGAGAGTAATTTTGGAGGGAGAGTTTGTATCTGATAATCCGTAAAATGTTATCCTAATACAATCTGTGTATAATATATATACACTATGATAATTAAAGATAAGACTTACTAATCTTTATTTTCTAAGAGTTCAAATCTGACAAGAATAGTTCATTATCTCCTTATCAATAGAAGGTGATATATATACTATATATATATATTCATGTGCTAATGTGGACATACCGTGGGCCCCATGCAACATCTCTCACTTGGACACAAGGGGCATCCATAATCTCATCTCATAAATTTCTCATCTTGTTCAGCTCCTCATACAAGAAAATAAAAGTGCGACAGACAAGAAAGGTACCAATAAAGAATGTTATATTAAGTTACCATTTAACTAACATAGCACTACAACTCAATCATCTCGTGTATACCCCAAAATTACCAAACCACACCAGATCTTGCACCTCATGTAACTAATACAAAGTCATGCAAGACCTCTCAATACATTTATGCTCATGATCACATCAGAAAAACTAATATTAACACAATCTCGGGCTATGAGCAACAAATCATAAGTGTGATGTCAAATGATCTTTCCTTAGCCACTTATATCAATCCATCTAAACTCAACTGCTTTCCTAGACATATTTTGTTGGATCGTATTCCTCGTAACCCTTGGATAACATACTAAAGTAGCAACATTAAGATTCAAATTCATGACATAGTTTTAAGTCTCAAAAGGTATAGACTTGGACTTAAAGTTCATAAGGCTCACATAGTGACAAAGCATAGATTTATTCTGTCACTCCCACAATGGTCATCTTACAGCACATACAGTATGATATGTATGCTATGATAGCGCTCCCACTCAAGGCCTATCACACTCTAACACCATATGGATCTTAGTCTAGTAGCTCTCACTAGCGCCTAACTTGAGCTTATCGAGAATCTCACATCCGACTTTTTACAGGCTTCATGGAGGTATGAATAACTCCATGTCCGACTCATACAGTCTCATCTTAATTTTTACTAAGACGACATTTAAATAAATAAACATCAACCCTTACTAGCTTTCTAAGCACCAAAGAGATCACATTATCATAGTACCTATGTGATTATTTAGTGTCTCATCCTGCTCGCTATCTCAGCGCCAAGGCGATCACTAGTGTGAAAGGGCCAATCATAAAACCTGATGACATCTACTTATAATACAAGATATGTGCACTAATTAAACCAAGTATCAACTATGTCCATTAAATGAAAACTCATCTCATAATGCATAAGATATAATCTGAAGCGTCCAATAAATAAGCATATTAAATCTTACATAATCCAAAACCCCTATCATGCCTATGAAAAACATTTCTAGCAATGGGTTTAGTCAACTGGTCAGCAATCATATCGCTGGTAGAGACATGCCTTAGGACCACTTGTCCTTGCGCAATAATGTCTCGAATAAAGTGATATCGTGTATTAATATACTTAGTCCTACCATGGTACTTGGGATCTTTTGCATAAGCTATAGCGGTTGTGCTATCACAATGAATCACAACATTCTCATCAAGATGCCCTGTGATGTTGAAGCTCTTCAATAATCTCCTTAATCATATAGCCTCCTAAACAGCAGTAGTATATGCTATATACTCTGACTCCATGGTAGATAAGGAGACACACTGTTGTTTCTTGCTACACTAAGAACTAGCTCCACCTCCGAGTATAAAGGCGTAACCTGTGATGAATTTACACTCATCTCTATCAGCAGATCTATCTACATCACTGTATCTAACCAATCTAAGACTACCACCTTGGTAGCATAAAATGAGGTTAACAATCCCTTGCAAATACCGGAATATCCTCTTAACTACAGCCCAATGCGCAACTCTTAGATTACTCTAATATCGGCTGACCATACCAACTGTAAAACATACATCAGACTACAGACTGCATTAGCATATGGAACATTAGTCATTTGCTTCTTCTCTTCCTCTGTCTTAGGACACTACTTAATGCTAAGAATTTGACCCTTATCCATTGGAGTGTCTATGGGTCTCGAATAGTGCATACGAAATCGTTCTAAAATCTTCTTTATGTAAGTCTCTTAAGACAAACTAAGAAGCCTTTTAGATCAATCTCTTGAGATCTTAACCCGAAGCACATAATCTACTTGACCCATGTCATTCATCTCAAATGTGGAGACAGCTACTCTTGAGTGGCGATAATCATCTCTGTGTCATTTTTAGCTAATAAAATATCGTTCACATAAAGCGAGAGAATAAGAAACTTATTCTTACTCTTTTTAACATACACGCAATGTTCCTCTTCAGTCATCGTAAAGACCATAGAGATAATGGCTGGATGAAACCAAAAATACCACTACTTAAATGATTGTTTCAAGCCATAAAGGCAGCGTTTCAAGTGACAAACCTTATGCTCTTGTCTCTCTGCCTGAAAACCAATGGGCTGATCCATATAAATCTCTTCATCTAGGTCTCCATTGAGAAATGTTGTCTTCACATCCATTTGGAATAATTCCAAATCTAAATGTGTAATGATAGCTAAAATTAGGCGAATAGAGGTAAATCTCACCATAGGGCAGATAATCTCTTAATAGTCTACACCTTCCTATTGGGAATAACCTTTAGCCACAAGACGGGCCTTGTATTTGTCAATTGACCCATTAGTCTTGCGCTTGATCTTTAAGACCCATTTGTTATCAATGGCCTTACGCACCAGGCGGAAGATCAACCAACTCCCATACATTATTCTTAGTCATTAAGCTCATCTCTTCCTGCATAGCAACTAGCCATTTCTTAGAAGTAGGTGAAGTTATAGCTTCAACATAAGAAGCTGGCTCATCAGCATCCACGGATATACTTATGAAGGTCTCTCTTTCAACATCGAAGTGACGAGGAACTATTCGTTGAGTGTTCCTACATAATTATGAATTATGAGAGTCATCTAATGGTATACTCCCACTAGGTAAGTAATCGCTCCCAATGTCTCCGGCAACTACAGAATGAGGTTGGGTTTCCTCATCATGCATATGAGATAAAGGTGCGTCTCCCTGGGGTTCATCTAACTCATAGAGTTCAAGATCCCATTTAACTTCACTAATGCTTAGGAAATCCTCCTCTAGGAAATCAACATCACTTGACTCAATCTCAGTCATTCTCTCATTTGGGTGTTCACCGTACAAAACATAGCCTTTAGAGTGTTCTAAATATCTAATAAAAACACATTTATTAGCTCTGGGGCTTAATTTCCCAATAGATCTCCATGGGCGCAAGCCATCCAAGTTAGGATTCTCGCCTTTCCATAACTCATATAGAGTGGTAGGAACTGACTTTGAAGGCGCTTGGTTAAGGATGTAGGCAATAGTCAAAAAAGCATCCCCCCATAAACTTATTGGGAGGTTTGCTTGCGCCATCATTGACCTAACCATATCTAAAAGAGTGTGATTCCTTCTCTCTGCAACACTATTTTGTTGCGAAGTGCCAGGAACCGTCAATTGCATGCGTATCCCCTTTTCCTTACATATATCTTTAAACTGATCAGACAAATATTCTCAACCTTTATCAGTTTGAAGAACTTCCAAAGTTTTCTCTTTCTGATTCTCAACCTCTGCTATAAAAGTGTTTGAAACAATCCAAAACCTCGTAGTAGTGAGACAACAGAAACACTGAACCAAATCGAGAGAAGTCATCTATAAATGTAATAAAGTAGATGTGCCATGTCGTGTGTTGACATTCATTGGTCTGCATATGTCAGAATGGACTAGTTCTAACGGATGAGAAGCCCTAATTGCCTTACCAAAAGGTTTTCTGCATGACTTTTCAGTTAAACAAGGCTCACAAATAGGTAGGCTTACTTTGGCAAAAGAGCCTAAAAGCCCTTCTCTAGCCAATCTAGTCATTCTTTCTTGTCCTATGTGACCAAGTTTGGCATGCCATTTAACTAAATTAGACATCACATTAGAAGACGAAGATGCAACACAAATACCAGAATTATTTGAATCCAAATCCAAAATATAGAAATCATCCTTTAATGTACCATGACCATAAAACTCACTACCGAGATAAATAGACAAACTACTATTCTCCAATTGGAAAAAAAATCTTAACTACAATAATGAGATAATTGAAAGTAGATTATATCAAACAGTGGGTGCATGAAGCACATCATAAAAAAGCAAATTATGCCCACTGCGCATCTTGAGCTGATAAGTTCCAACTCCTAGGACATCTTTCTACGCTCCATTTCCCATAACCACCTGTTTCTACCCCCTGAAACCTGACGGTAATCTACATATCCAACTCTATCTCTCGCTATATGTTTGGTTGCTTTTGTGTCTACAATCCAACCAGAGATATAATGAGTCACAAAGATATGCGAGTACAATCCTGAGCAAAGTGACCCTTCTGTCCACAGTTATAACACTTCAGCTTGAACTTATCTTTCTTCCCACCACGCCTGCCTCTACGGCGTTTGGATTATTAACTCAAGGTTAATCCCCATGTCAATTTTGATGATAACTAAATCTTGTGTTATTTTACTAATATATTTACTTAGTGTGCAGATTAATAAGAATCACAAATTAGGCTAAAAGTTTGATGAAAGCTAATACATATCAACTTGGATGCATAACAAGTCAAGAGTCAAGTAATGCACCAAATAAAGTAGTGACACATATTCAAACTTCAAACAAATGACTTGCATTCAAAGAGATTGAATGTGTTCAAAAGAATATTTCATCAAGTGTGCAAAGGCTCAATGAAGATTGACTTAAAAAAATTGAAGGTGTTCAAAAAGAGAATTCATCATAATTGCAAAATCTCTACAAAGAATTCAAGTTAAGACTTCATCAGGGATGTGAAGAGTCAATAAAGATGATATGTGTTCAAAGAAATTGAAGATGTTCAAGAGTAGACTTCATCAAGCTTATAAAAGACTCATTGAAGTGATCCTAAAGAAGAAAGAAGGATTAGTAGCAAGAAGAAAGAGCTCGATAGCGAGGCATCATGAATATAAAGCTCTATATGGATGAAAAAGTCATTAGCAGCAGATGGAAGGAGCTCGGCATTAAAGCAGAAGAGCTCGGCATAAATGGAAAGGAGTTTTAGCAGCTTGGCAACAAAGAAGATATGACTATCAAAAAGGAAATTCAATCCAAATTGAATGGAAGACAACTTTGATGGATTGAAGACATCAATCTATTATAATACCCCAAAGAGAAGACTCCTTGAAGATCTTATAATACTGTTAAAGCTAAACTTGATCAAAGGAAGAATAAATGAAGATTTTTAGGTAATAAATTGACATATGAAAATAAAAAGTCGACATATAAGGACAGTGGCCAAAGTCTGGAGACAGGATGATCAAAGTGTCGACACATGAGATTGAAGTGTCGACACATGGAGACAGTGAACAACATATAAAAAATGCAAGCTGGATGTGTCGGCACATGGAAATCAAGCATCGACACCTGGGGACTAACGACTATATTTTTAAGCGTTATATTAAAGTGGACAAGCATTTAATGAAGCCCCAACTACTTCCAACAGGTGAATTTAATACAGGGATTTATACACAAGTTTTCAACTGCATTTATATACAAGAAATACAATAGATACAAGATTCATTGACTGATCAAGCTAAGAAATTCTAAAAAATTCCTTTTGTCTTCGTTTTGCCATTTAGTGAGCTATTCAACTCCTATTCACTCTTCATAGAGAGTTTATATTTCATTTGTATATCTTTCATACACTTGTAAGTGAAAGTTTGAGTGTTCTCTTGTAAAGAAAAAACACTTGTAAGTTAAAGTGGATCTTGGACAAAACCACTTGGTAGCTGGAAGAACTTATAAAGAAGTTCTTATGTAAAAGTGAGCTGAGCATTTCGGAAATCAGCATGTACTTTGTAATTGGAGATTGCATAGTGGAAGGAGACTTTAAGGGGATCTTAGAGTGAGAACGTAGACCACAAATTGTGGTTGAACCTCGGTAATTCTTGGTGTGGTTTCTCTTGCTCTATTTTCATTTCTTTGTTGATTACATTGCATTGCATATATTTCAAATCTCTGTTTCATTGATTAGATTACTTTTAATTAATCTTAATTGCTTTAAAACCCAATTCACCTCCTTCTTGGGTTGCCTTTTAGGTCAACATGGACACTCTGACATCCATTAGCACCAGATTCTTCGGTTTTCCTTGTCTAGCTCCACCTTGCTGTCCATTACGTTGGGGCTTATAACCTCTACAATGTCCAGCTTGGGTGATAAGTCCAGTGCTGCGAATCGCATCTACGGGCTCTGCCTCAAGCTCTAAATGGCGAGATATGTCATCAAGGTTCTTGATTCCCTCATTGTGCGTGAGCACAAGTTTCACCTGTCCCCACGTAGGTTCAGGTAAGGACCGAATGACAGCTAGAATCTGCTACTCATCTGTGAGATCGTTGCCAGCTGCTTTCATCTTTCTGATTATAACAGATATCACTCTAAGGTGCTCAATCATAATATGCTTTGATTAAACCTCAGAATCAAGGCACGCAGCCGAGTGGCAGTGGTGCCACCATACTTAAGACACAATTGTTCCCATATTTCTTTGGCGGTGAGGAATTTCTCAAATTCCCCCACGAGATCATCGTGCATACAGCTTAGTATAGTAAAGTGCGCAGTTCTGTCCCTCTTAAACCAAGTTTCATAAGCTTGTTCATCACGGCAATGTTGGGTCGTGCTGCCTGACTTAGATGGGGTCATGTTGTTGGTCAGATGGTCGAGCAACTCTTGCTCGTTGAGAAGGTATTGAACCTTCCTCTACTAGATATCATAGTTCTTGCCATCAAGTTTATCTCCCTAATTAATGTCATCAATTGCGTTCTTTAAGGCCATTGCACTACATACATTACCCAGCAAATTAATTAGGTACAAATCTATAATATTTTATCTTAAATCCAATTAGACCACCAAATTCTTTCTTACATTAAAAGAGCAAAAATTTTGCATTTTTAGGTGCTAGTAATCATCTCCCATAATGTAAGTTAGAATTAAATGTCTAATTAATTTAGAATAAAATATAAGAAACTATTCCCTCTTTCCACAACATCCAAATACATGCATACAAAAAATTTTGAGCCCAAATAAGAACTCCATTGGTAATTTGATGCATCACCCCAAAATAATTCAATACTTACAAACTTGGTGCGAAACACATCCCCTTACAAGGCTTCTCATAAATAATTAAAAAAATACATTACTTTTACAAATGTGAAAGACCTACAATATCAAATCAAATAAACAATAAGTAAATAGGGATGCCATAACTCCTTTGTATCCAAAGAATTATTTTATTACAATAATAAATAAACAACATACATTCATCACATGAGCACCTCAAAATGTCAATGTTATCTCCATTCTATCTTATACATAATATACATTGGTCACTAGAATGGAAGGTAACCACACTCACCACCTATGGGAATGGATATAAAATCCAAAAATAATCCTAAGGTGTCAAAACATAGTGTGCCCATATGGCACACAAAATATCACATCATTTGCAGTAAACAATTAAATAAATGTGACTAGAAATAATTTAAATTCTACTACTGCAATAAATGTGATGTAATGACACTAAGGAAAATTAGAACCATTAAGTTATTTTAAAACTTATTTAAAATAATTTTTTTAAAAAATATTATTTATAAACTAACAAAAATAATAAAATAATTCTAAAGGATATTTACTTCAAACAAAACACATAGTTGTGACGTACATATTAAATTCATAGAAAAAAATCGCGTCGAAAATAGAGTCAGGTAAACCCTATATGCATAGCGCAACACATGCGCGTAAGTTTTGTAATGGCAATATCCAACATTGAAGTGTCATGTGTCACATGCTCATAGGCTCTGACTACAAAGGAGCCTCACATAAACACACTCTGCTAGCCTCACGTGAATGTAGACAATTGGGCCAACCATCACTTACGCATGATGCAAGCAACAACATCAACAAATGATGTCAGCAATTGACTTATCTTAATGGTGGCTTGTGGCATAAATGTCTTGGTAGCTTAGTAGGTTATGACTGTTGCCAAGAAAGACAGGACCAGCATTGCACATGACGAACACGCATAATCAATGAGCAACCCAAATTTCGATAGATTTGATATATTGCGAGCTCTACTTCGGACTGCTCGGTCTCGTTTATCTGAGATTGATTTTTTGCAAAACTTATATGGTTGGAAAGATCTCGCTACATAGAACATATTTATATAAAATTTAGAGTTTGAAAAATTGATTTTCTAGTCCCAAAAAAAAAGGCAAAATTTTAGATTTATCACAAATTTCAGAAACTTTAAATCGTGATTTCTCTCAAATCGTGCAATAAAAAATTATGAAATTTTGAGGGTGAGTTCCTGACGCCAAGAGGAACACGTAGATATAAATTTCGTCACCCAAAACTCAGTGTACAAAAAATGCCATTAACACCCAAAGATATGTACGCACACAAAATATTTATGTTCATGGCATAATATAGGCAAAAGACAAGTATAATAAAGCTTTGATACCAATATAGGATAATATATATGGGTATACAGAATACCTTATGTGGATAACAACACGATGTACGAATCATTTTTATTTTCTTTACGAGCCATTCACGCAACACATGCAATACACCACGAATCAATTCAAAATCTTCTTTGTGTCTTCCTCGTCGTACAGTAGAGAGTTACTAAAGTCCAATACGAAAAACACACGTTCCAAATCCTAAGGCACTAAAATAGTAATCCTAGAGAGAACTAAAGAGATAGAGTAATTTTGAAGAGAGTGTCTATATCTGATAATCCGTAAAATATTATCCTGATACCATCTATATATAACATATATACATCATGATAAAGATAAGACCCATTTATCTTTATCTTCTAGGAGTTCAAATCTAATAAGGATAACTTATTATCTCCTTATCAATAGGAGGTGATATATATACTGAATGTATATTCATGTACCCATGTGTACATACCGTGAGCCCATGTAACAGAATGAAAGGTGTGCCAATAGATCAAATGTATTTATATCATAAGAACCAAAAGCTGTTTGGATTCACCATTACCTTCTATTGAAAAAAAAAACATTATTAGGAGGGAGGAAGGGCATATGCCCAATTTGTCAATAAAGATTATATAGTTTATGATATTGTCATTCACGACAGGTAGGTACAGTCACTAGCTGGTAGTCAGATATATACCCAAGGGCAGAGCCAGGGCGGCTCATAATGCAAACGAAGTATTCGCTATTGGCCCTAATTTTTTAAGATTCTAAAAACTTTTAAAACACATGTGATATTATAAAAGTAAAAAATATAAGGCGGAGAAAATAACTCAACATAAAATATAGTGAATAGTTCTTCAGGAACTGGCAAATATTTATCATATTCGTCCTTATGGAACATTTAGGGGTTGATCTTCTAGATTACCCAAAACTTTATTGCTAGTACAAAAAAGAATATAACATTATGTTTGTTGCATACCTATACCGCTCTTTCTTCTATTTTCTCTTTACTTCTTCATTTCTCTTATTTTTCTATTCTTTTGGTGGTACTTAGAACTATTTCTAGGCACCTTTATTTATACTGAATTAGAGTCAAGGATACAGGGAGGGGCTGCGGAAAAATGTTGAGACGACTAAATGGAGGTCATCCATTACATCATACTCCCCATTGGATGACTACAAAACAATACAATATGTATATTTTGTTGGGTATGTTAAACTGCCTTATTAAAACCTTGCTAAGAAAAATCCAGTGAGAAAAAACCATAGCGAAGGAAAAAGAGTACAATACTTAACTCCCGCTGAATAATAAGAACTTTATTTGCTTCACGAAAGATTTCTAAGACGACGCATACCACTGTCATGCACAAGCTTCTCAAATGTTGCAGTTGGTAGTGCTTTAGTAAATAAGTCTGCCAAATTATCACTAGAGCATATTTTTTAGACATCAATATCACCATTTTTCTAGAACTCATGTGTAAAGAAAAACTTTGGAGAAATATATTTCGTTCTATCACATTTGATGTAACCTCCTTTAATCTGTGCAATACAAGCTGCATTATCCTCGTATAATATTGTCAAGGTATCTTTGACTGTAGATAATCCGCAACTTTCTTGAATATGTTGAATCATGGATCTTAGCCAAATGCACTCTCAGATTGCTTCATGAATTGCAATGATCTCAGAATGATTTGAAGAAGTTGCAGTTAATGTTTATTTCACTGATCGTCAGGATATAGCAGTGTTACCATAAGTAAACACATACCCAGTTTGAGACCTAACTTTATGAGGATTAGAGAGGTAGCTAGCGTCAGCATAGCCAATCAATTCAAGTTGTGACTCATTTGAAAAAAATAATCCCTTATCAGTTGTCCTTCGTAGGTAACGCAATATATGTTTAATTACTTTCCAATGTCTTTATGTTGGTGCAGAACTATATCGTGCCAATAAATTGATAGAGAATGTTATATCAGATCTTGTACAATTTGTAAAATACATAAGAGCATCAATTGTACTAATATATGGTACTTCAGAATCAAGAAGTTCTTCACCATCTTCTTGAGGACGAAAAAGATTTTTCTGTACATCTAGTGAATGGACAACCATTGACGAACTTAATGGATGAGCTTTGTCCATGTAAAACTGTTTTAAAACATTTTCAACATATGCCGATTAATGGACAAAAATTCCATTGGATAAGTACTCAATCTGTAATCCAAAACAATACTTAGTTCTACCAAGATCTTTCATTTCAAACTCTTTTGCTAAATAATTAACAGTTTTAGTAATCTCTTCAAAAGTTTCAATCATATTCAAATCACCAACATAGACTGCAATGACAACAAATTTCGATTTCTATTTCTTAATGAAAACGCATGGGCAAATGATATTGTTCACGTATGCTTCTTTCAAGAGATATTCACTTAAACGATTGTACCACATGCGACCAGATTGTTTTGACCCGTATAACGATCTTTGAAGCTTAATTGAACACAAATTTTATAATTTTGAAATATTTGTTTCAAGCATCTTAAATCTTTTAAGGATTCTTATATATAGATCATTATCCAATTTTCCATTTAAGTAAGTAGTCACTACATCCATTAGACGCATATCTAGTCGCTCTGAGATTGATAAACTAAGCAAGAATCTGAATGTAATTGCTCAATTACAGGAGAATAAGTCTCATCATAGTCAATACCAGGTCTCTACGAGAAACCTTGTGCAACGAGTCAGGCTTTATATCGTACTATTTCATTTTTCTCGTTTCACTTTCGTACGAATACCCATTTATATCCAACTGGTTTCACATCTTCAGGTGTGTGGATGATAGGTCCAAATACTTTATGTTATGCTAATGAGTGTAATTCTACCTCCATAGCTTTTTTCCACTTTGGCCAATCAATTTTACGTCGTCATTCATCAATTGTTTATTATTCAGGTTCTTCATTACTTCTGGTAATACTAAGAGCTACTTTAAATGAAAATACGTAGTCGACAGCCATCTTATTTCTATTTCAGCTTTATCTTATATTTATATAACTTATTGAGATCTCATTATTTTTAGGTACCATATCACTTACAGGAGATATCTCTTCAAGAGGTTTTTCTTTTGAGAATTCTTCTTTAGGATTTTCTTCTTCAAGAAGTTTAAATATTGTATTCTCTTCAGGAGCATCAACTTACTTATGCATTTTTGCTTGTGTCTTCCTTTTCTGGGAACAATGTCTTTTGCACCGACAGGACTTCCACGCTTCAAGCGTGCTTCAGATTCATTTGCTGCTATGTTAATAGATTATCCTACAGGGACATCAATGTGTGCAGGAGTATTAGCAGCTGGTATATATAATTTTGTCACTTTCTTTATGTCTGTGAACGCATCAGGCAATTGATTTGCAATTGTTTGTAATGAATAATTCTATGAATTTTTTATTCACATTGACTTGTTCGAGGATCAAGATAAGACATTATTGAAATATTTCAACTGATCTCTTGTTGCTTTTCTAATTGCGTCTTTTTTTCCTCTAATGGTAAGAAGACTAACTCATTAAAATGACAATCTGCAAAACGTGCCTTGAAGATATCACCTATTAAGGGTTCTAAATATCTAATAATAGATAGAAAATCAAAACTAACATAAATTCCAAGTCTACGCTAAAGACCCATTTTAGTATATTGTAGGAGTGAGATAGGTACATATACAGCACAACCAAAAACTCGTAAGAAAGAAATGTTTGATTGTTGGCCAATGACAAGTTTTAATGGTGAGTACTGATGATATGCAGTTGGTCGAATTCTAACCAATGACATAGCATGCAATATGGCATGTCCCCAAGTAAAAATAAGTAATTTTATTTTCATAAGTAAAAGTTGAGCAATAAACTGAAGTTATTTTATAAAAGTTTTGGTAAGACCATTTTGTGTATGTGTGTGAGCAATTAGGTTTTCAACATCAATTCCTATTGACATGCAGTAATCATCAAATGCTTGGGAAGTAAATTTCCTAGCATTATCTAGTTGTATAGACTTGATCCGGTAATCTAAAAATTGTGCCCGTAAGCGAATGTAATATCCTGAACCTTTATTATCTAAATTAATGTGAATTTTCTAAATTCTATATCATTCTAATGTACTTTTGAGTCAAGATGACCAATTAGAATTTATGTTGTAGCTTAAGCTCCTAGTGTGAGACACATGAGATTATTTCCTATGTGTATAATCTTATTACACACACACACACACACACACACACCCACCCACACAAACCAGCTAAGAAGAAGAAAAAGAAGAAGGAAGAATGAGAGAAGAAAAGCAAGTGAAGAGAGCAAAAAGAGGAGGAAGAAGGTTAAAAGAGCTTCATCCAAACTAGAAGCAGCCATTTTGAAGCTTGAGAAAACTTAGAAGAAAGGGATGAATGCTAATCTCTTGTACATGTAAATACATGTGTTGTTGTGTTTAAGTCCCATTTGGTTAGGTTTTGAAGGCTTGTAAGCATATATTGATGGATTGGGAGTTAGGGTTGAAAATCTCTAAATTTGTACATGTTGGGTTTGATATTTCAAACCCTAGATCCCTTTGATTAGCTTGTTTATCTTGCTCCATTTTTAGTTTTTGACAGTTTTTCATAAAATTCCGTCATACAGTAGTGGGTACAGAGAGAAAAACCAGCCTTCAAGAAGCCTTATTCGAGATTAATCACCGCTCTAAAGAGATTCGTGAAATCATGGAGCAAACAGGTAAATTTCTGCATTCAGTTTTATTTTCTGATAAGTTTCTATATTCGCATATAATTTAGGTCAATATTATAATCTGTTTTGAAGTTTACACAACCTTCTAGACAAAATCTTCAACAAAACTTTCCTTCCATAACTCGTTGAGCTTATAAACTTGTATGTGCTCGACCTGTACGACACTACACTGGTTGGAGGCCTCCTCATCCTTGTCTCTCAAATGACAAGCCTCCGCTACTTCTAGCTTGGTAGAAACCACCTCACCAGAAGCATTCTGCTAAAGAATGCTATTGAAGACAGTGATTTGAAAAATTTTGAAGAAGTGGTGAGAGAGAGCAAGAATCAGAGATAAATTGAGAGGAACTGCTCTGGGTGAATTTGTCGACTTGAAGGTAGAGTTTCATGGCATTCTTGAGGTTTAGATTGTAAAAAGGATAGCCTTAAGATTACCAATACACATACATACAAAAAAAAAGTGGTCGAGGGAAATGAAAATTTCTTGGTGCGTGCTTCAAGTAGTTAAGGAAGCCATTACAGAGAGAGAATTTGTTACGATCTTGCTAACATTACTAACATGTACACACATTTTAAGTATGTAGTTTTTTTTTGTTTGGAGAACAAGCAAATACACACACGCCGGTGTAAATCACAAATACCTGCACAATTTATTAAACCGAAACGGCAAATATACACATACACACAACCAGGAAAATCCCAAACACACACCGGAAGGCATAGCAGAGTGATGTGAGAAGCGGGGTTCAGGAATATACACACTCAATGCCAAAGGCATAACAGAGTGACGCGGGAAACACACAAGGAGATAGCACACATAGGCTTAGTTTTTCTATAGAACAAGCAAATATACACACACACGAGCAGGCAAATCCAAGAGTCATTGGAGTGAAAGCACATATAATATAGCAGAAAAATCTCACGCACACACCGAGTGAAATCCAAATACCCAAGCAATCTGTTAAATGGGAAGCGTAGTTGAGGGATATACACTCAAAGCCCTCATACAGAAAGTAGAGTTGAGGGATATACATTCAACGCCAAAAGTATAGCAGAGCGATGTGGGAATAACACATAAGGACTAGCACATACACGCTTAGTTTTTTGTAGAATGAGCAAATATAGGTTCACACAAGCAGGCAAATCCCACACACACCAAAGTGAAACCAAAATAGCTGGGCAACCCATTAAACGGGAAGCAGAGTTGAGGGATATACACCCCATTTCAAAGGCATAGCAGAGCAACGTCGGAATTACACATAAGGAGTAATGCGGTTGTACACTTTTTTGTTTTTCAATTTTCAACACTAAAAAATATATTTTTAATACTTTATACAATCAAATAAAACACAGACCTAAAAGCAGCTATTAGCATTTTGTATCTTTTAATTAGGCCATATTTGTCATGCATAATTTCCTATTTAGCCCCCTTAAAAGGGGATGTCACTATTTATTTTTGAAATAGGGGCTATTTGCATGAATTCAAGACTATAAAACGAATCAAATTATTTAAGTTTGACTGGTGGTTAGCTTGTTAAAATATTGTTTAAGATTATGTTATTATGTAAACAAGTTAAACTTAAATATATTTTAAATTTCGATGATCTTTTAATTTTGGCTCAATAAGTTTAGGTGTACTATGAGACAGTATAAAATTAAGTTACTCAAGTTTGCTCTAAATTAACTTGATTAAAATTTAATTGAGATTATTCTAAAATCTAAAATAAATAAACCAAGCTCAAAAATATTGTAAGGCATGCTAAATTTTAAACCGAGAGTAAACAACCCACTACGCTCCATAAATTTTAAAGAGAAAGAGTGATTTTGAAATTTTGAAACCGCGTGTTGCCATATGTAATCCATGCATTGGAGGTATTAACTAATTGTATCGAACTACAGAAGTTTGAATTGCACAGAGAGCACAGATATTTCTCTCTTTATTCCAAACTTGCCCGGTTTTCCAATACAAGTACGTGCGCGACTTTCATGTCTGACTCGTCCTCTCTTTCCTCCCCTTTTCCCTCTCAATTCTTACCTTTTCCTCTTTCATTGCCTCTCTCTAGGTTTATATATATATACACAAAATATCTCTGTATCTATATATTGAATTCTTCTGAGTAGTCTCCCATTTGATTTGGGTATTCGCTGAAACATGTCAAGTTGGCTCAGAAACTGAGTCGATTCCTTCCGTAAAGCTCTGCGAGGTTTTGGCCTTTTTGAATTGAATTGGGTTCATTTAGGTTCGATAGATTCGAAAATTATGGTGAAGACGACTGAGAATGGCGCTTCGATACCCCCTTTTCTGATGAAATGCTATGAGATGGTCGATGATCCGTCGACGGATGGGTTGATTTCGTGGAGTTCGACCGGTGACAGCTTCATCATATTGAACGTGACCGAGTTCGAAAGCGAATTGCTTCCCAAGTATTTCAAACACAAGAATTTCTCGAGCTTCATTAGGCAACTCAACATATATGTGAGGTTTCTCTCCTTTCTTGTTCTTCGATTTCTCAGATTGTTGTTTCTTGTGATTGTGTTTCACTTTCGGTCTTGATATTTTCCATTTTTTTATTCTATAATTGGGTGAGATTGTTATTTTTTTCTTCGTTTTTCTTGTTAACTAGTGTTTGTGCTATAATTTAAGTTGTGTTGTAGATAATTCATTGCCCATTTTTTACATTTACTTTAAAATTTAGCTCAAGAAAGGTATGTGATTTGGGTATTCTATACTGGAGAGAGATACAATTTAGGAGGGCCATGACTTGCACCAAACAGTGTCTTCGGATGTGTCCTCGGATGATCTCAAGCGCAAGATAGTATCTGGTGAGTCTGGGGTCGAATCCAGAAGGAATTTTGATAAGAAGGTGCAAAGGCTCTCACACTCTCTCAGAAAGCACAAAACTTTTGAACTACCTCTAAAATAAACCAAAAATCAAAACTTTGGAACAGTTTGTTTAATCTAAACTAAACTATGAAAACGGTTTTAATTGAACAAAGAAAAGTCTCGAAACCAATTGTTCCAATCAATTGCTTCACCCAAAATTCCAATAGAGGCTTTTGATATCTCAAATCAATGACTGCGTCGTGAGTCTTTGATTCGGAAGATTTAGTAATGAAAACGATTATTCTTCAATAATCAAACCTACAATAAATCAGTTTAGAATCATAGATGCATACCATCGATTTGTGCAATAAGTATATCAAACTAAGATTTGTGCATAGATATTACCACACTTAGTCAAATATCTAAGTTTGCATACATATCTAGGGTTTAATCTCAAAGAATTAAGAAGAAGAAGATGAAAACATTCAAATCCTAATTATCTCTATTATTCATTCGAGATCTCCAATTGATCGCAAGATGAGATTTAGCTACTCCATGCCATAATAGATACGCAAGACATATATTGAATCCTATTGAATATTGTGGAATCTGATTACAGAAATTGAAAAACTATGGAAAAGCATTGTAAAAACTATGCTAAAACTCTCTAAAATTGCTCTCCACCTAAAACTCGTAAAATAATGAAACCCCCTAAAACAGGGACTAAACTGGGCTTTTATAGACGTGAAAATCTGCAATCTCCCTAAACTGTTCAAACGGAACGGCACAGTGTTCGAATGGGTGTTCGAACGCACTTCTGACGCAATGTTCAAGCTGCAGTATTTTCTGACGCTTTTCTGACCCGATTCAAATGGAAAATTCAGCCTCAGTAATTTCTGATGCTTTGCAATTCTTGACACACTGTTCGAACGAGTGTTCGAATGGCCTAACTAGCGTTCGAATGCTTGTTCTTCATTAAGTCCAATTTTCCTCTTTTTAAGCAGGGATTCCTGTTTACATCAAACAAACTAAGTTAGTAACGAATTGGGACTAGAACTACATAAATAATCCTATTCTAGGTCTAACAAGCAACTAATTATAGTGACTGCACTTTTGGAGTACAATTAGGTCATAATTGTTAACATTAGAATTATTTCCTGCAATGAGGGCATGGATTGGTGAATTGATGCAGTTAAGTGGTAGTTTTCCTTCATGAAGTACACAATCCTCCGCCAAGCATTTGATTCTGCTTTTGGGGTTTTTTCCCCCTCAAAAGCCTTTCCCCTAGAGTAGTTTGTCATAAGTGTACCCTATGTTGCTCTAACTCCGTTCTTGAAACCCAAAACTTAGGATCGGGGAAGACAGCTTTTAAATTACTTGGTAATTGCACCATCTTTCATTCTTATTGATCTTACACATCCCTGGGGCTTTTCAAGGATCATAGTCTGTTTTGCTGATTAAAGGTGAGATTGATCCAAAATGCGCCAAAGCGTACATTGCTGAGGCAAGAATATGAAGGACAACAGAGTCTACATATTACTAGCCAACACCTTAGGATAGACGAAAAAATGATGATCATATCCAAGGACTTATTGTCTGGAAGTTCATAATGTTTGGTAATCCTTCATTAGTTAGCCAAAAAAAGGACTTTTATAGTCAATTGGGAGTTCTTAAAAAGTTGTGTGTATCTATAAGCACATCCCCCCTCGGAATTGGACACGAGCTCGTTGGCTAAGGTGAGCTAGCTAGGGTTTTGTCTTGTTTCAGTTATTCTCTAGCTCCTTCCTTAAATGTTTTTCTTCATTATGTTTTCCTCCATTGTCTCTCGGTTTTCTTCAATTATCAAAATTTCTCTCCTATCCTTTTTTTTTAAGAAACTGCAATTTTAGAAAGGAAAGAAGAAACACACTGCTGCACATCATCTATGCCAGAAGGAGTCTTCAAATAAGAAGTGTGCATCATACTTCTTTTTAGGATTATTTGTATGTTTTCTGTAATTATGTTTTGGTTCTAGGAGGTTAAATAATTATACAAGTAATCAAAGTAGTTGCAGATGGTAGAAATATGCAAGCTCTCCTGTGAAGAATAATAATCTCTATAATCTAGGGGGGGAGTTTGATTTATGTTGGGTCGGTTCAAGTGTAACCGAAGGACAATCCAATATAAACCAGATTCCTAAATTCTTAATCCAGTCCAAGCGATCCATGAAGAAGGCCAACCTTGAACCAGTGCTAACTCTAAAGCTTTCAATTGGTTTGGTTTGGTTGGTTGGTTTTAAGTTCTGAAGAGTTTTAACTTGAACACCAGGCTATTTAAAGAGGACGAATACTTCAGCATAAGTGTAAAATTGAGGAAAGCAAGATGGGAAAAAGAGGGAGGATATCAGCTCATCCTTTGCTGATGTGGGGCAACCATTTGATTAGTGCACTCACGCAGCTCCATCTGTTTTCTGTCCAATATACTGTTTTCTTTCATACATCATTCAGAAGAGAAACCTTTCTCTTTTATATACTGTACCTTCCTCACCCCTACGGCTGGAGACATGGATGACATACTGGATTTAGGGGCAAATGTTTTTGTTTGCCTTAATATACTGATGATATGTAGCCTTTATAATTGTATGTTGGCTCTTCAGTAGGTTCAGATAGATTGAATATCAATTGCAACTGAACTATTTCAGTTCTTACAAATAGAACTCAGGACCAGGCCATTAGAGTGCATGCAAAACCCAACTGGATCAACCAAGGATATCACTTTTGGTTTGGTTCTCAGTTTACCCGTCAACCTCTAGCATACACCTAGCATATCCAATCATATTGAAAGGTTGTAAAGTGAAGGGGATTGATTGTGGTTGGTGGTTGGCCTTGACTGCCATGTACTGATACCTGCCAAAAATTGTTACAGATTTACTAACTGCACTTTGTGTTCAAGAATAATAAGATATAAGAATTTTGTATTTATGCTTATTATGATATGAGATTTTTTATGCTAATTAAGATATGAGATTTTTTAATTGATGAATGAGTTTTTGTTTGGATGACTTCGGTAACTATGTGTTTATTTCTTCATTCTGTTTTTTTTTTTTTTTTGTTTTTTGTTTGCCCTTCTCATACTTCTGATGGGTTCCCTTGTTTGATTTACATTAATTAGTCTATAGCATACCTTATTTGACTTATATTCTTCATGTTGGTGTTTTGAAGATGATTTGACCGCGGCATGTTTGGATTCATTATGTTGAAGCTTCTGTCATCTTAGTTTATATGATGTCTCTAGATTTGTCAGAAAACGTTTGACTAGCTAGAACTCTTTTTGTCCATTGGTTAGAGCTCATTTGGTTGAATCAAGAGGTTAAGATTTCTGCTAAGGCTCTTTTATTTGCTCAGATTGAGTTTATTTTGGTATAAAAGGATTCAGTAAACTATAATTTGTGTATCCAGTTTCTAGAAATTCTTGTCTATCTTCCATGTCTCCATGACTACTAAGCATGGCAATGATCTCCTTCGCTTGTAGCCTTCATAGGCCCACGACCTGTCCCATTTGAGCTTTATCAGGAAATTTATGATATGGACAAATGCATGACAAGGTCAGAACTTATTTGCGAAAGTAAATAAAAGTCGAGGTTATAAAGTCATGTATAACTACCACTTCCTGGGATCTTGCTGGTTGATTCTATGGCTTTTGAATCTTAATTAGCCAGTGCAGTGCATATATATAATCTTACTTAATTTTAACTAGTGTAACTAGGGATGGCAGTGGAGTGCGTTTGGGGTGGGATACTCCTTTCTCAACTGTCCTATACTTGCCAGGGAAAGAGAAGAAATCAAAAGAAGACGTGGGGTGGGATTGGTAGCAAATCTCTGTCAGCTGCGCAAATTCTAATTTTTTACCATTAATTGGTGGCCACGAGTATTGTTATGATATTCAAACAAAATAGCACATGTGCTATTGAGATATTGGATAAAAATTTTGTAATTAACTAAAGGAATTACTATTGTGTTTCTTTTATTTATTTTAAGTACATTAAATGTAGTTATTATTTAAAGAAATTGATGTTTAAAAGAATTAAAATAATCATTCAAATATAGTTATATGTTTATTTGTTTTTATATAGATAAAGGACACTCTTGAGATAGTATTACGAAGGACTCTCTTGCTCCCGTTTTTGCTCCCGCTCCGTCAATTGGTTACTTAGGGGTTACCCGAATGTTGGATCACCTTAAGGGTTTGTTTGGAAATTGTGGAAGAGAAACAGAAAGGAAGAGAAAGGAAGTGACACAGAAATTCTAGAGAAAGCGCTTTCTTTCCTTTGTTTGGTTTTGCAAAGAAAATGAAAGAAAAACAAATGTCCTTTGTTTGAAATTCAAGGTAAAGAGGAAAGAAAATTATAGGGTAGATGGAAGAAGAAAGAACATGAAAAAAGCCGCTTTCCCTTATTTCTCTTTAGATTTTTTTTTCACTTCTCTCCGAACAAGGAATCAAACAGAGGAAGGAAGGAAAATTATTATTTTCCCTTCCTTGCCCTTTCTTACCTCGAGTTTCAAAAAGGCTGTAAGTGTGGCCTCCGCTTACTTAGGCTAGAGCAATATTCTAAAATAATTTTTTCACTGATCAATGGAAAATAGAAATCTAAAAATGTTTTGGACTCTTCCTTCTTCCTATGAGCATAAAATAGTGGCTGTTTAAAACTAGGATTTTTTGATAGGTCATATATGTCTTTAGGTATTTATCAAACTACTGCTAACGACAAAAGTGGTTTTGCATGTTGCAGAAAGGATGGTAGAGAAAAAAGTATATCTTCACCTTAAAATGTTTTGAAGTGTCTTTCAAATAAGTTCATTAAACCATAAATTCATGACAGAATAAGTGCAAGCATGACATTTCCTGAAGTTCCATTATCAATTTATAAATTTTGTCCTAAATGTACAGGGTTTCAGAAAAATTGATACTGATCGCTGGGAATTTGCAAATGATGGATTTATCAAAGGCCAAAAGCAGTTGTTGAAGAATATCTGTAGAAGAAAACAGTCTCAGGGCATGGTTCAGCGGAAATCGTCCCAGAAGAAGGACAAGGATGTTGAAACATGTGAAGAAGAAAAGAATTTTGGGTTGTGGGAAGAAGTGGAGTCTCTCAAAATTGATAAGAATGCACTCATGCAGGAACTGGTTAAGCTCAGGCAGCACCAGCAGTCCTCACACAGTAAGTTAGTAGTCCTGGGAGAACAACTTAAGGGTATGGAAAAGAATCAGCAGCAGATGCTCTCATTTATAGTGATGGCCATGCAAAGTCCTGGATTCTTGGTTCAGTTGCTACAGCCAAAAGAAAATAATTGGCGAATGGCTGAAGCAGGCAAGAATGTACTCAAACGAGTTACAGGCGATCGTGAATCAGTACCTTCTGATGGGATGCTTGTGAGGTATCAGCCTCCAATGGAAGAATCTCCAAAGCCTCTAAGCACACCACCTTTAGATTTAGAAGAACCATTGGAATTGGATCTTTCATCTGATGAAATGAAGGATCTTTTTATGAATATTGATTTCATGTCAGGACCTTGGGAGGAAAATTTGCTTTCTTCAGAAAGTCATGGGCCAATTGTTCTTCCAGATCTACCCGATGATGACTTTATGTTGGAACAGCTTCTTTTGTCAAGTCCATTGTCAGAGAGTAAGGAAGATGGTCAGTGTGACAGTGAAGAATTTCCCGACTCTGGAATGGAAATTGAACCAACATCACTTGGAAGTCATCCACAGTCTACATTGGAGAAACCTCAGAAACATCACAACTACTCTTTGCTCGATGGTGAAGAATATTAGGACATCTACTGAAGCTTTGGTACTTCTGTATTCTAGTTCCATGTCCCATGCTATGCAATTCTCGTCGGACTGAAGTAAGTTGGTTTCTTGAGCTCCTTGTTTAAACGACACTGTTTTAGTTTTTGCTAGTTGCACGTTCTTGTTTAGGGATGCTTGATTATTGTCTGTTTCACTTTCAGATGTAAGCATGTGGTGGTACCTTCTCTCTTACAATCATTGCAAGGAATGGCATGGTGGTAGTATGTTCCTTGAACTATTTCATACCAATTTTGTTTTTTGTTTTTTTTTTTTTTCTATTTTTGTAATTGCTTTAAGCTCTTTGGAGAAACTGAATTAAATGAAAGAGTTTGTCCCTCAGTATCATGGGACTTGCAATAGATAGATGTTTTAAAAAGTGTTAACAGTTGTTCTCATATGCAAAGTACAGTGTAAATATTTTGGGTAAGCATTTCAGCTACTTACTGAACACAAGCTGCCACACTGGATTGACCTGGCTTTTTGTTTAGGAATACTCAGTAAAAAAAAAACCGCACCTAGAGGGGTGCTACAGTTTAAGAAGAGAGAGAGAGAGAGAGAGAGAGAGAGAGATTTGATCCAGTTTAATAAATGAGCATAGCTTGAGCGTGACCCAGCTTGGCTTGCCATGTTTGTGAACATATGTACATGTATACATATCTGTATGTTTAAATAATAATTACAATATATATGTATTAGATTAGATCATTACAGATGAAGGTTAATTTTTCAAATAGAAAGTAGAGTATTGAAATTGAGATCAAGATAATTGAAGGCAATAATGTATCCAAGAAGGCGCTTAACTCTTCTAGTGATGCAGACTTACAAAGCTTAAAAGACTATAGTTAAGGAGAAATGCTCCCCCTTGGAATCAGTGTACAAATGCAATAAAGTCTTTGAAAAAACTTTTAACGGAAAAACATTAAGGAATCTAAGCAGTGATCATATCACCAAAAACATCATCTCACATAGGATATCTACTATGTATAAACAAGTATATGGAACTACCAAAATAAAAAATAAAAAAAAATACCACTAATAATCGTACAGGATGAAGAAGAATCATAGATGAAAAAAAACATTACCACTAATTAACTGGATTTATATATAGGTGCGAAAACTGTTTGCGGTACTATGGTGTATTGAGGAAGAGTTATAGATGAAACGAACTCCATTTAATTAACAGTTGTAATAATCGTACAGGATGAAGAAGATTAAAATGAAGTAACAGTTTTTGGGAAATCTATGCAGTTCTCATAATCTGTCACTAAAACATGAACCCCAAGGAACTCATTACAAATTACTATAGTTGTCAGAAAACTCATTTGGGTAACCAGGCAGTACTGATACTCAGTCGGTCTCAGTCGGTCTTACTCCAGCCGTTTGAACAGTACTGGTACTTTTCCTTTCCGTGTGCCCAAAAGCCCGCCCGCCCGGTTTATGAACCCCTTTTTGATTAGTGCAGCCACGTTGCTCGTCTGAGACTTTATCTTGTGACGTCTCGATTCATCACTTGCTATTATATGCACTTTCGATATTGATACGAAACTTATTTTAAAATTTTAAAAAAACGTTTCAAAAATTTTTAAAAAACTTTTGAGAAACATTTAAGAAATTATTGATATACTTTATAGAAACTCTTGAAAAACTTAGAAAAAATGCTTCAAAAACTTGAAATGTTAAATTTTATAAAAAAAAATTCTTTAAGTTTTAACTAAATATTTATAAAATTATTCATATAGGTCTCTACTAAATTTCTTAACAATCTCCTTTGAGTTTTGCAAAAACTTTCTTATAAGATTCGTATTAAGTTTCTTAATAGTTTTCCGTTTCTCCGTATTTCTTTTTATCATGTTTTCTACTTCTACTTTCTTTTAACGTTTTTCGCTTTCGCTTTCACTTTTCATTTTGATAACTATGATGTAAACACATGATACATGCCCATCGATGTATAGACACAAAGAGTTGTGTATTCGATATTACTAAATCTCTAATGAATTAGATGAATTGTAGTCCACAAATCAATGACAAGCCATGTCTGCACAACAAACACTCTGGTCTTTCTCCCAAATACACCCAACAACAAAGAGTAAAGATATCTACCTGAATTTAATAAAATAAAATAAAGTGGATACCGAATCTTCATTTTTCTAATTCTATATATTGTTTGGTTTATAAGATTTTAAATGAATAATTGTAGAATAAAAACATATTTTTGGGTACTAGGATGATACAGATAACTAAGAGATACAGATTGTTGGTGCAGAGATGTACAAAATGTTCCAAAGGTGCTTGGAAACATAATTAGGCTCCCAATAATTCAAATATATATATATATATATATACATTATTTTTCCTCTTATAAATCACTTAGAAATACTGAGTTCGTGCGTGGCTTTGATCGGGTAGAACTGCTTGAAAATTACTTTTACACTCTCACTACATTTAAATAACCTGATCAGTAATATTTACTTTGCCTCCATTATGCAGTCATGTTTTGTGGTAGAATGTGTGTCCACAAATTAAAATTAGGATAGTTAAGGAATCCAGTGGGTAAAATAAAATCCCAATGTTAGTGGTTTTTGCTTACATCATCATTGGGGTATAGTTCATATATTACAAGAGAAAAGCTGGGATAGGACTCCTTAGGATGTGAATCCCCGTGAGAAGAGAACTAAGGAAGTTAGGAGTGTAATCTTTAATTTGGATGCAACTTTTGTAATAATTTATAACTTTTTTAAACTGTGTTCAACTACTATTTCAAAAAGTCACTTTTAGAATTAACTTAAACTTTTCACTTATAACTTTTTAAAATTGTAATCCAAACACTCCCTAAATACAGGACATGGAAAAATAGGGGGAAAAAAGGAAGCAAAGTAAACCATTATTATCTCTGGGTTTATGAACGTGCAGAAGAAAGCATGTGAAGGAAAATTAAGGAGAGCCACAGAAACATAATTCTTATTCTGAAACCCCAATTAAGCTAATGAATTTGCAAGAAAATGGTACAAAAAGTACAATGAAGCTAGTAATGTCACTGCCTTATTGAAAATAGTATAATTCCAAATGTTCTCAAAGAATCTTCAGCTCAGGTCTTTATGGATATCAGCACGATTCATCTTAGGAGCAATGACAGAGCCAAAAAATTAATCAAAGGGTAACCATTAAACACACCCAAGAAATTTGTTTTCTTTTTAATCAACATTGGGACGTTTTATTTCATATATGTATATAAAATGTATACTAACTTTTATTAATATATAAATGAATTTTTAAAGCAAAATAACTATTTAAGGCGGACATTTACAAATTTTTAAAATAAAAAACTAAAAAATATTTCTAAAACTATCAGTAAAAATAGAATTTTTAAAAATTTAAGGGGACAATTGAAAATTATTTCTAAATTTGAGGACAAAAATATGTGACTTTTAAAATTTGAGAAGCAAAGGAAAAATTATTTATAAAATCCTAGCCTAAAATAGGACTTTTCAAAATTTTAAAAGCGCATTTAGAATTTTTTAAGGGGTAAAATAAAAAATTATTTTTAAAATCATGAATAAAAGTAAAATTTTTAAAAGTTGAGAGAGGCAAGTGCCCCTTTGTGCCTTCGCCCTGCTTAGGAGAATGAAAGTGTTTAGTGAACATCATTAGAGACAAAAGAAGATCTCAAATGTCTATTCAATAGAGGGCACAACTAAGAACAATCTTTTCATCTCAATAGCATGAAACTTGGGTTTAAATTTCAATCATTTGGGAGCTTCAGTGTCTAAAATATTGATTTCATCAAGTAAAATTGCTTGTGTTCAAACTAGCTCTAGCCAAATCCCTTTATGGATTTTAGTCTGAGATCGTCGATTTATTTCTCTCTTTAGTTGTCACAAAAATTGCAGGACAGCTTATTGTGTTTAGTCCGAGATAGTTGATTTATTTCACACCAAATAAAGCATAAAACAAGCAGACAACAGAGGCTCAATAAAACTGTCCACCTCCATTGAGGAAAATAATTCCATTTTATTTTCTTTCCAGTTCCCACAATTCTTAGCAACCATGCAAAGGCTAGTTCAAAATTTCAAAATATTGTATTAAAGGACCTTACTCAAGGCTCTTCAGTTCAGGTCTCCACAAATTCCCCGAATGGAACTCCCAAGAACACAGGTTTCCTTTCATCGTCATCAAAGGCACAAAAGCAAGACGTTCACTGCTCACTTCATTGTGTAAGAGGACCCAGATCAGACCTTGGAAATCCAAAAAATTATCAGATTCTCAAAGGGCCAAACCCCCAATGCTATAAGGCCACTCTCCTCTCTCTTCCAGCTCCAAGTGACCTGGCCACGAATCACAAGCCAAACCTGCAAAGCTTCTAGTTGTGAACATTCTCTAAAAGCATCAGGCCTCACTCAAACTAGCAGAGCCTTGTCACCTTATAAATAAGCATTTCTACTATTTTAAAAAATTCAATCCGAATTTCGCAGCAAATCCTTGAGTCCTCAAATACAATGGGATTTCACACCTGGCAAGTGTTTCAATATACCTCCTCTTATTAAGACCATAGAATGTGAATTATGATCTTCGCCTGGAATGTGAGCAAATATATCATGTCGATTGCTCATTCATTGTATGAAGTCTTCAAGACCTCAGTAATCAGCCTTACAATTACAATATTTAGTTGGTAATGAATGAAATGAAGCCCCGACGCAGGAACTAGAAGTGGAGCAAAAGGTAGATGAGGTACATTATTAATAAATAGATGAGTGTCAAAGCCTCTGATTTACTTCCATATCAATGCCCTTCTTGTTCTGTTGGTGTGTATACATATATATATATATATATGTCTCTTCAGTTCAGGTCTCCAAAAGCATTTCCGCATGGAATTTTTCTCAGAAGAACGAAAGTTTCTTTTGTAATCATCATTAGAGACACACATTGACCAAACCCACATTGCATAAAACTAACTGATTGATCGAAGTAATCAGAGTAACAACCAAAAAGAAAAAAATAATAATAATAAGACCAGCAACAGGCTATCATGGAAAATAAAAAACAAAAATACAACAGATAAATATATATATATATATATACACGTGTATAATGTGAGATTAAATGTCTCTTCAGTTCAGGTCTCCAAAAGCATTTCCGCATGGAATTATTCTCAGAAGAACGAAAGTATCTTTACTAATCATCATTAGAGGCAGATTGACCAAACCCACATTTCATAAAACTGATTGAATCGAAGTAATCAGCGTAACATCCAAAAAGAAAAAAAATTAATAATAATAAGACAAGCAACAGACTAAAACAAAAACAAAGATATATATAACAAAAATAAAATAGAACAAAATGTATATACAAATATGAGTGTGTGTGTGCGTGTGTGTGTGTGTGTGAAATTCAATGTCTCTTCAGTTCAGGTCTCCAAAAAGCATTTCCGCATGGAATTATTCTCGGAAGAAAGAAAGTTTATTTTTTAATCATCATTAGAGACAAAGATTTACCAAACCCGAATTGCATAAAAGTATTATATCGATCTAATCAAAGTAACAACCAAAAAGGAAAAAAAATAATAATAAGACCATCAACAGGCTATCCTAGAAAAGAAAAACAATAATACACTAGAGAAATATATATATACAATGTGAAATTAAATGTCTCTTCAGTTCAGGTCTCCAAAAGCTTTTCCGCATGGAATTATTCTCGGAAGAACGAAAGTTTCTTCACTAATCATCATCAGAGACAAAGATAGACCAAACCCACATTGCATAAAACTGATCGAATCAAAGTTAATAGAGAAATAACCAAAAAAACTCGAAAATTTGCACACAAAGAAGATAAGCCACATCAAAGACAAACTCGTGGTTGTTTCAAGAAAATAATATATTGCCAAAGCCACGAGAAGAGCAGCAACAAAAGAGAGGGAACGGTCGTAACCATACGATGGAATCAGATGAGTGAGAGAGATCGACTGGCACCGAGTTCGTAAGGCTGAGATTGCTACTGCTTTTATAGTGTCGTCACTTCAAAACCCTAGCGGCCGTGAACTAGGGTTTTATATTTCCATGTTGATGTTTAGGGGCCTAATCTCTTTGAAGTTGAAGATTGGGTTGGGGTGTGCTGTGCTGGGCTTAAGATTACACCATTTTAAGAGGTTCCTACTTCCTATTCCAACTAAGGTTGTAAATAGGCTGGGCTGGATCTGGATCGGATCAGAACCGGATCCGATCCAATAAAATAGACCAAAACCATCAGACCCGCTCCGAAAATGCAATACAATTTAAACCCGACAGATCCGTTTGGCTTCAGATCGGATATGGTAGTTCCGACAGACCCGTTTGCAGATCCGATCCGCTAAACCCAGGCACAAGTTATGATGGAAAGCTGCCATTGACGGCCTTCTTCGTCCAGCGACATCATCTACCCTTGATCAAAATCGCCTCCAACTTCAACAACATAGAATCATCCATTGCAAAGAGAGAAAGGAAAAAGAAAAAAGAAAGAAGAAGAGATTGTACTGTAATTGAAGAACAACATTCGAGATCGGCAAAGAAAGAAGAAGATGTTGTACTGTAATATTTTGTATCAGTATTTTCAAGAATACAGGTTTGAGGTGAATGTATCTTTGTTGTTTCATTCTATGCTTTTTTTGGTTGAATTGTTCTAGCAATTTGACAAGGGCACATTGGGAGTATAAAATGTTCGTAAATGATAGTTTGAACTTTGAAGGGTGGTAATGGAACATCAAATCACACTTAGCTGTTGAAATTCTAAAGTCGACCCTTTTTTATTAGAGTTATTACTCTAGTTAAAATTGTGGAGCCCCCGTTTGGTTTGCTTTTTCGATAGTGGGTATTAAAAAATGTCAGGGTTGTGAACTTTTGACATGGAGATTGGGAGAACTTACAAATAAAATAAATAAATAAATAAATACTTTTGACATAGAGTTTGGAATAACTTACAAAAAAAAATAATAAATAAATAAATAATTATACTTTAACTCTTTATAGTTTGAGTCAAAATCAGATGATCTCACAGTACTTTAAAAGTAAACACATAATTTCGCTATAGTTTGAACTTATCTGTAAAATGCATAGAAACCATTAGATTTAAAGGATATTTTGTCATTGAAGTATTTTTGTCATTTTATATTTTCAGACTAAAACATCAAAAAGATAATTTGGTCATTTAACAAAAAAAACACTCTCCAAAAATAATCTTTTATTTTGGCATAAAATGGCTAAATTATCTTTTTAATATTCTAATTTAAAGAGATAAAATAACAAAAATATTCCTATAACAAAGTTTTCATTAAATTTAATTATTTCTATCTATTTTGTAGATAAGTGCAAACTATATGGGGTCATGTGTTCATTTTTAAACTACAAAGAAGTCATTTAATTTTGGCTCAAATCACGATCACGTAAAGTGTAATTATTCCCAAAAAAAAAAAAAGATTGGGAGAGAAGAATAGAAGTTTAGAGAGAGCCAGAAAAATGTTGCCCGTGATGGAAAAGGGAAAAAGAAGGCATTACTTTGGTGATGGAAGGCCTCTTAAACACCAAGAGAATCACAAACTTCCATAGTTCTCCGAATTTTAGCATTTCTTCCTCTACTTGAACATACCTAAGTAATCCATCTCTCTCTCTCTCTCTCTCTCTCTCTCTCTCTCTCTCTCTCTCTCTCATAGTGTCTTTGTATGTGGCTTCTGTTCCTCTCTTACCATTGCTGAATGGGTTGTTTTTGCTAATGTCTTTGGCTGTTGGAGTGGTATCAAATTCAGAAATCAACTTGTTGCACCTTCTTTACTCTTAGAAAAGGGTAGCCTATGAGAAGAAGCACCAAAAACAAAAAGGGGGAAGGGGGAGATTTGGTGGGGTCGGCCCAAGTAATTGAATCAGATCCGATTTTTAATGGATTGGGTCTAATAGCAAGTCTGATCCGTTAAGCTCGGATTCAGGTCTAGTCAGATCGGACCAGACTCGGTCCACTGACAAGCCAAGTTGTAAACCCATCATTAAAAACTCGTTTGAAATTAACTTGTTAGGTAAATAACTTAACCATGAACATATTTTAAAAATAGTTCATTTTCTAAGTTCGACTCAAACTCGATTCAATAAGATTATATATATTAAAAATTCAAACTACTCTAACTTAGTTCTTAGTCGGCTTGATAAAAGCTAATTTGAGATTGGTTCAGAAGATAAACACGACAAGTTTAAATACCCGATAAGTTTTTTAATCAAACATGAATTACTATCTAATTGGCTCGGTTTGGCTCGTTTGCAGTCCTACGAAGTATTAGCTCTCATTTTAGGAGTGATTTATAGTTGAGCTTAGTTGTTATTACTTGTTGTTACTAGGTGGCAATGAATTCTTTTCTTACAATGTGAGACTCTAATATTATAATTTCATAACTAATTACATTTATTGTATCGTTAATTGGTATGTAAAATTATACGGGTGCATGTGTGTGTGTGACATGTGACAATTAATGAGTTAGATGGTGAGTTGAATGACGAGTCATTAGTGAGTGTGTGCATGGGACACTTAAGGGTATGAGATACACTCTTGTATCTATTTTGGCTTGCTAGTCACAAGAGAAGTCAAGAGAGAAGATAGAAAGGCTTTCAGTGGAGAGAAAAAGAGTGAAGACAAGAGGAGGACAAAGTCAGTGGAAAGACAAAGACAAAGAAAAAGGCTAGTGGAGTTTGGGTGACTTAGCATCATGGGAGAGAGAAGAAGAAGAAGAAGAAAAAAAAAAAAAGGAAGTCAAGAAATGTTGGATGTTATCATAGAGATAAAGAAAGAAAGAAGAGAGAGAGAGAGAGAGAGGAAATAAGAGAATTCGAAAGGAATATAAGAGAAAAACTTGTGTCCAACTTGAATTAATCAATTAAGGTAAGATTCATCATGTTCTTATTGGTTTTATGTTATTTGCATTGATTATTGTATGTTAATATGTTTTCTATATTATTGGGTTAGAGAGAGGTGATGGAGTAGAAGGTGGATGAGGGCTTTCATGGTGAAAGTCTTTATTCATCTTGATGAATATATTTTTGGTTGTCTTTGATTTTATTTCTAGCTTGGTATTGCATTTTGTAATCTTTGGTGAGCTTATGTGAAGTGTTAGGGAGAGTTGGAGTTGAAAAAAAACCTTGGGTTGGAGAGCCATGTTCGAGGGTTGATGGCTGGTGGAGCTTCGGGTCATCGGGACGCTCTTCTGACGCGTTGCTGACGATGGTGTTCATGGCCAAACATTACATCGGGTCGTCCTGACACTCTTCTGACGCTTTGTTGATGGTGGAGTTCACAGCCAAACTTTACCTCGAGTCATCCTAACACTCTTCTAACGCTTTGCTGATGACAGAAGTTCACGGCCAAACATTACCTCGGATCGTCCTGACACTCTTTTGACATTCTTTAGTAAAATGAGCAAAACTTATTCTAAAAAATTCAAATTGATGCACTGTTTGGAACGTTAGAAAATAAACTCATAGACCTTTCTACCCATAAAAAGTTTTTACTCTAATTCCTTATAAGATTATGAGATACTAAGGTTTAAAATTGAACCCTAGAATTCATAAGTTGTTTACATTGGGGGTTTGGTGGAGTTGTCATTTTAACATTTGTATTATATCCAATTAACTTGTTTAAGGTGTATACTTAGTGTTGGAGTATTATCTGTAAATGATAGTTTATGTTTATTATTTCTTGATAAATTATATAATATAGTTTTAAAACTAACATGGTTGTGGTGATAGGAGTTAAAGGAGGTCAAGCACCTTTAATATCAACCAAAGAGTAACTTCATTGGATGTGTGTACAATGCCAGCTGGGAATATAAGATAGTCTTATTTATATTGAATGGATTGTTTATTTTCTATATATATAGTGGTGGTGAATTCATATAAGGTGTTAATGGTGTTCATATATAAGGTGAAATTGGTGTTTATACATATGAGGAGTTATGTAGAGACATTGGTGATTATAGATATATAATGTGGCATTGCATACCATCCATATTGTATGTCTTACATTGCATTAGAGGGAGTTAGCCATAGTGGACTAACCAAAGGCTTAGTCACGATGGACTAGCTCAGGAGTGCCACGGGAGGCATTCTTTGATAATGAACTATCGATATATTGAGCCAACGCTATCTACATCGTGCGCACATTTAGGTGGTTTATGCATTGCATCACAAAAGATATTACATTTCATGAAGCATATTATATTGTTGGTAGTAATGAGAAGATGATTACATATTGTTGATGTTGGTATTTTATGAATGATTATATATCACTGATGGTGGATTATCTATTGATAGCTAATTCTGTGATTATGTATATTTTATTTTTTATTAATTTGATTATCTCTCGTGAGCATGTTGACAATTAGTTCATACCACACAAACTATTTTGGCAAGTAACGTGGAGATGACGGTTTGATTCATTGTAGTCTTGGTCTTAGCCGCAGTAACATTCATGTTAGTGTTAGGATATCGTGTCTTGAGGCATGATAAAGCTCTTGTTGCTTTACTTTCATTTTCTTGTCATATTTATATAAGACGTTGGGATTCAACTTATATTTATGTTTTCCTTATATTAACTTAGAGATATGAGAATTTGTTATGTACTTGGATTTGTAATGATGTAAGTGATTTGTGGTTTACTTTTGGTGTCCATTAAGGTATGTGAGGACAGTTCTTATTTATATATATCATTGGTGTATATTCCGTTGTGCTCTGTTTTCGAGTGTGTATTAAAGTGTCATTCGCAGGTATGGTAATCTGTGCGATCACGCCTTACCTAATGTGATATTAATTATGTCTAATTGGGATAGGGGTGTGACATACAAAATATTGAATCTAGGTCCTCAACAATTGTTGACCCATAATTCTAACCCAAAATATGAAATATGCTGAAGGATGTATGAAAAATATGAAGTATGAACAACTTAAGAATTTTCACATTTATGAAACAGATAATTAGATAAGGTTAATTGTACAATACACGAATTATAAAATACATAAATTCACTTTTAACGGAATTAGCAAAATAACATTATCAACATTTAATTATTAGACACATAATTTAGATATTTCTGGGGTGTGGTCAGCAAAATATGAAATGACCATTGTAACCTTATTTGGGCAAGAAAAAAAAAAAGGAATAGTTGGTCTACCATTGTGATCAAAATATGACGAATATATATTACAAATGAGCAATTTGCTCTTCAAAATGGTGTCTTTGCAAAAACAAAAAAAAAAAAAAAAAAGAGTATTTTTGAAAGAAAATAGAGACTTCTAATAATGTGTGGCGCACATGATTTAATTCCATCCATTGGGCTTAACAGATACCAAACGAAAGGGTGAGATGACCATTCATAATAAAAATAGAGGGTCTACATGTAGTGTTTTAAAGATGAGGGAGGTAAAATGAAAACTAGTTATAGTTTAAGGGAGGTTGATGTAATTAACCTTATATATAGATGTCACTATTTAGAATATAAATATACATTTGTTGATATAAATATTATATTTTAAGTTGTCTTTACACATATTTTAAGTTCAAGTATACATAATTATAAGCACTCTCTTTGAACTATGACTCAGTATCATTATGCTCCTAAACTTTAAAATGTAACAAGTTAATCTTCTGAACTATCAATTTGTATCAGTCAACCCCTTTTTGTTAGTAATATCTTAGCATCAATTAAAAAAATAAATGAAAAATTATTATATAAGTTACACATGTTTATAAAAATTTATTTTATACCTAAATTATATTATTTTTTTGTAATAATTGTCTAAATACTGAAATACTCCTTATTTCGTCCTTATATTTATGTCATTTCAAAAAATATTTTAAGTCATTAAACAATTATTACAACAAAAAAAAATCAATTCAAGTATAAAACTGAGCTTTTGTTAATATGTACAAGTTAAATAACAATTTTTTATCTATTTTTCTAAAAAATTACTAATAAGAGGAATTAATTGATACAAATTTGTAGTTCAATGAATCAACTTGTTACGTTTTAAAATTTAAATAAATATAGTAATAGTGAGTTATAATTCAAAGCATGTGTTTATAATTAACCCTAAAAATGAAACTAACTTCCATTCATCTTCAGAATAATATAAGTGAAAAGAAATTAATCAAGGTAAAGAAAAATAAAAGTCAAAAAAAATTACTCATACATGTTACCTTTTTGTACTAGTCACTAAAAATATATATATATATATTGTTTTAGTAACAAATATCTATTCACTTTCTTCTCATTCTTTGACCCAACCAACCAAAAAGAAAAAGAAAAAAAAAATCAACTTCTTCCACTTCATTTTCTTTTCCATTCTTTTTAACTCCATAAATCCAACGTTTACTCACTCAAAAAATACTATACCTATCTTTAGACGTCTTCTTTTCCAGATACCCAATAGTTGCTACAATCACATTTTCACAACACTCCATATCAACAAAACCTGCACTCGATTTCAGGGAGGGGAAAAGGCTTAGAAAAAGGGAATTCACGGCATTTCCTTGCAAGTCCATAGCTTCTACCCAAACTTTCAGACTCATAATTTGATGCAAATGCTTTAATTATTGAATGATATAGCTAAATTCCATCACTCCAACTCAAAGGCCAAATCCAGATTCAGTAATAAAAAAATGAAATTCAATTCAGAACTACAGGAAATGTGTGTGGGAGTGGCTTTTCAAGATACAGAGTTTCCTTAAACATACAAATATTTGCGCAAGGACGTAGACTGTTTTCTGTCCAACCAGCAGAATCACAAACAAAATGAAATTTCCAATACAATTTGGTACAATATTGCCTTCATTTGTGTTTCGGCTTTCCTTGTTACAATAATATATAGTGGAAGGGTGCCCCTATGGATTGAATCAAGGAGAAAGAAAACAAAGGCACAGCTGATAAGAGTGTACAAACATGCATCCCTATTCTTTTAGCCAATTATTGGAAGGCTACACTTTTTTTCTAATCCAAAGAAAAAGCTCCATTGCAATACCTGCATAATTAAAAAAAAAAATAAGTTGACAAATATGCTCCCTCACGATATGTACGACTCCAAAGTCAGCTCAGAACAATGAAAGCAAACGCAAAATTCAAAATTTTGGAACAAGTCAGAGAATATTATGGAATGAATCAGAGGACCAAGCAACTTCTGTCAAATGAGAGAGAGAGAGAGAGAGAGGACACAAACAATACAAAGCAATCAGAGATGAATACATGCTTTAATCAATTTTTTAGCAATATTAAGGACTTCACTAAATTATTTGGGAACCTTCTAATAATCAGGATACCGAAAAAAAAAAGACTAATTTCCTGAGGAATCCAATATAAGTGATCTAAATACTCGCACTCAGTGAAGAAAAGTTACAAATTCCATTAATCATCTCTCCTAGAGTTGAAAATCACTTGTGCTTCAGCTTATACAAAACCCTAGCCACTAATTTTTCTTTTGTTCTTGATAATTACAACCGACCAGGAATCTTTCCAACTGATCTTTGCTTCCTATTACTGTTTCTTCTTTGACAGGTGTGATCTACACCCTATTGTTTCTTCCACTCAGCTTGCAATTCTCTCTCTACATATGTAAAGACGTGAGCGCATGCACACATCACTATCCTTCTGCTTCAGTCATGCCTTTAACCTTTTTCCTTAAACATGCTTGACAAGAGACTAGCTAAAATTACCCTTCAGTAACAGCTGGATAGGCGGATTTGGGTTGCATGGATTTTAAATCCTCTGCCCAAATCCAAATGTTTTGTTTGGATGCATCTTTGAGAGAGGAATTTTAATCCAGGAAAATCAGCCCACGGGTTATAAGACAAAAATATCTCTCTATTCTGAGCAACAGTCATTTAGGAGTTATATGTCAAATCCTTGGCAATGACTCTCTGGGTCTCAATGCATGGAGCTTGAGCTGATCTCCATCAAGTGCGCTCTCTATCTGACATCCCTGTTTGCTGACGTTCCCATTTCTATACTTCTGTCTCATACTTTGTAGTCCGGTGTTCTTTTAAGCCATGGATGAAGGAACCCAGAATTTTCCATCAGTGTAGGAGGTGCAATTGCGCAACCCCCCCTCCCTCTCTTCTTTCCCAAAAAAAAAAAAAAGAATAATCAAACTTGTTGCTGACAATTTCCAGCCACGAGTTGTATTGCCAATTTGATGTGAATGTATACAGACAAATTTTCAATGATAAGGCAGTACCACCTAGTGCAATTTAGATTTCCCAGTATGGGACCCACCACCTCATGGAAGGTGAAAGATCATAATGGAAGTAATACCTCAAAAAATATGGATACTACCTGTCTACTACATTTTTTTCCTAATACATACATACATACAGAGATGCACACAGGCATAAAACACTATCTTTTGTTAATCATGTGAATATATACATGTACATATACGCCTATTTAGGGAATATATGTGGGTGTATGTATATGCTCGTGTTAAATATAAGATAGGATCTAAAGGATATCCACCTATTTGAAATCTACTCGAAAGCATGCACTTAGTGCTCTCCAATTATTTGTCATGGCTGAATGGTAGAAATAATCATTCATTATAACTTTTTGTAGTGCGTGACCAACAATTAGGTTGATGGCTCATTATACTCCTATTGCACTTGGATATCTTTTATTTTGCCAAAAAAAAAGATACCAAACTACCACAGTTTTCTTTCAGTTGATCATATATATACTGTCCAACCAAGAAAACTGGAGTCTAACCCTGGCATAATGGTAACAGGGAATGAATCCTCCAAAAATGGAATTAGTAACCAGTTGACCAGTCTAACAGTTTGAAAATCAAAACAAAAAAAAAAAAAAAAACAAATTTGGTATTCAAATTAAAGTCAAGTTTGTACAATTTGCTAGGTATCAGAAATTAAAAAATGTTCATATGTTCCCACTTCGTCATTCCCTCCACTTTTTTGTTAAACAATGAGTCATGAAGGTATTCAGATTTCACCCTTAGACAATAATTAGTTCTCATTAAGAACCTTTGCTGTTTAAAAACAAAAAGGTCACTTTAGCTTATCCGTCAGTATTATTATAATGTGCATAAGTTAGTATAAAGAAATTCAGATATACCTTAAAAGAAATTTAGAGCTCCACTAAAAGCTTTACTTGATAAGTAGAATTATTTGAACATTTCTTCAGTTTTTCCTTTTTCCAATTAGATGCTCACCTGAGGCTGATGCCAATCAACCCTAAGAATATATAAAAATGATATAAATTCATTTTAGAAATGTTTAGGTTAAAATTTTAGTTATAGTTGTTTCTTTTTCCTGTTCTCTTTTTACTATTCCTTGTGTGGCATGGGTCTTTGTATTAGTTCAGGTCGAAACAGAAACCTCTTAAGCCTTAGTACAAAGGTGTATGTGACTCAACCTAATGATGGTTGTCAAGCTACTTCTGAGAAAATGCATAATCCTGTTCTACTGATGAAAAGTTCTAGACACCAAGAGGCATAGCACAAAAACTAAATCACCAAGCCATGCAAAGATGGTACTACTTTTGTAGTTTTATTGAAGTATAAGGAGAGAGGTTTACCTGTTGCTGAACTTCTCAATAGCATCCGAGGCATAGAGAAGTGTCTCGTTGGCTTTCTCTAAAACCATATAAAGCTCTTTCCCTCTTGTAACCTGACCAATCACCCAAGCATTGTTTTTTGCCCTAATGCATATTTCCAAATCTTTCTCACAGTCTAGGCCGCTATCCCATTTTGCTCGGCTCTTTTCCAAATCAACCTCTTCTCGAAGCTTACTTAAAGCAACTAAAGATTCCTGCAACATTTGTTTCAGTTAGCTTACCTCCATCACAATTTGCTCATTAGCAGACAAAATAAGAAACAAGAAATTACCAATTTGCTTATTTTCTATTCGCTTATTTTCTTATTAGCATGCTCTACTACAAATTATATTAGGGTGTTCTTTTTAATTTTCTGAGAATGTCACTGAGTAATCAAGGACAGAAATGACTAAATAAGAATATAATCAAAGCCTTCCAAAGCCTGAAGATCATAGCAGAGACAACTCCAACGACTTCCTAATTATACATAAAACATAACTTCATCAAATTCTCAACTATTTATACAACTGACGCTCAATCAGAGTTCTCATTCTTAGTTTGCCATCCAAAAATATTCCTAAGTAACTAAGGATAGGGCTGTAAATGAGCTAAGCCAAGCAATTGATGTGTTCAAGCTCAGTCAGTCACTCAGTTCAGGCTCGTTCTTGTTCATGACAAAGCCAGCAACACATGTTCAGACTTGGTTGGTGATTGTTACACAAGCTCTCAAGCGAAGCCCAGTCGATTAAGCCAGGTGAAACCGTGTATGACTATTGCAGGCCATTGCATGAAAGAGTAAAAAAGCTGAAGGACAAAAGTCTCCGCGGCGGGCAGTTTAAAGAAGATGCTGACAAACTGTACAAATATTAACCATCTTTTTATCTTTTATTTACTATAATATTATTCCTTCACCAAGTCAAAATTTTGAATGTGGGGGTTAAAATATAAATACGAGAATATTATAGAATAAATGTTATGGGTTCATGTTTGCGAGCCCAAATGAGCTGAGTATGGGCCTGCTTGGGATCAATTAGTTTATCAAACAATGTGTTATTTTGAAGTTTCGGCTCATTAATAAATCAACTAACCCAAACAAGCCCAATGGCAACCTCAACTTCAGCTACTCATGAAAAACTTGGTTCATTTGTAGTACACTTGGCAAACTCAACCCATGTCCAAGAACCCGCCCAATTTAATCCATTTAAAACCCATCTAAACCCGCCCAAGTTTATAAATGGGTTTAATTGGGTTGCAACATGCAGGTCCAATTAGAAACAGGTTTAAATGGGTTGGACATAGGTAAGCATTGGACTCACTAAAAAATTGTAAAAAAAGCTCTCACACACAAAAAAGTGTTTTGCTTCTTTTTGTATTTATTTTAAAACAAATCTTCCTTCCTCTCTTCCCTCACAACGCCCACCACCACTGCCACCGCCAACCACTGTGAACGACCACCACCCACCCCTAACATTGCCGCCAAGCACCACCACCCACTCACCACCGCCACCGCCACCCACTATAGCTATACTCGTCACCGCCCATCGCACCATGACCACCCGCCACCAAATGTGAAATTGATAGGAAAAAAAATTCCTAAAACTAAAAGCAAACAAAATGCTCTCTCTCTCTCTCTATATACATATACATACATATACTTTTACATCATGAAATGGGACCCAAAATTGATATTTTTGTGTATCTTAGGAAGAGGGGTTGAGATTCAGCTGTTGGTTGGGAAAATTATATGTAACTATTGCGTTAGTGCCAAGAATATTGAATTCAGGTTTACTATTATCTTTGTCTCTATTTGTATGTCTTTTCTCACTGGACACGAGGTCTTCAATTTTGAAGGAACAAAGCACACTCATTTAGTTATTTAAATATGAAGCTACTACTTGCATAAGATAACATTCTAAACAAATAGCATTGAAGGCGTGGATGGTGATGCCAGCAATTGCATTAGGAAATGTTATTCTTTCAAAAATAATATATATATATATATATCAAGAATCGTAAGATCCCACAAAAAAAGAAAACAGTGTATGATAATTTCTATAGGAATAAGTACACATAAAAAGGGCCTAAACTATGCAAAAAAATAAAAATAATGTAAAAGATATAATAAATCACATAAATTTAGACAATATATAAACGGGTCAAATTTGGGTTCATGGATATAAATTGACCTGTTAGTGACCTGCCCCATGTCATCCAAAACGCGGATCGTTTAGGTAGTGGAACGTGAATGGGAACTTGGTACGCTACATCCCTTAAAATGTAGTACGATAGGGGTAAACTTGTATAAATTAAACTATTAAAATTTAAGGCACTTCTAGAGCATTTTTCTTAAATAATTAGATATTCAATAAAATATAATCTATTTTTTTTCAAATTAATCACCTAAAAATATGATTCTTGGAGTATTATAGCTTATATTTTTGCATATTGTTCTTCTAGAACTCCATTCTCCCTAGATTTTCGTTCATTATATATGATTTTTTTTCTTCGTTAGTGACCTTTAAGGAAATAAATAGGAAAAAAGTTAGGATCGCATTGGATCACTATATTCATAATTTTGGAACGTAAATGTACCATGTTTTGGAACGCCGTTCCAAAATCGTAAATCGCTATAGTACTAGAATATTCGGGTAACATCGGACCTACCCATATTCAACCCACTTGCTAATTGAGCGTATTTGGGTTAAACCTATTTAAGCTTAAACCCATTTGCCAACTCTAATGTGCAGCCCTAATCAAGTAGCTCTCTCTCTTACCCCCTTCCCCCCGCTCCCCAGCATGCAAGTCTCACTTTTCTCAGTAGAACTTCTGCATAAGAATAGATCCCACAACATTTTTGTTTCCATGCCATGCCAAAACCACTGTGCGAGAATGGTTGTGGCAAGGAGGAAGACTAATCAACATGGTAGGAAAGTTTAAAGTGAAAATTTTCTAAGAATCAGTAGGTTTAACATTTATGAACTCTTCCACAATAATATATAAATTCTCCTTTATAACTTTTCTTTAGCAGTCCCATTTCATCATACTCATTTGAGCTGGCTTCTAACTCTCTTCCAGTAGAGATGTCAAAAATATAATCTTTTATTCAATAAAATGAAAACCGGTCTTCCATTCATTAGTAGTCCTATCAAATTCTAAATTCAATTAAGCAAGCTATAAAGTGTGATGCTATAGTGTTAAGCCCTGCATTTAATTGATACAATATCAACAAACAACAGTTTGATAATACATTACATGCATCACACGTGAGGTAGTTCACATGACATCTAAGAGGCTAGATTGATACCTATGTGCCACAGAACGACACTTTTCACTAATGTGCTAGGCAATGTGGCACTTGTCTTTGCTTGGTGGGTAAAAAGCTAGATTCTAGGGATGCGATGCAATGAAAAGAAATGACAATCACATAACATAAGAATTTAACGTGGTTTCAGTAGACAGTCTGACTACCTACGTCCATAACGATAACGGAGTTCTCTTGTTGTTTCAGAAGAAAGTATTACAATTGATTAAAGTTACACGAATTTAAGTGGAACCCTAAATCTAAATACAATGGTAAAATTTTTAAAATACTCATATCATACCGCGGGGGGGGTGTAGCATAGGCTCCATTCCACCCACGAGCCCCATTGTTTCTCAAAATGTAGTCTCAATGAATATGAGCCACTAACTCCAACAGGCGGGCACCAAGCAAGCCAGCCAAGGGATAGCATGGCAAAAACCCACACACGCACCCATGGTGCACAAGTAAGCAACTAACAAAGCAATAAGTTAATACGTGATTAAAGTAACAACCGAAAGCATATGTCACACGATTTGTAGGCAACAAAGTCAATATTAGTAATGGAGCCAAGCAATCCAGACTACAATGTACCTAAGCGGTGATGCTAAATTATGGTGGCACATTAAGCATGAGGAGATCCTAAAGGGCCGCTGCTCATATATATGTTGGAAGACTTGAAGAGGGGAGGGTAAGCAAGGTGAGTCCAAAGTCCTAATTGCAAGCTTGTTGGTTGTAAGCTTAGAGGGAGCTCAAGTTAAAATTATTTTTGGAGAAGGTGGAGTATAATGCCCGTACCTTGAAAAGCTTAAAGCACACCAGTACCATTCGAGATTACATCAAGCAATTCTCAGCCCTAATGCTTGACATCCGAGACATGTCACAAAAAGATAAATTGTTCTATTTCTCTGGAGGGCCAGCAGTGGTGACAATTTCACAGGTGTCATGCATGTAAATGTCGAAGCTGCATGCTTACATTCGCATGCCTACAAAGGTGTAAGGAATGCCAAAGAGTTCGACAGCGTCCTCTTCGAGATGGAGCAATACATTAAGGTAAGGTGTCTATGGCACCAATGTATTTGTCCGGCGTTGCCAATCTATGGTGGAGGACCAAAGACGATGAGATTCAGCAGGGCCTATGCAACATTGCTTGCATGTAACCAACAACTTGCTTCTTGAATAAAACGGTGAGGATTTGAGCTTGGCGGGCTTGCCAAACGGGCTTAGTAAGCGCCACCAGCTTATGACCTACAACATGCTCACAAATGCCACCCTGTGACACTATGCAACAACCACTTCACTAGTCTCCCACAAGTTTATTCTCTTGCTCATGCATAGCCCGTCCCAGCAGGGTGAACAACAGACCAATATAGGAACACAAATCAAAGCTGGGAATCAGCCAGCTGCTTGTCAACCACTGCAGATGCCGTGGGTCTTCTAACAGCAATATAAACAAATCAAATATGTAGGATTTCAAGCAAAATGCAAGCCTGCAGACCATGGCATTACAATAAGTTACGCAGTAGGCACAATCCCCCTACTCATGCCAAGCTGAAAAGCTAAATTCACCTCATTATCTCTTTACTTCAAGCAATCAGTCTCTCTTTATCTACTTCAAGAGCCAAGAGTGTCAGGAATTACTTCTCCACCCTGCAGCCTAGCACTTAGTTATACCTTGCAAGGGCGACATGCAAACGTGACTAAATTCACACCTTATCAGTCGTAAACTACAACTCGGGATGGACAATTGGCATCCATGCAGCTCAGTCTAGGTGCCTCTCGGAATAGTAAATAGCAACATGTCCAACAGAACACATTGACCATGAATGTAAAACCAGTACTCTTTTGTCTTGGTATAAGAAGAGACTAGTCTGCTCTAGACAAACATACAATTTTCATGGATCAGCAAATACAATTACCAGTGGAAATTGAATCAAATTTTCTGTGCCCAATAAACAAGGCAAGTTTGAGGCCTTAACTAGCAGACAGTTACAGTAATACATGGAAGCATGAAGCAACTTCTGCAAGAGGATAGTGAATTCACACAAAAATGATATTACTGAGATAACAGACTAAGATTGCTGACCTTTGCTAGGGTTGTCACTTTTGCAGGCGGAGAAGCCCTAGATATATTTCTGTCACCATCCACTAACAAATAACGGTACCCACTCACGTGATATGCATTCTCCCCACCCCATACTTTTGACAATTTTTCCTCAATTTTTAAAATCTTTAGTGATGCCTGCCAGAATTAGAAAGTAAGGAAACACTATTAGCAAACAGATAGAAATGCTACAAAGCATCAATAGAACACCACATATTTTTTAAAGCATAAAAGAGTTCAACCACACAAGCTTTCAAAATAAATGTTTATGGCTGCTTTTGTCAAAGGATATGTAGAGATATATATATATATATATAGATGAAGAGATAGGAAATGCTAAATTATAGTTCAACCACACAAGCTTTCAATAAGCAAATGTACTGTTTAATCTACACTTAGTTTCCAGGCGACAAAAAAAAAAAAAAAATGCTAAATTGACATCTATAACCCCTAGCCTTCCAAGCTTATGAAGCTCATCAGATTCCCAGTACCCATTCTTTGTCTTCGGCAATATATTCCTCATACTAATTATAATTGATACATTATTGAAACTGAATATATCATTCCTGATGTTCTCTCATATACAATCCAATTTTTTCTTTTCTCAAACTTAAATTCTTTCTGGCCAAAACTTTTGGCCCAATTATACTCAAGGTTACAGTGGATGCTCATTGAATATAGTCCAAATCTTTAATGAAACAAAAAAAATTCAGAAACGAAGTAAAATGTCAATAAGATGGCTGTCTGGTACAGAAATATATGCATTTAACTTCTTATTTTTTTTTATTTTGTGATAAATAAAATACATGCATGTAACGCACTCAAATGTCTAAGTAGAAAGATATTCATAGATATATAGATCCACAGAGCAACGCTGTAGATAAAAAAAATTAGAGGCTTAATTAGGCATTTACAAGGCGTACAAATAAAGATGTGGCCTAATTTTTTTATGAATAGAAGCAACTAGCAAGACTAGCACAACGATTAAAATTAATGGTATGGCAAAAATATACAACCATGCAGAAGTCCAATTCCAGAGATATTTTAATTGCTCAAGAATAGAGGACTCACATTTTCAAGAACTTGCCGCTTCACCATGGAGACACCTTGCTCCCCATTAAGAATGGAAGTGACCGGAATTAAAAGGATCAAGGTAAGGTTTCTATGCTGAAAAGCGCAAAGATACATTCTCTCCTCCGTTCGCTGCAGCCAAATTGTTGGAGTGGTAGGAACCATGCTACCAGCCTCTGCATCCCAAATATCAGTGACAAGAAACCCATCTTTCCCTTTGGTCCATTTGTCATGCTGTAAGGGCCTTGCAACATCATAACTGCGATCTCCACCAGAAGAGGTATCATGTGAATGATAAAATTGATCCAAAACTGCCCCAGAGTATGCTGAAATAGATCCGATTGCAGCATGAGATGACGCATTTCCTTTGAGTAAATATGACCAGGAACTCACCCCAGAGGATAGGGCACGTGGCGACAACCGTAGGACAGCATATGTAAATAAGTTTATAGTGTCCTCCTGACAAAAAAATTGTGATGATGATTAGCATTTACAATAAAAGTCCCCTGAATTGGAACCTACAGAACTCTGTAAACAAGAGAATTATTAAATTCCTAGCCATCTTTTCAACTTTGAGGAGAATTAGAGATGCATATGCCGTGGATAGCAGCTGGCTCAAGATAGCTAGCCAGTAAGGACATCAAACTAGAACACACACAAAAAAAAAAAGGCAAAACAAAGATGCATCCAATATGAAACCATACAGGGGAAAGTGTCGTGGACACCAGCAGGTCCTGAAACAAGATCAGTGAGTAGCATGTTGTGTTGCCAGCACATGATTCTAATACTCTGACCAGTGACTGCAAAAAGCAGACATCATCATCAAAATATGCACAAAGAACATTTTGACCAAATTTAAAGCCCCCAAAGAATTATATATCTCCACTGTCTTTAGTACAAGTACTTGAGTTTCAACCAGAAATTAAGAAGAATTTGGTAGGGAGTGTGTAGGTTCACCCAAATCTGCAAAGCTTTTTTATATTTCTTTGTTATTTATTATTTGTTATTATTATTATTTGCCAGCAGCAGGGGGAGGGGGGGAAGGGGGAATGGCTTGAATTAATGGAATTCTCCTACCTTGACACCAAATAAATTTATTAGTCTTCAAGTCCTCAAATCTATGTTACCTGGACTCTTTTAAATTTATGAAATATCAGTATCGAACACTTGACTCTCGGATAAGGGTATGGGATATGTGTCTGATATAGTTAGTTGGACATGTTTCTAAAAAGTATATATAAATAATTAAGTTCACTATAGAACTAAATATAGGACTTCTATTTTATGCATGAAATGCTATATTTTAGTTTGTAAATGCAAGTTTACCTTAAAAAAGTAAAAGAAGCATTAAAAAAAATATGAAATCTAGTCGTGTCCGAGTGTCCCTAGACATGAGAATTAAATGAACCAGACAATTGGACCCGCACCTGACACCCGTACCCGAGTCTAGATAGCGTAGCATCAAATGATCTTTTGAATTGCATGCTCATTTAACAATCACGGTCGTCATCCCACCGTTCACTGAAAATGCTTCACTTACTTCTTATGAATAAGAAAGCTCAGATCATAAAATGGAGACATTATTATAGAATTTTGCTTGTGCTCTTGCAGAAAAGCCAAGCACAGATAAGAAGTAAATAAGATTGAAAATGATATTATGGCATTTTGATTCTGACAAATCATTTAAAGATTTATAGCTCCAAAACTAACCTGGTATAATAAAATCGTAACTTTGCGAGCAACAAATGAACTGAAGAAGCAGCAATACTAAATGCGTATAATCCCAAGGAGTAGAAAAAATGGCCAGGACCCCCCCACAGGAAGTGAAGGTCCTTAGATGAGAATTGCAAACGACATACCTGAACTTCAATTGCAGCCTCACGTCCCACAGTTAACATCTGTACAGTTCCACGCTCCTTTAAAGAGTCACGAAAATTTGGTAACTGAAGTTTCTTCCCAACAAGAAAATCTGCCTCAAAGAGAAGAATCATTGTAAGGCATGAGATAAAGCAATTTTCAGCATTGCTCCAGTAGCATAAATCCAATGGAAATCATCTCAATACGGCAACTGCAGCATTACCCCAGCAGCAAAAGTCCAATGGAAACCGCTTTTGAAATGCTGACAATTAGTGACTTACAGTAAAATATTGTGAACCACAGAATATAGAAAATTAGACTTGCAGTGAATCTTCAATGTTGTATGATTGATGCCTTACCACTTAAATAATCCATGATGAAAGAGTACAAATGAGAACGGGTAAGTCCTCCCCCAAGTTCTTTATCAAGCAATGCTCTTATTGATCCATGAACCATCATGAATAGAGAATGTACTTCCTTAAGAACTCGACGCAATGCATCAGTCCGCCATATGGCTTCCGACTCCTTATTTTTCTCTACTATCTAAAACGGTGTACAGCAATAATTAAACTATAAAAGACAAAGAACAGTATAACATGACAAACATTCAATTACATTTGCCTCATTAATGAAAATGTGAGGACCAAACCATATGAGAACGGCTTATATATGAAATTCAAAAGCTATATCTTCCAGAGAGAACTAGGAAAGACATTTTTTCCACAGAGAAAAGTCAAATCACTTCGAAGGATGATGACTCCAAGAGAATCTTTCAAGTGGTTGAAGCACCTAGATGGACAGAGGGAATTTAGAAAGTGAGCAAGAGTAACTTTAGGAAGATAAATAAACTGAGTGCATTGGGCCAATTCTTCAAGGATAGGGTTATGCCAGTATACAGACCAGCTGTAGATGTAGAAAAGTAGGAGACTCAAAATAACGAGGTAGGTCAACTACACAATATCTCTGTTGATGAACACAAACCAGTGAACAATATTATATATTTATTTAACCAACTAGCCATTAGAGTAATTCATCAGCCATATGGTTTTAAGTAAACAGATACCACACCATCACCATCCAGATATCGGGCTCTGCCTCAAAAAAAACATGAGAATGTCCCTCGGCTTCTACGACCTCACAAGCTGCCTCAGGAGAGAAAATTCTGCAGAAAATAACACTATGCTTTTATAAACAATCAAGAATGGAGAGTGCAGACAATTTCACAAGAACGTTCTTTAATAGTAACAAAAATCTGGGGCAATCCATTTTGGTTTCCCTGCCATTTGATGGGGAGTTATACATCATAGAATGGTGCCACTACAGGAAGCGTCTTAAAATAACTGACAACAAAATACATTGAAATGAATATAGATAATGTCCTCTCCCAGAATGCCAAAACATCAGTGTTTAATAAAATAATCTTTTCTATTTCAAAAAGTAAATTTAATAAAGAGTGCCAAAAAAGGGGCTCCAATCCAAGGGGACAAAAATATCATGAAAAAAAAAGCAAATCAAAAGAAATTCTCCACGGTCTCGTGGTACAGCACTTCAAACTTGCCTGAAAATTAACTTCCAACACTAACAGGGTCCTTCCCAGATAAGTGGTCTTGCAAATTTCCTGGAGAGGAAGTAGCTTTGGGAAGGAGCACTGTGCTGATGAAGGATGGCACCTGATTATTTATTTAGCACTTTTAAGTGTTAGAATTGCTTAGAAGCTTGGGGTTCGTGAAAACTGAAGGGACATACAGTCAATTTAAATGATTTTGGAATACAAGAGATGAGGTCTGATGGTTATAAGGTTTTATTTTCCCAAGAAAAAGCTTTCCGCATTTTATAGCCCGCAATAAGGAGAAGCAGAAAGAAAAGAAGAATCTAGAAGATAAAAATCGAAGTAAAGAAAAAGGTAAGTAACATAACAGGACTCAAATAACAAAAAGGACACTGAAAAATACTCAATGCACAATTAAAAACCTTCCAAAAGCATGACTTGGCCATATAACAAGAATAGGTCTCCAACTATGGAAATTTGAAAGTCTCTAAGTAGATATAGTGGCAAGCTGAAATCAACTAGGAAAAATCAAAACTGTAAATTTTTAGAACATGAAAATAAAAGAAATTTCCTGTAAAGAGGTGTAAAGAGGACTTTCTACCCTCTAAATAGGACTCGAGTAATTCTTAATAACAATAAGATTTGAAACCCCTGCAGCAAACATCTATTATATTCAATGTCAAACAAACACGATAACATGCTAAAATCCAAACAAACTAAGAAACTTAGACTAAATCATCTACCGCAAAGAGTTTCCACTAAATTAAAGTCTTATTGAGTGACATCATAACCATAATCTTAGTCTTAGGCCTCATCTTCTGAAGGAAGTGCAATGTTGGCCAAATCTTCTGCACCGATGAAGGATGGCCTCGTCTTCTTGTTATGTTGCCCGGAGAGCACCGCTTCCCTCCATCTTCTTAGGGTAGTCTTTTTAGACTTGTTTGAGCATGTTTTGGATAGTCTAGTAAGTTATAAGTTATTTTTGAAGCATTTTCGAAGTCGTTTGGCTCAATCTAGAATGAACACTGAAGTTGGCAATTTTTTTATATTCATGGTTAGAGTTCTTTGTGTAAATTGCTTCGAATGGGTAAATCAATCTTTTGTCCTTGGGGATCTTCTATTTTTGTTACTAATGTTTTTACTCTACTTTATGAGTTGTCCTGTGCTTGCTTGCAGTTTTCCATTCCTAATTCTTATCTTTTGGTATAGGTTATCTTTGACATTTTCCAACTTGCGACAAAAAGAGAGAAAAAAATGTCTGACCAAAAGGGGGAGAAGCATGAACGTTGTGAAGATGTTTGTTTTGTTCTAAGCTTTGTTATATTTCACATGCATTTTAAGGGTTATTTCGTTGTCTTGGTTACGTAGGAAATTCTGTCTTGGGTTTCACTACAAGTCAGTTGAAGAAGATAAAAGTTAAAGCTGCTAGAAGTCTCAGTCAAAGCATATCTCTCGAGCGAAGCTAAGGTTGCTAAAGCAAGACCATGATGTTTGCTCACAAGATTCCAGTAGCTCGCTGGAAGCCTCTTGCCTCATTGGAAGTGGTTGACCAAGGTGCTCATCAGTGTACCTCACTGGATCCATGATAGAAGTTGGCTCGAGCAAAGTGGAGTACTTTGCAGACTCAAAGAAGACAAGGCAATGTATTCCGCTAAGAGTCTCGTTTGATGTCGCCCGAGTGAGGTCAAGTGAGAGAGTCTTGCTCGAAGTCGCTCAAGCGAGGTTCCCAATACTGAGGCTCTAGACAGTATAGCTTGCTCAAAGTGGCTCGGTGCAAGGTACACAGTAGTGCATCTTGCTAGATATCGCTCCATCACCGCACCTAATTTTTGGGAACTTGGAATTCTTGTTGACCTAGGATTTCATGCTATTTGGGAAGACTATAAATTCGTAAGTCTTTCTAGATTGAAAGAAGATCTCAAAAAAGAAGTCTTTTGAGCCCCGAAGAGAGAGTGTAGCACCATTTTACTGCATTTAGATCACTTCTTGATCATCCTTAGCACAAAAGGAAGATTAACATCTTTGTAAGAGGTTTGTCTTGGTGGACTCTGAAACCTTGTTGAATGTACCATGGATTCAGTATACTAGTTAAGCACAATAGAACAGATTACGGATTCGGTCACGGTTGAACAAGGCGCATTCAATCCGTAGTTTGAGGATTTGAGAAGTGGGATTGGGTTGTAACTGGCCTTCTTTTGTTTTGTTTTTTATGGTTATTGTGCTTGATTTGGCTGGAGACAACTAGGTCCGTGGTGTTCACTGGAAGGTTTTCCAAGTAAAAATTGTGTGTCTTGTATGGTTGCTTGTGTTTGATTATTTGAAATTCAACTTGTGCTCATGTATACACTAAATTAAAAATTGGATTAAAATTGGCCATAAGATTATTGAACACCACCCCAACCCCCCCCCCCCCCCCCCCCCCCCCCCCAAACCCAAAAAAAAAAAAAAAATATGGCCAAAAACATTTTTAGGCACTTTTCATTTCCAAATTGAAAATCCCAAGTATTCAACCATATGACTTAAATGATTCAAGCGCATACAATGCATCCTCATAACTTAACATACCTTATTTGTGAAGAAGAATGTCGAACAAATATTAGCATGGAGTTTTGTTATTTAACTCTTCGTCAATTTAAGTTGTTCCTTTATCAATCCAAGTAGTTCTTCGGTTGATCAAAATTGCAAATTTTTTGAAGAACATTACTTTAACTCTTTGCAAGTATGGAATGAACTTCTCACATGCAATGCTCTCTTGTTATAATTGTCTTTAGAAGAATGTTAGAGAATAGGTAAGTGACGGCTTCCAATTTCCTCTTCATCTATATAGCAATAAGAATGCATGTAGCATGGGATCATAAAGGTTCTTCATTATTGAAAAATTAAGATATACCATATTCCCAATAGGATAGATACACATATTCTACATTAATACATGTATCTACACTTATACATTCATCTTACTAATTGGATAAATACATGTATCCCACATTAGTACATGAATATAAACTTACACTAAATATGGTTCATTTGATGGTTCTCATCTCTAATAGGATAAATACATGAATTCTATATTAGAGACATTAGCACATATAAATAAGCACAAGTTCATGAACTTGCACTAATTATAAGATTCATCAACTATGTTTAGTTCATGAATCTTTATCAATGAATCCCTCTTGATTCTATAATTGCAATTATGTCCATCGACAAATTACAACATTTAACCCGATAAATAAAGAATTAGCAATGAGCTCCCTATTTTACAGTTATTTGCACATTAATCCTTCTATCAACTAGTATTCCATGTAAACTAATATGTTTTGGATTACCAATGTTTCATCACTAGTTCATGGGAGAGGCAGGCCCGGGAAACAAAACCAAGTTAGGGCGAGCTGTTTTCGGGGCATCGGTCTCCCAAGCCCAGGAGTATCTCTTAATAAGAGCAAGACTAAAGGATAAGTCTAAGACTAAGATTGGAGACGCTCTAGGAAGGTTCACTTTTCCTATAGCTGTCGCTGTGCGGGTTTTGTGACCTCCCAGCCGGGCAGGTAAGTAGCTACTATCTCTGACCGAGCATAAGCAATTGCGGGTTTTAACTAAATAGCTAGGCATGTTCGGGTTGTTAGGATGGACATAGATCGATCGCCCTTTTTCTTCTTTGTCGTGAGCTCGGTTTAATAGAGAAGTCAAGACTAAGGGGACTCCCTCCTAGGGTTCATTTCTCCTTTATGAATAAAGGAAATCCCAAGTCAAGGAGAAGATCCCCGACGTCCTCTTTTTGCATCTATTGAGCTCAGTGCCTGAGTCTCTCCTATCTCTACCTGCGGATAAGGGTTTAGCTGTTAATATAGTAAAAGAGCTTAAAGGCCTGCTAGGTCGTGTGGTCTTTCATGAAGAACTGGAAAGCTTGTCCTTCTCTGTCTGTCCTGAAAGTTGAGAAAAGGTCTCTCGAGCCAGGTTTCTAAGATTCAAGTCATATTTACGGTCACTTTGTGATGTACCCAAATTTTTTATTTTTTTTCCAGACAACATGAAGTCATTATGGCAATTTCTAGAGAAATTGTTTAGATTTTGGTAAGGGCTATAACTGCAGCATTTCTTCTCACATATGCGTACAAATACACCCACATAAGGAGAAAGAATTGCCGTGGATGAAGACATTTTTTAAGATATGACATAATCCAAAGATTTTGGTGTGTAAATACAAATAGATTGTTTTTTTTTTTTCTTCTACTTTTACAATAAGACAAAGCACTCGTATCATAATGCTAAGGTTGATAAAACAATCAAAGTCCCACTAACCATACAATGATACACTAATGGGAATGATAAAGATTCATGAACTAAACATAGTGGATGAATCTTATAATTAGTGCGACTTCATGAACTTGTGCTTATATATATGTACTACTGTATCTAATGTAGAATACATGTATTTATCCTATTAGGGATGAGAACCATTAAATGAACTTACTTAATGTAAGTTCAAATACATGTACTAATGTAGGATACATGTATTTATCCTATTAGTAATATGAATGTATAAGTGTATGTGTATGTAGTAATGTAGATTTCATGTATCTATCCTATTGGGCATAAGATACATCTTGATTCTCCAATAATGAAGAATACTTATGATCCCACGCTACATGCAATCTTATTGCTATATTTATTAAGAGGAAATTGAAAGTCATCATTTACCTATTCTCCAACATTCTTCTAAAGACAATTAGAACAAGAGAGCATTGAATGTGAGAGTTTGGAGAGTTTTGCATTTGTGAAACCTAGTGAGTTCATCTCATACAAGGAAAGAGTTCAAGTAATGTTCTTGAAAAAATTTGTAACTTTGATCACCTGAAGAACTACTTGGATCGATAAAGGAACAAACTTAAATTGACGTAGAGCTAAATAGCAAAACTCCACACTGATACTTGTTCGGCATTCGTCTTCACGAATAAGGTATGTCAAGTTATTAAGATGTATTATATTATGTTTGAATTCATGTACGTCATATGGTTGAATCCTTGGGATTTTCCATTAAAATGAAAAAGATGATTGACATTAATAAAATTAAAAAAATCCTAGACATATTTCTATAAAATGATAAAAGCCCAGTGGATATTCTATTTTACATTTGCGAATAGATGATTGACATTATATGTAGATCGTATCAATTAACATCAAGTAATATGCTCTTTGAACTCATGTAATCATACGGAAGGCTCTAATACCACTAATAGTTTATATCGCCAAAAAACATTTTTAGGCACTTTTCATTTCTAAAATGAAAATTCCAAGGATTCAACCGTAAGACTTACATGAATTCAAACACAATATAATGCACCATAATAACTTGACATACCTAACTCATCAAGAAGAATGTCGAACAAGTATCAGCGTGGAGTTTTGCTATTTAGCTCTTCCTCAATTTAAGTTCTTCCTTTATCGATCCAAGTAGTTCTTCGATTGAACAAAGTTGCAAATTTTTTCAGAAACATTAATTGAACTCTTATCAAGTACGAGATGAACTCATAATGTTTCACAAATGCAAAACCCTCCAAACTCTCACATGCAGTGCTCTCTTGTTCTAATTGCCTTTAGAATAATGTTGAAGAATAGGCAAATGATGGCTTCCAATTTTCTCCTCGTATATATAGCAATAAGAGTATATGTAGCATGGGATCATAAGGGTTCTTCATTATTGAAAATCAAGATATATCCTATTCCCAATAGGATAGATACATGAAATCTATATTAGTACATGAATATACACTTACAGTAAGTTTAGTTTATTTAATGGTTCTCATCCCTAATAGGATAAATAGATGTATCCTACATTAGATACATTTGTACATGTATATAAACACAAGTTCATGACCTTGCACTAATTAGAAGATTCATCCACCTTGTTTATTTCATGTATATTTATCAATGAACCTCTCTTGATTTTATAATTGCAATTATGTCCTTCAACAAATTACAAAATTTGACCCAATAAATAAAGAATTAGTAGTGAGCACTGCTCATCAACTAATATTCTGTATAAGCTAATATGGTTTGGACTACCAATGGCACTATCATACCTTAGCTTATATATGTGTCTCTGCCAACTATTGAATTCACAAAACATCTTTTGTACCGGCCAGGTTTGAATCCAATACTTAAGATACACATACTCAAATATTCTTACAATTTGACCCAATAAATAAAGAATTAGCAATGAGCACTGCTCCCTATTTTACAATTATTTACATATTAGTCCTTCTATCAACTAATATTCCATATAAGCTAATATGGTTTGGACTACTAATAGCACTGTCACACCTTAGCTTATATGTGTGTCTCTTCCAACTATTGAATTCACAAAACATCTTTTGTATTGGCCGGGTTTGAATCCAATACTTAAGATACACATGCTCGAATATTCTCTTCAACAATAGGAGTGATAGATCCGTTATTGAATATTCATTTGTCTTCATGCCTTATTCATGTAACCCAACAAGTCTGTATTTAGCCTTCAATTAGACATCAACGTTTGACTATGTTAAAGTTATACAAACTACACGTAATATGAAGTAATATTCTCACATCTTAAGAAATTTCTGTAAACTATGATTAGAAATACTCTAAATGATAGTGTTAAGCCCTAGAGTATTATTACGGTGATCTTGTTTAGTACTTGTCATCCTACAAACACCCACATGTTAACTAAGAGTTCATACTTCAATCTCCACTTTATCACATATAATGGTTCAACATGTGACAACCATTCTAAGATTGTGTCCAATAATCTATAAATGCCGCAAACACATTTTAGATTACGCAAATGAACACTACCATTGGTATTGTATTCTATGGAAAATATTATCATATAATATGAGATACAAAATATGTACCCATAATATGCATGTCATAATATCATAAAAACTGATGTTATTAATTAAATTGGCTTTCGAGGACAGACATCTCTAACATGTATCCTATTATTTTTAAATAGAACATGCTTTGAACACTTGGAGGGCACATGTGTCCATAATTTAGCACAAATAAAACACAACACAAGTTTGAAAAAAATAATATGGTAGCCAGTGACCAAAATCAAAACAATGTGGATGTGGATTTATATCTATTAATCTCTCCTTTAAGCTTTCTAGGTTTAGGAACTCCACAACCAAAAATTTTCAATTTGTTTAGGATTAGAGTTTGTGAAAATAGATATTAAGACTTTTTGTTCCCATTTCTTTTCTAGTATAGAGAATGTGAATAAATATTCTTATAATTTAACATAATAAAATATGAATGTATCGTAAATATTTATTATAAATATATTTTTGAAAAATATAAATGAATTCGTAAATTGCAACATAAAAGATAAAGAAATTAATATTTTCGTGTACACATAATATATTTATTTTTTAGTCATGTCCCTGCCAAGTCGTTTCTCATGTCAATATCTATGCTTATTAGGTACTCTTTCATCATCAAACCATTTTTGTTCTTTTTCAATTCCCTTCCAATGTAATTCCTTCCAACCCATGGTCTTTACAAACAAATTGTCTGAGAATGCGGGAGTGTGGGTGTTGCAAAATCAGCTATGGTTCCCTTATACAAGTAGCGTCTGTTCATGGAAATTATCATATGGAATTAGCAAATTAATTTAAAGAAAAACGTTTTAGCCCTTCTTCACATCAATGAGGTTGAAGCATCAGTCTTTTGCTTTGCACACAAACTCTCTTAATGTTGATGACACAAAGCTGCAATGGCAGGGTTAGAACTGTTTTTAATCCCTAATGATTCCAACCTCTTACGGTTATTGTTAGAATTAGCTAAGTTACTTAAAGAAGGAAAAAGAAAAGGACAAAAGGCAGTTAATTGGCAAATACGATTAATAAAAGAGCTGCTGAAGCAAGAAAGAGAGATGAAGGAAAAATGAGTGAAAATAGAAAGACAGTAGCCTAATACCCAAGCAATCAAACCAACAGCTCCTAGGGCTTCCAAATAATGCCATATAGAGTCACTTACTTAGCAGGCAAGAGTTAAAAATGCTCAAGGGTTTCGTGTATACAAGGATAGAAAGAGTACATAGTGGTTTCTAAACAGATTTTGCTTCAAATATGGAGTTTGACTCACCAAAAGAAAATTGAGGTTTGATTGATATAGGTGGTGTTTCACCATACAATAGCTTAATGATGTTTCTTATGGTAGTTAAGAGAAGTAAACCAAGAAAAAAAATAAGAAGAAAAAAATTGCAGAAGAGACAATACGCAAACATTCTAAGTACCCCAATCCATCCCAATATCGCGCAGAACAAACATCACTCCATGGATTGGCAGACAAGGAGCAAATCCATAGATAATTTTCAAAATTGATCATCAGATTAATCACCAATCAATGGGGTAAATTAGTGGGAAACAAGATTTAAGCCTAAGACTATCTAAACTTATCAACTCCACTTGTCACTAGGCTGTCAGCCAATAAAAGTTTTCTTATCATTCTTCTACTTAACCATTTCCCTAAATGCTTCTGCACAGATGAGACTTATGTTATAGGAATGAAGTCAAAAAATATACATGTATAATCGTATATAGACGCTCTGAGATTTACCTAGGCATTTTTCCCAGCTGACACTCTCACACTCTTGCTCAATATTCTGGACACAGCAAGCAAACATAAAGTTTCACTAATAATTGTTTTTTCCAAAGTTAACTGAAATCATAAAATATACATGTATAATTGTATATAGACGCTCTGAGATTTACCTAGGCATATGTCCTAGCTGAAACTCTTACATTCTTGCTCAATATTCTGGACACAGCAAAGCAATCATAAAGTTTCAATAATATTTGTTTTTTCCAAAATCAATTTCAATACATTCTGTTACATTACCCTCCCTATAGACACTAGAGAGCTTCCTAAGCAAGTAAAAACTTCTGACTAACCTATATCGTAAACAAATAAGACTCAGATTTCTGAAATAAGAAAATTCTAACATCCAGAAAACAAAAGTCACAAAGAATTGAGACATCCCACCAACTCTTAGCTTGAGGGGTATCTCTTGCCACTCCCAATGGAGTTATGCAGGCTTCAAGCCTAGGCTGAGAAATAGCTGTGCTGTTTACCATATTCACAAAAATAATAACAACAGCAATGGAATCCAATACAGAGGACTTCTATATGCGAATAAGGACTTAACTAATTCCTAATAATATCCCAATAACGCTATGAACAAACTACTACTTTAATTCCAAGGACTCCTAGTATTCAACATGAACCAAAAAGTCTGACATGCCAAAAGTCAAGAAATAAGTAACTAATGACTCAAGCAACTATCATAGAGACTTTTCAACAAACCAAAAGAGTCCTCTCAAGGCATGGCCCAAAGTCAGTTTTAGGCTACCAAAGAGGATTCAATTTCTTCAACTAATCAATGCCTACTGGATAACAAATTCTCACCGTTGAGAATTAGATTGACATACGCTTTACATGGTGGGAGAGTGATCCTAATTCATGAATTGCTTCATTGACTTCAACAATTAGATCATTTAAATGGGTATCAGCAAGAAGGATGAAATTCTGGTAGGATGTAGGGTGTGGACCAGAAGCATGAATAGGGGCATGTTACGGAACATGGTGGCATGACAATTTTTTTAAACAACAAAAAAAAAAAAGAGGACACTATTTCTCTTGAAATTTTATTTGTGAGAACAAAAGAAACAAAATTACCACTTAGGCGTTCCCAGAATCTTCAATAACAGAATTTAGCAGCTACGACAAAATTTCCTTATTTCTCTAATTCAAGGTCATTCAGATTTTGTCTTTACTAATTTTTTCCCTTTTTTCAATGCTTCTGCAAATACTGAAATCTTTTTTGAAGTTCCTATCTACTTGCACCCAAAAGTCTTCTAGTACCTCTTTAGATGTATATGGTTTCTAAACATTTCACAAAAGCTCCTAAAGAACATCAAATACTTATATATGTGTGTAGGAAATTAAACAGCCATGCTTTACCAGAAGAAACAAAAGAAATGAAATCTTAGCAGGAAAGTTTTCGACATGAAAAAAACATATAATTTGGTATATCATTTAGAGCCTCCCTGTGCTATCATATTGCCAGAAAGATAATCCTTTCCCAGAATTCATCACTTCTACAGAAATATGCATACTTAAACAATGAAGTAACTACTCACCTTGTAAAAGTGATAAGTCCTTCACTGAGCCCTATCACAGAAAGTTGTGTTGAAAAGGGTAAATCAGCAGGAAAGAAAAACAAAATCTTGTCCAGCTCCTGCCCTTCATGTTGTCCTCTTCTCAAATCAAATACGCAAAACTTTATTGATTCACTGACAGTTGTGACTGATGACAAACCCATTGCACTTTCTGATCGTACACCTTGATGAAAAACAGAAGATAGGTAAGAACAAGACAGCTAGATAAAAGTGAATATTTCACATAGGGAGATGATATTCAGAAGCAAAAAAGGCATAGATAATATATCATCCAAATACAAGGCGAGAGTTTTAACATGAAAGGTCTTATCTAACAAAAAGAGACGGTGGTGGTGGAAATGGTGGCTGCTTCATTTAGCCTGATCTTCCCCTACTTTATAGGAAAGTCAAAGGATTCTCTATGCCAGCCAGAAAGTCATTCCCTAATAACGAACAGGTCTCCAAAGAAAAAGTATGAAAATTTTACTGTTTAAAGCAGGTTGAGAAGACACTGTGCATTAAAATGAAAAGGCTAAAAAAGAAATGTGATGTGTCAACACAACTACTAGTCTATAATTATAGAGATAAAAGGATGTTCCATGAGAGTAAAACTTGAGTACATTCCTGATATTCACTTTTTTCAAACCAAATTGAAAACTGCCTGGAGATTTTCTGGAAATAATGGTTTTCATTTCAGTCTAATTCTTAATTATTTTTCTTTTATTTAACGATAAATCCACTTATCCCAGATATGTTATGGGTAAAACTTGGGGAAATGTCATGTCTCTTTAATCAGCTTGTGAAAAGAAGGAATCACATGAAATTTAGTTTTTTAATCAGAAACATGCCAAGAAAATATTTTCATATGAAAGCCCATTAATGTTTTATAAGATGATTTAATGCAACTACAAACATAAATGCCGTATTACACACATTCATCAAAGAAGAATATCATAAGTTTACAGAAAAATAACAGACGCATCCAACTCAGGTTTTTAAAATTTTCGAGTCACGACCAAAGTCTCAGTGACAAACAAATATTGCAAGAGGCAGCACAACCCATTAAATTAGTTAACCAATACATTCGAATAGAAAATTAAACTAACAACGGAGCTGGAGAATTATGGCCAAAAGCCCAAGAATGAAATAGATGCAAAAAATGAGTATATGCATTTTAGACCCAGATATTCACGCATTAAAGAAATTCCTGGCATAACTTGAATAACATCTTTGAAGAATGAGTTAACAGTGTCTAGACTCTAAACAATATATTCAACCAGATTGCAATCATCCCCGAATTCAATTTGGTGATTTGATATGAAGAGAAATTAAAGACTAAATTTAAACGAAATAGAAGAATCACAGGAATTCAGGGAAGTAACAATTCAACATAGCAAGAATCACAAAGCATATGTCCAAATATATACATCACCTTCCTTGCAGTCTAAACCCTAACATCAAAGCTTATACAACCTATTTATACGTATACAATATGTGTGTGTGTGTGTGTGTGTGTGTGTGTATATATATATATATATATATATAGAGAGAGAGAGAGAGAGAGAGAGAGAGGGTTACCGCAGAAAGGATGAATCCGATCTTTGAGAAGTTTAGAACCAACGCTGTTCGGGAATCTAGTGGCAGAGACGAATTCTCAGGAGAGCTATACACTTACAGTAATATGCTCTTGATTTCCCATTATATTATTTGAGAAATGTGTAAGAAAATGGATGTGGTGATCAAACTCGCTATACAGAAGCTATGGCCTTCGAAGTTTGAAGTATAGGTGCGGATATTGCGCCTAACTCCCCTCTCCAATTGGACCCATAATTTGGTATATTATTGCGAGTTTAAGGCACAAATTCGGGATTGGGAGATTATTATTCTGCATCCAAATTTGTAAACTGGGGAAAAAAAAGTTTTGAGTTTAATTTTGATTAAGTGGTAGTGTAAAAACTTTTAAACAAGCTTCTTAGGAAGAAAATGTTATGTATGTCCATCAAACTCGCAAGTTAACCTATCAACTTCTTAGAACCATCCGATTCGGTAATTATACAATTTATGTGAAATAAAATAATTATACAGTCTTGAATTAGTTAATATATAAAAAAGTTGATTCAAACAGTAAGTTAGTAAAATAAATAAAATAAAAGGCTTGCAGGTTGGTCAGGCGGAGGGGAGGATAAAGACGGGGTGTACTGCCACTTGTTCTTTCGGCGATCCAGTTTGGCTCAAGTTATGTGGTTGTTCTGAACTTCTGTGGCTCAGCTGCCTGTTTGGGTGGCTTATGTCTTAAATTGTTAGATTGGGGTGCTAAGAGTAATTCACAAAAGTGTGGATCCAAAAGGCCCCCCCGTCTTGGGCCTTTGGCCCCAAAAAAATAAGAAATAGGCAACATATTTGGCTTATTTTTTTTGTTTATTTATTTTTGTAGAGAAAAGTGAAACTAATCTGATGCTTTGAATAATTATGCATTGTTATGGTAAAAGCTAAATTACTTAGCAATAGAGGGCATATTTTGGTCTTGCTTGGCATATGTGATAATACTGCAAAAGATTACATGCCTTCAAAATTTTTTTAAGAGTACAACTATATAAAGGAAAATTAAATATGTAGTCATTCTCATTTTAATGGTGCAAGATAAGATTAAAATGCTCAGATGGAAATGCCTGCAAGATATTGTTCCGGCTAAAAAAAAGAGCCCACTGAATACAATAAGCCTTGCCCTCCAAAACCCGCCCCCCTCTGACCAGTCCTTTTTGGCTTGGGATACCTCTGAATCGGGAATGTTCCGTTCAATTCTCTTTTAATTTTTGTTTGGCTTCGCCTCCTTGGTACCGAAAAAATAAAAAAAAAAATTACCTGTTTGTAGGGAAAGAGTTTCTGTTCATTGAAAGGATGCGTGCAGTTTGGTAAAGGATTAGGCAAACAGGGGTACATGTAGCAAGGGCCCAATGGGGGCACTGCACCAATTCACTTGACAACTTTTACTATTTTTTTTTAAAAAAATTATTTGTATTTATTTGATTTTTAGTTACAAATGTATATTTTTGTCCTCTTTGAATTTACTAAACCTACTTTTGCTCTTTTCATAATTTACTAACACCTATATTTACCCCACTGAATATCATTAAATTTGTTGTAAAAAATATATATATCATTAATTCGACATTATTTGGTCAAATAAACAACACAATTCAATTCCTAACCATCTATTCTAATATTCAATTAAAATATTCTTAACCATTTAATATTTCATTTACTAACTACTATCTACTACTAGTCTAAAAGTTCAAAAAAAAAGACCCAAATCTCAAAATCTTTTGTATATATTTTTTTTAATTGTATCCATGGATACTTGGTTACTCAAATCCTAAAATTCCTTTTCAAAATTTTGAAACCTTGCTAAACAAATTTGGATTAAAGTTTTCATAGTTGTATAATTTTTTTTTTTATACAACTTTTGCGTAGAGGCGGCGCTCCATTTTTAACGTCTTTAATATAATTATCTCTTTATGTATCAAAGAAAAAATATTGTTAATTAGAAAACAATTTCGTGTCTATGCGAGTTTGTTTAAATTTCGTTCTCACTTAACAAAAATCCTAAATCCAATCCTGCAGGCGAAGAAGGAGACACTTGGACTCTTCGCATAAGTTTGCTGGAGGATATGGAAAGCTAAAAATGACCGGTTATTTAACTCCAAATGGAAGAGAGCTGAATGGATAACTTCTACTGCAATTGGGGATCATACTCTGAATATTAATAGATGCATCTCCTCAGCAGAGCCATGTCTTAACTCTACTCCTCGCAAATCGAGATTGCCCAGTATAGATGCAGTAAAAATCAATGTTAGATATCTTGAGCACTTTTCAATTTCAGTTTCATTCGGTTTCCATTTGTTTCCCAAGATTGTGACAGGGCGACTCATGTCATAGCCAACCAAGCCATACATTTGAGGTTCCTCGATCCTGGTATGAGTCGTATACTTAAAATGCTAAACCCATGGGCGATCTTGCTAATATCAAGTCCTATACTTGCATAATACATATTTGCTTTTGATTTTGCTAAAATCATACATTCATTACATTTTTAATTCTCAATCTTAAATCATTTAGAAGTTGTAGAGTATCTCACTATAATTTAGCTTAAATTTGATTCTCAATTCTATAAGTCTACCTTAATCTATGAATCGCCACTAGTCTAGATTAATCTATTAAAGTCTGCCTATCAAATCATATTGACTCTATCCACCAAGTAGTACTCTCCTTCTGGAATATGCCGAATAAATTCTTCCATAATCAACGGAAAAAGTAAAACTACTATGATCCTTGATGCCAAGGATCAAAATTTCAATTCGATAGCTTGTTTGAGTTGTTTCGCAAACCGAAATATTTCAAAAATAACTTTAAAATATTTCGGAACGTTTCAAAAATATTTTAAAAGTGATAAATATTAAAATAGTAACATACAATCTTTTGTATAAAAATTATACAACATTTATAAGAATTTTAAATTCAAGTTAATACAACTTTTTTATAATAATAGTGTTTTGTTATTCTACTAATATTTTATTTCAGTCTCTTAAAAAGCGAAAACATTTCGACTAATTCGATGGAAATAAATGACAATTTTATTCCTTGCTTGATGTAGGCTTATAGTATTAAAAGGTTACGTCTCTCTTCTCCATTTCTCTCACTTGTTACGAATTACGATTCCATTCTACTTTGAGTTTGGTCGGTTTGAAGTTGATTTCAGATTAAATAAGATCATCCATCTATATAATGTTTGAGATTATTTACACAATCATATAAGAAAAACACATTTTCATTTTTATTTTCTCTTCATTTTCATCCAAAAAACATGGTCTAGGTATAGTTGAATGTTTTTTTAGACTAAATAATTATTTTGTCCCTTTAATTTAGCTAACATTTTAACGTCACCTCTCATTTTTTTTATTTTTTCTATTTAAGCCCTCTAATTTTTAAAAGTAAGTCAACATAGGCAAACAAGTGAAAAAAAATTAAAGTTTATTTACACTCTGGCCATTTCAACTATATCAATTTACCCCTTTAAATTAAAAATTGTTACATTTTCACCTCCAAAATATTTCCATTCAAAATTAAAAGATTGTTTAGAACATTTATATATTAGTCTTTTAAGGAAATAAAAATGAACTTTATGGCCATAAAATGTTGCAAACCCTCTCAGAGGCCTAATAAATGGCCAAAATCATTTAAAGAACCCTATTTTTTTGACGATCAATTATTATCCTAGTCACTGTCATGGGCATTTTTGAAATTACACCTTTGTTAACTAGACAATATATATATATATATATAATAATGGATATGATTGAAGGTTAAAATTGTCAATTTGTTCCTCCGGTTAATAGCACCTTCATAAACTTGAATTTTTAATTTAGCAGATAAAGTGATATGGTGTCTAAGTGTAATTAATATTTAATTTTTCTCATATATGTTAAAATGTTGGATTGTGTTAGTTTTATTTAAAATTTTGAAGGCTCAAATTAAAAAAATAACAATTGAAGGACGACATTAAAATCTGAAACAAAGTTGAAGGGACAAAATAATTATTTACCCTTTTCTCTTCTTCAGTTTTTGGAATCAAATGGTAATTTAAGTTGATGAAATGAAATAATCAAATGATGCTGCCCATCCTTTTACAATAGCAATATTTAAATGGGTGACTCTTCACTTGAATTATAGCAATGACCTAGTTGTTAAATGTTAAAAGAGAAATTTAGAACACGGTGTAATCTAGTATTAGAAGACCAAGAACAATATTTAAATGGGTGACTTACTTGAATTATTAGTTTTTTTTTAACCAATACATGTGTAAGTTAAAAAGAAAACCTAAACTACAATATCTAAAATTGATTGGATTGTTATTATTTTCCTTGTGCACTTTATGACTAATGCTTTTGTAGAGATGAGTTGAGCATTAATTAAGTAATTTGCCTTCTGGTTCAGCAATCTTACTATTTTTTTACTATGTATTTGATATAAGTTGATAGAAGATTTACTATAAGCATTGATGATTTAATATTTATGATATAAAAGTTGTAAAAATAAGGGTCCGTAGGTGATTAATATAAAAAAAGAGAGCAAAGAAGGGACAAAGAGAAATGTGGAAGGTGAGAAAGTAAGTTAGAAAAATAAAGAAAATTTTAAAGTCCGTTTGGTAACACTATCAATTTTTATTTTTTGCTGTGTGTTTTTATTTTTTATTTTTGCTGTGTGTTTTTTGTGGTTTGATGATGAGCGTTTATAGGTTATCGTTGTGCCAATAATACTAGACCAATGTTTTTGTAAGAGAAAATACACCCATTTTAGTGTTTTTAGTTTTTTTTTTTCGAATTTTGTAAAAAACTATAAAAAAAAAATTTAAACAAACGCCGTTTTTTGTTTTTTCTGAAAAAAAAAATAAAAAATAAAAACAATAAACGTTACCAAACGAGGCCTTAGTTTTACATAAAAGTTTTATACTGTAACCACTCTTTGTCCTTGAATTGGCATTCAGCGCTTTAGCCATTGGACTGATGTTGACAACACTTATTTTTGGGTCGCATTTGTGGTAACTACAATCACAGAATTGATAATTATGATCTCAGTTGTGGTAACCGTAGCCTGTAGGTCATATTTTTAGTAATTGTTTTCTTATTACCCACCTTGAAGCCAAAACTTCTTTTTCAAAAATTATTATCCAAGGGTTATATGTATATGTGTGTGTATATATATATATTTTATTCAATGACTGAGATTTTGTAAGGTGCGAATACCCCAAATCACTGGTTGGATACCGGAGAGAAATCCTAATGACTTGAGCTTACTATAAATTTTCCTACGTGATACGTTCTATATAAAGTTTACAACCCAGAGGAAAATGCTAAATATAGCAATAATATTTTTAGAATTAACAATAATCATAATTGATGTTTTGTTTTGTGTGTCTCATTTTGTACAGAGATTTTGTACGAATTTTCAATATGTATAGTATTATTCTAACCCAAAAAAGCATAAATCAATACAATTATATCCTTTTTTTAATTTCCTTGAGATTGAGTATGTTAGAATATTTTGACACTCTTTAATTGCAATTTGCAAATGTTGGTATGTTAACCATAGTGTTAATATTATTATCCTATTCAACATTTAGCTCTTGACTCACTAAAGACCTGTTTAGAATTTGTGAAAGGAAAAAAAAAAAAAAAAGAAGAAGAGAAAGAAAGTGAGAGAGAAACGATGGAAAAAGTTATTATTTTGTTCTCTTTGATTTTACAAAACACTAAAAGAAAAGTAGAAGCAAAGTTTTTTCCTCGATTGAAATTTAAATAAAAATAACAATAAAATAACTATTAAAGAAAAAAATTGAATAAAAGTGAGAAGAAGAATAATTTTTCTTATTAGCTTTAAAAAAATTTTTGTACTTTTCAAAATTAATTTTCCTTATTTATTTTTTTTTTCCCCTCAAGTTTCAAACATGCTGCAGTATAAACGTGAGCCGCCGCTGACGTGGGGAGCATGTGACCGCATCATATAAAAGCTCGCGCCACGACTCCACATCTCTCCAACGTTCTCAACCGCTTCACTTCACGTCAAGTCCTCCTCCTCACAACACACTCAGAAACACACTTCTCATATTCACAGTTTCTTCAGCAAATCATCAAACCCTACGACATTCACTGACATTCAAATTCGAATTTGAATTCGAATTTTCGAAATCGTAATAAATCTCAAACCTAATCGAGTCCAAATGCAGCGTAAGGTTCAACCAGTACAGTTCTTCAAGAAGCTCCGATCGACGCTTCCTCGTCGCCAACGAGTGCAGATCTCTCCGATTCTGTGCTCCGGCGCGAAGACATGTCTGATTGCTCTTCCGGTGGATTTGAGTGATTCTTCGCACTTGACGAGAGAGGCTTCGTGCGATTCGAGCAGAGTTTCGGTGAATAAGCCGAGACCTTCTCTGAAGAAGAGAGGTTTTGAGGTTATAAGTAGTTTTGGAGAGAGTGAACAATTGCGCAGAGTTACGAGGTCGTATTCTAGGCAGAGAAAGAACGAGAGGAAAGAGGAGGAGAAGAGAGATATTGGAGATGGCGAAGTGGAGATGTCGGAGTCCTCTTGCGTTGAGTCGTGTTCTGGAGTGGACGCTCGAGAGAGAAGTTCGAATTTGAAGAGAACGCCTAGTCAAGGAGCTGGAAATGCCCAGGAATTTGGAGGAGTTGAAGATTCAACAGTTTTTACGAAATCTGAGGTCTCGAGGGTTCAAAAAATTTCCGGCGAAAATTCCAGGAATATTTTGAAGTCCGGAGGAGAGAAAGCGAAAGGAACCGAGAATTCAATCGAAATTTCGTTCTCAGACAAAGCGAACAAAGACGGTGAAAACAGAGTTTCGAGAGTTGAATTGTTAGGAGTTTCACGATATTATGCTGAGGCGCATTTCCCAGTTTCGAATTCAGAATCGACTATAGAACCGAAACCGAAGTTCAATGCAAACGATTCTGATCTTGCTTGTTCAGAGCATCTCTGTCATGAAGACGTTTCAGATTACTCATCAGCATTTTCTGATCTCCAATCAGAGATTTTCCAGGAAAGTTCAGAACTAGATTTCTCAGACTACACTCCCTCCGTATGGTTCGAATCTGGAAGTGAGTTTTCGGAGCGATCAGTCTGTGATACGAGTCCAACGCCTACGTTCTCATTGTTCCTTCAATACAGTCGACAATTCTGTAAATCAACCTTCCCTTTAGATTCCAAATTCTCTTCACGTTTTGAAGATGAGCACTCTGATGAATTCACAGTAAGTTCTCTCGGAAGTATGTGAATTTGAATCCGTTTGACTACATGATTAAATTAACATGTCTATCTGTGTGTGTTTGTGTGTATTTTTATTTGAATGCATACGTTTAAGTGTTGTGATTTTGATTTTTAGTCGTTGAAGTTCGAAGATGACGATCACGAAAAGAGCTACCAGATGTTCAGAAACAGAGAGAGGAGACAAGTGTATCTACAAGACTACGCGGTGGAATACTGTTCCACGACGGAGTGCGGCGAACTTGTCATACAGCAAAGGCTACAGATGGTCCACTGGATAGTCGAGGTCAGCTGTTCTTGCGCCACGTTGGCCTGTTTACTCTCTATAGTTGCAATTAGTGGTTCTTCAGGTGCACTGAATAATTTTTCTATCGGCTTACGGGACACTTCTCATATCCAGAAAACAATGCCGACACGTGTCATCGTTATAGAGTGTGACGTTTTCTTTGGCCAGTTTTGAACTTTTGATACATGCGGTTGAGTTGTAGGTGTTTTCGTCATTCACGGTGTCAATTTGTACAGTTTGAGGCAGTGAACTAACTGTATCTAGGATTTCGTGCACTGAGGCCGCCAACAAACCATGCGCCGCGAGCGTGAAAACTGGGGTTAGGATATCTGCTTTCACATACACAACAGCTGTTACAATAGGACGGTTAAAATTGTGCATCTGCAAATGATAGGCACTTTACCTCAAAAATGAATGGGATGTTGAGTGGTCCAATGGGCATCTAGAGCTTGTCAAGCTTATTTTGCAAGTCACGCTTACGACATCAAACCTTTTCTGTCATTTGAATGCGTGGTTTTTCGTGACCTCGATTTACCGACTCCCAGCGGAAATGTTTACTTAGCTGAACCATTTGACTTAGCTTCGAAACACCTACACTGCCTTCACCCGATCTCTCGATTTAATAGAACTCACAGGCGGACATAAAGAATTGAATCACACACTTAACTATTCTTGCACATCTGATTGGACAAGCAATACCCCGATACTGTAATTCACTAGGGCATTGGAGAGTAGTACTTTTTGCTTCTTGTTAAAGGGTGGCAGCTAATTTGACATGTTACCCAGCGTAGGTGGCAGCCTTACTCATTATGATAATGATGATTGATGTTTATATTTTCATACCGGTTTCCTTTTATGTTGCTAATGAAACATAAATGGTTTTCTTTCATTTATAGGAGGCAAATTTAGCCATAATTGTGATATTTAGAAGGTTACAGCATAGAATTGCTGCTTGCTTATAATTTTTTTGCTGATCCACTTGTCCGTGGCGCTTTATATAAGCAGCAATCTACAACAAAAGAGCTTCAGAAGGAGACAATGTTCCTAGGTGTTTGCCTGCTGGACCGATTCTTAAGTAAAGGATTCTTCAAAAACAAGAGAGACCTTCAAATTGTTGGAATTGCCTGTCTCGCATTGGCCACCAGGATTGAGGAAAATCAGCCATTCAATAGGTGATAGTTCATTAATAATTTAATTTTTTCTTTCTCTTTGGCTTTCTAGTTCTTATTTATTATCCTTAATAATTTTGCACATATGTATAATAAGGGTATTATATTGTTCAGTTTGATATTGGCATAGCTTGACTTTAGAAGTGCTATAGCAGCAGGGTACATGTGGATCAATCACATTGCACATTAGAACATGTATTGAGTTGGTTGTGATAATTGAAAGACTCATATGATCACTGATTAATTTTTATTTACCTTTGACAATAACATTCGACTGAAATAATTACTATTGAGTCCATGTTGTGGATTCAATCCAGTCTCATCCAGAGGAACAAATCAAGATTCATGTCCGCTGGATGTGGTTGTGAACCTAACAACACAAAAACAGAATAATTTTTTTTAAGTTTGAGTTTAAGCAATGCTTTATGAACTGACTCCCAACACTGACTTCCCATGCCAACCAGGGTAGCTGGTCAATCTTTTCTTCTTTTTTTTTCAAATTAAAACCCTCTTATTTTATTGGATCAATTTCAGGAGTGCCTAACACCGGATAAGTTCTAATAGACTCTAGCAATTGCATAGGAGAGAGGTTCCAATCAAAATATTTTTCCCATGTTATGGAAAGTTCGGCATGCCATACTGTCCCCAGTTATTAAGTACTATGCTTGTGATTTGTGAATTAAACTAGATTGTAACTTTGACATGAATGATTGAATCCAAGTGGTGGACAAAATTTCTGCAGAGTAGTTCTAATCCAGACATTTTCTTTTGCATCTTATAAAAGAGATGGATAGTTACTTTTGGACACTAGTATTATTCATGTATATTATCTTGGATTAAGTTTTTTCTTAACTATTTCTTATTGACACTTTGAGAAATTGGGAAAAGAATTGGGTGAAATGTTACCTCAACGTTGTGAGCTTGTGGAAATGTCTTAACTGGATGATTTGAACATGGAATTGTTCTGCATCATCATCATTACTATTAACATTACATCTGTCCAAGAAATAAAGTACATGGAATTTCCTCTTGCCTAGTTCATTTGGATATAAATCAACTTACTATAATTTTTCTTATGGTTTGTTTCAGTGTGCGACAGAAGACATTCTGCGTAGGGAGCAATGTATACAGCAGAAGTGAAGTCGTGGCCATGGAATGGCTGGTGCAGGAAGTTCTCAACTTCCAGTGCTTGCTGCCCACCATCTACAACTTCATATGGTACGCCTTTTGATCCATTATATCCTCAGGACAAGTGCAATCCGAAGTTGCATTGGACACATGCAAACATGTACTCAGTTGATACTTATGTGTGGCTATTTTGCAAATAATGGGATAGGTTTTATCTGAATGCTGCAAGAGCAAATGAAGAGTTAGAAAAAACTGCAAAATACCTAGCAGTGCTAGCACTTCTGGGTCATGAACAGTTGTGCTACTGGCCCTCAACTGTTGCAGCTGGGCTCGTCATTCTTGCTTCTCTCGCAGCCAACCAAGATGCATCCTGTGACCGTGTCATGAAGGTATATATACAGCACAGAATTATGTAAAATTGAACTATGGGTCCACTGCCCATAGACTCGGTGTGTTTTGATATACCATGAAATGAAATCATTGAGATATGTTTGCAAATTGCAAAGCATTTCAAATGGTTCCTTTATTTTCCGTGGCATTTGAAACAAGTCTGAGTGTGATGAATAAATTGAGTTATTTCATTTGGCAATTTTGTGATTTTGCATTGACAGACTCATGTCAGAACAAAGGAGGATGATCTGCCTCGATGCATAAAGGTACAGAACAAAATCTTTCATAGATTCCATCAATCGTGTAGTGTTCTTGTTCTGCAATTCTCTCCTTTTAAGTCGGTATTCAGATTCAAGGTGGCAACAACTTGATTCATACATTTAGTGGGCCATCAGTAAAATTCCACTATTATTTTTTTTTTTGTGTTTATTTTTTCTCCTGGTTATCTTTTGTAGCTAACAAAAAGATCCGTGATAATATTGTTTGTCGCAGAGCCTAGAGTGGTTGGTGAAGTACGCATGCTAGCAACCCATGGAGAGTGTGAAAAATATGTTGTTCGTTCTCTGAAGCATTACTTCTCACTCGCTGTAAAGACTAGGGGGGTAAGTAGAAGAAGGCAATTTTCTTTACTTGGAACAGTAAGGTAACACAAATTCTATCTCCTCCTCAATGTGACAGTTAAATGACCCTTCTTGTGAACTGTCCATAGAAGAAAAGACAATCTGTAGACGGCATTTGTACCTCCTGTTCACAGCAGTCTGAAGCCCCAAGCAATTGCCTCGCCTTTTTCACGTAAGCTAGTTAGTCAAAAAATGTCTTGAGCAGTACAAGAATTAAAATGTTCTGTCTCTATCATCTCATTAGTGAGGTGACGACTGAGGTTATCATACACTTTTAAATCATAAGAGTAGCGATATTCATATAATAGCATTGAAGCATCAAGGCTTTGGAATGAAGTAACCATCTGAAACATAGTAACAAGCTTCTGACCCTATTGGATGCATTTATTGGTGCAAATGCTATAAGCAGGGTCTCCTGAAGCCACTTCAAGCCTAGTTTCATTCCCCTTATAAAGACAAAAAGCTCCTGCATTTGAGGCTAGGTTCAGCAAGAAAGAAACAAGAACGTACGAGATGTTCGATGAATGGTGAGCTGGAAATGGAATGGATTAATTCCTGCATAAACCAGTCTTTTGTTGTCTTTGAGGTCAGAGAATCAGATGTCCCTTGAAGTGCATATCATATGCTTCTTCTAAACTCTTATGTCTCCTTCCAAATTCACTAACTCCACACAAGTCTTTCAACTATCGTCCATTAGTAGGAACACCATCACCTCTATCCCTGGTTGGTGTATCCACTCATCGTCTCACTTTCAGTTGGTCTCACTTTCTTATCATAATTATCGGAAAAAGTTTGGGGAGGTGTGATTCCACAAAAGCGCGTTTCAGATGACACTACGAAGCTCTTTTAAAATTTTGGAAAATATTTCGTATACCTTTGGGAAACTCTTTGGATATTTTTGAAATAATAGGGATGAAAACTCAGATATACTAACAGTTCGTTTGGAACCCGAATTTTTTATGGAAAAAATAAAGGAAAAGAAAAAAGTGAAGGAAAAGTGAGCAAAATAAAAGAGTATTTTTGTTCTATTTTCCTTCACGTTTTCTTTTTCCTTTACTTTTTTCATCGAAAATCCGGATTCTAAACGAAGCGTAAGAAAAAATTGACAAAAAATTTTGTAGAAATTATATAGAAACTTTGAAGTATACATTTTTCAAACATTGTTTTTCTAAAGTTTCAATGTCCTCATTATACTTTATTAAGTATATATTGAAGTATTCATCTAGGGTTCTACTAAGTTTTGCTAAAGTACTCTCTCAAAAGTAAGGATGAAAAAGAGAGTTTGGGTCCATCTTATTTCTGCATGACAAGTACCGACCACTATCTTCTTTGACTGAGCATATTCAACTACTATCTTTGCATCTCGAATAAATGGAGGGAAAGGAACAAAGAAAAGAAAAATATAAGAACAAAATAAAGTGAAAGAAATAAAAGGTACACTTCTCTTTTATTCGTTTGGGTTACAAAGTTGAAAACAAAATGATATTTGATTACCCCATAAAAAATGATTTGTACGAGAACTTTTAGTTTTATTTTTCCTTGACAAATTCAATATTGAAGAATAGCATCAGTGAAATGTTAGGTTTCCTCCGTTTCAATTCAGACCCTTTCTAATATTTTTCTTTGTAACTACTAGTGGCAATCAACCTCCATTCATCGAGGACAACAGAAATTTTAAAACTTTTAGGCACTTAATAGGGATATCAAAGAGCAAGACTCTGCTGATCCATATCAAACAAGTCACTTATGCGAATGAAACAGATTATGGAAAATTGGTGCCATTCTTCTACTTGTCTGCATCGGCTAGAATGGAGAAAACAAGTAAAGCTATATCTTTCAACAAATAAGTTTTGGATGAAACAATGAAAAGGGTAATAAAACTATCACAACTGACTTTAGTATTTGAAGCCTTTTAAGGATAGGATGGTAATTTTAAACAAACTTAACTTACTACGAGTGTTTTTCAGTTAATCAGAATAATAGGGTTAGTGAGAACAATAAGGTTAGTGAGAACAACGAGGTTAGAGGGAGTTTACACCTGCCTCCACTTGTAGTCACTTCAAAGTTTTAATTGGGATACATTTGAATTGAGATCAAGCTCCTTTTCATAGGTAGCTGAAAGAATAATATATTTCTGTATGGAAACGAGATAAGCAAACAGGACCAAAAGAATGCCAGTTGGAAAATCCTGACTTAAATGGTACGACAAAGAAGCATTATACATAAGATACAATCATCCACCAGTTGACAGTGCAAGTGATTGGGGTCCGAGTCCCGCGAGGGACAGCCCGTCTTCACTAACTACTAATTAATGCACTAATATGATATTGTACCTGCTTTTTCCCGCGTACTAAAAAAAAGAAAAAAAAAAAAAAACAATCCTGGTGTTAAAGCATAGAGAAGTGAAGCAAACCTTTTTGCTCCCTAGAAATCATACAGCAAAATGAAAAGGAATCCAAGTTTACAGAACAAGGGAAAAAAAAGAGAAATGGAATGCTTAATCATTTGATTGCAAACTTATTGTCATCGGCTGAAGTTGCAGGGATCACCGGAGGCTCTCCAACTGAAGATTTGTCAATATGAACCTGAGCAATGTCGTTGTTTACAATAGCTGGTCTCTCCTTGTAAAGAATCTCCTCCTTTCCCTCCTCGGCCTTCTCAACCTTCTCCTTGGTCATAGTGCTCACATCCTCAGCTGCCTTTGCAACCACAGTGAATGCACTTGTAAGCCATGAAGCTCCCGTTGATACGTACGGATTACTCATGATTGCAGATCCGGCACTGCTAGCCTTCTGCTCAGCAGCTGCTAAGGCAGATTTTGTCTTTTCAGACACTTGGAACCGCTCACCCATCTCTCTCACCTTCTCATTTACCACAGCAGTCCCTATGCTTAACTTCTCAGTAAGACCAATCTTGCGGTCAATGGAAGCAACTGTAGCAGAGGCATTTGATATCAAGTGGTGCTGCTCATCCAAAGATTTTGCCTTATTGAGGGCATCCTTTCCTAAGATGAAGCCCTTGGCAAGCATGGTGCTCACCACGTCTTCAGCCTTTTGAACAGCTGAACCGGCGGCAGTTGGCTTTGTCTCCTTCTACAGGGAAAGGAAAAAAATAAAAAAGAAAAATAAAAAAAAATTCAAGCCATATACATAGAGGATCTTGCATGATGGATGCATGACACATGCACAAGTACTGAAAGAAACTTACCTTCTTTCTTTTTGTTTTTCCTTTTTCCTTCTGTTTTTCCAAATGATAGGTAATACATGTGAACAGAATCAAAATTTCTGCCCTTTTTATTTAACTTCTTCCATTTAAAAGAAAATGTACATACTGCACAAGAAAACCAGGACCTAGAAGAAAGGTATCATGTTTCCTGAGGTGACCAAGCTCAATGCGTCCCAACATTTCTTGTCATGAGGTGCAACCAAAGCGTGGTGGTCCTATAGATGTCTTTGGTCCACTTTTAAATTTATTGAATAACATATTTCATTTGGTTAACAGAACAGGAACATTTATAAAGACCAATTACTTTTCAATTAGTTTGCCTCACAGAAATACGAATAGTTGTTAATGCATTATTTCCTTTATACACATGGAGTGCTCCAGCTGATATGCATCTTTATTTTAATAATTTAGTACATCTAATTAATGGACTTTATTAGATTGTTTTAGAAACTAAAATCTGCATCGCCCAAAATGTATTTTTGAAAAACAGAGGGGGTTATTTTTGTGGAGTTGTTTCATTCTAGTGTAAAATGAATGATTGCAAGTATACATTTTAAATAGATGGTCATGTTTGGGTTGACTTTCTTAATCCCCAAAAGGTGTATATCAAGAGTTGTGCCCTTTTGTTAGAATAACAATGATGTGTATTTCAATGCATCTTTGCAGAAAATTTAATCTGTTTTCTTTAAACATATATTTTTATAATGATAATGCTCTTTATCAATTCACCTGGTTTCATCTATTTATCACTTTCAAAGTTTTCTAGACTGTGTTCTTCACCGATTAATACATCCAAGAGTTTGACCTGTTCCTTGTTGCCATTGCAATCCATCTGTAGGTTTTTGACTATCAAGACCTAAATTAAAAAAAATAGGCAGCCTAGTGCACGAGGCTCTCACCACTTTGGGGTCTAAGGAGTGTAAGATTTATGCAGTCTCACCTCCACGTGGCCAGTGGTTGTCACCTGAATGGGTTGGCAAAACTGTTACAAAGTATTAAAAAAAATCTCTTCACCATTTTTGTTTAATTATTCCTACTTTGCCTTGTTGTTTGAGCAAACATATTTAGCTAGGTCAATTTGAATATCAACGAAGCACTATAATTCTTCTTATCATTACTTAAAAGCTATGTTACCTAGACTTGGTTAGGGATGTTGGATGTGGATACTTGTCCGATATTCGAATTCATCTAATTCTCATGTCCAAGGACATTCTTACACGGCTAGATTTCTTATTTTTTAATTACTTCTTTTGTTTTTTTTTTGAGGTAAAATGACATTTACAACCTAAAATAACATTTCATGCATAAAATGGAAGTCCTATGATTAGATTTATAGTAAACTCAACTCGTAATATATACTTGTTAGATGTATATTCAACTAGCCATATTAGACACACATCACATACACTTATCCGAGTGTTGAGTGTTCAACTCAGATATTTCACAAATTTAGAAGAGTCCAGGTGACATAACTTAAAAGTAAAACAACATTAAAAATTGAATGGACTGTGTGTATAAATATATATTTGATTGGAAGTGTCTTGTATCCTTCAAGAATGAGTTAAGTGAATTTTGAGTTCTCAAAAATTACAATCTGGGCCTCAGGATCAGCCTACCAGGTAAGTAGCTCTATGACAGATTTACCCAGCATTAGCCCATTCAACTTCCTTTACCTTCCCATTATCTAACAATTTTTGGAATGGAAAGGACAAGACCTAATATATATATATATAATGTAGCATTTTAGACAGCTCTTTAGAAACGGTTGCAGAAGAATGATTTTTTAACAGCCATGACACTTACAGGGGTTAAAGGAGGAGCATCAGGAGGCAGCTGGTAATTCTCAACGGGTGTTATAGAGACTGAAAGATCAGCTATTGTGGATCCCTGCATCAAAAAGACCAAATGAAAAAAGAAAAAAGTTAAGAGGAAAATTTTGAAATAGTACATTATTTGCTTTAAAAATTATTCTGATGAATAGGGAAACTTGCACATCCAAGCTTCCCTTAAGGAGGCTTAAAGAATTGTTTGTGGTGAGACTTCATGATGAGCCCCTAATTGATAATAGTTTCTATATATAGAACTAAAGTTTTGTTATCTTCTTTTCTTTCTGTTTTTTTTTTGTTTCCTTTTCTCAATTTATCTTTATAAAGCTAAATATTTTGGCCATTTTCCAATTTTACAAAAACTAAGGCTTATGCTTCATGCATTAGGACTTCATGCCTTCCCCAATACACATGATTCCTAGAACAATGTGCAGAAACATATGAGAACAAAAATACTGAAAAATTGAGATCATGACTTATATAGAAAATCAATTAACATACTGTCAAAAGCATAGCTGTATCTGCTCCCTGTGTATCCTTGAAGGTGATGTATGCAAACTGAGACGTTTCACTTTCCCTGCAGAATGTACCACAAACTCTATTGAACATGATTATGCATGAAATCTAACACTAGGCATGTCAAGAGGGCTGACCTTCGCATTTCAACATATTGGATATCACCAGAAAAAGAGAAGAATTCCTTAATATCACTCTCAGAGGCAGCAAGTGAGATATTACTGATTTTAAGTGTTCTTATCTGTTAATAAGAGGGAAAGAATGGATTAGTACATGCATTATACTACTAAGCAATTGTGATAGCAGAAAGGAAATCTTCAAATGATCTTGCAATAACTGGTTAAACTGGCAAATAATAAATTCGCACAAGATAGAATCTCAATCACTTCAACAAAGTCCAAAATTCTGTATTCATCAACCAGGTGACATCAAAATAGTTGCAAAGCCATTTTCTTTGACTAGGATAGTTGTTATTAATGTTGTTATATAACAACTACCACGGCAACTATTATTAATGTTGTTGTTATTGAAGAGATGCAAATACTAATATCTGAACATAGGAATTTGCAGGCAATGTTGTGCTCATTCCTACAGATACACAGTTCATGAATAAAAAGTAGTTCTTATAAGCACCAACTCGCGATAGTTTTAGTAACTATTTTCCTCACATCTGAGACATTGATTGTCCAGTTTGGTGTACTGATTGGTGGGGCATCTGCTCCAATCCTTGAATCAGTATGGTCCATGGGGTCCTGCATGTCATGTAACTAATTAGGTGCTTCTCAGAGAAAAAAATAAAACAAAAGTGCACAAACTTACATTTAAGTGACATGATAGAAAGTGGATACACGATTCACATTAAGATTCTGAACCTAGCATACTTAAAAAATGAGACAAAGGCAAACGAAAGGGCAAATAAACATGATAGATTACAAGGCTTAGTACTTACTGCCGTGATGCGCCAAGGCTAACTGAAATTTCATTTTGAAGGATAAACCCAAGTGACAAAGCCAATAAAGTAGCATATAAGGTTGAACACTTCAATGAGTTATCAAAAAAAGAAAAGATAGAATACATCAACAAGCTAGGTGTTATATGATCAGGCCTATGAAAAGTCATTGATCATAATAAGTTGATAGTCTTAATTTTATAATAGTGATGAAGTACATATAGCCAGATCAAGAACTTGAATATAAAGCGAATGTTCTATGGTTTCTAATTTTCTATATTCATTCTAAAACCACATCCTGTACATGGGGAATGAAACCAAATCCCCTTATCCTTTGCAGGAGGTTATTGCATCCCCAAAGTTCTCCCAATTGTTGATAAATGCAAATAGCATCCAAAAGGGAAAGAGTTTGGGAGAAGAAATCCAAGAGAGGAGACTAACAAGAAGAATCCTTTGTTGGTTTCCATAAGGCACAAACTAATGGAGTGGAGTTAAGGCAAACCAATTGGTGAAATCTTATAATAAGGACACAATAACATTCTTAAGCATGGAACGGTGGACTTGGATCCAAAAGAACTTGCTTTGAAGGGGCAGAGGACCTTGTGAGCTAGTATATCTACTTCGTAATTTTTATAGTAATTATGATGTGGTGTCTAAGGCGTCAAGAATTTTGTGAGGTTACAAGTCTTCAGTATATGAAGTTCTTGGTCGAAAGTTATGAAAAAGCTACATTCACTAGGTACCAATGCCAGCGATCCTTTATATAATCCTTATCAATGATGCCCACAAGCAGAAAGAATTTGCTACAAGATCCTGATTAAAAAAGATTAACAAACAGAAACATGCTAAAAGCATGTCTGGCCCACACAATGGAATGAATCCAACACATGAGAGCAAGAATTCAGCAATTTTCGGAGGATATGCCGTCCAGTTTCCCAATGTACTAGTAGATATTACTGGATCAGTAAACTATTGAATAACCCTATGATAGGGAGCTGTTGGTGCAACTGTAGAAATTTTTGGAAGTCTACAGAAAGGATAGGAAAGCAAGTTCAGAGGAGAAAGAAGGATGTTTCAGTGGACCAAATCTTAATCTGGCACATGTTTAGATGATAATAGTGCCCACTTGGAACTTTGTATACTCAAGTTTTGGCCGTGGTCTTATTTAATGTTTATTATAGGCTTCTTTTGCTGCTACTTTAATATCTTGCTATGCTTTGAAAGAGTCAAAAGTTGCCTTGTTCAAGTGGGTCACAGAATACGAGTTTACGAAAGAGAGTTCATATCTTCCAATGAAGTTAAGTAACACTTGGAACTCCAACTTGAAGAAAGAGGTTTTGCTAGTGCAAAACTAATCGTGTGAATGCATGGCATGTACTCTCTTCACCTGAAGCCCATGGAAACCCCAAATGGCAGCATGGTTATATCATACGAGTCCAAGAGAACAATTATTGATTAATGTTTTGTATTGTGTATACTCCCATACTGATTAAACCAACCATTTTAGAATTTGTTCTATTAAGCTCAAAGGAAATCACTTTCAATACATTTTCATGGTTCTTTTTGTTCCCATCAACTTTTAATTAAATCAACTTTTTCATTTTACATTTTTACTGTTGAATATTATTTTTCCCCATAAATGTAGGTTTTATTGTACAGCACCACCTTAAGAACAACTAAAACACAGGCCCAAATACTTCACAAAACACCGTCGAAACTTGTCGGTATCATCAAATTTGCAGATGGAAAAAATAACTCCAATTTGATAAGAAAGAATGAATGGACAACCAGAAAGATAAAGGTCACGAAATAAAGACACAATCCACAAGTCATACACCAAAAAAAGAAATGGAAAAGGTCCCATAACCTAAACAAGATTGCAGAAGTCCCAGAACTGTCGAAATAGTTTTAACCATGAGGGACAATGACACCAAAGTAATGGATTGTCAAGTCAATAGCAACATTTTTTTACAAGAATTCACCATTAGCCCTTAATTCTTCATGCAGAGCACATTTTGATTCTCATGGAAAGCTTTACAGACATCTCCACAATCGACCAAAGTATCTGATTCAATGAAAGCAATTCATGAAATGGACATGGGTTTTACAGAAGCAATGGATCTAAGGGCCTATCATCAAATTTATGAAAATCAAGGAGACAAAGAGGCCAATGCCAAGACGAAGACTTACCGACATTTGAAGATTGCCCAAAGATTTCGCAGAATTAGAAGCCCGATGCTTTGAAACTGAGACAAATGATTGACTTGACTCAAGAGAGAGAGAGGAAGGGATTTTTGGGTAATGGAATCAGGAAATGGAATGCGTTAATGAGAGAGAGAGAGAGAGATGTCTGGTAACTCTGTAACTGATTTCATGTCGACAGGTATTCAACTTCACGAGAAGTTCGCGCGCCCCTACAATGGCCACAACCCCCTTTGTCTGGTCTGCGTTTGGAATGGAGAAATTTTTAGCTGCCACTCGCATTTACATGTAAGTTTAAGATAAAAGTGCTGCATTCAATTTCTTTTTTTTTTTTTTTTTAAATTTTCCTTTGTTTGGTTGATAGGAAAGAAAGAAAGTAGGAATGTAGGAAAAGGAAATTAAAACCCCTATAAACACCAACAAAGATAGTCCAACTGTCAGAGAATTCAACTAGGAGACGATCAAAAAATTTAAGAGTTCGTTTGGTAGAATTTATTTTAAGTTTTTTTTTTTTTTTAAATTTATAAACTGAAAAAAACCTCTATAAACACCCACAGGGATAGTATAACCGTAAGAGAATTCAAATATGAGATGACTCAAAAATTAAAAGGTCTGTTTGCTAAAATTTATTTTAAACTATTTTTATTTCATCTTTTTGGCTTATAGATTAAAAAGTTAATTTTTTTTCTTTTATATGATAAAAATGAGCAAAAAAAGTTTAAAAAAGAGAGAAAAATTTTACCCTTTGTAATTTATTACCACTAAGTACTCAGTATTACCTGACCATTAAATTTTTTTCCCCGACTCTCGAGCTTAATCCATATCTATCATTTGCCGGTGATTTTTTGTCATTAAAAAAAAAAAACCCTTTGTAATTTGAGGAAAAAAAATTTCTTACTTTTTTCATTTATATTAAACAAGAGGGTGTCACACGGGACGCCTTTGGCTCATATGCATTGCATGTAATCAAACTTTTAGAAAAGTGACAAGGACGAGAGACAAAATGGGAAAAGAAAGAGAGAGAAAAGACGAAAGGAAAGAGAAAAATCTGAGAAAATTCAACTAGTATTCAACAAGTTGCTGGGAAATTGTTGATTACCTTAAATATTAGAAATTAACTATTATTTTGTTCTTTCAATTTTATCTTAGATTTTAATGTCATCTTTAACCTTAATTTTTTCTATTAAAACTTGTAACTTTTAAAAGGATATCAATGTGGTTAAATATTTTTAAATAGATAAAGGAATTAAAAAATAATTACACTTTGTCTCTTTAAACTATGACTTAATATCACTTCACCTCATTAAATTAAAAAGTGTTACATTTTTACATCAATAAATTTTAAAATTAGGGCTTGTTTGGTCAAATTCTATTTTAGACTCTGAGTCAAAGAGAAAAGATAATTTCATGACTATGAAATTTTTTTATTAAAAATTAAAATGCCTAAGAAAATTGTCAAAATCATTCATAAAATCTTACATTTGTTGACGACAAATTATTGGCCCTATGAATATCAAGAATATTTTTTAAACTACACATTTGTTAACTAGAGATAATAAAATAAAATAAAATAAAAAATGCTACAAATGTTTTTTTTTTTTTTTTGTGTTAACGGTGATAATATCATATAAAATTCTAATCGTTCAGGGATAAAAATGTAACGATTTTTAATTTAGCAAACAAAATGAAACTAAATCATAGTTGAGAGGGTCAAAGTCTAAGTAATCTTAATTTTTTTTGCACTTATTTTAAAATGTTATACCACATTGATTTACTTTTAAAAGTTATAGGCCTTAAATAGAATAAAAGTTAAGAGATGATATTAAAATCTGAATCAAAGTTTGAGGGACAAAATAATTGTTAACCTGACTTAAAATTTCAAATCTACTCACACTTTTTTGTTTTTAAAAATTATGAAATGACATGAAGAAGAATAATAAAAATTTGGTACGAGAGAACCACTCTCAAAGTTGGAGGGATGCTTCACTTTCTAATAGTAATAGATTGACTCGAGGATACCTCGCCTACTGTACTCGCATGCATTTGATTAAATATCTTAAAACAATTGTAGAGACAAGGAAAACAAAGAAAAATAGATGTGGTTGGCACTAAAAAAAATGTTATTTCTAACCAATATCTAAACTATGATCTCATAAAAAAAATTTTAAAATCTTTTTTGGTTTGGAAATGCTATTCTTCAACCATTTTCCAATACCAAATTTCATCAAAATTATTTTCCAAAATGTGAAAGTTGAGAAATGATATTTCCAAAACCATTATGTAAATTCGAATTTTTTTTAAACTTTTATTGTTTGAAAAAGTCTAAAGGCTGTTGAAATGCAAAAATAAAAAAACTTCAGTAAGTAATTGGACCCCTGAACTCGGACCCAGTACAACTTGGACCCATGAATACACTTAAGCAACTTGGACTAGAGTAATGTGGACCAATGCCCTTCCGACTCAACAAGATTCGGACCAAGGGACAACGCCGAGTCGAACAATGGATTTCATAAAAATAGAACACATTTAAAATTGCAGGCCCATAACCTTAAACCTTTTCAAAAAATATTGAATAAAACATTTTTTTACAAAATTTCTGAAATGATTTAATGAAATCACTGTTCATGATAGTTCCAAAGCCAAAAAATTGATACTTGTTATGAAAATAGTAAAATCACTGTTCATAGACTATTTTTTCAACCATAACGTAAGCAATGACGTCTTTTTCTCATTACTGTGTGTTTTCTTTGTTTATAAATAGAGTCGGAGAAATAGAGCAGAAGAAGAGAGAGAATAGGAAAAAAAAAAAAAAAGAGAGAAAGAAAATGAGAGAGAATAAAAAAGAGAAAAAATTAAAGAGTGTAGGAAAAATATTTCAGTTTAAGTTGTATTTTAAATTTTATTCTATGATAAAAATAAAATATTAGATGATCAAGAAGATCTAATCTTCTTAGGTGGTTAGAAAGATCTATCCCTAATAGTTCTAGAAGAACTATCTAACTATTATTTTATAGTTCCAGAATAACTAATTTTATTATATACTATGTTTGTTTATTTTGCTTATTTTATGTTCATTTAGTTTTATAATACGTTACTAACACAAAGCTCTAAGTGCTCGTAAAAAATATAATTGTATTTTTCTGTACGTCAGGTAGTTACTTCTTTTTATGTATAATTTATCTTTATTTTGAATTCTTTACTGATTACTCAATTGGCATGAATAGTATGAACAGTAGTTGAAACTATTGAGATGAATATTGTTTATTTTGAAACTTTATTGATTTATTTCTCTTAAATCTTGAATTTTTTGCCTATGATATTTACAGATGTAAAATCCTTATTTCAATAGCTTTTTTTATAGACATGTGACTTGACTATATTTTGATATTTAAATTGAAAGTAATAATGTAGACAAAAACAATAATATTATATATATATATCGAATGAATTGTGCAGTAATAATACTATACATCAATAGTACTCTTACTATTTATAATTTATAATTGATTACTATTGAACAATAATTTTACGATTTATAAATAGTGATTGCATAGTAATTATATAATAAATAATATTTAATGAATAGTACGTTGCACAATACTTTTTAAAGTTCTATAAATTGTCATAATACTCACTTAATATTAATATGTTTGGTAAAAGTTTTACATGATCATTAATTTATGCTTGTTAGATTTTCTTATATATATTGCTTTAGAAATACAATTAAATAAAAAAATTAAGCATTTCTGTAGAATGCTCATTAAGACCTGGACGCCGTTTATTTCATTATTATTACTTTATAAAGTCACCTTCTCACTTGGATCACTTGGTACTACTTTAATTTATGTTGCTGTTATTATACTTATTATGACCACTGTTTATTTTGGTTTGTCATTGTATTATCATTGAATTTTTGTAAAAATAAAAATATGAGTACTGGAAGAACGTAATTTTAAAAAATTTTATTATTATTAAATGCACTTGGAGTTGCATGATTATCAATAAATACACTTGGACTTGCAAGATTATGGTTGAATGCACTTGAAGTTGCGAGATAATGATTTAGTGCACCTGAAGTTATAATATTTTACAAGGAGGTAGTATAATGTTGCCAAATAAAAGAATGAGTATAATTTTATTATTCAAATTAGCTCACAATGAAAATGATGTGGAATAAATCTTCCTGATAAAAATATGATAGAAAAATATATTTATATTTTATGCCTCGAACATACTCCAACAATAGTAATATCGAGAGTATTAATTCAAAAAAATATTCTAAAATAATATATTGTATTCCAATGACACATCGTGTAAATAGAATAAAAAATATAGGTAAATAGTAAAATAAATTAGTTAGTATTCATATATACTATTTACAGTACGATTTATGAAGTCCCATACTATTTTTGTTTTGTCTCTCATTTTCTTTTTATTTTTTCATTAGTGTTATATTATTTTTCTAAAAATAATGAAATTTATAATTTGTATCCATTTCTGAAGTGATTAGTGAATGATATGGAACAAGCGTGGTGGAGTTCATTAAATCGAGTATTATAATTAACTAATATATTTGACTAATTTTGTATCATTCCCTCAAGTGAATGGAATTTGATTTTATGATCATGGACATTATCACAGTTGTGATTGTAACATAATAATTTTTGAAATTATAAAAATATCCTGAAATTTGTAAATGCCACTAGAAGTGGAATAATGTAAGTAAAATAAAAAGAAAAATGTTTGCTGAATAAACCTTCCAAAAATTACGAAGATGTTTCATTGGTCACGTACCTATAGTACGATAATTAAATATTCAATAGATTTCTATGGTAGAAATATTTTGACAATAAAACATTATATATATTTTGTATATGAAGGCATGGATCATACTAATACTTTAATTATTACAAATATGAATGAAGAAGATAATAACTATTTAAGATGGACATTTTTATATTTTCAAAATAAAAAATAAAAAATTAGTCTAAAATTATTGGTAAAATTAGAACTTTTTGAAAATTTGAGGGGGTAAATTGAAAATTATTTCTAAAATTGTGAGAAAAATAGACGACTTTTCAAACTTGGAGGGTATCGCGCCCAGATTTTTCGCACTCGAGGAATACTCACCCAAGCGGAAAAAATGTTGTACTCTCTCGTTAGAACTCACTCTCCTAGAAGAATGAGCGCGACTAGGTTTGAATTGAAAATTTGATTTGAATAAAGGGATTTTGAAAAAGATTCGGAGTCGCCATCTAACTTGATTAAGGTGAGTTAGATCACCTAAAAATTAAGAATAATCCGAAGACTATACTTAGGATTTTTGAAAAACGATTTTGAAAATATCTCCTCAAGAGAGGATTTTTAAGAAAACAGGTTGTTTGGCAACCTTCGGAAAACATTTAGCCCTTTTTTGAAAAATAACTCCGTTTGGTCTTTGAAAACAGTGATCTTAGGTTCGGAGGTTGGTTACATGTAGGGAAGACGCACTAAGCTATCACCCTACCCCGCCCTTTCGGTACCTATATGTCAATCTACACAAGATTCACCTATGAGAGTCTTTAACTAACTATGATTCAATCCTATCTACTTTGAAAAACAATACTTGAAAATTAACATGATGCATGGGATGCAAGTGTAAGGAAAGAGAATTGATTTAGAAAAGAGATTTGAAAAGAAGTTAATTTAATTTGAAAAAAGATTTGAAGAGATAGAATTGAAATTGGAAAGTTTGAAATTTGAAAGTAGAAATTTAAAAATAGAAATTTTGAAAATAGAAATTTTGAAATTGAAATTTTAGATTTGAAAAGATTTTGGAAACCGCACGCATGAGGGTGGAATTGAAAGTTTGAAAAGTATTATGACCGCACCTATGAAGGTTGCCTACGTATCCCTTTGGGGGAATCAGGTCAGTCGTAGTTCGGACCGGAGTCCGATTGAAAAGAGAAGAATTGATTTGAAGAAGGAGATTGAACTGGAAATTGAATTGGGAGATTGAGAGATTGAACTTTGAATAAATGATTGAAAATTGGAACTTGGAATTGAAAAAATTGAATTTTGATTTGAAAAGAGATTTTGGAAGAGGGATTTAGACTTATTTTGGAAAGATAGAGGTTTAGGAAACCTACACTTAGGAAAGATTCGACTTGACTTGGAAAGTTTAGGAGATTAGGAAAGATTGGACTAAGGAAATGTTTGAATTAGGAAATGTTCAAGTTAGGGAAGTGTCATTTTAAGAAAGTTTCATTTTTGGAAAGTTTTGAGATTAGGAAAGTTTTGAATTAAGAAAGTTTCAACTTAGGAAAGCGTTGTTTTAGGAAAGTTTCGAATTAGGAAAGTTTTAGGTTTAGGAAAGTTTTCACTTTAAGAAAGTTTTGAAATAGGAAGGTATTGAATTTAGAAATGTTTTTGAATTAGGAAAAGTTTAGTTTAAGAAAGGCTTAGAATTTAGAAAGTTTCAAGTTAAGAAAGTTTTGAATTTTGTAATGTTTTGAAAAAGGAAAATTTTGAATTTGGAAAGCTTTGAAAACAAGGAAGTTTTGAAAATAAGAAAGTTTCGTTTTAGGAAAGGTTTGAAAAAAAGAAAGTTTTCAGTTTAGGAAATGTTTGAATTAAGAAAGTTTCAACTTAAGAAAGTCTTAAATTAAACGAGTTTTGAGTTTAGAAAAGTCTTAGATTTGGAAAGATTTGAAGTTTAAGAGAGATTTGAAAGCTTGGATTTGAAAAAGATTTTGAAAAGGGGTAGAATTAGGAAATGGTTAAATTAGGAAAGATTTGAAAGTTGAATTTTAAAGCTTAGGAAAGATTTTTATGTTCAAGTTTTTGGAAACTTAAGATTTAGGAAAGTGAAGGATTAGGAATGATTTGAATTAGGAAAGAGTTGGATTTTAAAATTTAAGGAAAGATTTAAAGTTTAAACTTAGGATACTTGTGGTTTAGGAAGGAATTGAATTAAGAAAGGTTTGGATTAGGAAGGGATTGAATTTGGTTTCTAAAAGAGAAAGGTTGGATTTTGTTTCCAAAAACGGAGGACGGGATCTAGTTTCCTAAACGGGGAGATTGGATTTGGTTTCCTAAAGGGGAGACAGGATTTGGGAGGGATTTGGAAAGGGAGATTCTAAAAACCCTAGATTTGGAAAATTATAGTTTTGACATAGAAAATAGGTTTTTGAAACATGTATAGTTTGGACGTAGAAAACAAAAGATTTTGGAAACCTAGGTTTGGGGCAAAGTTTGAAAACCATGTTTTTGGGAAGAAAATTTAGGGTTTCCTAATTGTGGGTTCTAGGGCTTGGCTTGGGCTCTAAGGAAAAGGGATTTTAGAAAGTGCGTTTTTGGAAACGAAGGTTTTCTAGAAAGGAATCCTAGGGAGGAACTTTTGGAAAGTGAATTTGAAGAGGGAGTTTTTGAAAAAAGATTTTAAAGAGAAGGAGTTTTGAAAAGTGCGTTTTTAGAAACGTAGATTTTGGAAAGAAGATCCTAGAGGAGAGTTTCTATAAGGAAAATTTTGGAAAGAGAGTTTTTTGGAAAGATTTTTAGGGAGCGTTTTTGGAAAGTGAATTTTTAAGAGAGAGAGTTTTGGAAAGGAGTTGAAAAAAAAAGGGTTTTGAAAAATAGATTTTGGAGGGGAGTTTTTGAAAACAATTTTGGAGAGAAGAGTTTTAGAAAAGTATGTTGGAAAAGAGATTTTTTTAGGAAGAGATTTTTGAAGAGAGAGTTTTTGGAAAGTATAAAAACATATCACTTTCCTAAAGCGATTCTAGCCATAAGAGGACTAGAACCACTTTAAGAAAGTGGTTTTGAAAACAAGGTTTGAAAATATAGACCAAAAGGTCACTTTTAATATAACACTTTCCTAAAGCAACCCTAGTCATGGAAAAGCTAGAATCACCTTAGAATTATGGTTTTGAAAACAAGTTTTTGAAAAAGAGATTTTGATGCAGTTTTGAAAACAAGTTTGAAAACGATTTTGAAAACAACTTTGAAAACGAATTTTGGAAGATGCAAGATTATGATATGCACAATGCAATTTGGGGTCGTGAACATACAAGGTTAAGGCTTCACCACATAATCAAGGGGGCCGAACCCACGTGGTCTTTGGTTAGACTAGAAGAAAGCCCCCGACACGGTGACTCTCCAATAGCCCAATCCTACACATGGACCGGGAATTCCATTGTTTCAAGCAAGCAAAGAAAGGGGGGAAAGAGATGGGGGATTAAAATAGAAAAAACCCAAGTGGGTTGGAGAGAGAAGAGAGAGGGGGGAAATGCAGAAAATTAAACAAAAAGCCTACAGTATGTCTTCTTTATTTTGCTCGTCGCGCTGTCTTCGGTCTTCGGTCTTTGTCTTGATCTTCACCTTCAGTCTTTAGGAGTTGTCTTCAAGCTTTGGATGACAGCTCTTCAAGTCTTCAAAGGATGGTTGAAGGCTAGTGTATGAGTGTATGGGGGTGTGTATGAGCTAGGGTTTGTATATGGTGGCTAGGATTTAGTGTAAGGTGGCTAGGGTTTGGAGAACCTAAGGAAACTAGGGTTTTTGGAGGTGCTCGAGCTCTGTATATCGAAATATAGGATTCTTAGGTTAAGTTTGTAGACCCCTTTCACGTTGAATGAGGCTCTGTATTTATAGAGGGAGGACAAACCTGGCGCCTGTTGCAGTGGCGCCAGGGCAAACTTTACACTAGCGCCACTAGGAGTGGCGCCAAGCCATTTTCTGGCTTGGCGCCACTACTAGTGGCGCCAGCCAATTAGGAAAGGTTTAAGGTCGGCAAGCAACGTATCTTTGACTAGATTTGGGCGCCTGTACTAGTGACTACCATGCAATTTTTAGTCTGGCTTCACTAGGAGTGACTCCGGAAAGTCCGGGAATGATTTGAAAGAGCCGGGAATGACCCGGAAGGCCGGAAAGGAGCAGGAACACTCAAAATAGTGTCCTGGAGGTATTTGAATTGACAAATGAAGATAAGGTGGGTCAGAAAGGTTGATCGGGCCTTTAGGGGCAAAACGGTCAATCGGACCAGGAAACTGCCGAGACAGACTCGGATTGTCCTAGAAGAAGACTTGGGATCTGAAAACATTATTCAGCATGTTCCCGGAGGTTGCCGGTTTGGTTCCCAGAGCCGGCGTGGTCGGAAAAGGAGACCGGCCCACCAGGGGCAAAACGGTCATTTTGTACCGGGTTTGCCGGAACTGACTCGGAATGGTCCGTAAAGGTAAAGGAAGGTCGAGAACACTATAAAAAGTATTCTCGGGACATTACCGGTTTGATACCCAGAGCCGGTGTGGTCGAAGAAGGAGACCGACCCTCCAAGGGCAAAACAGTCATTTTGTACCGGGTTGGCCGGAACTGATTCGGAATGATCCGGAAAGGTAAAGGAAAATTGAGAATACTATAAAAATTAGTCTCAGGGGGTTACCGGTTTGATACCCAGAGCCGGTGTGGTTCCCGGGGCATTCGGATGCTTAGAAGCAAAATGGTCATCTTGACCGGAAAGTCTCGGAAAAGGTTCTAAGGGTAGTCTGGTAATTTTTTACCAAAGTGAGCTAACAGACACGGGTGTTGACCTAGGTTTTGAGTGTTTCTGCCACTCTAACGGTGTGAGTATTTCCGCTACTCAGACGGGGTTGATGATTCGTGAGTATTTCCGCTACTCAGACGGGGTTGATGATTTGGGAGTATTTTCGCTACTCGGACAGGGTTGATGATTTGTGAGTATTTCCGCTACTCTAACGGCTTTGTGAGTATTTTCGCTACTCTAACGGCTTTGTGAGTATTTTCGCTACTCTAATGGTTCTGTGAGTATTTCCGCTACCCTAACGGTTCTGTGAGTATTTTCGTTATTCGGACCGTCTCGAGGAATAAACTGTTTCGAGAGAGGGATTTGTAAAGGGGTCTTATCGTCTCCGAAGAGACGTCCCTGGATTGGAACCATCTCGAGGAATAAACTATCTCGAGAGAGGGATTTGAAAGGGGTCTTACCGTCTCCGAAGAGACGTGCCTGGATTAGAACCGTCTCGAGGAATAAACTGTCTCGAGAGTGGGTTTGGAAAGGGGTCTTACCGTCTCCAAAGAGACGTGCCTGGATTGTGAGTGTTTCCGCCACTCTAACGGTTTTGTGAGTAGTTTTGCTACTCGGACTGTCTCGAGGAATAAACTGTCTCGAGAGAGGGATTGAAATTGGAATAAGAAAGAACAATGCCCCTAAGGGCATTTTGGTGATTTTGCCTCTATTTGGGCCTGACAGGCCCGCAAAGCGATGGAAAGACGGAATTTGGACCTAGAGAATTGGTTTCGATAGGAATATGCCCACAATGACTTGAAAACAAGTCTGGACGGAGTGTAGACTGTCGAGCGATCAAAAATGGGGTGCTTACAGCTGCCCCTCTTTTTCTGTCTTTGCTTGTCAAAGACAGAAAACGATAAGAGAAAGAGTCCCATGTTGACCGCGAGGCAGTCGGAGGGACGGACACTGGAAATCTTCCGACAACGAAGGTCGAAAACGGATAACGGGCCAAAAAGGCCTTCGAAAACGAGTTTTGGCGGGAAAAAGGGCAAAACTGCCCATAATTTATAATTGGCGCCACTATTAGTGGCGCATTTGGCAAAAATTTCCTAGTGCCTCTGCTAGTGGCGCTAGGTTTGAAGTTAAAACCAGAAAATTCTGGTTCGAATGCTTACGGGATTTTGGAGAGTTTTCACAAATTTGTGAGGCATTGCGAGGAATCCGTCTTGGACATTGAAGGAGCACTCCTTGGGGACCACGGGTGATTGCCGGAAGGAGACCACGTTGCCGGAAAAGTCGCCGAAAGAGAAGATTTCTCCGGAGAACTTCCAAAAGGTGAGGTTTCAAATTTTGTTGAGTTTGATGTATAGAACTTCGTTTGAATCATGTGAATAGTGGAAATTGATGTTTTGGTATATTTTGAACACTTTGGTGATGTTATTTTTGCATTTTGATGGTTGTTTGATTGAATTTGAATGATTTTTCATGATTATGCGAAGAGGGTTTTCTGCAGAAATAGGAAATTTGTCCCTACAGGCATGGGTATTGGGTTTTCTCTATGTTTTTATGCAATGTACCTTAGAAAAATGTGTTTAACAACCGTATGAAGTTTCGTGATTTTTTGAAAACTCGGTGAATTTTTAATTTTTTGAAAAATAGAAAAATATTTAGAAAATTAGAAAAAATTAGAAAATTCAAGAAATTGATGAAACTTTTAAAGTTTGAAATTTGAAAAAAGATTGGAATATTTTAGAAAACATTTGAGGTGATTTTGAAAAATTTTGGGAGATGTTTGAAAACCGTTGATTTATTTGAAAAATAAAACATGCATTTTGAAAATTTTGAAAAATTAAAAAGTGTGCACGGGTGCCATTGTCATGTGATTGTGGCGTTGAAAGGTGCGTATTTCGTGTTTTGTGTTGATATCATGGGTGTTGTAGGGATCATTTTTAAATAAGACTCTGCCGAAAATTTTTGAAATTAGGGAAAAAGTTAGAAAAAATTTTTAAAAATAAAATCTTTTTTAAGAAAAAAGACAGAAAATCCTTGAGATTTGATTTGATTTGAAAATTAGAAAACCAAGATGGATAGAAATTTTGTTTTTGATTTGTTATTCAAAATCTTTTATTTACTTCTGTAAAACGATTGATACAAAGCTTTCAAGAGTTAAACAGAGAGAGGGAGAGAGCGAGAGAGAGAGATGGCAGACGTTGCTGTTGATTTTCTTTTGGAGAGCTTGAAGCAGCTATTGAGCAGTGCGGCCGATTTGATTCCAGTTGAGAAAGATGAAATCAACTGGATATACGAGGAGCTTGGTTTCCTGAGAATTTTCCTCAAGGATTCAGAGGAGAAACGCTACGAGCATGGGAAAGTGAACAATCTGGCTACACAAATCAGAGAAGTGGCACGCGAGGCAGAAGATATCATCGAGCTGTTTGTAGTCAAAAGTTTCATAGCTAAGAATAGTCGCGTAGCTGTGAAAGCCAGTAATGCCGCCTGTCCTTCTGTAAACCTCAGTCATGTTAGAGGAGAGATTAAGGCTATCAAGAGGGAGGTGATGCAGATTTATGACAAGAAGATGTATGGCATCGGAGCCCTCCCACAAGTTGGGAAGTCGGCCGGTGGAGGTCCATCGAGAGGAAAGACCCAAATGGTGGAAGAAGAAACATTAATGGTCGGGTTGGAGGACGAGGTGACGACACTAAAAGAGAGACTTACTGGGGGACAGAAGCAGCTTGAGGTTATATCGATTGTCGGGATGCCTGGACTTGGTAAGACGACTCTCGCTAAGAAAGTTTACAGCGATTCTTTGACTGATTATTATTTCCATATTCGTGCGTGGATCAATGTTTCGCAAGTATATCAAAAGAGGGATTTTTTCATCGACATCTTAGGTTCCGCTTTCCAAATTCCATATGAACATTATAGGATGATGAGTGATGACAAGTTAGGTGAAGAGCTATACAAGCGCTTAAAGGGTAAGAGATATCTCATTGTCATGGACGACATATGGACGCTTGGAGCTTGGGATGATTTGAGAAGACCTTTCCCAAATGACAACAATGGGAGTAGAGTTTTGTTAACAAGTCGGCTCACGGACATGGCTTTGAACTCTGATCCTCATTGTCTGCGTTTTCTAAGTGGAGATGAAAGTTGGGATCTATTACAACAAAGGTTATTTGGGAAAGAAAATGCCCTCTGGAATTGGCGGAAATTGGGAAGAGAATTGCGAAAAAATGTCAGGGACTACCACTTGCAATTGTTGTCATAGCCGGCCTCCTAGCAAAGAAAGCTAAGACAGAAGACTGTTGGAGGCATGTTACCGAAAGTTTAAGTTCCTACATTGCTAGCGATCCTGAGCAATACATGGAAACACTGGCGCTGAGTTACAACCACTTGCCTCTTCACTTGAAAGCATGTTTTCTTTATTTGGGAGCTTTCCCGGAAGACTATGAAATTCCTGCGCGGAAGTTGATCTGGTTATGGGTTGCCGAGGGGTTTGTAGGGAAAATTGGGCAAAAAAGCTTGGAGGACAAAGCAGAGGAGTATTTGATGGATCTAATTGACAGAAGTCTGGTGATAGTTGCACAAAAAAGATCTGACGGTGGAATTAAAGCATGTCGGATCCATGATCTTTTGCGTGATTTATGCTTGAGAAAGCCAAGGAAGAGAATTTTCTGCAGCATTTTTACAAGGATGATGAAAAATTTTCTTCTTCTTCTTCAAGAACTCTCTCATATAAGCAGCGTCGATTGTACATCCATCGTCACATGTTCAATCATGTCTCTCTAAAGCCTTATGCCCCTCACCTTCGGTCTCTCTTGTGCTTTGGCTTCGAGAAGGGTCCATATACAATATCTCGGGGTAACACATTATTCCTGGAGGAAGGGTTCAAGCTTCTTAGAGTGTTGGATTTAATCTCTATCAGTATCGCCTGCTTTCCCAACGAAATAGAACAGATCATTCACTTGAGGTACTTAGCACTTTGGGTGGTCGTCAAGCGCCTCCCATCATCGATATCCAACCTGTGGAACTTGGAAACTCTCATTCTCGGGACGATGGGGACTGTCTCTTTACCATATAGTATTTGGAAGATGGTAAAGTTGAGGCATCTTTATTCAAAAGCAGGCACATATCATTTTGAAAGGCTCCATCGTTCTGAAGCAGCAACAGAGGGTTGTCCATCAGTATTGCATAATTTACAAACCATCTCACGACTATGTCCTTGTAGGTCTTGCCTGGATGTCTTGGCAAGAACTCCCAATCTTAGAAGGCTGGGCATCTCTGGACCTTTAATATCAGAGGAGGGGGATTTGAGGTTTCCTAATCTAGACATTCTAGACCAGCTTCAGACATTGAAATTGTTTAACACTAGCCTTTATGGCCGAAGATCAAGCAATTTCCAGTGGCTTAAATTTCCCACAAATCTTAGAAGGCTAAGTTTAAAGCTTACAGCTATGAAGTGGGAGGAGATGACAATCCTTGGGATGTTACCCAACCTTGAGGTTCTCAAGTTATTAGATGGTGCCTGCATTGGAGCATGCTGGGAAACAAGTAATGGGGGCTTTCGTCGGCTCAAATTCTTGAAATTTTATTGCCTTGATATTGTGCAGTGGAATGCATCTAGTGTGCACTTTCAGTTTCCGAGCCTTGAGAAATTAGTGTTGGAAGATTGTAAAAACCTCGAGCAATTCCCACCTGATCTAGGGGACATTCCTACGCTGCATATGATTGAGGTGAAGTGGTGTAGCCATTCTGCCGAGGATTGTGCCAGGAAAATTAAGGAAGAACAAGAGAGCGTGGGAAACAATTACCTGAAGATCTAATCAAAGCATATGACTACTGAAAGTCGTGTTTGTTTGCGCTAAGCATATGACCGGTGGTTTCGCATTTGTGTGTGTAAGTACTACATTAAATCTCTTCAAATTTTTATTGATATTCCTTCGCTCTTAACAATTTTACATTCATTCCTTTCGGTTGTTTTTCTTTCGTGACAGTTGATCGATGTAGTAGAAGATTCGATTCAAGTGAGTACTGTTGCAGAACTTCTAATGAGTTTCATAACCCAATTAATTTTCTAATTAGTCTTCTCGGATTTCCTACTTTGCTGCTTGACACTTGGCTTAAAATTTGAAACATTTTCAATCTTTTGTTACAATAATTTTCTTTCAGTCTTTGGTTTGCTGAAATGCAATGATACTAGTCGGACGCTTTCTCTTCACAACAATATCCTTTGCAATTTCTGAAAGTGAGATGAACCAACAAAAGAAATCCAGAATCACATTGTTTTTCAGTAAGAAGAGAAATAACTAACTAGATATTTTCCAAGCCTTCCTATCATTACTTGATAATCAAGGATCAAAATTTCATTTCGATGCTATGTTTCTATTGGCATAGAAATAGAGACATTTTAGAAATGCTTTCAAAATATTTCTGCAGCATTTCAAAAATGTCAAATATTGATATAATAAAATATTATTTTTTGCCTTTTTCTCAATAAATATTATACAATATTTATGAAAAGTTTTAAATTTGTGCTGATATAACTTATTGTTTCGGTATATATAGTGTTGTATTTTGGTACATTTCTCTATATTTTGGTCTGTTTTAATAGAAACAATAGAGTTTTATTATTTTACTAATGTTTGATTTTTTAAAAAACGAAAACGTTTAGATGGAAACAAATAAAAAATTTGGTAGTTGTTGGCAATTAGAATAGAGACATAACTGAAAACCTTTCCATTTCTGCAATGCTCAGAACTGAGTAGTGATAGCCAAAACAATACATGGCCAGTCCATCACTGAGTAACAATTAACCACTTGCCTCAGCAATTGAAGGAATGCTTTCTCTACTTGGGAGCATTCCCATATGATATTGAAATCCCTGTGTGGAAGATGATTAGTTTATGGGTCGCTAGGGATTTGTACAAGAAGCTTGGAAGACATAGCTAGCAGAGGATTAATTACTTAATGGTCCTAATGGCGGACTCAAGACTTTTGCAGAGGGAGGAGCAACGTAGAAAAACGTTTTAGTGGATGAACTATTCAGATTTAAGCTTGAGGTGGATGACTAAAAAAAAAATTAGGACAAACTTTTAATAGGTCTAATATGCTATTCTTATCATAGATGCTTAGAATTCTGTAGGATCTAAGCAAAATTTTATAAATTTCAAAAGGGCAAGGTAATATTATTTGAATTTTAGGAGGCTAATATATCATTTCTCATCCTAAATATTCGAAACTTTGAGGGGAGCTGTGGTCTCTGCCCACCCCCCATGTTGGTCCGCCCCTGTTACTGGATCTACATGATAGAAATCTAATAGTTGCCAAGAGAAGGTCTAATGGTGGAATCAGAGAATATTGCATTTCTGATCTTTTCTGAGTGATTTATGCTTGAGAACGGCTAAGGAGGAGAACTTCCTGCACCAAGTTCGTCCCAAGTCCCACCATCAAAATCCAACCATCTGAACGTAGAGACTCTTTATGCTTGGTATGCTGGACAGTGTTGTTCTACCACCTTATATTTGGAATATGGTAACTACCCAACAGTAAAAAAAGATCAGTTCCAGTTCTAAGTAAGATTGTTAATAGTAAGTAATTTTTTCAACTGTTTTGCAAATCTGCCATTAGTTAGAATTTAGAAAAAAAAACTATTTACCACATAGATTTATCGTACTTGTAACTAGAGGGACAAATTTTTGATGATAAAGTAAATACTAACTATTGCTACTAAACTTTAAACATTATAGTATTAAGATCCACCAAATATATGGAAGGTAAAATTCTTAACGGAAGTAGTATATATCCTAAAAACATGACAAGTAATTTGCCTACTGAATTTTGTTTTCAACTGAGACTGAACTATTTACAACTAAAACTGATCTCTTTACTGTTATCTACTGTACCGTGAAAACCACTCACGGTAGAGATGTCTTACTGCTGGGATGTTACCCAACCTTGAGGTTCTTATCCATGGATGACTCAATGACTGCAACGATAGTGTTGGGCCACAATGATTATGATTATATTTCTTTGGAGGCATCTACTCAGCCAATGAGGTGGGATTAGGATAGGACTACGACTACGATTAGAGGACCTCTACTCACACTCGCACCGAAGCATTTTCGAAATTGATAACACAATAAGACAGTCGATGGCAAACCCATTTTGTAATGAGATGTATTATATTAACCACCCTCCATTTGATGGTGAGAACTCTGTTCTCCACAAAATGTTAATGTTTTAATGATATAACTTCTATGAAACTCAATTATATTTCAATAACAGATATTTAGAGAGCATAACATAATAGGTAAAAAAGAAAAAACGAAAAATAGAGGACAAATTCCTTTGCCTTCGTTGTATCATAGCAACATCTGTTGAGCCCGTGTGAGAGGATGGACCTTCGCAGAGTGGTTAGGTTTCACTGCGATCTTGATGTCACCGGTTTTAACCATGAAAACATCATTTACCACGCGACAATCTTGCCATTGGGGTAATGGATGATGGGCTTACTTTTAATAGTGGAAAGATTATTACATTATTGCGAAATAGATATCACGGGTAGGGATGACCAAAACCCCGATCTTGCAGGGTTTCGACCAGATTCGACACTAATGGGGCGGGTTCGAGAAACTTTTAGCTGGTTTAGATCGGATTTGGAAACAAAGGCTTCGTTTGGTAATATTTATTATTTTTATTTTTTTTTTTTCAGAAAAACCAAAAAACGGGATTTGTTTAATTTTTTTAAAATTTTTATAAAATTTTAAAAAAAATTAAAAGCACTAAAATCAGTATGTTTTTTCTTATTAAAATATTAATTTAGTACTATTGGTACAATAATAACTTATAAATGTTCATAAATTACAAAAAATATAAAATAAAAATATACAATAAAATATAAAAACTGACAACGTTACTAAATAAATCTAAAAATTATAAAATCCGATCAGGTTTAGGGTGAGGGCGGAGAAGTGTAATCCCGGTTTATGAAAACTACGCATCATTAGCCGGAAACGATGGTGGTGAAAGGCTAGACTTTGCCATGAGAAGCGTTAGATCTGAGATGGACAAGAGCTCTGACCCCAGTTTCTGCGGATCTGACCCTGAAGCACTATTTTTTTGTATAAAAATAAATGGGAACCATGTGTTCTTTCGGAATCCAATGCATCCAATGCTTATACTTTATAGAGAGAGAAAAAGAATTTGAGGAGAGAATGGAAAGTACGTATGTTTTTCACTGCAATACATGACCAAAAACACAATAGACATACGAGTTAAATGGAGTAGTTGGGCCAATGGGACCAGCACGTTGCAGGTGTAGCATTGATGGCAAAGTAGGTGCCGGCTGACAGTAAGAAGAAAAAATTGCCTTGTAATTTTCTACGAAGATAAAAGAGAAAGAGAAAATGCCAATGAGAAATGAGAGCTTGAGCGCTGATCTGACACCGTAAGGAGCAAAAGGCTTTATAGTTAAAAAAAGATGAAACAGCTTTACATTGAAAATGTATATTTACCATTTCTTTTTATTTTATATAAACAAAATCCAATATCTTTAGTGCATCACCAAGGTGCTCTTTATTTTAGCTCTTTAAAATATATTAAATTAATGTATTTTTTATTTTGAAGAGTCATTTATATAAAATCACTTCAATCATACTCTTTATTTTAGTTAATTATTTTAATTAATTTTTTAAAATTTTAAATTAAATATTACGTGGCATGTCATATCATCTTTATAGGAATGACATAGCATCATGACATGTCATGCCATGTCATCCTATAACATGACACATCATCACATTTGAAATGGCCATAATTTTTGCAATGGTTATATTTTTATTGTCTTTTACTTTTATACAAACCTGGTACTATATAGTCATATTTTCAGGGCCTTGAAAATCTGTTGAAAATTCAAAAAAGTCAACCCCTCATCATTCAGGAATCGACTCATTTCAATAGAGCCTAAAAATTTTAAAGACTCCTTAAAAGAGTCGACTCTTCACTACAAAAGAGTTAACTCATTGGAACAGAGAGTTGAGCCTGCAGATTTTGACTAAAAGAGTCGACTCCTACGAGTAATAAGTTGACCCTCAAGGCAAAATGCTGAAAATGCCACTGGCCCAAAAGAATATAAGCCAAGAAAATGCCAAAACAGGGTATTCTATCAAAACCTGATGGGGCGGGTTCGAGAAACTTTTAGCTGGTTTAGATCGGATTTGGAAACAAAAGCTTCGTTTGCTAACATTTATTGTTTTTGTTTTTTTTGTTTGTTTTTTCAAAAAAATCAAAAAATGGTGTTTGTTTAAATTTTTTTTAAAATTTTTTATAAAATTCGAAAAAAAAACTAAAAATACAAAAAACAGTATTTTTTTTTATCAAAATATTAATCTAGTACTATTGGTACAACAATATCTTATAAATGTCCATAAATTACAAAAAATATATAATAAAAATACACAATAAAAAATAAAAATTAACAACATTACTAAATGAGTCTAAAAATTACAAAATCCGATCAAGTTTCGGGTGATCACGGGTATTACATTATTGCCATATAGATATCACGGGTAGGGATGACCAAAACCCCTGATCTTGCATGGTTTTGACCCGATTCAACATTAACGGGGCGGGTTTGAAAAACTTTTAGGGGTTTAGATCAGATTTGGAAACAAAAACCTTATTTGGTAATATTTATTGTTTTTGTTTTTTATTTTTTTAAAAAAAACAAAAGACGACGTTTATTTAATTTTTTTTAGCTTTTTATAAAATTCGGAAAAAAATTAAAGATACTAAAATAGGTGTGTTTTTTTTTATCAAAACATTAGTTTAGTATTATTGATACAAATATAGCTTATAAATGTTCATAGATCACAAAAAAAATATAATAAAAAATAAAAATTAATAACATTATTAAAAGGGCCTAAAAATTACAAAATCCAATCAAATTTAGGGTGGGGGCAGAAAAGTGTAATTCCGACCCGCATCGACCCGTTTACGAAAACTACGCATCATTAGCCGGAACGACGGTGGTGAAGAGCTAGACTTTGCCATGAGAAGCGTTAGAGATGTACAAGAGCTCTGACCCCAGTTTCTGCGGATGTGACCCTGAAGCACTCTATTTTTTTTTGTATAAAAATAAATGGAACCATGTGTTTTTTTGGAACCCACTTTATAGAGAGAGAGAGAAAAAGAATTTGAGAGAGAGAATGGAGAGTATGTATGTTTTTCACTGCAATACATGACCAAAAACACAACAGACAAATGAGTTAAATGGAGTAGTTGGGGCAAATGGGACCAGCACGTTGCAGGTGTAGCATTGATGGCAAAGTAGGTCGCGGCTGACAGTAAGAAGAAATAATTACCTTGTAATTTCCTACGAAGATAAAAGTGAGAGAGAGAATGCCAATGAGAAATGAGAGCTTGACAGCAGATCTGACACCATAAGAAGCAAGGCTTTATAGTTAAAAAAAAAAAAAATGAAACAGCTTTACATTGAAAAAATATATTTACCATTTCTTTTTATTTTATACAAACAAAATCCAATATCTTTAGCACCAAGAAAACTATCATCACATGTAGGTGAGTTTGCGCAAAACACACACAAATCTAGTCCTAGCAGCTCATGTATTGCCAGTTGCATTCATTCTTTAACCACACAACACCCCTCCTCTCTCTCTCTCTCTCTCTCTCTCTCTCTCTCTCTCATATAACTTCCAAACACACAAACTCACATAGAAACTCGAAAAAGATGGAGTAGAAGGTAAAGAAGCAGCCGAAGCCAGATAAGAAGGATCCCTTCAAAAGACAAATGAGCATAGAGAAGAAGCACAATCTGGTAGTGGGTTTGTAGAGTTGATCCATGGGCTTCGCCACTGCCAACCGCTAAATCGCCGCTGCATGTAGCAAAGACTTTTCTTCTATGTTTGGCTCCGGCTTTAATGAAACCGCTGTCGCCGTTGCCATCCGCACTGCCGCTTTAGGTGGTTTCTGTGATTGTTCCGCCGTTAGCCGTAGTTGTTGGGGTTGTCCCCCTGAAGTCATTTTCCCCCAGTTTTTTCCATTCGGGTTGAGTTCGGGTCGGAGTCGGGTTTTATAATTACGGGTTGAAACGGGCGGGGCGCGGCGATGAAGTAACGGGTTGAGCTCGGATTCGAGAAACGTTACATAAACGGAGCAGGGTTGGGGTCGGAGTCCCCAATCCGAGCTCATCCCGTTATCAACCCTAATCACGGATTTAATCATATATGGATATCACGGGCCCATCGGATTCTGTAATTCACACAAGGTTAAGGCACTGGTATTTCTGTCAACAAAAACTTGGTGTTTATGTGTGATTTTACTTAAATTTCCTCTAGACCTGTTGTCATTTACTGTTTGATCTATCTTGTGAAATTAGAATCTGATGGGCACATCCCCCAACGAATGGTTTCTGCAGTTTTAGCAGATCTCCCCTTTCATAATACTGTTGTTGCTGCTGTTTATTTTTGTTTGTTATTCTTTATTCTTCCTTGTACTTCTCCTCTTCCCCTGGTGAATAGAAATTAAAAAAAGGCCGACTCTAAAAGAGGATAACAGAGGAACAACCCACCTTGTGTTCCAGATATTGAAATAATTGAAATTGATCTAAATTTTCTTTAATACAGATTAATGAAATTACTTGGTGCTCCTGAGGTTCCAGAAATTGGTTCAATGAATTTTGTTAGAGCATCTCAAATGCTACTCTAAAATAGTTAGTTAAAACGTATTTAAAAATTTTACTCTCTATTTTAGTTAGTTATTTTTTTAAAAAAAATTTAATAATATTTTTTATTTTAGTTAGTTACAACATAAATTATTTTTTTTTAACACTTACCAAGACAAAAAAGAAAAAAAAATAGAAAGTGAAAAAAAGAGATCTGAAAAATAATAATATTTAGTTTAGATAATTACTTTTGACGCTCTACATTTAAAGAGGTAAAGTGAGGCTCTTTAAAATAAAAAGTCATTTAATAAACCCGTTGAAGGTTCATTTTTTAAATTGACTTTTTAAAATAACTAAGAGAGCATATACTGTTAGAAGTCATCCACTCCATCCAACTTGAACCACGTGAAAAACTTTTGTCTTACATTCCTTTATAGTTTTTTTTAAATTTACATTTCACAAAATTTATTTGGTCCAACTTGAATCAGGTGAAAAACTTTTTAGTCTTACATTCTTTTATAAATTTTTTCAAATTCACATTTCACAAAATTTATTTGGTGGATCATAAGTTCCTCGTATGGCAACCGTTCTTACCAAATTTCAAGTCAATAGTCGATTCAAAGATCTCTCATCTACACAAATCACTAAATTAGAGGTATAGCATAATAAAATGGTAGCTAATGTCTCTCCAATTTCACTTGTGTTTCAATGTCATTAATTAATTTTTATTTAAACCCTCCAACACTTTAGAAGTAAGTCAACGTAGTCTAACACTTTAACATAACTAAGAAAAGTAAAGAATTAATTACAATTTAACTATTTCAACTGTAACTTAATTTTATTTTACCCTTTTGACCAAAAAGTTGTTACATTTTCACTTCCTAAATTATTGAGAATTAAGTTTATATAAACATTGTTTACATGAGGAACAATTTGACGCTTTTAACTTTTCTACTCAGATACAAGATATTTTTTATTTCGTTAACAAATGTGTAATTTTAAATATGCCCTTAATGTGGGTGGGTCAATAGCTGATAGTAAATGAAAATAAAATCCTTTGAATGATTTTGTTCAATTTCTTAAGCCTTTGAAGGCCGAGGGGGCTCATAATTTTTTAAAACCATAAAATCCTCCTCTCTCTTCCCCCCCCCCCGATGAAGTAATATACAATTTTGGCCAAACAAACCCTTAAACTTTGAATCTAAGTATCTTAGGGTGAAAATTTAAGAATTTTTAATTCAAGAATATTATAAAGTAATGTTAGGTCATAGTTGAGAAAATGGAAGTATAATTTGCTCTTTAGTTTTGTAACCTATTATTTATTTTGTTGGATTACACTATCTTACTTTTAAAAGTTGAAGGACTTAAATAAAAAATAAAAAAAAAATTTGAGAGATTACATTGAAATCTTAGATAATGATGGATGGACAAAATGATTATTTAGCCATTAAAAAGTACTAGAATATGATTAGATAGTTCTTAATTTCTGATTGATATAGGAGAAGTGTATAAGCAAAAGGTGATTCACACTTCGCCGAGTCCCCTCCTGTTTTAGAAATTTGGCTCGTTCCACCACATCAATGTTGCAAAATATAATTATAATAAAAAGTTAAAAAGAGTGTAAAATTAAAAAAAAAATTAAACCAAGCATGCGGTCGCATGGCCTAAGGGGGGCTGCTATGAAGCTTCTTTCAACAATTAATGGATGAATTTTCTGCTTCTCGGAAAGTTGTTCAGCTTGACTTCTTTGATTGACTATATGCGAATAAGGAATAGAAAACCGTGTTGGTAGAGTCCATAACCTTGAGAAATCTATTGTAATGAAATTTCCAAAGTCCTAATTAAATAATTTGAACCCTTGTTGGCAACATGCACTTCTTTTAATTAGTTTAGGCAATTCTTGAGGAGTGATGAGCTGAGATTGACTCAATTAAAACTTGCTCAAGTTATCTTGAGTTTGTGTTGAATGAGCCAAGTTCAAGCCTGAAAATTTTGCTTATGGGTCTGTTTTAGCTTTGCAACCTAGGCCAGTTAGGAGAGAACAAAAGATGGGGTCACCTCAACTTAACAATTTTTAAGTAAATATATTTTTTTTGAGTATTGCGGTCGCTATGTTCGGATATGTTCGGACCAGTTTATACTTATCTCAACTAATTCATTCTTTAATAAAATAAAAGACAGGTCATTTACGTCGGAACTAGAATATCCGTAAAGAATAAATGTATTTTGAAAGCAAGAGATTCACTTTCTATTAGAAAAGTGCCCAAAAACTTGTATAAAATCAAACCAAATGGGTTGCTTTCTAAAAGTACCAAATTACTTGTCTATTTTTCAAATTATCCAAACAGCGCCAACGAATGTTCGGTACACGTAAAACACGCGAACAACCATAGGAATAATGGCCTATGGAAGATGGTGGGGCTGAGTCGTCCAGTGCTTTTGATAAAAGTCCTTACATTATATTCCAATGGAATTATTAAAAAAAAAAAAAAAGTACTTACTTTATTGTTTATTCTTTATAGGTTCAACTGAGTGGTGGTGCCAACTTGCCTTGGGCTTTATTTTTTGGTAAATTACATTATCACCCTTGCGATTTGGTGTAATTAAGAAAAATACTCTTGACATACTGATAACTACATTAACTACCGTTGTCATTATTTGTCGATAAAAGGTGTTAACTATGCTTTTCAATTACGCTATTTCCTTCCTTTTTAACATAATTTAACAATATAAAAACTAAAATTTTTAAATGTATACCTTTTCTCTCTACACATATCAGGCTCAATGGTCGACCTTCTTTATTAACTCCGGCTAGTGGATATCCCTTCTTCTCTCTCACCAGCCACCACCTCTCCCCATGGCAGTCACTACCTATCACTTCTTATTACCCACCACCCATCACTAACAATCAAGCCAGCACCCAAACCCACCATCACCATTGGACCTTTCGATCCTCTTCCTCTTCCTCCTTCGCTTTGCCATGCGACCTAGTCACCACCACCACTTGTCAACATTGCTTGGCCCACCACCACAAGCTGCACAACCCTCCACCGCCGCACAACCCTTCACAACCTGGCGCAATACTTCCATCACCAAACTACACCCACCCACCCACCTCCTCCCTTCCTCCCTCCTCCCATCATCGCACAACCCATCACAACCATATAGCCCTCCTTTGCACCACCATAAAGTTCAAGAGATATTCTTAAAAAGTATGAGAGATCCACTTCATCAAAACTAAATTCAAAGTAAAATCTAGAACTCAACACTATATATGGTGGACATGTAATAATTGGTATTTTTAAAGAGTTAATTATTTGTGTTAAAAGATAAATTAAATTCATAAATTTGCAATAAAAACTAGAAAGAAAACAATTAAAGTAAAGGATTAAACAAAAAAATTTCAAAGAAAACCTTAGGTATGTACAATTTGCTTTTTTTTTGGGTTGGGGGGGGGGGGGGGGGGGTTAAAACTACTTACATAGATATATATACATAGCTGGTGATACCAACTTAAGGTTCGTGCAAACAAAAAAAATATAATAATAATAAGGAAGAGCACATCTGTTACATGGTGGACACTTGTTCAACATGTATCAAGACATAATGTATGAGTCATACTACAGATAGATATATATCACGCTGATATCTATCAGTTGGTTGTCCACGAAGATAACAAAGGGGAGGAAGAGAGAAAACAAAAGATAAGGAAGAAAAAAAAAAAAAGAAGACAAAACAGGCTAGAAATCTATCGAAGTGAAGAAGAAAAAAAAAAAAAAAAAACAAAGTGTTGCTGATCAAGCTTATTTTAACATAAGGTGAGGGTTTAAACTTCAGTTTTTATCTAGTTTTAACATGCATATAGATCGGGACTATGGTTATAAAATAATCGGAGAATAGTTATAAAAAAAAACATACTTTCTGGCGAGAAGTTTCAAAATTGTGGATTTTAAAACCGTTACCAATTAGAGTGAGTTCTAATGCCTAGTATTAGTTACTGAATACGTCAGAAGTGTTCTAAATTCATTCTAAGGCTTCAAACTGTTTCAAACTATGATTGGAATAATTTTATTTTGTTTTTCTTCGACAAATAGATAGTTTAGAAACCAAGGGTGAAATGATGTACTTTTGTGTGCCTGGAAGAGTTTGAACGCCTAGAAAAGATTGTAAACAGGTGATTTAAATTATTTATGGCCTTAAAACACTTGGGTTAAAGGAAAAAGGAGGAAATAAAACTCCAATTATAGGTCTGGTAAAAAGAGCTGTGCAAACAACTAACTTTCAAGCCAATTTTGAAAGTCGATAAGAGGTTAAATCTAAATTCTAAAAATACAAACATGTAGATCTATTCGAGAACTATGAATTAGAGTCAAGAATCACTCAATTTGGTGATGAAACGAAAGAGAAAAACACAGTTAAAAGTTGGGTGTCAAATCTGGTGCGAATTTAGGCACAACAGTCAACTTTCAGAGCTCTTTTGGAGCTCAAAACAGGTTTAAATCTCACTTTTAAATATATCAGGTTTAAATCTCACTTTTAAATATATCAGAGCATAGATGATTCCAAGACACACGGTTTAGCCACAAAGTTTACCAAATTTCATTGAGAAACGAATGAGAAAACGAGTTATGAAATTTCTTGGTCAATTTAGTCAAAACTATTCCCGGAAGATGAGAAGCAGTAACTTTTAAGTGATTCAAAATTTGATTTAAATAATAATATGAGATTAACTAAGTTAAAAATAGTGTGAAAAAAGTTAATTTGATTTACTTAAAAATTGTTAAGAATTTTAAGAATATCAAAAATGTTATGACAATGAAGATTAATTCGACAAACCCAAAGAGGACCTGAGGGGATATTTTGTACATTTAAATGATTTATATAAATTTATAAAAATTTTACATATATTCAGTAGGGACTTAGATACAAAGTGACAAATTTTGATAATTTGACAAAGTGACGCTTATTTCAAGAAAACCTGATAACGTTGATCGAATAGCAAGACATTGTCAGGTAGGGATTTTTGAACTAATGCAATTAATATGATTATCTTTCTAAAAATATTATTTCAAACTGTGGTAATTGAATATTGAATTGTGTTGTGTATCCCGACCTGGTGGAGGATATAAGAGCTGTACTGCCAGGCCTGTGTGGTATGTCGGTGTATAAGGAAGAACTTCCGAGCATGGTGTGAAGTTATGTTCTATACTGTTGCACGAACACATGAAATAATGTTGTGCCGTCTATCTGGGCCTTGTGGAGGGTATAAGAGTCTTGTTATCAGGCCTATATCATATGCTGGGGTTATAAGGTGACCTTCCATATGTGGTGTAAAGCTAGTGTGAGCCTTATCAATAGGCCACAAATGATTATCTATTATTGTTTGAAATACTTATATTAGAAACTTTCATTACTTGAATATGTGTATATTTTAAAAAAAATGCGTAAACTATTTCTTGTGATTTTAAATTACATACAAACTTATTGTTCTATTACTTAATACATCACTACTGAGCTTCATAGCTCATCCCGTTTTATGGATAACTGTTTAGATAATAGGTGCGAGAACGAAATTGAATTTTCGATAGGATTTAGATAAACAAGCGATATTGCAAATTTGAAGCAGGGTACAACACTAGGTGTACAGTTGGTGGTGTAAAATAAAGATGAAACTTTTGTAATAGTATATGTAATATAAATATTTTGTATGAGACATCATCGTGCAATGTAACCATAGCTCCTGTTTGTATATAGATTGAGTTTAAATATAGGTTAAGAGGTATTATCATATCCTTTTATGATCCAAGCAAATTGAAAAAATTTCAGGATGGGACAGGGCATTATTACCAACTCAGTGGATCGTATACCATGTGTCAAAAGCCCACCAATGCTCTCTGCTATTCATTACCAAACCCACATCTCCCCTCCATAGAACATGTATACACTCAAATATATTACAATTGGGAGTAGAACTCCGACCCCACTGTATGTGTATAAATATATGTGTAAAATTCTACCCACACACAATCAAAATTAGACATTCAATTCCCCACAATTAAACCTTAAGATTACATATCCATATATATATACAGATTCGATCCTTTACGTAGATTCTCTCATATCGGTTAATTCGCAACAGTTATTGATATATGCACTATCCAATATACATACACAATGGTATGGTGTTGCAGGGAAGTGAGCTGGTGTCAAAAAGTACTGATAATGTGCCGAAAAATTATGCCTTGGGTTTTAGGTTTTTTTGTTGTGAAGTAAGATGTTGTGTTTGGGGTGGCTATGGTGGTCAATCGAGTTAGTGCGTGGATGGTTGACGCCAGTGGTTTATGTGTCCAGTGGTGGTGGTTGCTGTGGCTGTCAGTAAGGGGTTACTGCTAGTTTGTGGGGTGGAAAAAGGGGAAAGCGAAAAGGGAGAGAAAGATGTTGCCACATGGCAATAATTGATTGGTTTTTTGTTAATTTTTTTAAAAACAAGTTGGATGTATGACATTACTTGTGCTGCATGAATTTTTAATTTCACTATTTTAGTTGAATTACACTTGAAATGGGATAAATAGACATTTTAAAAATTTATGCTATAATGTCAGCAAAATCTGTTACAGCCCTTAACGGCAACTTAACGGGAGGGAGTACTCTATCACACAAACTAAAAAGTAAAGGTTGTCAGTGTAATTGTCAGTGAGTAAAGAGTATTTTTTCAAATTTTGTAAAATTTGAGGGGTGATTAATGTAATTTATCCTCTATTTTTTTATGTGAAGTGTACTAATAGAAAAATATTATCTAGCTAAGATCAAATCACATAAATGGTAAATGACTTAGTTATTAAGAGTGTGCATGGTTGGGAATGGTTCGGGCTAATTTAAGTTTGGGTTAAATTCATAATCAAATCGATCATCTTGTGGCACCGACCTGAGTCAATTTCAGTTCATTCGTAGTAGTTCCATGACTCAGTTTGGGTTGGATTGGATAGTATTTTGCATAAATGTTTGATTTATTCACTTAATTTTTTTTTTATAGAAAATAGACTCAATTTGTATCTCTAGTTCGCAAAAAGTTTAAAAAAACAACGTACAAAACAAATCAATAACATTTAAGCATAACAAATATTAATTTAAAGACATGTTTACAATATTTATGTAGAATTTTGTAGAATAACAAGATCGGGATATGGGTTGATTCTGGGTCGGTTTGGGTTAGCTTAGGTGGCAGGTTGGTCCTAGATTGTTATTTCGAGAACCGAATCGAATTTATTGATTTGCCAAAATTTAAATTCAAAATCGAACCGAACTGAACCGAACTTCTTATAGACATGAACTAAAACTGACTTAAAGATGCTAAATTGGCTCTTTTAGTTCTTTTGTGCATCCTTGCTGGATATTATATTTTTAAGGTAAAATAAAATTAGTATAAAAAAATCTCACAAATGTCATGACAATAATATTTTTGTAATTAAAACTTATCCTAATTTGTGTATTGTTTTAAAGCGAAAGTCTTACTGAATCTAAGTTTTGTATGACTCTTCTTGTTATGTAACTTTACAAGATCTTTAATTAAAAGAAAAGATATTATACTCCTAGCCTCTACATCGACAATGTAGCTTGCAATACTTTGCACTCTCAAGAAAGAAAAAAAGTTTAGTGGTTATGTAGTACTGAGTGCTTGGTAATAATTCCTAATAAATAGTAACACATAGTGTGTAAATACATCAGTAATATGAATTTGTGATTAGTAGAGAGATTTTTAAGAAAAAAAAATATCACATAATAAAAATTAGTAGGATGTTTTTCAAAAGCCTCTCGACTACACTATAAATTTAAGTTACTAATTTATTTACACACTAAGAATCATTATTTAAAAAAGATTATTACTCTACACTCAATATTAGGTAACCACTCCGACTATTTTCTCTGAAGAAGGCTTTCCATTGCACCAATAATTCTCCAATGTGAATGAATGTTGTGGTCATTCGGCCCCAAATACGCCCAACCTAAAGCACGAAATTTCGACCTGAGCACTCAACCGGGACCACACGCTGGTGGCAAGAATGACCCAGTTGAACCAAATCATTAAAGTCTGACCTAACTAATAATAACCCAAATGGAAGAAAAGAAAAAGTTTCAGTGAAAAAGCAGAGGCCGCGCTTGTGAACCAACTAAGAATTTCCTTAACAAAGCAATGTGCTTTAATTTATTCCTCAAATCTCTTATTATTTTGTATATCCATTTTGTATATATATTCATTTTGTTCCTCAGTGCTTGTAATTGATTTAGTTTGTAATTGAGATAGTGAAAAGTATATGTTTCAATTCCGATATCATGATATATCAACAGTTAGTTTCAAAAACTTAAATTAACTACTTCTAAGACAACTGTTGTTCTAATATAGTATTAGAGTTTTGGTCCATCAGATATTGAGCTCGAGTCTCACGTACAAATGTGCTCTCCATTTATAAACTATGTTCTATTTGTATTCGTGCATATGATCTGATCAATCTCTAGGAGATGGGATTATACACGGCAGAATCGTGAAGTTGATATATAATATGGGACTCATTTCATAATGGTTTTAAGTTTTTGAAATAATTGGTAATCTAACAATATCAAATACATTGACGGAGGCTTAGAGCTGTCTAATGGTAATGGCCCCCATTCATGATTTTTGGTTATGGTTTCGCTCTTCTCTCCACATGATTTTAATCTTTCAACGAAGCAAAAGTTATATGTATATATATATATATATATTACATATATCCAAGATCAAAAGAAAAGAAAATTCAAATTTGTTTAATCATAAAAACTCAATACAGTATATATTTATGTGTATCACATATATCCAAGATCAATATCAAACTCAAACAGGGGTTATTTCCAAGTAATTTCGTTGAAAAGAGGATAATCTTAAAAAAAAACTTCTGCAGTTGACTCAGCTTCAATTTAATTAGCTTCAACTGTTCAAAGAGTTTCACGGCGAGAGTTGAAGAAAGCCTCCTCGACTTTCAGGCTTTGTGTTCAGAAAAATTGAGAGAGGGAAATGGCTGATGCTGCAGTTGAATTTCTGTTGCTGAATCTAAAGCAGCTACTAGTCTACAACGCCGATCTGATCTCTGGCGTGAAAGAGCAAGTCGAATCGCTTTACAATGAGCTCAGCATGTTAAAGGCCTTCCTCAAAGACTCCACAGAGAGGCGCAACGAATCCGAAATCGTGAAAGAGCTCGTCAGACAAATCAGAGACGTGGTCTACGAGGCCGAAGACGTGATCGACACTTTCGTGGTTCATACAGCTTTGCAGAGGGCGAGAAACACATTCTACAAAGTCATTCACGGCATCGATTACCCAGCAAAGCTTCGAAGCGTCGCCAACGAGATCGAATCCATCAGAAAAAAGGTGGACGGGATTCACGGCCGGAAGCAGTCGTTCGGCGTCGGAGCCATCGGGGAGCCTTCAAATAGAGTTTCATCGGAGAAGAAGGCTCCGGTCGTCGAGGAAGAAAACGTGGTGGGCTTCGACAAGGAGGCCGAAACGCTGGTCGAACGGCTGAACGGAGGAAAACAGGAGCTGGAGGTCGTTTCCGTCATCGGCATGGGAGGCCTCGGTAAGACAACTCTGGCTAAAAAAGTTTTTACCGATCCTTCGATTGAGTATGAATTCTATATCCGGGCATGGGTTTATGTTTCTCAAGATTATAACAGAAAGGAAGTCTTTCTTGGGATTTTGAGTTCTCTTGACAAACTCACCGATGATATGTATAAATGGAATGATGAAAGGTTGGGTGAAGAGCTCAAAAAACATTTACAGAGTGGGAGATATCTGATTGTTATGGACGATGTGTGGACAAGAGAAGCTTGGGATGATCTGAAAATGGCTTTCCCCAAGAACAACAACAGAAGCAGAATTTTGCTAACCAGTCGACACAGAGAAGTTGCTGTTCACGCAAACCCAGATTACGTCCCCGATCCTCTGCGTTTCCTGACCGAGGACGAAAGTTGGGAGCTACTCGAGAAGAAGGTGTTCCGGAAAGAGCAATGCCCTTCGGAGCTGGTGGCGCTCGGGAAGAAAATCGCTAAAGAATGCGGTGGATTACCCCTAGCAATTGTGGTAATTGGGGGTCTTCTCATGAAGAAAGATAAAACCTGTGAGTGGTGGGAGAAAGTGGCTGAGAGTGTGAGTTCGTATGTTGCTAGAGACCCAAAGCAATGTATGGACATACTGGCACTGAGCTACAAACACTTGCCCTATCACTTGAAAGCTTGCTTTCTCTATTTCGGGGTCTTCCCGGAAGACTACGAGATCCCTGTGTGGAAGCTGATCCAATTGTGGGTTGCTGAAGGATTCATCCAGCAGGTTGGGGAAATTAGATTGGAGGATACAGCAGAGGAGCAATTGGAGGATCTTGTTGACAGGAATATGGTGTTGGTGGAGAAGAGAAGGTCTAATGGAGGAATAAAAACGTGTCGGGTTCATGATATGTTACATGACCTCTGCTTGAGGGAGGCTGAAGAAGAGAAGTTCTTGCAGGAGATTAAAGGGTTTGGGCAAGTTCCTTGCTCGTCTCTAATCCCTTCCCTGAACAAATTCCGGCGCCTCTGTATCCATTCCCGTGTTCTAGACTACATTTGTTCAAAACCTTCCGGCCCGCATGTCAGGTCTTTCTTGTGCTTCGCCTCGGAGCAAAGAGAGTTACGCAGAGAGCACACTTCATTCATCCATGACGCCTTTAAATTGCTTAGGGTGTTGGATATAAGGTCAATTAGTCTCCCCCTTTTTCCTGTCAAAATAACACAACTGGTTCATTTGAGGTACATTGCCCTCTCTGGCAGTTTCGAGGTTCTTCCAGCATCAATCTCCGACCTCTGGAACCTCCAAACAATCATTATAGAAACCTCTTCGCGTAACCTCAAGGTAGAGGCAGATATCTGGAAAATGTTGCAACTGAGGCATCTCCATACAAGCGCGTCTAGTCGTTTGCGTGGCCCTCCGGCCAAATCACGGAAGGGAGGCAAAGACCCCTTGGTGAGGAGAAACTTGCAAACCATTTCTACAATATCCCCTGATAGTTGTACGGAGGATATTTTAGCCAGGGCTCCCAATCTTAAGAAGCTAGGAATTCGGGGCAGATTGGCGACACTTATGGAGGACAAGGGAGGGTCCTGCATGTTTGATAACCTTACAAAATTAGATCACCTTGTGACATTGAAGTTACTGAATGACACATTCCCTTCTCCTCCTACAAAAGGTAGCCTCCCCCCATTGTACAAATTCCCACCAAACCTGAAGAAGCTAACTTTAGCTGATACATTGCTTGATTGGGAGCATATGTCTACACTCGGGATTTTACCAAAGCTCGAGGTGCTGAAATTGAAAGACAACGCGTTCAAGGGAGAATGGTGGAAGCCACTTGATGGGGGTTTTCGTCTGCTGAGAGTCTTGCAGATTGGGAAGACTGATTTAGTGAGTTGGGAGGCTTCGGGTCATCACTTCCCGAGACTTCAACGCCTTGTTCTCAAGCACTGCGAAATCCTAGACGAGGTCCCTTCTGGTTTTGGGGATGTAGCTTCACTTCAGAGTATAGAGCTGTATCATGCCTCCTCTTCTGCCGTGGCTTCTGCCAAGCAAATTCAGAAAGAGCAGCAGCAGCAGCAACAGCAGCCAGGCCTTGCAATCAATCGGCTTAAGCTCCTTATCTATCCTCCAGAACCATAAATGTCTACTTCATGTCAAGGATCCAAGGGCGCCATGCTAGTATAACAGGTTAGTAAACATTTAAAATTCTAGTTATAAATATCTTTGATCTTTGATTTCGGATGTTCTTTGTAATTGATTTGCCATGTTTTACAGTAGCTATTTGTGTTCTTAATTGTTCTTCCAAGCAACCATCACTTTGATCTATGATCGTAATTATATGAAGCAATATTAACTTTGTCATAGTGACTTGGGCTGGCCAAACCACCCTTGTATACATTGTTTCGAAGATAGGTGTTTTATTCAAACATAATGACAGGGCTTTCGGGATCATAATGTTTTTGGGTTTGGAAAATAGTTGCTTAATTCTACATATTACTGCTTTTGTTGCTTATATCTCTCTCTCTCTCTCTCTCTCTCTCTCTCTCTCTCTCTCTCGCTCTCTCTCTCTCTCTCTCGTTATGTTTGGGAGTTTCGAATCCAGAGATGAGGAGAGGATAGCCTATATCCTGAGGGAAAGTAAAGGGTCAAGTGTAACGCCTTCCCTTGTTCGGAATTTGCGGTGGCTACGGAGGAAAAGAAATAGAAGAGCAGTAACTTTCCTTTCCCTTGTTATGTAGGTCAATGAGGAGGGAAGGGATACGAAAGACTTATTTTATTTTGTGAGTACGAAGGGCAATATCAGAAATGATTTCTTATAAAATGAGGGCAAAACCAGTTATGAGTTTTCCTTTCCTTCCATTTCCTCCCTTTTGGAAGGACAGCAAAATGGGAAGAAATGGGGGCCTAGAGAATTCTGTCCTAACATCATTTCCTTTCATTCAAAGCTGCCAAATAAAGGAAAAGACTTTTTATTTACTTTCCCTCCAAGCACCTCCGTCCAAACACTGTTATTGTCACGTCATGATATCCATTTGACTCTACATTAGCACCGGTTGGCTTATCATTAGAGAAACCCAACTATTTAAGTGATTTTGTCCCTAAATTACACGGTCCTAAGCATGGACTCTCATCAATTTTACCTTCACTTCGTGCAGGCAGATGCTGTGAGAAATAAGGAGAAGCCACTCAACTCAATGGAAACATCAAGAATCCCAAAAATTATGCTGCTAAACTTTTTTCTTGCTCAATTGCTATGCGTTTTAAGCTACTCGTTCTGGTTTTCTTGCCATTGCCATTTTCATTGTTGCTCTTTGGGAACTGTTTCCAACTTCCAATGTTGTATAAAGGCACATGTTAGATGCCATTACAGAGATATACGTATGTAACCTTGTGATATTTCAAAGTTCTTTGCTGGTCGCACTTTTGTGGCAACTCTGGCTGTGGTAGTTTCTTCGCTTCTCTTTTTTCCTTCCAGGTTTTAACTGGGTGCAAATGAAAGACAAATGCCTGTCTTTTCTAGCTTTTTGGTGAAGGTCTAGTGTACATTTTTTATTTTAGTACATTTTTTTTGTCTAAGTTTTTTTTAAACTTACAAGTAAAAAAGTAAAATTTTTTTAGCTTTTTTGTTTTTCTGACTTTACTTTATCTAAACATAAGCAAAAAAGTCAAAAAGTCAAAAAATTCAGTTTTTTTGTTTGTAAGCTTAAAAAAAATTAGACAAAAAATTAGTACCAAATTGGCTCTTACTATGTGTTAGATGTGGCAGAGATGGTTGGAAGCTAATATAATGATAGTTGTGATTATGGCCGTAAATGAGACGAATCGAGTAGTGGACTCTTCAAGTTTGGTTTGATAACCGTAACAAGCTTTAAAATGTATTGAAACTTGACTTGTTAACAAGCTTTAAAATGTATTGAAACTTGACTTGTTAATTTTTGAGTCAATCTCAGACGAGCTTTAATTGATCTAAGATTGAGTTCCTTGATTTTTTTTTATTATGTATAAGCTTATTGAGCTCAATTTAAAAAAAAATTTTAAGTATTAAATTGTGTTTAAGTTTGATTTGTTTACATAATGGGTTGATCTTAAAGAAACTTTAAAGAAACTGAACAAAAGTCTTGTTTGTATAATGAGTTAATCTTAAAAGAGCTTTAAAATAACTGAACAAAAGTTGAGCTTAAGTAGTTAATTCGTTTTACAACCCTAATTGTAGCCTATTGCAGACATTTGTTCTGTGTTGCAAACTACCCAAAAACGAGCATCCTCCTTGGTGACAATAATCGATTTGTTCACAAATTCTGTGAAATATGAGTGCATAACCAATCCAAGAAAATTGAGACCCGAACCGCAGGCCGGCTTTTCAGTTCGATTTGGTTCGGTTCTGCACTGCTTCAGTTGGGTCCTTGTTGTGCCTGACACTAATGCCTATAATCATGAGTTCAGTTCTTCACTCCCCCTCTCTGACCTTTGGCCTCATAATGTAACTCAGAAAAAAAATTAAAAGTTATAATACAAAACATCCTAATAGAACTGTGATAACTATACACGAGTAGTACTATCCCTGTTTGAATTTACCTTAACAGGGGTTTTGTTAAATAGGGATACTAGCCCAAAGGAGGAGCAAGATTATTCTAGTGGTCGAATGTTACGTTTAGTTGCACTTCTACAATACATTTAGATTTTAGATTTTTCGTGAGAAAGGAAAATAAAAGGGAAATAAAATTAGTTATACATTTTTTTTACACATCACTGAATAAGAAAATAAATTATTTTGACAAATAATAATTCAATTTTCTCTTATTTTTGCAACGCAACTAGACAAAAGAAAGGAATTAAGCTTCTTTTACTTCATTTTTTTTCTTGCTGTCTTTTTTCTTTTATTTCTCTTTCTTTCTACAAATTTAAAATCCAAACGTAGCATTAGAGGCTCCATAAGACCTAGCTGTTTTGCAACATTTCTCATTATATATATGAAGCATGGAAAATGGACATGAGATCATACTACTGCTGAAAGCACATTTCTATTATGTTTTTATGCTTTACACTTATTTTTTACAATGATATGTGATTTCTATTAAGTACCTATAGTGGTTGTGGAGCAATAGTTTTTTGGTTGATCAGGAAAGTATTTAAATACCTTGTATTGTTATTTTTAAGGTTTTTAATAATTTTTTGATAAATAATCTATTTAATTTGATTTCACATAATGTTTTTGGCTTTTTATTTTTTATTATTTATTTTTCGTAATATTTTTAGTCCATTTTTCGCGTTTCTTTTTCTCATATGGTATCATGTTTCAATTTTCCAAATTGACTACTATTTTAACCACATAAGTAAACTATCTTCTTTTGCGCAGCCCTCTTTCTTTTTGTATCTCTTTTTTTGTTTCTTTAAAACTAAATGGACATAAGCACTCAATTATGTAAGACCAGGTTTTGATATGAGGTTTGTTAAGAAAAAAGAAAAGAGAACGGACATAACTATGAATAATTAAATAAAAATAATTTTCAGCAATGCTTTGCTTTAATTCTTTTACTTTCTTTGAAAAAAAAAATTTCCTTAACAAATCCAAGAGGAAGATCCTGAGTAATTTTAATGAATTGTTCTATAAAAAGGAATCAATCATCCATGTAAAGATAAAATCCAAAGTTTATAAAATCAGACATAACTAATTAGACAAATTAATTAATCTCAGCTTTGCTCTCTCTCTCTCTCTCTCCTATTTAGGCATTGTGGATTGACCAAACTTCATGGTTCAAGTTCAACCTAACACCTACACTTGGTGCAGAGGAAGATTGAAGGTGCAGGTTCATCATCCTCAATGTTGCTGCACGTAGTATGCTGCCACGCGTGGCAACGATCACATACCACCATCCTTTCCTCATCTTTATCCCTGGCCCCACAGACGCAATCCACCGTTCGATCGCTGGCCCCACCTTGATACCTCAGCTTGGTACCCAAGTCCAGACCACACCCTCTCACCCAGACATCCGCACCAGACGCCACCGCGCATGATAGCACCCTCTCGTCCTCTATCCCCCTCAACCCTCCGATCTGCCTCACCACAAACCTCTCCATCACACAGTACGTGTCCCGCAGTGCGCACTGCGCCACCACCTTCAGCTCGCCAATGGTGAACCACGGTGGCACCATCACCAGCTCACCCGGTGGCAGAGGCCGAGTTAACTCGGTCTCCAACTCATCAAAACTTGGCAAAACCCGGCATGTTAGTGTCATTAGTTGGTCACTCTCTTGATCAGCAACCCGCCATTCCTTCACAAAGTGGTTGCTGTCCAACAAAGCCCGAGTCGCCAAAGTAACCGAGTCTGACTCGGGATATCCAAACAGAACATTTCTATACAGAAACTCAACATCCTCATAAACATTCAGCCCTGCAGAATTTTCGATCCCGTTTCGATTATCGACATCTTGGATTACGAATTCGATCAAGTTGGTTGATGGGTTTCTCAAGCGACGAACAATTTGGTTTCCTACGACAGAGCCATCGATCGATTTCAGCACGAAATCGATCAATCCGGTGTCACCAACATATTGCCTTGCCATATCGCGCAATTCTTGCCTGGACATACCATTTCTCCCACTGATCATTGCTTTATGTTCTTTCAATATGTTCCATACCACTTTCGCTGCATGTTCTAGTCTCTGTAAAGGCCACCTTGAATCTATTTTTGCAGCCGAAGCTAGCAATGCGGTTGACTCTGTAGATGGTTCTGCTTTCCTGACAACATCACGAACTGTGAATTCTACCGAATTAGTTGATGGGTTTATCGAGCGTCGAACAATTTGATTGCCCTCGACTAGACAGTTGATCGATTTGAGCACAAAATCGATCAATCCAGTGTCGCCGATGCACTGTCGAGCCGCGTCACGCAGTTCTTTTCGGGACACAGCAATTTCTCCATGGTTGCTTTTTTTGTTATATTTCAACTGAGTGACAATCACTTTAACTGCATATTCTAACCTCTTTTGAGGCCACCGGCAATCAATGTTCGCCAGTGAGGACACAAATGTTGCAATACTGATTGGATTGCCCTCTGTTTGGGGTTCATGTTGATGGGTTTTTCTTGATGAGGGCTTTGAATAAGCGTTTTTAGCTCTTGACTTGAAAGCAAGCATGAACTGTAAGAGATCACTGATGGTGACCAACTGGGTTTCACTGAATTCTCGGTAACAACGTATAATTATTTCGATTACTCCTCCTTGGCTTGTGTTCTTGAAGTCCTGGATAATTTTATCAAGGTCCAATGTGCTGAGAATGTTAATTGCTCTGTTGTATTGATGCTCTGTAACTCCGAACCTTCCTCGGCCGAATTGGTAACCCCATTTTCCAAACCAAGACTCCCCATATGCGACACCGTGGAGCAACCGAAATTCTATTGAGATCTTCTGCAAAGCATCATTCACTGAAATTTTCCTGCAAATTTTCTTGGACTTCAGATTCGGATATATTTTGAAGCCTTCAATAACCAATTTAACTAAACAGATATGCATAAATATATAGCGCTATACCTGGTTTGAAGGGTTGTGCAGAGACGATCCCAGAGATCCATTATATCGAATCCGTAGAGAGAATTTGAGTTCTCTTCGAGTCCGTTGATACAGAGAAGATGGCCGAAGCCATTGCAGTGAATCATACCATGTAAGAGGTGGGTACGAAGCTCGAGACTATTGCCCTTCAATGGCTTATCCCACTTATCGTCCGCCGGAATTATCATATGATACCTCCGTTTTGATACAAAATGGTGACTCCAACCTTCAAAATCATCGAAAACCATCTTAGAAAATTGAAAATAATTTCAATACCCAAAACTCACATAATTGTGTGTATACACGTAAACACACACATATGTATGGAGAGAGAGAGAGAGAGAGAGAGAGAGAGAGAGAGAGATGGCTCACCGACGCATTTGCAGTGATCGCAGAAAGGGCGAAGCGATTGTTGGACGCTCTCCTCTATGGTGTAGAGAGGGAAGACGACGTTATCGCTCTCACTGACTAGCAAAGTGGACCAAGTGGGCATCCCAGCGACGCCATAGTCGGCAATCTCTGCGCATTCTTGCAGGAACAATCGAATGTTGTCCCGAAATGGGCCACAGAGATTGCTGGTCGAACCTGGACTTGCAAAGCTGTGAAACCCAAAGAGCTTTGGCTTTCTCTTTCTACTCTTACAGGGTTCGAAGATGGCGGTCGCCATTGGAGAGACCTCCAAAGCTTTCTTCAATTTTTGACAGCGGAGAGAGATAGAGGTTTCAAATGGCGCTCGTTTGAGAATTAAGGGTGTTTTGTAGATTTACTGTTGTGACCCTGTAATGGCGGGAAAGTTGCAACAAATAATTTGGGTGTTTTGGTCAATTTGTTGCGCAGTAACGAATTTTGGTTTGCTTCGTTTTGATCACATGTTTGGTACATCTGGGATGTTTATGTTCCAGTGAGCGTGATTCCAGCTGAGCATCATGGGCTTCACATCAGAGACGGTCACAGTATGCATAGCTTTCACAGAAAGTAGTCATTACATTTTATAGCGATCAAGATTTGTTACAATATTTTCAAAATCCTATGGCCATGTTCATCGAATCGGATAAGAGCGATGGGACTATGCCCTCAATAAATGGGGATAAGGAATGCCATGGTACGAGAGTTAGGATAATAATTCAGAAATGGAATATTTTGTTCCAGGTGAAATCAAGGGCAAACCCACGAATAGTCTACTTGCCTCCACTAGATTGGTTACTTTTACTGCTTTAAAATTTTTTTTATATATATTTACGTTTTGTCTCTACTAAATTTATAGAACTTGACACTTGTTTTCCTTTGAATTTAAAAATATTGTATTTAACCCCACTTAATATTATTAAATCTATAACAGAAATTATACATATTTTATTAACTCTTCATTATATAGTTAAATAAACAACACAATTTTAATTAACTCTTCATTATATATATCCATAGACTTGTGATTATCTAAAATTTCAAAATTACTTCCTGAAATTTTAAACTTTAGCCAATCAAATCTTGATTAAGGTTTTTAATAAAATTTTTGTGTGCAAATTTTTTAAACAAATGGTGTCTTTTTCAACATCTTTAATATAATTATTCCTGCATTTATTAAGAAAATATATATTATCAATTAAAAAAATTTTGTGTATAATTTTATGTAAATTTTACTTTTATTAAACAAAAATTCTAAATCCTGTCTCCAGATGAAATTATGTAAAGAGATGACAGACCTTGAGCACTATTGGTCCGACCAAGAAAGGCATGGGAGTCGTTGGGCATTGCTTGACCTAAGTCAAGCTTGGATCGAGTTAAGTAATGAAACAAGATCCGCTACCCAATTGAAAGGCTCTTAGCTACTTATCCGGAATTAGGAAAAGGCGTAGCTGCTCGTCTCTTCTTCTAAATGAATTCCTCAAGTTGAAAGAGATATGATCGTAAAATAAATAGAATAGGGCTATGCCCTACTATTTCAATTAATGGGTCTTTTTTTTATAAAGATTTGCATTATAGCTAATTACGTAAATAATGTAATTTAATAGATTATACAATATTATGTATTGCCATTATAACATACTAGAGGGTGGCGCGTATCCGATGTGTGTACAACTCTCTTACAGCAATTATATAGACATCATGTGAGGGAGGCGAAAAACTAACATTCAATTGCCAAAAAAATTTAAATTATCAAAATTACCCTTAAATTATTTCAATTGATAAAATGAAATAAATCTATCAACTGCAAAGATTTTAAAGATGTTTTTGATAAGTAAAAGAGATAAACAGCTTTCAGAGTACTGCCTTTATATATTAAAATAGATAGTATACTATAATTGGTTTATCTCGTCATTTTATGTCCCTTTGACAACATATTGCCTTTTCTCAAAATGATTTTCGGCCAACATGTCCATTTCATCAGTTCATGTATACCAACAGACCTGTTCTCAAATCATTTCCACCCAAAACCATTTTACCAAACATTTTGAGCGATAGGTCCATTTCTTGTCCTTTTTGTCAATAGGCTAATTTTATGTCGATTTGCCCATTAGGCCCATTTTCTCATTTTACTTGGGGTAAAATTATTCAATGACTTTCATACTACATGATCATACTTATATAGTGTGATAGTTTATGCATGCAATGCCATTTGTAAAGAGATAATACTTTTTGAGATATTATAATCATTATCATAGTTATATGGTGGCTTTTCAAATTCGAAATTTCAATTCTATAAATAATATTATACTTGTTAGAATTTAAATAGAACGTTACACCACGTAAATATGATAACGTGGTGCGACAGTCGTTCTGAATTATTACTCCTAGACTCCAAGTTAGGAGGTTCATAGGCCTATTCCATTTACCATGGGCTATTGAGCCCATTTTCTTATCCCACTTTGCTATTAAGCCAAGTTCTAGGTCCATCTTATATGGTTCGTTTTGCCACTAGATCGATCCCATTTGCCACACGCCATTTATTTCTTGTAGGCTAATAGGTCCATTCCATTCATTTCATGTGGACCAAATGAACCCATTACTTCTAATGGCCTTGACGCTCATTTCATTTGTTTCCTCTGGACCAGCTGAACCCATTACTTCAAATTACCACTAGGCTCTTTTCATTTGTTTGGCATTGGCCTTGGACCATTCCACTTCAAGTCATAGACCTTTGTATCATTTCATTTATTCATTTATTGGCCATAGCATATATTTTACTTTAACCTCTTTAGGCTATTTTATTTATTTTTTTTTTTAGTACTTGAGAGGCCGAAGCCAAAACAAAAAAACAACTAGATAACCATTTACTCATATCATTTCTCTTATGTCTTGAACCGCCTTCTTCAAATGGATGCTTCCCAAAAATTAAAATCAAATTATTTTCCAAAATCAAAATATTTTCTTAAAAAATACAATATTTCTCAGAAAATGTTTTCAGAAGACCAAAAAAATAATCTATGCGTGTAACTAATCCTACAACATAGTTAATCTCCAAAAAATGTTGGACATCAAGAAGGGAATCAATTTTCAAACTTAAACCCATTTTCAAAATCAAAATTGTTAAACTCCATTTAAATTCAAACTTATTTTTCCAAATTAAAAGACAGTTAACTTTTTTATTTTTCAAAACACAATATATAAGTTTGTACGGAAGATAAATAAAACATTTGGTATCAATTGTTTGGAGAACTACTCTCACCATTTTCCCTTCTATTAAGCAGGAAAAAAGGTCCAGGCATCAAGTAGTACGAAATTCTTCAATACTCATGCACATTAGAATGTGTCATGTATTATTTACTACAGTAAAAATCTTTATTAATTACACATTTATGTTGCTGATGTAATAAAATATCAGTATCTCAATTTAATAGGAATGAGTACTTAGCGGTTGGTACTATCTGACAACTAAACTTTTTTTTTCCACGAGCTAAGCTTTATCAAGAGTTTCCTCGTTTGTGGTAACAATGCTATCTTAACTCCTTGATAGGTACGCCTAATTACCATTTAAGATCCTTAGCCATTTTCAGATATCAATTCTTGTTGCATAAAAGCTTTTATTTTGATTTATTATGCTAAAAACATGCCAATCCAAAATTTGGGCACGACACCATTTCTTCGCAGCAACTTGAAAAGATTTTCTCATTTGATTTGGGAAAAAACTATCAAATCCTCGTGTCAACATTTTGAAAAAAAAAAAAAAGAGAATTTATTTCATGAATTAAAATTTTTTATTTAGAGATTGTACCCTCTTCATTCAATGGTAACAAACAGAATTTTGTAACTACAATTTTCTGTCCTGATTTTCAGACACAAAATCAACATCTACAGACATATTTTGGAGACAACTTGCTCTAAAATTAGTATATCTAATTTTGAGTAGCAACTGCATTGTCACACTAAGACAAGAGTTGGGATTCTTCTGAGCTTTTGCTAGCATTATTTCACCAGTTCAATAGCCGATATCCCTATGGTTCAATAGCAAGTGATTAACATCTCGGTTGTTGAGATCTTGAATCTTGAGTCCCTCACAATACATTTGTTACATGATATATCCTCCCTCTTAATTTAGAAAGAGAAAATAATGTTGTTATTCTGCTGTAACAAAAAAAACAATAATAATAAATTATATTTCAATTAGAAAATAATAATGAACAAAACTTTTTGGCACATGTTGAGAATCGAATACATATCCCTTCCCCTCCTTTCAGATGATAACGAATAAAGAAGGGGGGAAAAAAAAAGGTGGCATTGCCACTGGTAGCAATCAAACGAAAATGTGCAGATTTTTTAAACATTCAGTTGTGGAAATATTGTGATAAAACAAAACCAGCAAAACATTTGAAGTAGAAAAAGAAATCTATCGACTCCCTTTATTGTCATCTAATATTTTTCTTTATACTTTTCCAACCGTAATGACATTTAGCACATAAAATCTTCATGCACACAAAGTCCAGCTTGTTGGAATAATTTTTCTAAAAACTGTAAAACTTTTAAAACTATTTGTTTTCAATTTACATATCAATGCCATTTTAATTTAGGGTTGTTGCAATATTTTAATATTCTTTTTATGTTGGGTCATTGCATAATAGTAATCTATGTTATGTTTTCATCCTATATTTGTGAGCAACCGCGAGTTAGACGTTTTTTTTCTCTCAACAGATATAACTCCCAATGAGATTTGTTATGAGCAATGAGTTGAATCTTGGAGTAGGTGATATCTGCTAAAACCTTCATAGAGGGAGCCACAATTTAGTAGTGATACTTGTTCTCAATAGTATTTAGTCTTTGTAGTATTTTTGTCTTTTTGAGTATTTGAGAGTCATGATCAAAACTTTAGGAGAGATACGGCCATAAAAAAAAGAACTATATATCAACAAATACATTTAGAAAAGCAAACGCTCCTCAAAGTTTTTGATAACAAGACTTGTTAATTGAAGAAATTGTGCCTTCCATTCTTGATCTTGAGGACTGCAAAACCATCTGCAACTCTATTGCCATTTTCTACTTATTTTAGTGTTCAAGAAGCACCATGTAACTTTACTCTATCCTTTCACAATAGTCATGGGTAGGTGGAGGTGTTCGGCCCAACCAATAGGGGTTGGATCCGTTGGTACTGTGAGAAGAGCAATAAGATCACATTTTCCTTCAAGAGCATTAAATAATTTTTCTTGTTTTTCCTTCAAAATTTTTACATCATTTACTATAAGGAGTTGCACTTTGCATCATGCATTGCTACCAGCTAAGACTCTGCCTTGACTTGCAAGTCTTTCTTGTTACTATTGATGGCCAAACCACACATGATGTAAAGCAAGGCCTCTACGGAAAGTTGTATACTTTTTGCTGCTACTGTATGGGCAATCAATGCTATTTTTATTCAAAATCCTTTCATGGGCCACAGAGAGATGCCTGTTGCCTTTACTTATAAAGAGTAAAAGCCTCCCAAATTAATGTGGTTCAAAAAGCCTAAAATTTTGGTTTGAAAAGATTGTGATTCCCATGGCTAGGATCCCATATTTTCAACTAAATAAAATCTAGGCCTTCTAGGCCTTTATTGGGCAATTACTTTGCCTCTTGCCAAACAGACTAATAAAATTGATACAGCCAGACACAACGCAAACACAAAGAACAATAAACAATATAAGACGTAATGCTAATTCAGTACTGATACTACGTAGTTTTGTTAACCTAGTTTTTGATATGGTATCATAAGCTAATTAATAGATTCACATGAGCATATTAAAATTCTCGTTAGCAAGAATGTTACGTCAACTGTACAGTAGTATGAAAAAAAGGGTCTTAACTAATAACGCGATTTTATTGACTTGTGATAGTACGTTAGCAAAATTATGTAGTCTCACTTACTAAATATAGCATGACACTTCCTAGACAAAATTGTCCATCACTGTCCCACTAAGTCTCTGATAAGTTCAAATTTTACTAAAATGGGAAATAAAGTGAGAACATAAATAACAAAAAAAAAAAAAAAAAGGAAGACACACACACAAATAGGGAAGAATGTGTTATTTTACTCACAAAATATGGCCACGGATGAAACAAAAAAATGGAAGTCTAGTCATCCATGTGTAGCATGCATATAAATGTTCCGACATAGTCGATCGGTTGCCGGATTCCGGCCATCTTATTCTCAATGAAACCTTTCGGCCCCTTTTTGTCTGCCAAATTCGACAAATGGGGACATAAAATATGAAACTGTTGCCCTAATGCATGGGATTACAGGGCCCAACCTTAACCAACAAACATATTACAGACAAAATCAGACACCATCACTGACCCGACATAGATTGCGACAAAGCTCTCAATTCGCGACGGCCCCAATGAAAAGCAAAAGAGGAAGAAGAAGAAGAAAAGCAAATCCAATGGCAACACAGCACAAAGAATATCCTCAACAAGAAGACACTCAAAAGAGGTATTGAAATGCCACTAGCACATGTAATGTTAATAATGTTTTGAGTATAGGCTTTTGTTTAGTTGTGATGAGGAATATTCAATTCAACCGTTAAGAAACAACTAAGTCCACCCAAAAAAAATTATGAGTACTAATATAACAATAGATACAGAAGTCTAATATTATATCAACCATATATTACCAATTCCAGCAGCCAAAAGCACCATCACACTTATGCTGTACAACCACATGAACTTGCTATACACAAAGCAAGATAGGGACACTTTCCAACTATCTCAACTACAAACCAAAATGGAGGCCATTTGGGAGTGAATAATCTCTTCATTAAGTTGTCCTATATAGTAGTTGTAATCTTGTGACTCTGGTCTTCTTGTGCTAATACCTTAATATAAACCAAAATTGCTGATAGATATAGAAAAAATTAAGAAAAAAAAGAGAGGAAACTTTTCCATCTTGTTTAGGCATTAGCTGAGAGGAGCTCTACGAGGGACACCCTTTCTCTTGTGCAGTTGCTTCCTTGGCTTCAATGTGGAATTCATCCAGGCTTGAATCTCTTCTGATGATTCACTCCAAGAGAGAGAGGACGACTCTTTTTCATTTATTTTTTCTTCGGGATCGTAGTTTTCCTTCAAAGACAGCTCACGAAATTCCGGTATTGGGAAGGAGATCATCTTATGGGTATTGTCATTGGACATTTCTGCAACTACTGAGACCTGAAAATTTATAAATTTGGACAATCACTTTAATTCTAAATTCACCCTTTAACTAATAAAGTAATATCAAGTTCTTGTATGAAGTTGTGATTATGAATTATCACCTTGCATGCAATAGAGCAGAAGCGATTAGGGAAGTCTTGTATGTGCCTCCCACAAGCTTCACATGCCACACCACTCTTTGATTTTGATGACTTGGGATCCTTGGATTGAGACCGAGGATTCAGATGAACAGCCTTTTCGCCATTGATTTTATAAGTCTGTTAAGTCTATGCATTATTAGTACATCAGCTTAACTCCAAACAAAGCAAAAATTTGAATTGAGCAAATAATTGTAAAGTGACATTGAGAAAAACGTATGATTAGTTAATAATAGTACCATATCTCATAGGAACTAACTAATAGTTTTCTTATCAAACTCCAGTTAACAACTACAACAGTTAAAATTAGAATGTAGATGATATATAGAAAGATCATTTCTTAATTTTCACATCAGATAATTGTGAGTAGAAAGACCAAATATGTAGAAACATCAACAAAATTTCTCAACAGATCCTATTAACTGGAAACAACCCCTACCAATTAGCTTGTAGTTAAGTTAAAGTGATAAGATGGTATATATCAAATGAGATAAGCACAAGAACTCAAAATAATTAGCTAAGAGATCTATATCTTATCAATTTCATAACCAACTGAAAAAAGAAATTAAGATAAGAATCTACCAAATAGATTGCAAATGCAATGTATGAATACAACTTGGGAAATGATTACCTATACTCAAAAGAGAATTATAGTTAAATAAATTCAGAAGACTAGATCCAATCAGCAAGGTAATAATTCAGAAGAGAAACTATGACATCTAATACCCACACATGAGAATTTTTACAATTAGATTGAAAATCAATCAAAGCTTTATGATCAAATAAAAGGGTTAGATAGAATAGAACCTAAACCTGAACTTTTACACTTTTTTTGGAAATTCATTCAAAGCTTTATAATAATTAGACAAAAGGGTAGATAGAGTAGAACCTAAACCTGAATTTTTGAACAATCAAGATACTTATGAATATCTTGAAGGCGGACGACATCATGATAAACATATCTGCAGATTTGAAGCCACCGATGAAGGCAATGAGCCGAAGAAGAAATACAGTGCTTACAGAAGCAAAGATTGCAGTCGATGCAAAACACGTTTTTCTCGTTCTTGCGAAGGTCTCTATGATCAACACAAGAACCAAAGAACTTGCTATGAAGTAAAGTATTCACCCACTCGTGTTTTCTCTTCTTTAGCCGTATCGTGCATCCAACCTATAATACCCAATACAATTCAGTCCACCAATCTTTGTATTACTCGAACTTTTATGGAAAAGTATTAGAACTACTAGTATTTAACAACTGTGATCAATCAAAACAACGAATTTCAAACTAAAACAAAGTTATGACAAATTTGAGACACAGAAGAACCAATACTAACCATTTGAACTGAATTAGGCCTTATTGCAGCGATTGATAGAAAGAGCAGAAGAGAATATGGTGAAGAAAGACAGTAAAAAAGAAGAGAGACCCACAAAGAAGATTGAGATTTAGAATGAGCAAACAAAGAAAGAAAGAAAATATAGAAAGACTGAATAAAATGAAAATGGTAACAGGAATCTCTGTCAAAGCTACAAACATGTTAACACTAGTTAGTAATAAGAAGGTTGCCTACAATAGGCAAAACTAACTTTTTTGCTTAATCCACGGAAATCATGTATGCCATATTAGGTCATCATATACATATTTAGGCAATGAAAATAGTTGTGAGTAGAGACAATTAATTAATAATGACAAATTTTGAGCTGTATGCATAAAAAAATTTCTTATGGAAAGAAAAATAAAAAATAAAATAAAAACAAGCACCTAACCTAAAAAGGTTGCCTAGACATGGTCTAGTCACCTGGCCGGCTGAGCGGGTGCCTTACTTTTCAGACAGTCGCCGTGGTAGTTGTGGCTCAGGCGAGCTTCGCCTAGGCAATCTGAGCAACTACAACTAACCAGGCAGCCGGCACTTGGGCAGTGGCTGGTAATTAACAATTATGGTAATAACTTTTCAGTATTTGAGAGCTCTTTCAAAAAATATTGGATACAAATCGAAGAAAAGTTTTAAGCTAAATTTGCTAGCTAAGATGTAACAAGGCATGTTATTGCTATTATTATTAAAATAATATCACTAATGACTAAAGTTTTTCACCTTGTACATATTACAACATGACACTGATGGAGTTTTGCACACACTACTCCTGCAACAACTAACAAATAACTCGTGCAATGTATGGAATCATAGATTATAATTTATAATTTTTTTTCAAGAATACGTTAAATTGGTTGATAATTCTATAGTCTGAAACTTGTATCCAAGGTTTCAAAAATGCAAGTTTTCATCCAATTTGGTGAACTTGTTTGAAGACAATTTCCCGAATGACATTACACTCAAATTTTGAAATTTTGAAATTTGAATTTTCATTATTTTTGTACAAATTTTATCGGAGTTAAAAATACCTGGTTGGATTTTTCATTTATTAATAAAAATATTAAAAAGCATTTTTTTTGCTTTATTTTGAATATGAATTTTCTGAATTACACTTAATATTTTGATTGTTTAGTCAAGTCTTTGACCAATTAAAGTTTGGTCAATTCATTTAAGTTTGACTTTTTGCATAAAGTAAGGATATTTTAAAACCATGCAAGTATCCACAACTCTCTCCCGGAGGATAAGCCCCACATTGTGACTTGTGATCAGACAGGAGTTGTAGCATAGAAACGATGGTTTGAGAATTTTAAAACCAGTTTGAAATTTTAGTATCGTTTATAACTAAATTTGGGAACAATTTCGTAAAGTAAAAAAAAAAAAAAAGAAGAAGGGATTTTTGCAAAAAAAATATTTAGATTTATATATATTACCAATATAGTATAGAGATGTTAAAAATTACCAATATAGTGCAGAAACTCATTTTTTCTTTTCCAATGGACAACTTTACCCTTTTATATAATCACCATCACTTTTGGTACACAGTCCGTGAGATCTTCATAAGTCCAGGAATCCTCTTTGATTAGGTATCAAATTATGCATTTTTTGGACTTCCATTACATATAATTTTTATTGGGTTTACGTTGTTTGTTTTCCTTAAATCCCAAGGTGGTTGATAACTTGCTAATGCAAAACCGGATTGAGGAAGCAAGATTAGTGCTGTTAAAAAAAAGAAAAAAGAAAAACAATTATGTAAAACATCATAATTTTGAAGTACAAATCTTAGCATATAAAAAATCTGGAAAAAAAAATCTTTCAAACTTAGATGAGAAAGAGGGGAAAAATCACGAAGTACATAACATCTGAATGGATTAAAATGAAAAATAAAAGAAAGTCATAATTCATGCTTCCAAGATGAGAAAATGGAATTTAAAGATGAAAATGAATGTGCAAAAGCTGTGGATAGTATAAACCGGAGTTATAGTTCTCCTTGAGAGAGAGAGAGAGAGAGAGAGAGAAGGTACAAGATGCGCAATGAAGTTTCTCGCATAATAGTATGCGAACGGAGTTGGAGAGTTATAGTCTTACAAAAAAACCAAGTAAAAAGATCACCATCGGGGTAATTTTGTCCACCCGAAACCCAAAAAAGTACCATGTTGGTAATTTTTTTAAAATTTAATACTATATCAGTAAAATCTGTAAATTTTAATTTTTTTTGGTAAAAATCCCAAAAAAATAAAAAAGAGTTATAAGTTTTAAAATTTTGACCAGCTCTAGGATGCTTAAAGTACTAATTATACTAATTTGGCTTAAAGTACTAATTGAAAAAAAGAAAAAAGGTTTATTACAACTAAGGAAGATTGCAAATCCGATAATTTTGACATGAGCATAATCATGACTACTAAAAAGTTTGACGTTTGGCCATGAATAGAATCTAGCAATAATAATCTCAATAAAGCAAATCTTGAAAAGATGATTTTACCATATCCTATCAATATCAATAGAAGCAACTTCATAATTGACTACCATACATTGATTGGGATGCATTTGTAATATTGTTTAGTTAATAGGTTAATAATCTCTAGTATTTAGTAAAACTTTGAGGAAAAAATAATAAATAATAACTAAATTAAGCAATAGTTTAAATTTCTTTTAAATGTTCTTTTATAATATAATTTAGAAAAATTAAAAAGACTCAAAACCCTAACCTCCAACCTAGGTTCTCTAATTCTTAGTTCTTATACTTCTCTATTATTACGATCGAGGCCACATCTAGTAAAGGGGACGCATTGGCTATCAATAAAATATTGGGTATAACAGCTGTACCGTGCCACTTTGCTAATTTCGTATAACAGTCAGCGAAACAAGAGCCACATGAGAATGTTAAAATTCTCATTATCACGAACGTACATTAGTTTTAGAGTAGTTGAAGAAAATGTCAAGATTATAAGTCTGTTAACATATCTTGGGCCACATAAGCATTTTAAAATTTTCATTATCATAAATGTCACATTAATTGTGTAGTTGGAGAAACTGTTAAGATCATCCAATTTGGTGAACTTGTTGGAAGCCAAAGATTCTAAATGACATTACAAACGAATTTAGAAATTTTTAATTTTGAATATTTAGCAGAATTTTAAAAACTTGGTTGGATTTTCAATTAACTAATAAAAACATTAAAATTCCTTTTTGCTATATTTTGAATATGAACTTTTTGGACCACACCTAATATTTTGATTTCTCAGCCAAGTTTTGACAAATTAAAGTTTGGTTAGTTGATTCAAGTTTAATTTTTTGCATAAAGTAGGTGTACTTTAAAATCATGAAAGTACCCATAACTCTCTCTTTCACATAAATAAGAGGATGAGCCCCATGTTGTGTGAAAGGACTTGCTGTACAAAAATGTTGTTTTGAGAATTTTAAAAACATTTTAAAGTTTTAGTACTGTGTAATGAATTTGGGAACGATATAACAAAGCTGGAAATAAACAACTAGAAAATTTTTATTCATTTGACAAACAAATGGCTCTCTTTCAGTTTCTTCCTTTTTTTTTTTTTCTTTTTTTTTTGTTTTTTGGCAAACTAGTAAGAATAGTTTTAATCAAACCAAGAAAAAAAAAAAAAAAAAGGAAGAAAGTGTTAAATTTTGAAATTTTGACTATTTCTAGGATGCTTAAAGCAGTAATTATTGTACTTATTCAGTTGATTACACTACGGAAGATTCCAAATTAGATAAAATTAGACATGAGCATGACTATTAAAATTTTGACCTTTTGGCATCAACAGAATCAGCCAATAATTCTCAATGAAGCAAATCTTGAAATGACATGATTTTACCAGATCCTATCAATTACAGCAACTTCATAATTGACCAAGAATTCTTGATGGGCTACCAAGTCCTGTTTGGGATGCATTTGTAGTTTTGTGTAGTCAGCTTAATAAGTTATTAGTCCATTGTATTTAGTAAAATTTTAAGGGGAAAAAAACTTGATTCAATAATTAATAATTAATAACTAAATTAAACGATAGTCTTAAATTATTTGAAATTAAAATCTTATAATATTATTCGGAAGAATTAAAAAAAAATCTCAAAATATTTTCCTCTAACCTAAGTGCTCCAATTATTAGTTCTTATAATTCTCTATTAATGATGAGCCATCTATTAATGGTCATCTATACCTCCAGCAAAGGGTGAGGATTGTTTGATATGGATAGTTTCAAACTCATACCGGAAACATAATACTACTTTCTTTTCTTTTTTTTTTTCTATAGAATGTCCAGGCCTTCAGCCGACTACTCGATTCCTTGACACAAACTATGTAAACTTCATGTATTGCATGAATGATTATTGACTATAAGGAGGCGTTAGGAGGGATCTAACTTGAGAATCTCATGGTTGAGGACAAGCCCACCATTGATAAAAGTAAGAGAACGTAAGGATTAGGAAGGATTTGACCTTGTATCACTTTTACATTTTCACCTCAGAACTATTAGAATTTAAGTTTGTATAGACGCTGTTAATAGAAAAATGCAAATTATTAGTTTTGACATTTCTGATCTGATACAATAAAAGATATTTTTTAGCTTCGGATAAATAAGCACCTAATTTTGAATTTTAAGGTTGCATTTGGTTGTGAGATCAATTCTTGTTTTTTGGTTTCGTTATTTGAAAATTGATATCACGTTTGGTAAGTTGTTTTTGAAATTGTTTTTAAACACTTAAAGTTTAAGCAGCAAGAAAAAAATTTATTTTTGGAATTTTTGAAATTTTTTTTTATACATAAATGAAATTGATATGAAAACAAATTATGTTTTCAATGTTTCTATTGTTTTTGTTTCTAAAAACACAAAATAAAAACATAAATTTTAAAAAAGATACCAAATTGAGGTTTAGATGGTAAAAATATTACAGTTTTTAGTTTAATGGGGTAAAATGATATTAATTCATTCAAATTAATTGAGACAGTGATAAAGATCATAAGGAAAATAATCTGGTTTGCTTGTAAAACTGACAACAATAATCTAATAAAGATGTGGATCACATGGATTTAAAACTAAGTTTTTGCAATTTTCAAATTCAAAACCCTAACTAATATACTATGGTTATTTATTTATTTATTTATTTTATAGTTAATGGAACTTGAACTGTGAAGTCGACTGTGTTAGGTCCCATCTTAGGCATAAATCCATGTTTCACTAAATATGTCCACATTGTCCAGTTGTGCAACTTGTACTCATAGCTAATAGATGTTAAAGTGGTCTGGCAAAATAGAAAAGAAAAAAAGTTTGGTAGGTAGATAGTTTTGAGTTTGTCGTTACTCGTGAATATTACATTTTGTCATATGACTTTTATTTTCTTAAAACTCTATTCATTTGCAATAAATTAATGTTTAGTAACGTAGTAAAAACTCACAATTTAATAAGGATAAGTACTAAAAACTACTACTTGACTACTAAATTTTTTTTTTTTTTTTTTCCAAAAGATGTTCATCATGTGCTTAGCAAATAAAAAAGGTGTCTTCACTATTTACTCTTCACTGTAAAATAAATCATTTTTGTTTGGTAACAGTAGAATAATACATTTGATAAAAAAAAGTGAGACGACAAAATATATGAAAAGCCTTTAGTTCTAGACATCATTTTTGTTTCTCTTATTTTTTTTTTTTTATCATTTCTTAAAAATTCTAATAGAATGTTTTTTTTTTAAATAAGAAAAAAAAAACTCAATCGAAAATAATTTCTTCTCATTTTCTTTTCCTTTTCCCTTTCCTTTTCTCATCAATTCCACACCACAAAGAATGGTGTTCAAGACATGGGATTGAAATCAGGTGTCAATTGTGGTCATGTGAGAAAGGGGGTCATAGTGTCCCCAAAGACAAGAAATTATGGGGCCTAAAGATCCCAAAGTCAGTGCTCATATATAAAGCTGGCAGAAGAGTTGGAAAAGTTGAGAGAGAAAAGTCAAGCCACTGATTGATCATTCCGTAGGCAAATGTGGAAAACACCTCTCATTTAATTTCAACAATGGACATCCCTCGAAGGGGATAACCAGTTCAGTCGATATTCTCCTTCATGAATTCTGAGAAAAAGGAAAATATGTAGGTACATATATTTGCATTGTACGTAAGATCGATAAGAATCAGTGTCATCACAAAAATTTTCCATCAAAGCCCATCGCTGCTAGCATCAATCCTCCCTCTTCTCCAACGTGCGAATTGTATGAGAGAATTTTCATCTCATACAAGATCGAACAGAAAAACACCCAAATACTAGTCGCAATGCATATGTCATCGAAAGTCTGAAACTTCTCAATCTATGACTCAATTTAGTAGCTCTACAATCTCATGTTCATACTAGAACCCCGACAACTCAATAAAAGCACTAATCTAACCTTTGGATCATCAATCATTCCATGGATAAAAAACGAGAGACATTTTTTTTTTTTTTTTTGGTATCAAAATATGAACAAATGGAAGTTTTAACTCCTCAATAAAACACTTCAAGAAGCTTCCTGGGATTTTATTTATTTATTTATTCCCTTTCTCCACAGGGAACCCCAAAATTAAACTAAAAATAAGAAATAAACAACAAAAAATGAAAAATGAAAAAAACACGACCAAAGGCAAATATTCATACACACAAGCACACACATGACGAGGAGTTCAAAAGCAGAAAATTCCAAATTGAAGAAAGCTTTTCTAGTAATTTGGCTTTGTTGCGAGCAATATTTTACTAAAAACATGAAAAAATAAGAGCACAATACATTATAAATTCAAGAATACTTAAACCTACTGATCTTGTACACAAATCAACGTTTTGGAATCAATATTCGGCCTCTTTCTGTTACAAAATTAGGAGAGGAACAACACCAAGTGAATCTCAATAACTTTGAGAAACAGATGGGCGCCCAACATATCATATACCATACTCATGTTTTTCTATATACCGGTGGATTTTCCGATTGGTATCAATTATGTAAGTTTTGAGCACTCGGCTTAGCAAAAGCTTAATCTGTGGCAAAAATATATATTTCTTCTATACAATTAGTCCGAGTGAAGTTTTCTCTTCTGGCACCTATTGATGTACCATTTGGCATGTTTCTTAAGGCCCATGCCAATCATCACTTTGAGGCTTGCAAGCATGACAAAGGTCATGGTAGACAGGAGCAAGATCCAAAAGAGCCTCCATGGAAGTGGACTATAGGGAAGATGAGCAGCATATACTGGAGTCAATACTCGAATTACCTGAAATCCAGAGAAATACGACTCTTCAGCAAAAAATAAAATAATAAATGATAGCAAATCAATACAATAAACATACAACCAACCTAGCAAACATGCTTTGAACATTTCCTAATTTGGGAAAATGGGCCGATAGGGCACCACTTCTAAGAACAGATACAATATAACCATTTGACAAATTGGCCTGTTAGATTTATGGTTTCTGTTTTTGTTTTTTGAAATTCGACAGAACTACATTTGGCAAATTGGTTCCAACAATTGTTTCCGTTGAAACCGTGTTTCACAACCCGGTTCCGAAACTTATTCTCAGGAAATTTTTGGTACACCAATAAAAAGGTGTTTCTGAGTTTCCGGAACCGTTTTCATTTGAAAATGAAAACAATATGAAAAAGAAAGGTTGTTTTCGATCGTCCCATTATTTTTGTTTCTGAGAACATGAATAACGGAACCAGAACCGGAACCATATGCCTGCCTCAGCAGCTTAGCGGTAACTAAATAGCAAAAGATGTAATGAAATATTAATGTATGCTTACCACGCAAGCTGGTGCCAAAGGAACAAAAGTGAGGTTTTTCTTCCCATTCTCCGTGTCAATATTCAGAGTCTGTTAAAATTGTATAAATTAGATACGTATTGAGGCTTCTACAGTATAGATGTTACCATGGCCAATAAGATGAACAATGCACATGGCCCATCATATAAAACAAACATATAACAGAAGCTCCATCTCCCTGTATGCTTGCCTTTTGTTTTTAGGGCAATAGTATCATCCCTTTTTATGTATAATTAAAGGAAAACACTTCATTTTTAATACATATAGAGACTGACCAGGGGATTAAACAACAGGGAACAGAAGCAAACAAGATAAAAAAAACCAGGTAACAAAGCAAGAACTCCAACAATACATCTTCGTTCTTCTGACAAGTTGGTAAGACCTACATACAAACTCATCAGTCTTTGCATTTCAATAAAGCACAAGTAACCAAATTTTGATTTCCGAAAAGATAAATAAACAAAAAATATATGAAGTTTAAAGCAAACCCCACCAAACTGTGATTTCTGTCTATGTGGTAAAATGATTAATTAGAGACAATAAAAATCCCACCTTAAACAAGTAATAATTATTAACAACCCAGTCAATCTTCTCAGCATCTATTCTTCAACGAAAATTTGAAAATTTCCAATCAATTTAGTGAATACAGTTTATTAATGATAAATCACAATGAGTATAATGGTTAGAGAAGACATCTGAAATAATTTTTCAGCGCTAAATTTCTAATTATATGACCTCTGCTTAAAAAGTTAGGCTACACACCCGACTTGATAGTTAAGACAGATGAATGAACAAAACTAGTTATAAAGTAAGAAGAAGAAGAAGAAGAAGAAGACGACGACGAAGAAGAAGAAGAAAAGCCTAGGCAATCATGCCTAAGGGAGGATGTACCACCTGATTAGGTGGAGGCTTCAAAAAGTTTTTTCACTTGCAGCTTCAAAACAATGCTATACTCAATGGAGTATCCAACCTTAGCAGCCACATCTTAAACATCATATTAATGAACCACCCAACTCAACTCTACAAACCTTAGTCCCAATTATTCAAGGATGGCTGCACAGATCTAGTTTCTCAATTTGGCTCTATTTGAAACCACAACCACTGGAAAGATACTTAACCTTGTGCTCCTTAGCTTTCCTTTTTTTCTTTTGCCACCTTCAACCTAGATCAAATGACTTGTTACTAGCAAATTATTTGGTCTACGTTGCACATGGGTAAACCATCCCAGACAACCTTTTTTTTTTTTTTTTTTTTTTTTTTAATATCTCCAATCGGTGCCATTTCCAACATCCTGAAAAAGTATTCATTTCTTATTCTATCATTCTTGTAACGCCACTCATCTATCTCAACATCATTATACCTACTGCACTCATTTCTTAAACATGTCATTTCTTTACCACTCAACATTCTATAGATCATATGACGTAGCTGGCCTTAGTTGTTAAATAGAATTGCTTCATCTTAGCAAGAATTCTATGTTGACAAAGCCTTCCCAAAGCACCACTTCATCATGCCCTCGTTCTATGAGCCACATCCTCCTCGATCTCTCCTTCCCATGAATAATAGATCCAGACCACTCTTAAGTATTTCCTGTCCATCAAAGTTCACTCTAACGTCATTCTTACTTCTAGTTTTACTAAATTCACAGTCCATATATTTAAACTTACTTCTACTTAACCTAAAATCTTTCTCCACAATTATAACACAGTTCAATTCTACCTTATTTTACAAATTAAAACTATAGGATGAGTAAACAACATGCACCAAGGAATCTCCTCCAGAATCTACATAGTAAGTTCATTCATTACTAATGCAATTAAAAAAAAAAAAACCTAAGGTCTTAATGATGACCCTTGATATAAACTTATTATTATTAGAAATTAACTTGTTTCTTCCACCATTGTTCTCACTCTAGTCACAGCTCCATCATGCATATCCTTGTTACATTGAGTTACTTTATTAATACTCCTTGCTTTTCTAAGAACCTGAATGCCTAAATTTGTTCACCTAGGTGGATGAATGCTGCTCTATTTCGCGGATATGCAAAGCAGGTCAAATCAACAAATTTTATTTGTCAAATTCACGAATTTAGAACGAATTCTTGCTTTAGCCTCTAAACAACTGTCAAGTGTATCAAAAGAAAGATCGGAAAATAAAGAAATGCGTAATACATTCAAGATAATTATGTATTTACAAAATACCATCTCCCCCTACTGACCCCATTGAACTTCTTCCAAGTCGGACATCCAATTGCTTTGATTTGAATTCAATATCATTCCACATAATCTAGTTTCATTCAACTATGAACGACACACGCTGTAACAAAGCCTACAATAGAAATGCAGCATAAAAGGGTTGAATACATGAGAAAAAGAATCAAACCGGGGTCAGATTCAAGTCATCACATCATTCCCACTACTAGCCCACCATTTAGTATGCTGATATTATTATACTTTTTTTATATAGTTATCTTTGTAAAGCATACAAACATCACATTTGAATTTAGACAAGGACCTAATATATAAAAGTTTAAAAATACTTAAATAAATATACATACATAAACACATGTAGGATTACATATATTTAACATATATATATAAGTGTTTAGGATCACACCTTATGAATATTCACAAATATATACACATATAGGATCACACTTATATAGGAACTATGGAGGCGCTCCCACTCTCTAATAAGTAATTATACCAAGGACACTCTCACTCCCTCTCAGCCAATGGGTCAGTTAGTTAAATCCCTCACCATTATTTTACTAGGAACCGTATTACATGGCTCACTAAACCAACAAAAACCACACGAAGGTCTTATTCTGCTCTCTATATTATTCCACCAACCACAAAAGCACAAAATCTTCCAAGTAGATAAAACAGGCATCAATCCAAATTGATTTTTTTAAATTATAATCCCACGTCTAAGCTTTCTTCAAATTACTCTCGCATATTCTTATTTTTTTACTCATTTTCTTAATGGCACAAAAATTAGTGCAACTTTGAATATCACCTTCATAATTATCTCTGGCAACCAATGTACATTTCCTCCATTCATTTAGCATCTTGCTAATATGGAATATATAGATTAGTGAACCAACCTGCTTAATTGCTTTATTTTCCATACTTCAATAGGAATTTCATCTAGTCTTACGATTTTTCCTATTTACATTACTTCCATAGCCTCTTTTACCTCCGCCGCTTTATTTTTCATACAAATCCATAATTTCTGTTATTGGCAAAGTTATTAAGTTCTTCTTAACTTAAAATCTTTAGGTGATATTAGTTAAACAGCTATTGGAAAAAAAAACTCCCCCCGATTCCTTAATCTCGAGTAACTAGGACTCTTTCATCCTCACCCTTAAGACCCTTAACAGAGTCTAAGTCTCTGCCTTTTCTTTCACTTATCTTGGCAAATTTAAAGGATAAAGCTCAAAACATTGGTGGCATTCCAAGAATTCAAGTTGGGACCTCCCACACCGTAAGCAATCATACCACTAACAAACCATCCCTAGAACCAGAAACATTTAAAATAAATGTAAACAAATATGAACAATAACAATGAAATACCCAGGTAAACCCCAGGTGAGAACCTTGCAACTATATGAGCCCATAAGTCTAATTTCTCCTTTCTCCTATATGAATTGTATGAACCTCCCAAGCAAGTTGCTTGCATCAACATCACTCCACTTTATGTTTTGATATCAAAGTGGGAGAAGCAAAAATGATCACAGGATTCAATAACGATGTTAATGCACAGTTCTTGTTTGCTTACTTTTTGAAATCCTCCAGTCACTCCATAAAGGCCAACTTGGCACACAAATAGTATATTAACCTTTCACTGAAATCACTTCATTATTACTAGAGGTCGGGGCACATGTGATGCATGTGCAACACAATCTATACAATTGTATACAAATTTTGAAGTAATATAAGGCATTGCATACACACATGAAGAGGAGAGGAGATTGAGCACAAAATTTAGTATAGAAAATTGAATAACAAAGTTATGCATGTCAAGAAACAATTCCCAGATGGGTATGATTAAAATTGAGATATGTTTGGATGAAACTTAAATGTAACCCACTAAAGATCGAATTACAGGTAAATACAAAGATTGAGAAGCCACCAACCTGCAATCTCAAAGACAGTAAGTATATAAAAGGTTATTGTTTCTACAAAAAGGCCAAAAAATCAAGAGAGAAAATTCTGAGATTGAAGACGATGGTCTGATAGAATGAAATTTCACAGGTAGTTTCTCATAGAACTGTAGAGTCCTAAATTGTTATAAATCTGAAGCAGAAACTGTACACAGCAGTTATCGAGATGTAGGAATGTCGTGGTTGAATGAGTGTAGGAGTGTAGATTTTCCTATTTACCCTTACAGTTAATATAGACAAAGGTTATTTATATTGTACAAAACTAAATTTTGAATGGCAGATTTGGAACATAAAAAGTTAAAACAGCATCAAATTTGGGACACCAAGTTTGTGTTCTCCCTTTATATATTAGAATAGATTGATGCAAATGACAGTACTTCAATAATTTGGAATCTCATGAATCTGTGAGAGGTTTCACCCAAGGGTAATAACAACCAAAATATATGAGTGAAACCAAAAATATATCATAAAAACCTATGAACCAAGGACAGATATAGGTGTATCATGTATGTCCATTATGGAAATGAGCAGCCCAACAAGTTGGTTTGAACTTGAGATGGTGTTGACGACTCTATTGATTCATATATAGAGTATGTCCAAGGCCAAGGCTCAAGTTCATTTTGTTTCGCAAGCTAACCACAAATATTAATAGCCCAAACTTGGTATTCATGTCTATCAAGCATCCCTAACATATGCACATTAATATGGCAAGTCCAAAAGATACTTCAAAAACATATGTAGTGAGACAACAAAACCCCTAGCCTTGTACACTAATTCCCTATGTTGTGGATATTCCATCTGTAACACGCATCCCCAGGTCCTCAGCCTAATCAAGTAAAACTGGCAACATCCAGCCTTAGCTTCTTAATCAACTCAACTTAAATTTGACAATTGATCATTATTGTTTAATACACAACCAAGACCAGGCAAGCTTTATAACAAGTGAGGCCCAGCTGCAAGCAAGGTAGCTCAATTCATTTTTGGGAATTCTCAACAAAAAGGCCTTCCAAAAACCTACAAAGTGGTAAAACTTTGTATATAGTCATGGTACTATGATAAAAGATGATAGGTGAGGTATCTTCCACAGCAGGAAAAGACAAAGCCCAGGATGTACACAAAAAAAAAGTGGAGAATTTTTTAAGCTGTGTCCAATAACAACAAAACCTCTACTTTTTTTTCCTTTTTTTTCTGTTTGTAAGTTGTAGCAATGATCTTATTTTATATGAGCAGAATGTTTTTAAAGTGCTACATATAATGATAAATTAACATAATCCCCTAAACTTACACCCTGTCATGCCATACCAGGAGATGACAGCCAGCTAGCATTGCTACAAGAACATGGCATGCTTATCAGCAGAAACAAACAGCACTTGACCATACGGCACTACCTACATACTCAACTTTTACCGATATGAGATACAGATATTGGGACAGGGTAATTGCACTAAATGCAAGTGTGTGTATCTGTGCACAAACACATGGAAACAAATACATGCACATAAATACACACAGATTAGCATTGGGATCAGGTGGAGGTATCCTAATCCCAAACTGCCACCAGCAAACGTACATATCAGACTAGATCTTTGCACATCATCTCTCATTCACTTTATTTTTCAAGTAAGCAAAAACTGGTAAATGTACAAGTATAACCCTTTCAAGGGGAATTAAGACATACATATTGCAAGGATACCTTCACATTCAGAAATCAATATATTGAAGATAAAGGGAGGTAACCATGAATTTATGACCCAGCAAACATAGTAAGTAAAGACAAGGTAACCTGCTATAGAATTAAGGAGTAAAACAACAAAGCGAATAACACAAGAGACCAAGGCATACCTGTTTGCAAAGGTCTTCAAGAAATTCAGAGTATGCAATGGGCTTTATATCATTAAATTTGGCAATAAATGAATGTTTTATTATGTCAATCATCATTTCACAGACACAAACCATGAGAGCATTCTGCAAAGTCCAGATAAAAACCAATAAGCGAACAAAGAGGCCATGCAAAAAAAGTTATATATTTTATTTACATTTCATTACTTTCAAAGTGTAGTACTAAGGATTTTCAAGAGAACTTACAAAAACGAAACTTTCAAACCAAGGACCATCAGCTTCCAGGATATTTTGAGCTAAAACAAATAACACAAAAGCTGAAATGTGGAACCTCTCGACCGAATCTGATCATGGCATTACAAAACTAATGTGAGACAAAGGGAACTTCAGGTGGAAACAGGATAAGTGATGACGAAATTACAAGCAAGTTCCATATCACCAGCCTTCTGAGCATGTTGTAACAAAAATGATGGAAATACTCTAATGTTATGCAATGAAAATGATCCCTAATTTACGCCTTTGTAAGAAAATAAAATATTACTAAGAAGAAAAAAATACGAAGGAGAGAGTGGTAAAAAAATCCTTCAAACAAAGGAAAACTAAAATTACAAGAAACAAAAACAAAAAGCTTTGGCCCTGTTTGATAGCGTTTTTTGTTTTTGTTTGTTTTATTTTTCAAAAATTTTAAAAAAGAATGATTGTTTACTGTTTTTTGATTTTAGTTATTTACAAAATTTTAAAAAAGAAAACGAAAAACACCAAAATGGGCACAACAGTAACCTACAAATGCTCGTCACCGGAACCACAAAAAACACACAAAAAAACATACAACAAAAAACAAAAACTGACAGCATTTCCAAATGGGGCCTTAACAGTTGCAAGTTGCAACTATAACTCCAAAAGAACAAGGTGAATCCCAAACGTAAACCAGGAGCTGTGAGTCAATGAGGCACATGAAAGTACTAGCCTCATGCCAGGCATTGGGCTGCAACAGTGAAAGTTTGTGTCCTAATGCCAATGATAGTGAAAGTTTGTGTCCTAGGAATGATTATTATCTTGGCAAGTAAATAAGAAGCTTTTAGGTCCAAGAACTTTAGTTTGAAACATGAATAGAAGCAACCTTGCTAAACTGAATTAAAAAAGCGAGATAAAAATAAAAAATGTTTTCTGACCCTTGAAAGCAAACAGCAGTCCACCACCAAAGACAGAGATCAGTTAAAATATTTTACAACCATATATAGCTGTCTCTGCAGTACGAATTATCAACTACTGTACTAACGATATCTTTGACAGAACTTCCTAATAGAAACCAGTACAATGTTCGAGCTTCAAGAAATATTGAATGGTCTTATCAATACACAAATGTATAACTCCCTAGGAATTTCAATTGTGCTCATATTCACCACTATAGGAATTGGGTTCAAACTTTCCCTAGCCTCTTCTCATCAATGGACTCCTGACGTATATGAAGGAGTGTCGTTCCATAAATTCCTACCTCTCTATCTATCTCTAAGATGTTTGGATTTTTCAAAACTCCATGGACATGCAGAAGAGAAATGCTATCCCCACTCAGACCAAGACAAAACTTTTACTTGTTCAAATAACAATTAAGGTGAAGTAGGAACAACGAATCTCTTTATAATAAACAGATCCATTTTGCAAGCTCGGTGGGGTGTTGGAGTATTGCTATTGATCGGTCATGTCATATATTCCATACATCACACTAGATAGATATCATATTCATGGAATACGATTCACTTTCAAGATGCCTTGGTGGTGAAATGGTAGACACGCGAGACTCAAAATCTCGTGCTCAAAAGCGTGAAGGTTCGAGTCCTCTTCAAGGCATAATATTGAGAATGCTTATTGAATGAGCAATTCAATAAGAGAGCTTGGATCGAATCTGTACATCAGACCAATATTTGCGATCTTCATCCATCCATATATTAGCAAAAATGCTAATACTGCTATCAAAGACCACTACACAGGCATGTACACTGGATGACATCGAATAGTATACATGATATATTGCAGGAACAAGGTTAATTCAGTCCTGGAAAAAAAAAACCATTTTTCCCCGCATCAAAGTAATCAAACAGTAAATATATTCAGCACGGATCACAGAAAATAATATTATTATTAACTCTGCAAAAGCAATGTAAAACAATTATTGGCAAGATAACTCACCATAATACACCATTTTCTGTATGTTATCCTTACTAAAACGTTTAAACACATTGCTCTTTATCTCAGAAAAATTGTTCGATACTAGCAAAGCCAGCAAGGCATTGTTGTGAGCAACAATACAGGTTGACAAAGTAATGGCCTGAGCTAATAAGATGAACGAATGAATAAGTAGAATAGTTAAGGAATAAAAATATAAAAGAGGAAAACAAATAATTTAACACAGAAAAAACAAGGTGATAGCCCAAGTAAGGATATTCGATGAAGCCACAGCTAAGGCCTCATCAGAAATGAATCTCAATATCCAGTATCTCGTGCTTTCTGGTGAACAGTTTCCAAGTCCTTCTGCGGAATTAAATAGGGTTTGCAGTACATCTCCACCAAAACTTTGGCAAAGTTTATCAAAAATCTGCCACCAAGGGATAAAGATAAGTTTACATAACTTCCCAGGCACACATTTTTAATTTTGCAAAATAATCAAGCCAGTAAAAATTCAGGCACAAAAAGGTAAACTAGGTCCTGTCTAAGCTATAACAGTACATCAGCCCATCAATATCAAGATTCTGAAAATTATGAATCGACTGAAGAAGATAAAATTGTACACCATTTGGATCAGGAGTATTAATTGTGCATAAAGAGATAGCTTCTAAATATGGAGGTCGAGACTTTCTGATAGCTTATGTGCATCCCTGTATTAAAACATTTTTGTAATTCCCACATACCTTTTACTTTTATTAAGATTCAGTTTTTTTAATCTACCTTCCAATTTTGGTATGAAAGATATGTAGGATGATTCTAATGAGTTAATCTCTAAATTTGACATAAAAATATGAGTCAGTTTACTTCTTGATACTTAAAATAGAGACAAAAACTTACTCCCAATACATGTTTAAAGCATAATCTTGAAAAAATCCTTATCATTGTTATCAAAAAGCCTATTGTATTTTAGTTGCAGGCATTTCCTAGACCCTTGAGAGAATGACAAGGACTAGTTTCATGAGATTATACAGCTTTCATGGATTAGAGCATTTGGAATAGAAGGAATACCAGGATCTTTGAAAACAAGTCTGTCCCTAAGCCTACATTAGATCGTACACATATTAGTGTTCTCTATTTGAGCCTTCCATCCAGACTTAAGGGTAGTACCCTTTCTAATATCCTCAACTGATTTTGAAATTTGAAGTGTATCCTTTGATAGAACTCATTAGTTACCACATGCTGACAGACTTCCTGATGTAGGATAGACTAGAAAACTAGGGCCTAAATTTGCCTACAGGAGGAATTGTGTATGGAAAAGTCCTAGGGTTAGGTTTCTAAGACGTAGAAGAAGGCTTCTAGGTTTCTAGGTGAACAAAGGTGAGACTTGGTTTGATTTTCAAAAGTAGTAGCTAGCTGGATTTTAAGAACACGGGCTTTCTGAGGGCATAAGCAGTGAGTAATTTAGGATTTGAACAGTTAAATTGAAGGCCAAATACATAGGGGAAGGATTAGTGTTCATTTGGACTTTCAAAACAGTCCGGCTTCCTTCAAAAGCCCGTTCAAAAGCACTGACAAACGCTACCAGTACCAGCATGTACATTTATAAGCTACTATCTCTCCTACTACTATGATTATGAATTCAAATATTAGGAAACTTTGACTCTTTGACTACCAAGACTATTCTAGACTTATGCTCTATAGAAGACCCAAATAACTATATCTGATCCATAATAAAACCCATGGGTAACTCATAAAACCAATGTCCAGCAATTTAAAAATTACCAAAATACTCTTGACAACAAAATAGAGATGGCACTTTGACCCAAATTATTGGGTTCCCGCCACACCCCAACCCTACCCTGCCCTGCCCTGCCAGGGCGAGTTTGGGGTCTGCATAATAGGGTTAGGGGCAGGTTATGGGGGGGGGGAAGTATAACCCAAATCAGGTTCAAGATGGGGTAGGGTTTGTACCAGCCTCAAACCCGCCCTAGTTATATGTGAAAGGTCAAATATGCCGTTGTTATATGTGTATAATGTCAAAATAACCTTACTATATATAAGGTTAGGGTTTCACTAACATTATGATATCTTACTCTCTCTTAACCCTCTCACTCTACTGCTGCTCCTCTCTCTCAACCATAGTTATCAGTTATCACTCCTGCACCGGTTAGTATACCGTTTTTGTCAACAGTACAGTACATAACCAGAGGGTCTCGGTGTACCACTTCGGTTTTACTGTTCAATACGAAACTATTTTAAATAAATATACCAAGTAATAATGATACTCTGATAAAAAAAAATCAAAGGCATTATATTAATAGAAATTTAATTTTAAATTATTTCGTAATAAAAATAATGAGATGACTCTTGATGTATTATTATATATACAAAGAGAGAAATTTCCCAATGAAGAGAGAGAGAGAGAGAGCAATTTCCCAACGAAAATTAAAGCCTTAACAATAAATTGCTTTGGTCTCCTGTTTTCATGGTGTGAACAAGTAAAAAAAAAAGGTTGTGGGCCTCCAAGGTCCCATCATGTAGACACTAGAGAGTCAGAGACAGCAGGCACGCTTGCCACTAACAAATGCTTTATACAAAAAAGAACGGAAGACAGCTGTAAAAGGTACAATCCGATATGATGGCATATAGCGGTATGCCAAAAATTGAAATGCCGGTATTAGCCAGAAAGTTCACTGGAACTGAACTTGCCCATTGTCGTTCCGCTTTACTGTCCAAATGGTACATACTGGTCCATACTGGCCAGAATGGAACGATATCAATAACTATGCTCTCAACCTCTCTCACTCTATCACTTCACCACTTTGTCGATAGCTTTCAGTCATCTCACACCTTAACAGCCTTGCCGCGGATAGTTCCCGTCAATCATTGATTTGTTTTAGGTTATACTCTCTCTCTCTCTCTCTCTCTCTCTCTCTCTCTCTCTCTCTCTCTCTCTCTCATGTAACCGTAAGATGCTATCTTTTTAGCAAAGTACCTTCTTCAGGAAAACACATATTGAATTTATTTTTCTTTATTATTGCCTTATTTGGTGTTCTATGTGACCAGCTTTTGATTCTGTTTTTTCTTTTGTTACTGTTTGGGAGCAAGAATCGTGAAGATTTGAGCAATTGAGGGAATTCTGGGTTTTGTAATGATGTTTCTAGGTGTTTTGAGTGTAGATATATACGTATCAATATCTATATATGACTGTTTAGGTATATAAGATAGTGATGAAAAGAGAGCTGGTGGTGAAATCGTGTTTGTTGTGGTTCATCACATAGTTTATCCTGTGACTCTAAGCTAGGTTTTTTGTGATCTATTGTAGTTGTGTTTGCATTTCATCAAATAGAGAGGATTGTCTTCTTCTACCGTTGAACTTTTACTAGATGGGCAGGGCGATGCAGGGGACGGGTGCAGGTCTTTAGTATAAATGAGGATGGGGTGGAGGGTTTCAACCCGTCGCAAGTTTGGGTACAATGCCGTGGGAGTTGGGGTTGGGGTTGGGGTTGGCGGGTTGGGGGGGATGTCTCCTGTTGGGGGCAGGGTAGGGTTTTCCAAACCGATCTGTTGCCATCCCTACACCTAAGAAGCAATATAAAACATAAGTAAATATATTTACCAACATTCTAACCCAAAATAAATAAATAAATAAGGGGTAAAATTAAATTTTAATCCCTTGTGATTTGAGCAAAAATCAAATGACCTCCCCGTGGTTCAAAAGTGAACCCATTGGACTTAACTGCAAAGTGCCCCTACGAAGGACACCCCCTTTATTTTGACATAAAAGACAAAAAATCGTCTTTTTAATGTTCCATTTTAGAGAGATAACCCGTGTCAAAATCGTCGTTAATTCTTAACGGTTTCCATCCATTTTATAGTTAAGCCAAAACCACAAGGAGATTATGTTTTCACTTTTAAACCAAAATAGGGTCATCTAATTTTCGCTCAAGCCACCACTAAAAATAAGACTGAAAGCACTAAACAAGTTGATCAAACACTCAAAGTGTGCTCCATGTGAAATTTCATATATGCCCATCTTTTTCTTTTCATATGTGCTCATACCACCACTAAAAATAAGACTGAAAGCACTAAACGAGTTAAAGCTTTGAAGTGCAATTTTGTAAATAGATCTTTTTGAAGCAACAAAGTGAAAGACTCTGATAAAGCTGGTGACTATTATCTTGATAAACCTGACATGCAGGAAACATGTTAGCTACATTGTGTAGACCAATCAAAACTGCAAGCAGGTAGGTATAAGGGTTACCACATACAAGCTACTAGACTACCTTAGGCTCCATTTGGTTTGAATAATAGTTCCCGAAACCTTTTATTCAGCAAATACAAAAAAAAAAAAAAATTTACAAGATTCTAGTTCTTGTACTTCAATGTCTCTTTGATTATCATAGGAAAGAAATCTCTTTACATTAAAGCTTTAGTTCTCTTCTTTTTCTCTTCAGATGAAGAAGCAGGATGGGAGGAGGGTGGAGGGACTCTTCAGTGAATACATTTCTCCAAACAATGAAAACTAGTGTCGATTTATGGTTACTACCTTTACTAACTCTACTCAAATATAAACTGCATCTTTCCCCTCTTAGTCACAGTATGGTGATGTAGAAAATCGATCACCACATTGGAGGACATCTGACAAGGTGTGTTGATCACAACTTCTTAGCAACTAAACAGTGGTTTCATGTCTTTGTAACATTTCCTTTTATTTTATTTTTATAAGTGTTAACATTAGTTACGATTTTAACTTCATTGTTAGTTTTCTTCAGAACTTTACATTACTTTAGATTTACTTGCCTTGTTTCTCTTTGTCATTTTGACTTTAATCTTGCTTATATGAGAATATTTTTTCAAGACATCCTGGAAAATTCTCCAAATAGGAAAAGGAACAAATTTGCCAACAGTATAGCTAGAGGTAATGCAGAATCTGGGTGTCATTAAAAAGGGATTTCGGAAACGTAAAAATCAATGACAGTCAATAAAGCGCTTATTCATGCAATGTCAATTTTTTAGTTAGTCCCTGCAAGAAGATTGATTTGTCTTGCATGCTAGAGTCCCAAAATAATCCACTCACCTCCAACACATTGTACACCACATAAAGTTTGATTGTTCCTTGGCCACGAATCATATGATATATAAGGCTGATATCTGAAGCAACAAAATATTAAGAAAGAAGACAATATTAGTATATGCAACCACTGCCTAAACAAGATAAATCAAGCATGTAATATCTGCCTCCAAGTACGCATACATATTCACTGGGGGAAAGAAAATTAAAAGTAACAGGGCCAAATTTCCTTGTTGTACCTGTTTGTCCAAGAAGAGTAACTCCACAAGCCAGAACAATGAAACAGCCAAAATCAGACAGCTCTGATGCAGAAGGCCTCTCAAACTGCCTGCCACAAGCATGGTTAGGTTATATATATATCTATGTATAAATACACTACATATAAAAAGAGGCCATCATTACCATAGTTGCAACAGGTGGCTTATTTTGAGTAGCTCTCAAAGTTTTGGCTAAAACAATTCTCTTAAAAGTAAAAATGATAAATAATCAATTCAGTTGTCTCTTTGGTTCACCGTATTTATTTTTCAAACTACTGTTCATGTATTTATTTAGTTAATGTATTTATGGTGTTTATCTAGGTGACAAGTATATGATAGTTCGATTCTCGTGAATATTTATTGTTGCTATGAAATTCATGCCAATGTATGGGTAAAAAGAACTTTTTAATTATCAATTCTCTTACTATGCTAATGATTCATCTTTATTCTTATGTAGATAGTTTTATAGAAATACAAAAACATAAGTAATTATGCTAATATTCAATTTAAATTAAATATAAATAGATAGATGAATACACAATTAATTACATAAAATTAAAATATAAACAAATTGTTATATTTATTATATATGTAAAATCACTACAACAAAAATAATATATCTAAAAATTAAAAACAAGCACAGTCCTAAAACTAGTTTTGTAGATATTACAAGCTACCACAAGTCAATTACACCCATAATAAAATAATTTATAAAAAGTATAAAAAGAGGAAGGAAAGAAAAGTAACAAGAACACGACAACAATAGCATGGAAGCAAACACGTCGATTTAGAGGCAAAAGTCATGTTCAATGAAATCAACTAGCTTTGCTCTTGCTTCCAAACAAACGTGTGAGAGTATGCACGAAATGATATTCTTCCAGCTTTAGCTCAAAAATTGCAAAGGATTAGGTCGACCAGTCTGAATTTGCAGTACTACAAAGAAATATTTTCTTCGCTTGACAAGCAAGACACATATAGTCCAAACTGTGACTTACCCTTTCAGGAAGGCAGGAGATGGCACTCAAGCTAACAACTAATGGTCAATATTTTAACAAAGATCAAGGAAGTACTTCCTAACTGTCAAATGTCAATATGGCAGACTTTTGAAGATCCAAACATAAAGTCATATGAGGCCCCACAGACGTAGTTTAGGTTTTGTCCTAGTACTTTTAGCCACCTTCGATGTAATGTGGTTTCCTTTAGGAACATTTTCCATTTATTCCAAGTGTCTTTCTGATGAAAACCATAGGCTTGGGGCAAGCAAACTGGGCTATTCGGGTTGGGGTTTGGTTAGGAACTGACTGGACTCAATTAGGGGTTTCTTGGGGCTGTCCAAGGGTTGTTCCTGTACGGTCAAGAGCATTGTGAATATGTTCCAAAGCAATTTGAGCTTGTAGCAGTTGGCCTTCGACTTTCAGATAAAGATAGAGACAACATAAAAACTGCACGAGCAGAGCGAGCGAAGCCAGGAAATAATGGGATGCCCATGAATGAAGGTCTTACATAGTAGAGGTGACGAGACTAGTGAGCCAAGCGAGGAAACTAGAGAGGCTCAGGCAAGAAGCGCAGACAGCGGAATCTGTAGGAAAAACAAACAAAAGGCTGCTGCTTCCGATCCACAATCTCAAACTGGGGCGAATGAAGAAAGCTGCCTTCATAAAGAAAGACAGCTGGATTGAGTTCCACAGCAACACTCGATTCGTCATAGTCGATTTGTCCAACTGCCGAAATCAAGTGCTCAAATCTAGGGTGAAAAGACCTCTCTCTCTTTGATTGAACTCATTTAGTCACTTTGCTCTGTTCATACCTGGTTCGAGTGAAAACCCGCTCTATTCGCTTTTTTAGTAAGGGTGGGGGTCAGAGGAAAGAACCCCAACATGAATGAGTGTTAGGAAGGAGAGATCTGGTTATCGCATTGGCCTGTTGGCAGGAGGTTCGCTGTCCCCCTCCTTTCCAGCCTGGCTTACAAGAATTACTTAAGCATATCTAAGCTTTAGAGTTCTCTAGTTCCAAGGACTTCAGCTTCCGAAATTGGAAACTAAACTTTTTAACTTCTAAAACCTATCCAAAACCATTTGGGAACCAAAAATAAAGACCCAGTTACCTGAGCCGTATTATAACCCAATGGGTGACCCATACAGCCCATGTCCAGGAAATTCTAAAATTACCAAAATACCATTGAGTTATGAAATACAAGAAAATGTGTAAGGAAACGGCCATATTAATACCTAGCGTAAATAACTGAAAACAAGACTCCAATAAGACTTAAAAACTCGATTACACAAGATCCCAATTGGTCCCAAGTAGATTCAGCTTGAAACCAAGCAATTTTCAAATTATTGCTTCTTTAACTTTACTCTTTCTTGATCTTTTATGGCCTGCCTCCTGCATCAAAAGCTCACTGAATCCTATGGTACATGCCGGATAACTATGAGATAAGTTCATGTTTGGCCCAATCATCAAGGAGAGGTCTGGCTAGAAATGAGGAGCCATGTCAATCATGGGAATACTTAAAATTTCACCCTCTCTAACGGCTTAAGCTTTTATAGCAGTTAGTTGTAAACACTCTTGCATATATAATTTTAAAGATGACTCATTGGGAAACAAATAAACTAAATAAATAAAACCCCTTCACCTCAATTAAACTTCAAAAGGCTTCTTTTTTTATCTCCATAAGTAATTGCAACATCAAATAATTAATGTGACTCCGAATTTAAAAACACCAAACCAGAAGCCAGACTTTGAGTACAATCAAGTATCCAGTATTTAAACACTAACCAAAGATTAGATATTATTCCAATCTACTTTGGTTGAAGAACAAGGAAAATGGAACTCAAGTCTCTTTACACCTCGTGTTCAGAGAATCCAACAAAACACTTCCAGCTCTTCTAGCAGAGCACTAAGGTAGAAAAGGCTCTTGTTGGCTCTCTGAGAAAGAAACAAAAGTAAAAATAAAAATCATGTCAGGAACAATCTTTCTGTTCTAATAATTAATAAAAGTTTTTTTGACAACTGCTGTCTCTAGATTTTTACAAGTAAAGCCAGAATAACCTGTTTCTACAAATATACACAATGTACAAGTTGAGAACTAAAAGGTAGCTTTAAGAGACAAACTCAAATAAGCAAGTATATTATGCAAGACAAGGAACTGACCTTGTTTTCAAAAGCCTCCAAAAGGTGATGAGAATCCTTGTTGGCATGATTGTTAACAATGACAAAAAGGAATCCAAGCAGACAAAGACACCAACATCTATAAGCTGAGAAAATGTAGTCAAAAGAATACTTCATAAAGAGTCCTTGTTGTGGGGTCAATCTAATTCAAAATAAACTACTTATCCCATAATTATATCCTTAATTGGAATGCTCTCTTTCAAACTCCAAAGGCACTTTAATACTTTAGACTAGAAAAATTAACTGGTCCTCATAGCACATTTTGAGCATGAAAGGGGGGCGTATCCCCTGGAGCTCATCCTTGACGTTAACTATGACAATTATAACAATCTAGGGCCCACAAGCTACATAATTAGAAAGTACTACCCTTTCACAAACACCACACTTTTAATTTTCCTGTAAGATTATGATAGAAGAACCAATATTACCAGTTCACATCGCCATGGCAAGCGGAACATAGTATCGTATACTTTTTCCCGTTCTTTATCATTTGCTAGAGTAGTTGTGCTCCGTAAGGAATTTCCACTATGCATTTCTTCAATAAAGTACTTCACGGGTGACTTCTCCACAGAAAGCACATCTGACAGCAATTGTAGCATCATAACTGAAAGTGCAGGAAGAAAGAAAGAAAAGAGACCTTTGATTTTGAAATAAAAAAAGAACCACAAAAAGGGCCAAATGGATTGATATTTCACTAAACAGTCATAATATTGCATTCGTTTCTCACATTAATTTCCTATGCTAAATCAGAAGAATCTTGCCCTAAATTTATAGATCAATGGTTTATCAGCGTGATCCCATACTACACTCCACATATCTTCCTAAAAAACTAACTTGTGAGTGAGCAAAATCATGGGGCTGACTTGCCACACTTACAATGACTGCAAACTTGCAGAAGGTGAAATACCCATTACATTACTGGTAAGGCCAATGGCACAAGAATTCCGGGATAGCCTACTGTTTGCATTCACTCAATAATGGCAAATCCAAACTACAAAAATTAACAAAGTTGTCGCTAAAAAGGTTACACTATCAAAACTAAGAAACTGGATCTTTTAACCGGCCCTATTGATGATGATCTACTATAATGAACCATGATCCATAAACCTCCTCACAGATTGACATTAGCACGATATGTATAAGAAGGTTCAGGAAATTGTCATGTCTAAGGAGTTCAATTAAACTTCAGCTTTGCTCCTCATGTAGGTTGACAATTGTTAATTCAGGTCTAAGACAAAAATGCAGCAGTATTTAAAGTATCATGTGATCAGCCTTCATGGGATCCTAAGTTTGCTGGATGCTTATCTTCAACAAAACTAGGGTTCAAAACTTATAACATTCACACATCAAATATGTTCCGTAGCAACACCAAGAAAAAGCAAGAGATCAAAGAAGTATTCATCTTCTCATACAAATATAATTTTATTGACTGCATCCGAACTCAAGTACATTTGTCAAGCACGGTATTCGTCGAAGTGTCACATTCATCTTATTCTCATGTTGACATGGGGACACGACAAAATATTCATCTTTCTTAATATACTTCTGTTTTTCTAAGGAAAAAATACATTTTACAAAGTGCTATAGAGCACTTCATCCATAATATGAAAGTTTTATTCATATTTCTATGGTAAACTCGAATTACTTGACAGTTATGTTAGTTGAATGTCCAACAATACATGTCGAAAACGTATCCATACCCACACCTATATCCAAGTGCTGAGAGTTTGACACAGGTACTCCATACATTTTAGAAGAGTTAGGTGAATGAAATTTTTATTCATATTTCTATTGTAAACTCGAATTACTTGACAATTATGTTAGGTGAATGTCCAACAATACATGTCGGACATGTATCTATATCCATTCCCGTATCCAAGTGTCAAGAGTTTGATACAAGTACTTCATACATTTTAGAAGAGTCCATGTCACATAGATTGCACCATTAAGAGACTTAAAACTAACCTTCCACAGTAGTCAATCCAGCATTATACTCATTAGTACAAAAATAAGGGGGGGAGAGAATCACTCAACTCCTTTATCAGCAAGAAAAATTATGTACTCTTGGTAAGGAATTCTACTCTTGGTACGGAACTGCACTCTTGGTAAGGAATTGCACAGCGTCAATCACTTTTGGCTGCTAAATCCAAAGGTATGGCTACCCATCTATTTATTATTTTGGTTATATTTATAAGGGAGATTAAAACAGTTCAAGCAGCAAGTAGCAACAGTCATAACCAAGTTAAAGCTCATGACATATGCTACTTCTATTTCTATTGAAAATGCCACCAGTAATAACCAAATAAATAAGTGGAAAAGTTCAAACAGTGACGTAAATTAGTGTATTTCACAAAATACAAGAAAAAAATGAAATCAATCAATTGCATTTATAAAAAAAGCAAAATTATCAGAATTTTATGCATGAGTTGCTGATGCTAATATGTCCATAAGGTATATATGTGGTTTGAAGTCCAATTGAAAAAACAAGTGAAAATATAAAATCTCATACCATATACAATGTGTCGTATATAGCATCTTGTTCTAATTTACATTTGTTTGTTGTCCAGATTGCTAGATTAGTTATGAGTTTTTTTACTAAGTCTAATACTTGTTTGGAAGTAGTTGAGTTTTAATTAATTTAGGATAGCTTTCTTTTGTAGTATCTAAGAAATCCTAATAGTGTGCATGGTTTAGAGCGTGGTTGATAGTCCAGTTTTCAGCGAGGTCATCAGTGTACTGCCTAATGTAAAAGAAAACCCCACATTCCCTTCTTACAATCCTTTTCTCATCCAATCCCAACAATTTTTCTCAGACTGATGGAGACAATTCCCTTACATCACACCCAGAACTAAGTCTCCAAAATTACAGATTTGCCCCTGATCATAAAAGAATCAGTTTTTCCCTAATGCAGGGTACAGCAGTTTCTACTAATTTTATACCAATGTGGGAATAAGTCCATTAGTCGGGCCCACGTGAATGTTCTCTACGTCCTGCTTTTCCAAGCATACACTTTAAGAGGCCGATCCCCATCAAAGGATCCATCCAAAGTCATCTTTGAATTAGTGTGCTGAGTTCAAAACAAGATCCTGGAATTCCATCCCTATTACCACTTAACTTGCGCATGTCACAATTTGGTGAAAGACTATGAATGTGTCCTCCAACGTACCTATTCTCAAGATAACCTTCATAAAGATTGAATAGAAACTTCAGCCTTCAAACAACCCATGGTTGACACCTTTTCTTCTCCACCTGCAGAAATTAATCCACTTCTCACCATAGACATCACTAAATTTGCTAGGCCAAATGTAGTTTATTGCTAGTTTCTGGCTTCTGCCCCATAAACCAACACAAGTAATACTTATTTATTTAAATCAAAAAAGAAATTACACTGACATGGGGCTTAACCAATTCTCGTGTTCATGCTTCTTCAAAATTGGATGATCACCTATGTGCCAAAAGTTCTCAGCAATTTTTGGTGTTCGGTTGACCCTAAAATCTTTTACACGCATATCAAATGAAAATTAATTACCTTCTAAGAATTAAAAAGACTAAAAGTTTTTTTTTCCCTGATGACCTTGGTTCAGTGTTTGGTGTAGGCTTTGAAAAATAAAATTATGAATCCTAAGAAATATACTGTTATCCACTCATACAAGCATGCAATATAGATGCACATTCAGGTGCTTTGTATTGACATTACACATAAGCTAGTACGTAGGCATATATAAGGAATAGACATATATATCCGCATACAAGAGTATATATGCACACACGCAAATCTATATATATTTGTATGCACATATATGCATTTGTGTTTAAGTGTATATAGGTGCATATATTTGCAAAAGGTGAGTGTATATGCATGGTCTGGTTGATTCCTTACTTCACTCAAAATTATCTAACACTCTAAATAGTGTGTTTAAAGAGAGATTTTTTACTACACATGCACCTTACTTCACTCAAGTTCACTCCTTATGCAGCGCCTTGTGCTTAGACTTCAAAAGGAATTGGTGCCTTTGCATTCCTTAAGTCTTTAGTAGCTATGGTGTATGTCTTTTTTACTTTTTATGAGAAGTAAAGAGCATATAGAATAAAGGCGCCGATAAGGGGGTGCAAGCTTGTACAAAAGAGATTGCCTACATAACTATAGGCATGTATAAACAATCCAAAAAAGTCAACAAAAGAAGAAAAACTTAATGAACCCGCTCCCCTTGGATAAAAAAACAAGGAAATGAGTATGGTTCCCTTTGGATAATACACTGAAGCCTCTACTCCTTGAAATGCTCTTCGATTCCTCTCGTGCCAAATGCTCCACATAACACACGAGGGAGCGGACAACCAAACCCTCCTATCTCTTTTCCTGGGGCAACCTTAACCCCAAAATCAGGTCTTTAAGAGAAGAGGGCATTACCTACTCCACCCTAACAATCGAATACAATAAGCTCCAAATGTCCCTAGCTGTTGGACAATGAAGAAGAAGATGATTCACCATCTCACCACTAGCCTTGCACATATAGCACCAATCCAAAATACATTTCTTTTGCTTCCTAAAATTATTCATTGTTAAAATTACTTCAAGTGTCGTTGTCCAAATGAAAAAAAGCTACTTTCGGGGTGCATTAGTCGTCCAGATGCCTTTCCACGGAAAAGAAATCTCTCCCTGCCCACAAAGAGATCTGTAGAATGAATAGACAAAAAACAAACCATCCTTGGAAACCATCCAAAGCGTATCGCCCTCCCCTAATCCTTTGGAAGCATACCAAAAAGACTAACAACTCCGTATCCTGAAAATTACGTCTGCATAGGGATTCCAAACCACCTCACCTGAAACCCATAAAAGGTTCTGCTCCACCAAAGACTCCTTGTCTCAAGCTAACTCAAAAATATTTGGCTTCCCTCAAAGGCATGTGCTAACACCAACTATCCAACCCAAATCTCACCCTCCTTCTATCGCCTACCTTAAAGGAAGAAAACTTTGACAACTCCTCCCACACTCTCATGATACCCCTCCACAATTCCCCACCCTAGGAGTGCTAATTGTTCTAGTCGACCAACCAACCCAAACCCGCCCATACTGCCCTATGATAACCTCCCACCACAAACTGTCCCTCTCAGCCACAAACCACTATAACCACTTCCCTAGCAACACCTTATTGATTTCAACCAGCTTTCTAACCCTCCAAAACCCCTCTTCTCCAGGCCAACAAACCCTATCCTAAACCCCCCCGCCACACCACCACCCCCCCCCCCCCCCCCCCCAAAAAAAAAAAGATATTTAATATCCTCCCCATAAAAAACCCCTATGTAGCTTCTCTAGCCTCCTTGCCACCGAGCACGGTTACGGTAAAGAATTATAAAGCATAAGTGGGTGAATTAGAAAGCATTCTCTTAATCAAAGTTAGCCTCCCTCTTTGGACAAATACGACCTCTTCTAGACCCTCTCCACAACCGTATTCTGCACTACTTTAGCTTTGAGCAACGACCCTAAAGGAAGCCCGAGAGGAAGGTAAAGCACCAACCCTGCAACCCAAAATATCAGCTAAAGACCCTACATCCTCAACTGCACCCATTGGGATAGTCTCACGTTGGCCAAATTAATCTTCAACCAACTCCGTCGCTTGCACCCTACCAAGTCTAAACAGTTGAATAGACTCGCAGCCAAACTCACTTGGCTTCGTTCTCTGAAGAACTCTAAGAACAAAACCTGGAGTCTCACCCACCCCTAATTGGGCCTTCCCCTTTATTACTTCTTGATAGCCATGTAAAGCCTGCATGTGACTATTGGGCTTCATGTTGAAAGGAAGCCCAACAAACTCAACAACTTTAACAATCTTATAATTATAAGTTATAACTAAGATTGGGCTTACAAACACTGATTCCTATGGGCCTACTAGCTCTACTGTATTTGACTGATGCTCAGAGAGCCCAACTCCTTTTTAACAGCCTGCAACGCCTTGGACCTTGCCCAAAACCACCTTAAGTCCGAAGGATAGCCCCGGCTCATAGCCGTACCACCACGGGGCTAATCTCCACCTCTCGAACTTGATCACTCTAGCCTATGTTACCTGGACTCTTCTATATACGTGAAGTACCCATGTCGGACACTCGACACTCGACACTAGTTGGACATATATCTAACAAGAATGTATAACTAGTTGAGTTTACTATAAAACTAAGCATAGGCCTTCCATTTTACGTATGAAATGCTATATTTTAGATGTAAATGTTATTTTACCTTCAAAAAACAAAAGAAGTATATAAAAAATATGAAATCTAGCCGGGTCCCAATGTCCTTGAACATTAGAATTAGATAAATCCAACACTTAGGCACGTACCCGCACCCGACAGTTGTTCTCTATCCTCCCCGATGAGTTCCACATGCTTCCCCATCAACATACTCAATCTACCTACCCATTCTGACTAGTGTGTTGCTGGGATTGCGTTCGATAAGGTTCTAGCTATTAACACTATTTTATCCAATAAAAGAAAATTTAGTGTATAAAGAAATATAATTATGATGTAATGTCTACGTATCCTTGGACATGGAAATCAAATGAATCACAATTAGACACATACCCACACCCAACACACGTACCCGAGTCCATGCAACATAGACTGGCAACAAATGGCAAACACCTAGCCAAGATGACTTATTACTGTCAAAGATCCATCTCTGAGCCAACACCCAGTTAGCCTCCTCTTGTGATGGAAATACAAATAAATACCAAAAGCCACAATAATCAAGAACTTTAGTTCCCATCGTCACTCCCCATTTTCAATCAACCCCAAGCTAGACCGACAAGGCTAGTGGCACCTTGTTAACATAGCCCTCCAAACTGCCTAATAAAAGCCAATGCAAGAACTCAGATGTTTCTTTGCAAGGCGAAGGCATCACCTCCACGTCACAGCCTACAGACGAGGGAACAACTTTCACAATTGTTTTCGGCAACATCTTCACCTTTGCTAAATCAAAAAGGTATGTTTCTCCATCTTTTGCTGAACTCCAATAGAAACCCCCCACCACTCCAACCAACCTCCCCCGAATTTCAATTTTAGAATTTTTATAAGGTTTGCCCTATTAGACCATTTCACCACAACTTTCAAAGAACTCCCTTTGATTGAGACTAGTTCTGCCTCCATCCACTTCTCCCCTACCCATCGGATCTAGGTATCCACAACAAAATCTCCTTATGAACTCTTCCACCTCTTTCAACAATGTGAAGGCCCACCTACTTGCCAAAGTCTCAAGATCGAAGGTCTTTCACCCTGTTGAACTATCCACCTACTTTTTCTAACTACCATACCTCTCAAATTTTTTATGATTTCAGTTCTTCAATCAAGAGGTTAAAGAGGCATCTGATCTCAAAATCTCAAGCTTAAAATGTTGTATTATTAGTACTACCAATACTACAAAGATGCATTACATACTCAACAACAAAAACACTTTGTTTAAATTGTACCCACCGGTCAATTTTATCTCCATCCGCATCTCTGAACCAAAAAGATATCTCAAGCATCCAATGACACCACCATCTGTCATGGGATTGGGATATATAACACTTTTTAAGTGTCTCTTAGGATGCAAGTATCTAAAAGAAAGGCTGGCTGTAAAACAAGACTAGAGCTTTGTGAATGATTTACTGAGATAAAAAAAAGGCGTAGAACTCCTCTATTAGTATGGATGTGGATTTCAAGCAAGCCCTCCAAGAAGTGTACTTTTTTTCCCTCTATTCTTTTTCATGTCTGCTGATTTTCTTACAGCCCAAGACAGTTAACAGCACCTTTTTTTTCACCAAAATCTAACTCAAAGCTTAGGGATCATTGTTGTACAAACTCTAACCATAGTTTCCATATTTCAATCCTGTAATTCACCACCCTTTCATTGCAGATCAATTGCAGAAACTAAAACAGATAGGCTAGCCTGTGTCACTTAAATTGCATTATTCCACAAACCAGAACCATATTTCCCTATTTTAATATCTTAACCAAAAACATTTATCCCTAAAGAAAAATCGAGATTGGATTAGACCACTTTTCCCATACTCAATGGCTGACTAACAAGGTAGCAGTAAAAGCATGCTAGCTAAAAGGGCCTCTGCTCTACTAAGCGTATGAGAAAGGGAAGACAAAGAAGAATATTTGGCAATACCAAGCTTCTTATTGCAAAGCTTAAAGACTGTCATTTGAGATAATTTCCTTTTAAGCATTTGAATTCAAGGCTTTCTATATACTTTAGCTTCCTTGGCATTTCCAGCAGTTAGTCTTTTTGCAAGCTGAATGAGTGAATGGGTATCATAATGGAGATTCAAACTGCCAAACCATTGCAGATTCATTTCACACATATAAACGGAAGGTAAAAAAAGAAGAATTTCCAAAACACCAAGCTTCTTGTTTTGAAGCTGAGAAAGTTTGTTCTGAGATTATAACTTTTTCAAGCATTTGGAAAGGCATTTAAGGTATCTGAACTTCAGCATCATTTTCAGATGTTTGTCCTTTTTGCCACCCAAATGGGTACTGCTACGTAAAATTGAATTCAACAAAGCATTGCAAGTTAGTTTCTTTAGACAGCTACCATTTCTACACACAAAATTTTGAAAACACCAACAATTTAAAAAAAGTAATGTAATGCGATTATTCACTCACTATTTGGATCTTTTGCCATCAGTCGCTTCCAATCCAATGACTCTGCATTTTCCAATTTCCTAACAACATTTCCCTTTGGTTCCTCCCATTGTTTGACTGCCGAATCCATTTCCTTACTTCCACTCTCCTCCTTCACATTCTCATCAATTCGCGAGACCCCCTCCTCACTCCCTCCACCACCGACACCCACACTCCTCAGTCTCAACTCCCCAACTGCATAACCATCGGAATTCTGAACATTCTGAAACTCCGCTTCCCTACCCGGCACTGTACACCCAAGACCCCCACTCTCCTCCGGTGCCGTAACCTCCTCACACACAGTGCTCTGAACACTATAATTCTTACAATTCAACTCCAATTCACCATTCTCGAGCACCGAATCTTCCGAAATTGAACACTCGATCGTTTTCTTCTTCTTTGAGCCTTTGTTTTTCCGTTTTCGCCGACCCGGCTTCGACTCAGACGCTGAGGCTGTCGTTGCGTCGCCGTTTTCGCGAATGAGAAGATCGGACTTGGATCGATAGAGAAGGGATTCGATGTCATCGTTGTCGACAAAGGAAGTGATGCTGCTGTCGCTGAGGATGTCAAAGGAGAGTTTGCGGCCGCGGGATCTCAACGCCATGGTTTCTAGAGAGACAGAGAGAGAGAGAATTAGAGTTGTGAGGGTTTCATGATTCGGATGAAGAGGCTGATGATGATGAATTCTTGGGTAGAGAAGGGGGGAGAGTCGTTCGAGATTGGGGAGAGTCTCACTGATTTGATTTGAGAATTGCCGAGCAAGTCGCGTGAAAAAGAAATAAAGAAATGGGGTTTAACACCCTGTTTGAAACTTGGGAAAGAGAAAGGAAAGGAAGGAAAACCACTTATTGTTTTTTTGCTCGTTTTTTTTTTTTGTTTGGTTTTACTTGAAGAGGAAAACAAAAAAAAAAAGAGCAAATAAAAATTTTTAATCACTCTCTCTTTCTCTTTTTCTTTCACTTTTTTCTTATTTTCTTAACAAAATCAAACAAGAAAAAAAATAATAATTTTTTTTTATTTTCTCTTCCCTCACCTTCACTTTTCTTTCCTCCCTCGAGTTTCAAATAGATTCTAAGAGTCTGTTTGATACTTGTAGTTGTGGAAGGGAAAAGAAAAAAAAGAGAAAGAAAATGAAAAAGAAAAGAAAAAGTGATTTATTTCTTTTGTCTGATTTTGCAAATAAAATGAGAAGAAAGTAGAAAGAAAACAACTTTTTATTGTTTGAAATTGAAATGAAGGAAAAAAAATAATAGAATAATTTTTTAAAATTAAAAAAGAGAGAAAAATAATAGAACGGGCTAGAATATAACTTTCTTTCCCCTTTTTCTTCTCTTCCTTTCTAAATTAAAAATTAAACAAAGGAAAAAAAATTTCCCTTCTTTTCCTAAAGTATCAAGCAGAGCCTAAGTTTGTTACCATTGGATATAATAGAAAGAAAGTCCTTATTGAAATTATTTCTGATTTTCAAATAAAAAAATAAAAACTAATACAGAAAGTTTGTTTGAAAAATTATTTTTAAGAAAAATTTCTGACCCCATTTTCCAGGAATTAATTTTTTTTAATTTTAAAAAGTGTTTTTATATGGAAATGAGACGATTTTTGAAATTTTCACTTTTTTGAATTTGAAAATACAAAATATGTACATATATATAGTTTGATTTCAAACAAAGGTGATGGGGCTGAAATTGTAGCTGCAATCATACGTGTGATTGTAAAATTTATTCATTATTTTTGCATGTGTCCCCGAATTGAACAAAAATTAAACAACAAACACTAAATTGAATTCACACGTTTTTTGTTGCTTTAATTTAAAAAAAATGCTATTATTCAAAAGAAAATTTATAGAAAATGTCACTATCACATTATTTTAGTTAAATTTTCTATATAAGAGTCATTTACTTCAAAATAAAATACCCATAGCAATGGCTTTTAATTATAAAATGTCACAATCACATTATTTTAGTTAAATTTTATGAAAAAATAGTATTTTTATATAATTATGAGCCATTATGATAAGTGTTATATTTAAAAGTGAAAATTTTTCATTCGCCGACATCATTTTGTTTATGAAGTCTGTATAACTCGGGGGTTAGGAATTTTAGGGCTTGTCACTATGTTTTTCAAACTACAATTAACACATTTCATTTTAAGTAGTTCTACATCCATCAATAGGAGAAGGCGCCTAGCTAATGTGATGTGCAATGCCATTGGAAGCTTGCATCATTTGATAAGTGGCCAGTTTTATATGTTTTTCGTGTAATTGTTTCTTGGCAAATGATAATAAAAAAAATTAAGAGATGTGGATTAATTATCTGGGCTTTATTCCAATTTCAACCTTATAGTTTCAATGGTAAGTTTGTAACACATTAAATCTTTAATGTTTTAATTGATTTTTAACAAATTTGGGAGAAAAAAGTAATGTGAGCAGGACATGACATTTATTTTACCTTTATTTGGGTAAGGGTTACACATTCAGACGTTATTTTTCGTTGACTCAATTTTTACTAACTATTGAATAAGCTTTTACTTTATTTCAACGCAAGTTAGTCTAGTGGAGAGGAGCAAGAAATAGGAGCATGCAGCTATGTGCTCCTCAGCAATCCCAAGTTCTAATCGTCTTCGATAACATAGATTAAACTTTAACGCATAAATTAAAATAAATCTCGGATATCTTAGAAGGGATTCAGTGTAAGTGTATGAACATTAAAATATCATAGATCAAACAAATGAGATCAAGCAATTATAACTTTAAAGTTTTGATTCAAATTCTCACTAAGCATACCCTCGTAAATAATAGACATACAGGGTACTCACAATGAAAAACTTATCACTAAAAGTAAATGCATAAAAAATAATAGAGCAATCTGATCACAAGAATTGATAAAATGAAAGTGTATCCGACTTAGTATAGTTTCATGAAGAAATATCCAATGTAAAGCCAATTGAGTATATGAACTCAACTCAAGAATTTAAAACACCAGTTATAGATACTTTGGATTAAAAAAAACTTCCAAGGTAATAACATGGCCAAGAGGTATAAGGTAAAAAAGAAAAGGATAATTGACTCAAAACATGTGTGATTCAGACATGCAACAAATAAGTACACACTTCTAATTCTTTAATCTCATCCAATGTTTCTTTTCTTTTTTTTTTTCAATCATTCAACCTCTTTATTATTATTATTATTTTACACTTTACTTTGCTTTCCTCCTATTCTTTTTTTCATAATCATATTACAAACATGTTACCCTTCTTTACTTTTTAAATCAACCTTTAACGAGTGAAGATATTTGTGTTTTCATATTAAGGGAATAATTCGATATTGGTGTCACAAAAGCAAAGATCAATCAAGAATAGGTTTAAAATTATTTCTAAATGAAGAATACCAACAAGAGAATATGTGGTTCAAAATAAGAAAAATAATCTACTCTCATTTTTAAAAGTGCACAAAATCCATTCACAACTTGCAAACAGTCAAAACTATTTACATATAAGTCAAAACAAGATAAATGAAGTTATTGAATAAAAGAGATATGAAAGAATTTATTCAGAGTAAATGTAAATATTCAAAAAAGTGTCATGGCTTTAAAGCTCACAAGGTAAAAAATCTCCACTCATTCAAGGATATGAATTACTCAAAAAACTAATATTGAAATCTAGTTTAATGATGATGCAAACAAATATCATTCTTTAAACCTATGTATATCAGATGGAGTCTAACAATTATATTAAGGTTAAAAGAGCAACTCAAAAATAATAAAGCATTCATCACATACACTAGCATTAAATATTCCAACCATTAAGATTGCATTCAAATATGATCTATAGACATCCATACACTAAAAACTGATAATAGAGACCATCAATAAAAAAAGATATGATAAGCTTTCCAATAGAAAAATAAATAGATGAGGATAAAGCTACCGTTGCGAATATTAATGTAATTCAAGAAAAATATATCAATAAAACATATATGATCAGTCACTAGGCAAGCATCGAAGTACAGTACTCTCAATCATCCACTCAAGCTAGAGATACTCATTTAATACACTACAGCTAATAAGAATAACCATCAATACATAATGATCAAATCTACATAATTTGTAATTTTTTTCAAAGAATCAATTTTTAAAGAAAAAGTCAAAACAAAACAAAATGAAAACTACCAAACTATCACTAATTCTCTCCTCAACTAAAATGATATAATGTTTCCTTCGTTTCATAGGCGGTCATGGTAGTTGAAAGGCTAAATTATTTAGTGTTCTTAGAGTATCATGAGTCCTTAATTCTCCTCTCACATAAATGGATTCACCTCTAGCACAAGGACTCCATCCAACACATTATAAAAAATAGCAAGAATTATGTGGTGTTCTTAGCACACTGAATAATTTTTCAGTTGGAAGGATATTTATTTGCCTTGCATTCGACCACGCCAATTGGGTGTCTTTTGATTGTCCCTCGTGGTTTTTGCTTTAGTAATAGCTGGTAACTGACTATGACTTTTTTCTTAACCTGCCGACCATGTAAAACCCCATTGATGTTGCTTCTCCTTTTGTCACTTGTTCGTCTAGCACTATCATCTAATGTTGTCAATTGTCACTTCTCAATTGATCCACGAATAGTCGTTAGAATAGTCGTTAGATATAGGTGTACTAGAAAAAACCCGTGCCTATGGCACTCGCCAATAAAATCTGAATGAATTTACTAACCACATCTTATGCAATCTATATTACTCCCAACTACAGTATACACATGCTATCCCTTTAAAATCTCCCATTACCTCTAGGCATACGGCACTCTCCATTTGAGTTTATAAATTTAAAATTTTTTTTATCATAATTAATTTTAATTATAAAAATATTATTATCACATTATTAATTTTCTAAACAAAATCTATAAAATAATAATATTTTTCATGCTTATGAATTTGTCCATACACCCGCCCCATGCTTATGAATTTTTCATGCTTGCGATCACATTTTGTATATAAAAAGAAATAAATTATCCTTTCAATTTACACCGCCCCATACTCATGAATGTTTCCATACACGCTCTTTGCATGCTTATGAATTTGTCCTCTCTGTGTAGACCCCAAAAGACCTTTGTATATGAGAAATGACTTTAATATCATGCAAGTAATTACCATTTCAACTCATTATAGTAACTAAATACTTGTGGTAACTATGGATCACATTTATAATAATTTTTTTAACAAAATCACCTCAATTTGTATAAAAATTTTTTTATATAATGAATAGATTATTTTGTATTTTTTTCACTTGAGAAAAATTCTTGTACATAAATCACAAAAGGTCAGTCAACTTATTAGGCACATACTTCTCAGTTCTCACTCAACTTGTTGGGCACAATGGTCATATTCTCAGTTCCTTCCAGCACCTAGAAAACCTTAGGCATGTCGCATGCATCAACTTTCTCTCTCTCTAAAACTCATTATAATAGTACCATAAAATGGATCACATTTTATATCACTAGTTTTCTATTTTTTGTTTTTTTTTGTTTTTTTTTACGTTAGTGGACTGAATATATTTTTATGTAAAATGTGTACAAACTAAAACCAAGAAAGAAAATACAATTCTCACATATGTAGACAACTTTGTTAGTGCTTGGGTAAACTCAATTAATTATGTACAAAAATCAGTGATGAATTTCTTTTAAAATTAGCCAAACTAAATTGGAAAGAAATATTTTCATGGAATATATATACAGATCTATTGAAATAAAAAATCTTTCTTTTTCTCTGTACATTAATTCTTGTTGATCTTGTAATAACCAACAATAATGCTTAGCCAAAAGAAAAAACCAATACTAAAGATCTAGAAAGCGGGGCAGAGTGTGATCGCAACTCGCAAGGGCTTCATACTCCTCCTCCTCCTTCTCCTTCTCCTTTCCTCATTTAGCCACATCGGAGGTCTACTCAAACCAAACTTCACATATCACATAACTATATAGCTCCTGAAAAATAAGAACTAAAAAAGAAATTTTGGTTTGGGGTTTCTCCTTCATCTAAACAAAAATATATATATGCGAACAGTAGTCGATAAAATTTGAACAATAAAAGATTAAACAACCCAAGAAGCAAACATGGGTGTGAGGGCTAAAAAAACAGAAACAAAAATCCAAGAAGCAAAGGAATATGCAAGATTCTCCGAACCCATAGCCCACCATAGCCAACCGCAGTCTATCCCTTCTCTTTAATTACCTAAAAGCCTTTATTTTCTCTCTTCGACAACTGATCCCGGCAGTGCAGTGGTGGCGACGTTAGCGTTGAGCTAAAAGGGGAAGAGATCGAGTGAATGAAAGAGAAATTGAGAAACACAGAGATGGTGTCTTGGATTCTAGAGAGAGATAAAGTCAAGAGAGAGAGAGAGAGAGAGAAGGCAAAAAAAAGGTAGGGATGGTCGAGAGTGAGAGTATCTCATGTGAAGTGGTCTTGGGTTTTTAGAACATAATCCCAAATGAAAGAAAGACAGCATTTAACGCTTGCTGCTAAATCTCCATGTTGGTTTTCGTGCATAGACGGTAGAAAATAAAAAGGGAGGAAAAATAATTTGTGGCATCGACATTTGAAAATCGACCAGACTGTATAGTACATGGGAGAGCTGAGGAGCATTTAATGAGCCAAGGACCAACCATGCAATCAAATGGATAGCTGATATTTTTTTATTTTCGTGTATTATGACAGATTGAAAAATGAGAGATGAAGGATGTGATAAGAAATTGATCTGAGACGTTCAATTCAAAAAAAATCAATCTCGACCGTTGGATGAAAATGCCACGTAGGACAAATGTCCGATCATAATTCAAAAATTGTTGTGTTTTATTAGGTAGATATAATAGGATTTAGTGTTAGAAAAATATTGTATAATGTTTTTCATATAAATTGTAGACATAATAAAATAAAATTAAAAATAATAAATAATGTGTATGTAATAATGTGACATGACATACTAAATAATTCATAGGTGATAATACAATAAAATATGCAATGAAAAATACATCAAGTCGAGTGTTGCACACTCTCTCATTAAGACAGATTCACCCCTCATATAGGTGTCCATGGGATTAACAGGTGTCTATCTCTAAGATAAAATGATCACGACACTGAATAAGTAGCACTACAATATTCAGGTCCAACAAATGCAAACGTCAAATTCTACTCTCTCCATGTACAGTATGAATGTAATATGGATAAAGGAAAACATAAGAAAATTTCTGTCTAACTCAACACAGAATTATGATAGTAAATTTCATACAGAAACTTACACCATTTTTGACAAAATTAATATGACATGATAATTAAAGAAAGTATTATACTACAATTCTGTAGAATTTCAACGCAGAAATTTAATACAGAAACACAAAATAAAGTGGTTAAATTTTCACTGAAATTCACCACACAACATATACAGAAATTAATCAAAAAACAAAACCTGGATAGAAATTCGTACAAAATTTCTAAGTTTGAAATGAAGATCAGAAAGATTGATTGAACAGTCAAAATCCGCCTGAAACAGTTGCCGAAATCTGGGCAGCACTTCACCCGAGATACGAACGGATGTCACCGAAATTTGGACAAAATGTCGTCAGGTCAGTTGTGGTAGGACTTCGCCAGGGAGAGAGAAAGAGAGACGGACAAAAACTATGTAAAAAAAACTTCTTATATTTCGGAGGGGGACTCTTTCTATATATAGAAAGATTCGCACCCATTCGAAATAGTGCTAGCCAAACGTGCCCTTAGGAAGGGTCGCAACCGTTGGAATTAAATTTGAATTTGAACCGATTAGATTCCCGCCCAGTTCACACACATCTAGTTTAGACCGCGTCCAAAAATTAAATATTTAACCAACCCAAGCCTTTTTAATATTATTTTAATCGAATCCGCACATAAACCGAGCCGAGCTGGCCGGACGGACGGGCGGGTGTGAAGTATTGGGTTAACCCATGGGTTCCATAGGTCATCTCCCTTCCACAAAAGTGAGATGCCCCTTGGAGCCCAAACCCATCTCTAAACCTAGACTTTACATACCCATCAATTTTTCAATAGAAAATCAATGTGGGACAAGTCTTTAGTTCCACCCAGTAACCATACTCATGGTACCTACTTTGGAGGCCATTATCTCATTCAAACCTCCATGGATTTGAACAAGTAGATCTTGTTCTTCATCTCCTCATTGAGGAGAATACAAAACACATTGGACCCACTAAAAAGAACATGTGATCCCACCTTAACAATGGCTTAAAGTTGGTGTGTCAAACCAAATATTCTAACAATTCCCTACATGAATGAGATTGGCTGTCAAAAAACAATACACAAAGAAATGTAAATGCACAAATGTAAAAAATAGAGTAGAGCAAAAAAGTCACTACATCAGAAAATGTGGCTTTTGGCTTTGAACCTTCCTTAGTGAAATACTATCAAGTTTATTGGCTGACCAGTAAACATGATGTCTTGAACTATTCTGCCGTTTGTATAAACCAAGATAACAGTACCAACACAGTTTCTTCCCTATCCAAGTTTGATTCTTCGGTTATATTCGTTTTGGCCCTGAACAATCCTGGTATTCATGAGTGCTTTTAGAGAATTGAAATATTTGCAATTCTCACAGAAGCGGCCCTTTCTCACTCATATGGGTGATTTCTTATAGAGTGAGTAGATATAAATACTCCACTTAGTATTCAAGTAATAAGAACATTAAAAGCATAGGCTTATTAATATGCGTAGTCTGCCATACTCGTTCTACATTAAAAATTGTAGATTATCCTAACAATATTTCAGGTAATCAATATTTCACCATAGAATTAGGCAGTGGAACAAAGTTCCCCATTGATTTATACTAAGTTGTCCTTAATTCGGTTGTCCTGTTGAACCTAGATCTTGGGATCTCCAGTCAACTAGGTTGGATTGCCATTAAAGTAACTTTTAAGATAATTGGCTTTAATGTCTAATCCTCTCGATGAATGAATTTCAATCTCTTACCAAGCCTAATAGTAAGATGATCTCTCAATATCATTTGATTAAATTATGAATCACTGAATATTACATTCCTACGAGTAATGACCTTTAACAGACATATTTGTCTTGTTTTGTCATTATCGGGAATTCTCTACGTCTTAAGACGTTAAAGAAGTTTCTTCATACTTCTTCCCTAGCTGTTGATTCCTCTGTAGAATCTGGTTGTATACTATCATTGCGAGAATTTTCGAAGAAATTAATGTACTTCTTATAAGACTTATCCATTTGTGAATTTAGCATCTTTTGATCCATAAATTCATTTTTCACTATGTACCCTCTCTAGTACTTTTGAATGTATATGTGATTAGAGCTCATTTGTAGCACAAAGCTATCACCTTCTAGTGGATTAACCCTGGGTTGAATAAAATACTTTATTCACGTCAAGATATGTGTACTATTGCCACTTGCATGAACTCATATCACGAAGTCACAACCACCGAGAATAGATCACGTCACATATCCATTAAGTATTTGAGTTTAGACTCTACTTCTTGAACCATTTGGAAAACCTTATTCTTAGATACATCAGACAGATCGTCTGTTACCCATTTAGTTTTACCTTTATGTAAACTATTATTGTGGTTCAGATATAACGAAACTCTGTACATCTCTTTACTTTACCAAAGTTATCGAGACTGCATTTAGTTCCTTTTCTCTTGAGGTTTCACCTCTAACTTTAAAAGTTAGAAACATTCAGATTAGTCACTCTTTCCTTTATTTATCTAGAACTATTTTTCCTTCCAACCATAGAGTTAGAGTCTTGGATCTCTTGCTGATTCATAAAATCTTTAAGACTCTTAGAGTAAAAAGCAAATGCACAAAAAAGTCCATTCCTAAAGAATGTCCCACTTTTAGAATTAGGAAATACTCTCTCGAATAATTCTAGAGTATTAGATGGATTATCGTCTACCACAACATTCACATCCATAACTGTGTTCAAGCAGACCGGGGAATAAACTCTCACACGATTTTATAAACTCTCACACGATTTTACAGATAACCCGAGCTATAATTCTGTCCATGTTAACACAGTGTTCTGTGGGGTATCCTAATGAGAACGTGTGTTTGAGAAAACAAAGTTTCCTCCCACATTTCCTAGATTATTCAGAATTTAACAAAGTAGTACACTTCAACTCAATGAAGAGTTGGATTTCATTTTTTCAGCAATCAAGTTACTGAATCAACTAGGTAAACATAGACAGGCGAATCTGGACGTTAAGTTACTGAAACTACATCATCACCATGTCTAATACCTTTTACTCTTTCACTACATTCGTTCTCACACTCATTTGAACATTATAACATGTGCGTTGATTAGTTGAAGTATACTATTTCGGTAGTACCACTATGAATGTGGATAACTGTAAGCATACTCTTCAATGGTATCTTTTTAATTTCATTATATTTCAAGGAACACTATGAAATACAATCAACACATGACAATTAACATAAAAGTTAGATATGTCATTACCATTACAAGCATAGATATACATAGATATATATTTGGTCACTAAAAGTGTTCTAAGTTAGCAACTAAATAAGTTATGATACTAAACACATTAACGATACTAAACCCTAACGTGAAACTAGTAAGGACCAGATGATCCTCTAGAAGAGAAACTCTCAATCACTACGAACACAGGATCACGCGTCCTCTTCCGCGTGCGCTCGAGGGTGTTTGGCCAATAAGGAGAATCCACATCGTGAGAACCCTCGGATTGTGTTAGAAACCTCAACCTCTGGAAGTAAGCAGGACACGGAACGCTCTTGTGAGCGGTGCATCGAATCTTCCCGTAGTAGTTTCAATAGCACCTCAATCCTGCCTCATTCGGTCCAATCACCTACCCTAGTGAAATAGGTAGTGCCACTGGCTTAGGAAGAACAAGGTCTTCTAAGCCAGGAAGATGATATATTGTGTGTAACACAGGAGGATCCACTAGTTGTGCAGGATTCTCTAAATCATCCTCACCAAACTAGTTCTGATCCAGCTCTTCCCAAATGTCCATCATGTGAACTGCAAATACACGGTAATATTTTTATGAATAGAAATTATAGAATAATACAAATTTAATTTCTAGCAATTAAATTTGCTAATACGCAAAGTATCATATGCCTATATTCTTAAGATTAGAAACCATAGAATAACATCATTTTAATTTCTCAAATGAAATTAAAAACTCTAGTAATAAAAATTGTTTAACCACAAAGTCATGCTTTCACCAAAAACACATAAGTATGGCAAGACAAACAACATGTAGCTTTTAAGATACATAAAGATGTACTGATATAACTTATCATGCTAAACATGCAACGGAAATAGAATTTTAACAAATTAACAAACCACTATGCAAATTAAGTTCATCACAATATTAGGATTCATGTCAATTGCTATGCAATACTAAACTCAAGTTTCTAAATTTGTAACAGGTTCATTTTAAAGATGAACAATCGCTTTCTAAGTGGCAAATAAAATAAATTTAAGGCCTTAGAAATATGAAAACTTTACGTTACCGTCAAATCTGAATTTACACATGACTATGAATATCCTATACTCAACAATACACAATCACATGCAACTTTACAGTATTACTACATATGAAAATACATACAAGTAGAAACAAAATTTGTCCTAATATTGATGGCAAAATCTTGTATAATGTTTTCCATATAAACTATAGCCATAATAAAGTGAAATTAAAATAATGAATAATGTGTATGTAACAATGTGACATGGCATACTAAACAATTCATAGGCGATAATGCAATAAAATATGCAATGAAAAATACATTAAGTCGAGTGTGCACACTCTCTCATTAAAATAAATTCACCTTTCACACAGGTGCCCATGGGATTAACGGGTGTCTATTTTCAAGATAAAATAATCACAATACTGAATAAGTAGTATTACAATATTCAGGTCCAGCAAATGCAAACGTCAGATTCTACTCTCTCCATGTACAGTATGAATGTAATATGTATGAAGAAAAACATAAGAAAATTTCTGTCTAACTCAACACAGAATTATGATAGTAAATTTCATACAGAAACCTATACCGTTTCTGACAAAATCAAAATCAATATGGCATGGTAACTAAAGACAGTATTTCTTACGTTGAAAATATACTGTAATTCTGTAAAATTTCAATACAAAAATTCAATATAGAAACACAGAACAAAGTGGTTAAACTTTCACTGAAATTCATCACACAACATATACAGAAATTAATCTAAAAACAAAACCTGGATAGAAATTCGTATAGAATTTCTAAGTCTGAAACGAAGATTAGAAAGACTGATTGAACAATCAAAATCCGCTTGGAACAGTCATCAGAATCCGAGCAATACTTTGCTAGAGATGCGAACAGACGTCACCAGAATCTGGGCAGAATGTCATCGGGTCGGTTGCGACAAGACTTCGCCGGAGAGAGAGAGAGGGAGATAAACAAAAACTATGTAAAAAACTTCTTATATTTCGAAGAGGAACTCTTTCTACATATAGAAACATTCACACCCCTTCGAAACAGCGCCAGTCAAACGCGCCCTTAGGAAGGGTCGCGATCGCTGGAATTAAATTTGAATTTGAACCGGTTCGGTTCTCACCCTGTTCACTCACATTTGGTTCAGACCGCATCCAAAAATTAAATATTCAATCGGCTTAAGCCTTTTTAATATTATTTTAATCGCACCCGCACCCGAACCAAGCCGAGCCAGTCGGATGGACAGATGTGGAGTATTGGGTCAACCCATGGGTTTCATAGGTCCTCTCCCTTCTACAAAAGTGGGGTGCTCTTGGGGTCCAAATCCATTTATAAACCTAGATTTTATATACCCATCAATTTTTTTAATAAAAAATCAACGTGAGACAAGTTTTTAGTTTCATCCAATTACCATACTCATAGTACTTACTTTGGAGACCATTATCTCATTCAAACTTCCATGGATTTGAACAAGTAGATGTTTGTTCTTCATTTCTTCATGGAGGAGAACATAAAACACCTTGGACCCACTAAAAAGGATATGTGAGTTCGACCTTAACAATGGGTTAAAGTTGGCGTGTCACACCAAATATTTCAACATTTAGTTCGTATAGAGAACTTGAACTCAATCAGCTTAGACATATAAAAATATATGTATATGTACATTGTTTATCGGGTGTATAAGTTGATTAACTTATTACTCTTTCGAGCTTGTGCGGAGTTATCATTCATATAAATTAAGTAAACTTCATGTATTATTATTATAATGACATATCACAAGAGCGCTTTGAAAGATATTGAACTTTATATGTCATACTTAGCATAATAGCGAGCCGATTGCGCTACACTTATTGTTAGACATACATGTATTTACTTTTCGATAGAACATCCTATACTCATATTAATTATTAGGATATTTCTAAATAAACAATAAATTCATAAATTTTTTTATACAAATTGATGTATCTGAAAAAGTGCCATTCACTTCAAAATAAAGCATCTATCATAGTGAATTTTAATTATAAAACTGTCACTAACACATCACTCTATGGGCCTTTTTGTATGAATTTTTTTTTATAAAAAATAACATTTTCTTAATTTTATAAGCCCCTGCCTGATGAGCTCCTTAAAAAAGGACGTCCTTCAATTTGCAGTCACAAACTAGGCTCATTCTTTGGCCACATTGCACCTTGGTGTGGCTGGGACAAGCACTATAGGACAATCTTGCTGAGCTCTCAAGTACAAAAGAATCCCGACCAAAGGAATCTAGCAGCCACGTGGATCAATCACATAACGCATATGAAGGAATACTTGAATGGTTCGTTCTCATATTATTTTTTATTTATTTATTTTTTTGGTACACAAAAAGTTAGTAAATAAAGAATCCCCTTCCAACCGTCAGGACAACAACCGGCCACGGTCACGACCCCCCATACCATAGCGTCTTGTTGGGGCAATCTCCATAGGCTAAGACGTCGCCTCCAGCTCGAACTCAGGTCAGAGAACCTTTGGTGTGCTGTCCCAATGTATTCAATCAATACAAACATAAACATAATTTTTATGAAAAATGTTATCCTTTAACAAAATTTGTATAAAAATTTTCATTAAAATGATGTGGCATGATATCTTTGTAATTTAGTGTCATTATAATGAGTATTTTTGTTTTATAATGAATATGTTTCATTTAACCACATCAATCTGATCATAAATTTTACATAAATATTTTTCGTTGTACATGATTACTTAAATTGTATAGAGGATGATGTCGCTCAATTAGAGAATTTAACTTCAAAACAAAACATTTGCTAAAAAGGCTCTTAATTGTAAAAAGGTCATCACTTTGTCATTGTAACGAGTTTTCTTAATCATTTTTCTAAGTAATTTCTTCAGAACTTACAATGTTATACTAAAAGAATTTATATTTAAAATTTTCATACTAATTGATATAGCGATATGTGATCCGTTCATTTTAAATTAAATAATTAATTATATATTTTAACTTATAACTTTAAAAATGCACCATTTTGATGAAATTTTTTTTACAAAAATAATATTTTCCTTTTGCTTACAAAAGTTATCGTCCCCACACTAAGTGCCAACTTTTCTTGGAGCCCCCGTTCGATCCAAGGGTTGACAAAGTTGTCATATACATACAATGATACAAACACAAACCATGTATGTACAACCAAGTCATGCCGTTATTATATAGGCTTCACAACTCAAAAACAAAACCCCCTTAGTTCTCTCTCTCTCCCTCATCTGCCGCCGGAGAGTACCTGGCCTAATAAAATAAGTCCAATCATTTTGGCTCCTATTGCTGCAGGCACTACTCGTTCATATCCGAGTGTTCACTTGTGATTTCCTCTCATTTTCTTCATTGCCCGAATCTATATCTCTCTGTGCCAAAATGCAGAGACGGTTCAGGCAAGCCTTCACGGCCATTAAAGAGCACGGCTGCGTTAGCTACGCCAAGATCGCCACCATGGGACGCTTCTGCGACCTCGATCTCATAATCGTGAAAGCAACTTCTCCGGACGACTTGCCTCTGCCGGACAGATACGTTCATGAGCTCCTGAAGATCTTCTCCGTCTCACCCTCCGCTTTCCGGGCATTTTCCCTCAGCTTCACTCGCCGGTTCGGCAAGACTCAATGCTGGCGAGTTGCCCTCAAGTGTCTGGTTCTACTCCACCGTTTGCTCCGATCATTACCGGAAAACAGTCCTTTCAGAACCGAACTTCTCTGGACGCGATCCAACGGGCTTTTATCTCTCTACCCGTGTCACTTCCGAGACTTCTCTTCCTCGTCTTCTGAAGATTACACCATTTTTGTCAGATCGTACGCTCAGCTCCTCGACGAAGCTCTGGATTGTTTGTCCATCGATGGTAACCAAATAGAGCAAGAAGAAGAAGAAGAAGAAGACGAGGAGGAGGAAGAAGAAGAAGTAGTACCCGAGACCTTGCCGGACAAAATGAAAGAAGTAAGTCGGCTGCTTGAGCTCTTGCCGCAACTCCAGAGCCTGCTAGACCGAGCAATGGATTGCTGGCCGAGCGGTGCTGCTGCGAGAAGCTTTCTAGTTCAGTCCGCTACGAAACATATAATTCGCGACAGCTTCGTCTGCTACACAAGTTTCCGAAAAGAAGTGGTGGTGGTGTTAGACAATCTCATGCAGATGCCGTACAGAAGCTGCGTAACAGCTTTCAGTATCTACAAGAAAGCCTCAATTCAAGCCCATCAGCTCTCCGAATTCTACGAATGGTGTAAGTCTATGGGGTTGTGTGGATCTTATGAGTATCCTTTCATTGATCGAATCCCACAAATTCAGATCCAAGCTCTTGAGACGTTTCTTGATCGGATGTGGCAGTTAACAGAATCGTCTTCATCGACACCATCGAGTCTAACGTGGGCGTTGGAGTCCCCGCGGCGGCCGTCAAGTTTTACAGAAGATGACAGTAGTACTGATGAACAGCAAGTAGCAAGATCAGAGATTGTCACTAGCGGTAATTCTTTGGCAAAGAAATTCGAAACAGGTGAAGAAATGGAGCCACTGATTCAGTTGGATGAAGATAACGATGGTGATAGTTGGGAGGCTCTTCTTGAAGCTTCCATTAGCCATGCCCGTGGCTATGTATTCGGATACGGATATGTGATTGATGGGAATAATTTGGGAGATGGAGAGTGGGAGCAACAGGCAATTGGATGGCAGATGCAGATATACAATCCTCATGCTTTAAATCCTTTCTATCAATCACATAACATTTCTCATTGCGCTAATATACATGGATCATTTTGCAGTAATCCTCCATGTCCATGGGGGCTTTGAGGCTCAGAGAGGTTCAAAGTTGGATTAATGTCTCTCTCAGGCAATTGCTTAATTTTTTTTGGGTGGAATAAACATTTGTAGTATTTGATGTTGAAATAATCTTGTTAATGATGATATGGAGATCTATGTTAGTTTCTTAGTTTTGTTCAACGGGTCGTGAAGTGTTGTACTTAATTAGAGATGATATACAACTATATTATTTTGATTTCGTTTTGCTTTTCTTGGTGATTTCTCATCTCTCTCTCTCTCTCTCTCGTAATTCTAAGCCATCGATGATCTCAGAGTTATTAAGGGTTATTGTTCTAAGATGTTTTGTGTTGATAAAGTTGTGAGAAATTGTTTGGTGTCCTTTTGCAGGGAGTTCCCAACTAGCAAGTGTGTTTAGGATTCACCTAGGTCCGAGAATTGATAGATTGTGAAAAAAGGAGTAACAGTGATTGGTACGATGTGATTTGGTCCATTTTAATCAATGCGTGTGGGCCTCTTTTATGTACTTTCTTGTGAGTTTTTGTTACTGCGATTGCCTCCCATAGAGGAAGATGCTGATGAGGCGCACATATGCTGTTTTATTGCTTAGGTGGACCAATCAGAAGAACTCATTAACATAGGAATGAGCTCAACCTTATGATAGACTTGCTATAAAATCCAAGCCTTGAATTTGGAGTAGGAGTGTTATCCTTTGAATTTTTTAACGAAGACGACTTCCAATAGCAAGACTTGGATTACTTCAAATATTAATGTAGTTACATTTTTTTGGGCCAAGAGGCATCGCATAGATATTAACAATGCGTGCCCTATAAATCATACAAATGGCGTTCGAATAAGCACAAAGATGCGGCGCCGTCCGTTGTACTGACTTACAATACAACACAATGTGGTCAGGTTACTCTTATGTCGCACACGTGGCTCTTATGAGTTATCGCTCATCAGCCAATTTAATTTTAAAACGGTTAATTGCACTTGGCTTGTCTGCATTTTACATAAAATTTTATTTTAACACCTTTATTTTTAATTATAACAATTAAATATTTACATTTAAAAAATAATAATTTTAACCATGGTTACCAAAATAGAAAGCAAGAGTGAGAAAGATTAAGGAAAATGAAAACAGAAAATGTATCTAAAAATATAAATGCCTAGTTAAACTTTAAAAACAAATATATATATATATATATGTAAAATAATATTTAAAGTTTTCCAAGTGTTTTACGTAAAATTTTTAAGTATTTTCATTAAGTATCCCAAGAGTCATATTTCTCAAAAGTTTCACAAGAATTTTTAAAATATTTCCCAATGGTTTCTAAAACATTTTTCCAAAATCTTAAAACAAATTTCGTGCCGGAAGCGCATTTCTAAAAATACGCACTTCTCCCTCTCTCCCTCCCAAATGATTGACACATTTTTATTTTTAGACAAGAAATACGTGATAATATATTTAGGGTGGGGTTGGGGGAGGTGGTGGTGGGACTCAAACTTACGACCTGATGAGCGAGATGAATCGATTAATACTCTATTCAGCATTTGACCTGTTACAGTAGATGCTTCATAATTTTCCCCAGCCATAGAATCCCCACTAGAAGCATAAATAATGTAGAAATTAGCCCAACATTTAAAACTCATTCATTAGTCATTGGCACATACCAGATCAGGGGGGGTTCCAGGTATGCCTGTGTTTTCAAACTGCAGCACGAATGAAGTCCCATTCAATTCAATGGAGGACTTCTCAATTCTTGCGATTCCCAACCCCCTTAGCTTATTATTATATTAGAAAAATACTAAAAAACTAGGGTTCCAAACCTTAGCTGTTTGCCTCTACCCCTTGCCCATTTTCCCAAGGGAGGATGAAAGTGACGTTCAAATCATCTTATTCCATCGAAGAAGTTCAAAGTTCATATTGAATTGCTGGGAAAAAGAGCAAGAAGCCGGGGACCTCGCTATGATACTTGGTATCGGGGCGCTCCTTCACTCACGCCTTTTGAATGCGACCTCTTTCTGCCTTCCTGTCTTTGGTTTCATTGGAATCAATGTCGCTGGATGCTCAAGAATAATTCGTCTCCAATGCAGAAGATGAAATAACAACATTCATATTTGGCCCTACTTTCAGGCATAAGTCTGTTGAGGTGTATACGTTGCCGCTTCTTTCCGTTGGCGGAGAAGACACTTCAAAAGTTTTTCCTTGACATTTCCGCACAAATTTGATAAGCGAATTTCCTAGAAGAATCGGGCATCCATTACAAGGCAAGTATGACTGACCACTCAAAAGTATTTCATAATATTATATATAGAGGCCTGAAAACATGTCAATAACTTGCCCCGCTAATTATTGCCCTATGAATGAACCCACGATGGGACACATCAAGCCAGAAAACGTTGGAAATTAATCCAACATTTGCTTGCTCATGAAATATAACAGCAACACAAAGGAACAAGCATCCGGGTGCAACCCTGTGCATTTTGCAATCCAGCCAGCAGCAAAAAGAGACAGTCTCCTCATTCAAACACTACTTCCGGTGCCGCCTCTTTGGCTCAGCTCTCTGCCTCTTCTCTTCATCCCACTCCCTGTCAAACAACCTAAACCACGGTAATTAAGGAATACAATTTCTCATATGTTATTACTGGTGAAATGAAAATAGTCTGGCTAACACGAATGCCACATACTAAAATGGATTCCACTACCGGATGACACTCCTCTCTATTATGCTTTGTCATTTCACCATCACTTCAGCTAAAGGGATGGTAATGTATTTTCAACAGAAGGCAGGCAATTCAGTAACTCAAACTACATGGCATCCCAAGCTAAAAGATGCCAGCCACCACCCATATTTGTATGGAGAGGGATTTGGTAAAATGACGAACTAATGTAGTCTGGAGAAAAAGCAGAACCCTCGTGTAAGGGTCTGAAGCAGTCAGTTATTACATGCTCATGCAACATATGGCAAAAGAGAACCTCCCATAATATGTATTTGGACCTATCGATGTCGCATGCATGAATAAATCAGTTTTAGAGGATACTGTTCAGTATCACGACGAGTCATCTTGCTGGTGGCTTCTTTACCATGAATCCTCAGACCTGGTTCCTCCAAGTGACCTGGACGCTGGACCATGGCCCCTTTTCTGTCCCCCCTGTCTCTTCCATCAGATGATTGTTGCATACCAAGTTTTAGAGGTGGTGGCGGTGGGGAGGCTGGTGAGTATTCACCAGCCTCAGGCAGATGCTCCCTTTTGAGTTTCCGTCTTTTAGAGGCTGCATTTGCATCCATATCCTCCTTCAAACTTGTTTTCTCTCTCTCCCTTTCCTCCACCTACATGCAGCAGCCAGAAAATATAAGCAGGATTATTACGGTAAGTTTGGCAAGGACTCCAAGGTCGATCATATATATATATATATACTATAATACTGATCTGTTCCAGAATCAACATCATAGCAGTATAAACCAGACTGTACACGTCAATAAATGCATGCAAACCAATTGACTAAGAAAAATTAACATTCCCCCCGATTAATACACGAATTAAGAATAAATCCTTTTTCAAGAGCAAAGTGACTTTGACAACAAAAAGACAAGAATGAAAAACAAAAGAAGGGGAAAAAAAGAAAAAAAAAAGGGGGGCAAACTTTAACTACATACAAGCCACTCATTGGACAGGAGAACCATTTGAGTAAGCTACTAATTCCATGGTTAAGAGATTCGTTGCTTTGTTTCACTTCCCAATTCCCAGTGTTCTGGGAAGGTAATCTTTATACAAAGGCATTACCTGGCATTCCCAACATTTCAGCTTCAACCCAGGACCCAAACCACACGACGTCGAGACATTCCCACCTAATGAATGAACCTACAGACTTGCTAACAACAAAACTGACCTGACCAGGGCATTAACTCAGCAAGTGCACCAGCTTAGTGGGTCATAGTTCAACCACTAGGTCGATGTGTCAAACCAGATTAATATAAAAGATACTACATAAATGCAAAATTACCAAAATAAAAATAAAAAACCCAGGAAAATTTGACATCCACTCATGATTATTATAACTGACATGAAAAAAAAAATGGAATTTTTATTTTTTGATAATTAACATGAACAAAGAGAGTTTTGAAAGGAAGTTTGTGCGTGCACACACACATGCTTAGAAGAAATTTTACTACTTGTGTTGTGCACATAGAAACATCATTAAATCACCCCTTATGTACACTGAACATTATGGTTATGTATGCTTTTATACATTCATCCATATCTATATTTTGAATGTTTCTAAAACATAATTTTTGTGCAAAAAAATTAAAGAAAAACAATTTCTTTTTCTGCGGTCCTAAAATAATGGTATACCATGACATGTACTATCTTCAGTCCTCTTATGCCTATTAACATAATAAGAAGTCCGGCAATACAACAAATGAGCAGCAAAAAACTTGGACAAGTCCTATGGGTTTGGGTGGTTCACGTCCTTGTCCATAACCACATGACCCAGACCAGCCAAGGCTCCAGTGACCAGGCCACTAGTCTAAGGGAACATCCCCAACCCCAAACCAAGATAAGCCAAACAAATGAAATTGACTGAACATCCTGGACTCTCTGTAAAAAAAAAAGAAAAACAAAAAGAAAGGAAAATGGTATCTCTGGCTTTGCATGCAGCAATAAAGATACGAAAAACAAATGAAATTGACTACAGACCGCCAACACATACCTTCATTGATAGCCCCTCTCGTTCTTCCCGCTTTCTATCTTGAAAATCTTCTTCTCTTCTACGTTTTGCATCATCCTGTGAAACAAAGGTATTCTCCTCAGAACGTCTCCGTTCTCTCTCTTCATGCCTCGGGGAAAGTCTCTGAGTATGTCTAGCATTTCCAAACCTTTTGTCAGCATCATCATCTCTTCTACCTGCATTAACTGATTGGGGTACAATGTGAGGAGGTAATGGTGGTGGTGGAGGCAAGTTTTGCCCATGAAATCGATCATCAACATGAGATTTCTCTGTAGATGTTTCATTATAACGCAATTTACTTCTATCTTCTCTGTTTCTTTCATCCTTAGCCTTTTCAGTAAGCCTATCAAAACCCCGATCGGCACCTCTCTCTTGCCCTCTTTCTACAGAACGGTCTCTACCATATCTTTCCATTGACCTATCTCTTGCTTTTTCCAATAAAATGTCTTCTCCACGGGACTTATCTGGACGCTCCAACCTTTCCCTGTAGTCCTTGTCATGTCTTTCGCTTCCCTTATCTTTGGACCTGTCCAGGGGCTTATCTGCGGCCCTATTAATAATTTGCTCATCAGATCCTGATTTGTCTAGATCCACAGGAGCATGTTTGTCCGCTAATCGGGGATCAATGGGCCTGTCTCTATCAGAGAATCGAACTTCTCCTTCTAAATCTCTTGAATCAATTTCCCCTTTCCGACGTTTATTTAGTCGGTCCAGTTCCTCAGCGGGGCTGGCCCTCTTTTGTGGTTTATCACCAGATTTTGAAGCTGTGACTGACTTATCATGCCTAGGAGAATGAAGAGGTCGAGAAGATGGGGGTCTTTGAATATCAGTAACTTCAGTACCATCATCTTTTAGGGCAGAAACCCTCAAATCGGAAGACTTTGCAGCTCCACTCTCTGCCTTCTGTTCATTGCCATGGATGTCTAATGATTTTGTGGATTGAGTAGAACCTTTAACTGAAGTTGGAGCTGTGTTGCCATTGGCTGAACCTGCAGAATAAACATTAGCTGTCCCACCTTGCCTGCCTTCAAGTGGATGTGTGAGATCTCTGTCACTGGTAGACGAAGAGCCTGATGCTCTGCCAACAGCTTTTCCAAATTTACTATCATTTTTTCCAAGATCCTGTCTGGGTTGCTTTGAAAGAGATACAGCAGGCAATGACCGTTTTACATGAGCTCTCACCTGGCAACATGAAAAGGAGAGAACTGAGGAGAATAAAGAAAATTCAACTGAAAATGCACCCATTAAAAGAAGCAATGTCAAAAAATATTCAAGCTAATTCACAAATGTTCAACCATGCCTGGAAAGAAAAAAAAAATGGAAAATCATTGTCAGAAAGGGAAGTTATTATGCAGATCATCTGTGCTACAGACTCAGTATTCCATCACTAAAATATACCCATTCCGACCGCAAGTGCAATAGAAGGCATTGTTCCCCAACGTAAAAATTAAAAGCCTGTAAGGACTGCAGTCACTGCACAAGCCAAGGAAACAAGGATAGGGATGATATATGAACAACACTATCAATAACAATGCATACTAATAATAATATTGCAATTTTTAGCTTAAATAGCTACCACAATCCCACTATCACAAAATCTACTTCCTAACAGAGAAGGATATCACAGATTCCGTAAACTTGAAAAAATCTCAGTATGAGTTTGCAAAAGATGTTCAGTGCTTATGGTTCAATTACTGGCCTTAAAAAAATTACAGTCACATCTGACGATCTTAGTAGGGGTAGCAAAATCCTGGAGAAGCATACTTCTCACCCGCTGTTATATCCTCCATGTTAGGTCCAGTTGCATTATATAGGCAATCAACCATGGTTTCTCCCTGGTTTTGATTCCATAGGCAATCCAAACAGCTCTCTTCTCAGTCTATTCCTGCTCAAAATACCTGATGCTACAGTAGAATTACGAGTTACATGTCTAAAATTTGTATCTTCTTTTTCGCTGAATTGTCCATCGTATTCAGTAACCACACACACTATAGGTCATTTCAACCTAACATTCTTAAGCCATGTTGTAGTTTCCGGCCATCTAAGTGAATATGCGACTGTTTCAGCATTCACACCTGAATTTTGAAGGTTCAGTTCTCAAATTGTTAACTTCATTAAACACCTCTAGTCCTCCTCCAAGTGATTGCAGCCAACGTTACTCTCGCTTCGTGATAACTATATAAATGTTGTTGTTCTCCTTGTGAATCTACGAAGTGCTCAAAAAGTACAAGTCATGTTCTTGGTGTTGGTTAATGGAATAAACATGATGTATATAAGTTATAATTGGTTCATTCATCACCAGCATCCAACCTGAGCCAAATAATCACCTCTATTCTGTCAATTCCTCCGCTTCAAAACATCTTATTTCTTCCAACTATAATAGTTACCTCCTATTAAGGTACCAAGTTATTTAATGTAACTCAATTCTGTTATGGCATCCTTAGAAAAAACATCACCACTTTGCTTGGTGCATATTAACATCCACACCCCCTCTGTTAAAGTTTAAGAAGCAAAGATACAGATACAGGACACGAAAACAACATGCTACGGACACATTGACATGACAATTAAAAAAAAAAAAAGGGCACAAAATGGCAGGGAAAGGACAACAAATAAAATGTAGCATTATATGTATCCAAGAAAATTAATATTATTTCTTCACTTTTTGCATTACAAATACATTCATATTACTCAAAATAATAAGAACTCATTTTCCATTCTACATATTGAAAATGAAGTACTAACCAAAAAATCTTAATACATATTTTAGAAAGCTCTATTCGTAAACAAATTGAAAGTTCTGGGTTTTAGAACTCCTAAAATTAAAAAATCTCGACTGAGGAAGAATAAATAAGAACAAATCCACGTTATTTTTTGGTAAGTAATGCATAAATGCATGTTGTTTTTATTTTATGATTGAATCTCAAGTTATTTTGTCACGACCCCAGACTCATCTTGTGCGGATCAGGAATTATAACTGACTAGTAGCTTAACTACTCAAGGCCGAACTAAACCAAAAGACTGATCACCTACATGTGATATAATATGGAAGCATAATTTACTATTTTTGTAAACATAAAGTAAATACCTATGTCACCATCATAACATAATTTTATTACACAAGTATAGTCTTGACACAAATCTAGGAAAATCTACTAGTTCAAGCTTATTACAAATCAAAATATAATTCGAGTGTTCATGACATTCACACATAGGTAGCTTAGCCAACAACTTCTCAATCTTGGTTACCTGAAAATGTTTAAGAAAACATGAGCTACAAGCCCAGTGAATAATAGAATAATTGAAGCATCAAAATATATCATGGGCTTGATTTACATGACATAAATACCATTTGCATAAGATCTTGAAACAAGCAAAAGAGATATCCATATACTAAACATAAGCATACCTTTCAAAAGATGCTAATTTAGTTTTATACTTACAAAAGTATCTAAATATCAACATTATATATAATTCATAATGTACTCATAATCTCAGTTAAAAAGAAAATCTGTAACAAAACGTTTACACTAATGATGCGTAATAGGACGACAAAAGGTAGTGAGGAAAGTCTTCCTAATTATATCAAGCTTTCGACTTATTTTAAGTCCCCCGATGTAGGATCTCCGAGTATGGCACATATAGTTTTTAAATTTTATTTATTGTATACAATACTTAATTCATGAATTTTCTTGATAGAATAATACAAGGCTTAGCATTAAAATATAATAACTATTTTTGAAGAGTAACATAAACATATTATCATTTGCTTTAAAAATGTATTGTTCAAATGATGCTCAGCAGAACAACCACCATGCTCAAGATTCTCTTGAAATGGAATATTCGCAATCGAGTAGATATTTTAAGGCTTCCGACATACTTAGAAGTGGTGGAACGAGCCATGATTGGCGAAAAGTCCAATAACAAAACAATGAAAAGCAAGAACCTAAAGAGACAAGGTGGTGGTCAAAGACAAGATCAACAAAGTCAAAGTTTCAAGAAACAAAGCACCAGAACCACTAGTAGGAGTTCTTTTCCTAACGAATGTGCAATAAGTTAAGTCAACCGAGGAACAAGTGACATGCCTCAATGTCCTAATTGCCAAAGATGGCACCGAGGCTCGTGTCATCGTGTGAGTGGTGCGTGCTTTGGTTGTGGCCAAATAGGACACCAAATTAAAGATTGCCCAAACATTACAAGAGCACCAACACCAAGTACTACCACCTCTGCATTAATCTAGAAACCTCTTAACTAGTAACAGTGTGGAGCCAAGAAGGCAAGGTTGGGCGTTAGCGATTATTCCTGGAGATACCGCAACCATCAATTCTGTAATATCAGGTACACTCCCTATTTGTGGTCATTTTGCCCGTATTCTTATTGATTCTGGATTTACTCATTCATTCGTTTTAAGTCACTTTGCTCTTCGCTTACCTAACCTTCCTCAGCCATTGAATTTTATTTTATCCATTTCCTTGCCATCTGGTGGTTCAATAAGTTGTAACATGGTATATAAAATGTGTGAGGTCCTTGTGAATGATGTTCCCTTGTTAGTCGACCTTATACCCTTTGATATACATGGATTTGATGTTATCCTAAGAATGGATTGGTTATCTACCCATAATGTTACAATTGATTGTATACTTAAGAAAGTCTTATTCCAAATATCCAATCATTCTACACTCACTTTTGAAGGAGTTGGTGTGATACTCCCTCCTTATCTTATTTCTTCTATGAAAGCTTGTCGTTTACTCAAAAAAAAAAACCAGGATTTCTTGTGTAGTGTCATTGATATCCAAACCTCCTCTCTATCTCTACAAGATATTCCTATTGTTCTTGACTTTTCTGATGTATTCCCTGAAGAGTTGCCTGGTTCATTAGTATAGCGAGAAATTGAATTCACTATTGATATTCATCCGAGTACAGAACCCATTTTCAAGGCTCCTTATCGTATGTCTCCTCTTGAATTAAAAGAGTTGAAAACCCAACTTCAAGTTTTGCTAGATAAAAGATTCATTCGTCCTAGTGTATCACCGTGGGGTGCCCCTGTCCTTTTTGTAAAGAAGAAGGATGGCACCAAGAGATTTTATGTTGACTATCGAGAGTTGAACAAAGTGACTATCAAAAACAAGTATCCATTACCTAGGATCGATGATTTGTTTGACCAGCTTCAAAGTGTCCAAGTGTTCTTGAAGATTGATTTGAGATCAGGTTACCACCAACTGAAGGTCAAAGCAGAGGATGTAGAAAAGACTACCTTTAGAACGAGATATGGTCATTACAAGTTCTTGGTCATGCCTTTCGGAGTCACAGATGCACCTGCAGCTTTTATGGATTTAATGAATCGAGTTTTCAAACCGCACTTGGATGAATTTATTATTGTGTTCATTAATGATATCCTTGTGTATTCTAACAGCATTGCAGATCATGAGCAACATTTGAAGACCACTATTCAAATTCTACGAGACAAACAACTTTATGCCAAATTGAAGAAATGTGAATTTTAGTTATCAAGCACATCCTTTTTAGGCCACATCATCAACAAGGCGGGAGTATCGGTTGACCCCTCCAAGATCGATGCAATTGTGGAGTGGCCAAGACCAACAAATGTAATGAAGGTTCGTAATTTCTTAGGTTTAGATGGGTACTACCGAAAATTTGTAAAGAACTTATCAAAGGTTGCTACCCCTTGATTCAACTAACTCAAAAGAATACTCCGTTCGAATGGACTAAAGAAAGGGAGCAAAGTTTCCAAGAATTGAAGAATGGTTTGGTTCCTGCACTTATCTTAGCTCTTCCATCTGAAACCGAAGGCTTTGTCATTTACAGCGATACTTCGCACCAAGACTTGGGATGCGTATTAATGCAAAACGGCAAAATTATTGCATATGCCTCTAGACAGTTGAGACTATATGAGAAGAACTATCCCACTCATGATCTTGAACTAGTCGCGATGGTGTTTGCACTGAAGATATGGCGTTATTACTTGTATGGAGTCACTTGCGAAGTTTACACAGACCATAAAAGTTTGAAGTACTTTTTCACTCAAAAGGAGTTAAACATGCGTCAAAGAAGATGGCTGGAGCTAATAAAAGATTACGATGTATTGATCCAATATCATCCAGGTAAAGCTAACGTGGCGGTCGATGCTTTGAGTAGAAGGACTTCTGCAAACTTGGTATTCTTAATCACTACACAACAAAGAGCGTTAGAAGTGGAAGTTGTGTCGCCAAATTCACATGGTATACTCTCCACTTTGATTGCTCAACCCACTTTATTTGAGATAATGAAGCTACGTCAACGCGAGGATCTTTATTTAAAGAAGATATGTGATAGCATGAATGTGAGTCCAAAATCTGATTTTACAATGCAAGATGAAGTACTCAAATTTAGAGATCGAATATGTGTTCCTAACGTGCCGGAAGTTAAGAAGCAAGTTCTAAAAGAAGTGCACAACTCCAAATTCTCAATTCATCCAGGTAATACCAAGATGTATAGAGATCTCAAAGGATCTTTATGGTGGTCAGGAATGAAGAACGAGATAGCTAAGTTCGTGTCGCGTTGTCTTCATTGTCAACAAGTGAAAGCTAAACATCAAAGGCCAACTAGAACATTGCAACCTCTCCCAATACCAGGATGAAAATGGGAACATATTGCAATGGACTTTGTCACGGAATTACCACAATCCCCTCGACGTTGTAATGCCGTTTGGGTTATTATTGACAGGCTCACAAAATCTACTCACTTTTTAGCGGTGAAAACCACATATTCTTTAGCGAGACTTGCTGTCATTTATGTTGGTGAGATTGTTCATTTGCACGGAGTACCTGTGTCCATTGTGTCGGACAGAGATCCTAAATTTGTATCTAGATTTTGGAGGAGTTTGCAAAGTGCTATGAATTGAAATTTAGCACAGCATATCATCCTCAAACGGATGGACAATCGGAAAGAACAATTCAAATTTTGGAAGATATGTTACGACTTTGTATTCTCAATTTTCAAGAAAATTGGAAAGTTCACCTGCCGTTGGTAGAGTTCGCCTACAACAATAGTTTTCAAGCCAGTATCGATATGGCACCATTTGAGGCGCTCTATGGAAGAAAATATAAATCACCAATTTGCTAGACCGAGGTGGGAGATAGAAAGCTTTTGGGGTCAGAAATCGTTCAATTAACCACCGAGAAGATCAAGTTAATTTGACAAAAACTTCAAACTGCTCAAAGTCGACAAAAGAATTATGCGGACGTTAGAAGAAGGGAGATAGAACATCAAGTAAGCGATCATGTGTTTTTGAAAGTGTCTCCTTCTAAAGGAGTGATCCGATTTGGCAAGGGGGGAAAATTAAAATCAAGATACATTGGTCCCTTCAAGATACTCCATAAAGTTGGACCCGTAGCATATCGGTTAGCCTTTCCACCTGAACTTTCCCATGTAAATAACGTGTTTCATGTTTCTATGTTACGATATTATGTGCACGATCCTACGCACGTGATAAACTATCATCCACTGAATGTACAAGAAGACATGAGTTACATAGAGCGACCGGTTCAAATCATAGATCATCGAGACCGAGAGTTAAGGAGCAAAGTCATTTCTTTTGTAAAGGTTCATTGGCAAAGTCATTCTTTGGAAGAAGCCACCTAAGAAAGAGAAGATGAAATTCGAGAGAAATATCTGCATCTATTTGACAATTAAGGTATGTTAAGTTTGGAGGACCAAACCTCTTAAAAGAGGGAAGGGTGTAACACCTTAGAATCCTCACACTCACTAAGTTACACTCACTCTATAAATCTCCTTTATGCATATATTGATTTCATACTTATACTTCTCTATTTATACACAACTAAAGAGGAGCAAGTGATGGTAGCACTTACCAAAATAATCATAAAATTTTTACTCCACTTAGATGAGTGGAGCATAAAGTTTCTCCACTTGATGGTGGCAACACTTAGTAAAGTAATCATGAAAGTTTTACTCCACTTAGATGAGTGGAGAATAAAGTTTCTTCATTTGATAAGTGAGATAATTATCTTCATCCAAATGATGATAATGAAAGTTAGCCCACTAAAAAGTGGATTAATGGAGAAGAAATAATTAGTAAAGTACTAAACCAACTTCTTTTACTTCATCTTATAAATAGAACATATAGATGAGAGAGTTTGAATACAAGTAAACCTAAGCATAGTGAAGAGAGAAGAGTGAAGGTTAAGAAGTTGCTCTTGAAGATCAAGTTCTAATATCTAGAGAAGAATTCCAAACATTAAATACTTGAGGTGAGTAACGGTGTATTTGGAGTAAAACATACATATTTCCAATGCAAATGTTCTTTTTCTACAAATTATATTTGAACAATACATTTTCAAAGCAAATGATAATATGTTTATGTTATTCTTCAAAAATAGTTATTATATTTTGATACTAAGCCTTGTATTATTCTATCAAGAAAATCCATGAATTAAGTATTGTATACAATAAATAAAATTTGAAAACTATATGTAACATACTCGAAGGTCCTACATCGGGGAACTTAAAATAAGTCGAAAGCTTGATATAATTAAGAAGACTTTCCTCACGACCTTTTGTCGTCTTGTTATGCATCACTAGTGCATACGTTTTGTTATGGATTTTTCGTTTAACCGAGATCATGAGTACATTATGAATTATATATAATGTTGATATTTAGATGCTTTTGTAAGTATAAAACTAAATTAGCATCTTTTGAAAAGTATACTTATGTTTAGTATATGAATATCTCTTTTACTTATTTCAAGATCTTATGCAAATAGTATTTATGTCATATGTAAATCAAACCCATTGTATATTTTGATGTTTCAATTATTTTATTATTCACTGACTTGTATCTCATGTTTTCTTAAACATTTTCAAATAACCAAGATTGGGAAATCGTTGGCTAAGCTACCTATGTGTGAATGTCATGAAGACTCAAGTTATATTTTGATTTGTAATAAGTTTGAACTAGTAGATTTTTCTAGATTTGTGTGTCAAGACTATGCTTGTGTAATAAACCTATGTTATGATAGCGATATATGTATTTGCTTTATGTTTACAAAAATAATAAATTATGCTTCCGCATTATATCAAATGTAAGTGATTAGTCTTTTGCTTTAGTTCGGTCTTGAGTAGCTAAGCTACTGGCTGGTTATAATTCTTAATCCGCACAAGGTAGGTCTAGGGTCGTGACAGAGTGATAGCAGAGCAATAGGTTAACACCTTAAGACTAAAATAGTAATCTAAGGACATATATATTTAAATCGCTGCGTGTTTTTTTATATATCTTCTATTACGGTTAGGTGATGATATAAACATATATGTGCGATATGTTACATATTATATACATTGCAACATATATGTTGATTGTTATGCTTAGGTTTACTTGTATTCAAACCCTCTCATCTACATGTACTATTTATAGGATGAAGTAAAGGAAGTTGGTTTGGTACTTTATTAATTCTTTTTCTCCACCAATCCACAAATTTAGTGAGTTACCTTTCATTATCATGTAAATGAAGATAATTATCTCACTTATCAAGTGAAGAAACTTTATTCTCCACTCATCTAGGTGGAGTAAAACTTTTATGATTACTTTGCCAAGTGCTGCTACCATCAAGTGGATAAACTTTATGCTCCACTCATCTAAGTGGAGTAAAACTTTTATAATTACCCTGCTAAGTGTTGCCACCATCAAGTGAAAAAACTTTATTATTTACTCATCTAAGTGGAGTAAAACTTTCATGATTACCTTGCTAAGTGCTGTCACCATTTGCTCCTCTTTAGTTGTGTCTAAATAGAGAAGTATAAGCATGAAATCAATATATGCATAGAGGAGATTTATGGAGTGAGTGTAACTTAGTGAGTGTAAGGATTCTAGGGTGTTACATATTTTCTCTAAACTTGGAATATGTTTCACAAGTGCCTAAGCAATGTACACAAAAGGATCAAAATGTCCTTTCGGTGTAATGTTTCTATAAGCACGAGAACAAAAAAGTTTTTGAAGCGTATAGGAAATGTTTCGGGATGTTTCAGAAACATTTCAAACGTGACAAATATTAAAATAGTAAAACATAATCTTTTGTATGTTTTCAATAAAAATTGTATAATATTTATAAAAAGTTCTAAATTCATGTTAACACAACTTATTGTTTCGGTATATAGCATTGTGTTTTGGTACATTTCTATATGTGCCAGTGTGTTTTGATGGAAGCAATAAAGTTTCATTATTCCACTAATGTTACATTTTGCTCTCTTAGAAAACGGAAACGTTTCATTGATTCCGATAGGAACAAATGAAAATTTTTGTCCAGTTCTAAAAAAATGAAAAAAAATAATAATAGCACACATTTGGACTTGGATGCACATCCGGCACGTGTCGGGGAGCATCCAGCACGTGTCGGTGTCCAACACGAGCATGTCACCTTCTTATAAGTGCCTGTGCTTCTTACATTAGAGTTCACGCACAAGCTGTACCTTGAAACACTCCTCTTGCCATGATCTAGACCTCTAGTTTGAGGCCTCTACAATGCTTGTCTATGTCCGCATGGCAAAATGAAGCAAAACAAAGCTAACAATGTCAGGAAATGAAATGCATGAGAGGAAGGGAGAGAAAGAATGAATATGAGATTTGTAGCATATGTAAACATATCACAAGAATGAAAATGCAGACAAATGTTTTACCAAGGAAGCAAAAAGGTTTGTTATTGGTCACAGTCTTGAAGCAATATAAGATCAAACAAGCCAGTAACACACAGAACACTGTCCCAGTTGTCAATCCATTCTCAGATGGGAAAACAGGGATTTCTCAATGGTCTAAAAACTTAATTATGTTCATGTATTTTGAATCAGATGTTACCTCAGATTCTGCAGATGTCTTTGAACCAACTTTGGCGACATTCTCATCCAACGCTCGGTTTGTGGACTCGTCCATCTGTTTCTGATTTTCTAACGATTTGGAAGCTCCTGTTTGTACAACAGAAGAGGGCATGGAAGCCTGAGCATCTGCCCCATTTACTAACGAGCCACCTTTTAGTTTTACATGTCCTGGATCAGATTTCAATGAAGCACTATCTGTTTTTTCCAGCCTTCCATCTACAGGTTTGGTTCTTAATATCTCATATTTGACAGCATTCCCAGAATCTGAAAGTTGAGTTCCTGAGGCAACAACTCTTCCCCCAGCAGGTTCACTATGAGAAACATTAATGCCAGAACCATTTTGTACAGAAACTAAGTTACCAGCTACAGATTTTGAAGCAAGTGAAGGGGCAGGCTTTAGCTCAAGATAGCCCATGCCAAATGCTTCTTCTGAAATCCATGAAGACTGCAAAAATGGAGGAAAACAGATGAATACAGTAAACAATGGACAAATAAGCACACCATGATATGTTTCAAAAATAAAAAATAAGTAATATATTTCTGGATAGAAGAGCACAGGAGACAACCCATCCTAAGTTAATATATAGAGAGTTTAGTTACATCCAGAGTCAAAAGGAGTTTCATTTTGCAATGTACCTTCCGAGCAGCCAAGGCTGCAGCAACACCAGTAGCCAACACCTTGAGATCCTCTCTTTCATCGCCTTTAATTTTAGCAACCTGTATAGAAGTATGGGAGGATGGGAGGGAGGGTGAGAGAAAGGGCGAAGCGGCAAAAAATTGAATACACTGCTCAAGAAGAATAGAGTTCGTGTAAAAGTAACATTAAGTCCAAGTATCTTACCCGTTTTTCAAGGTTGATCCCACTCTTTCGAGTGACAGGAAAAACACTAGAAATTTTTGTCAACATTATAAGCGCATTTCGTATTTCCATGTACTCAGTTGATTCCAAACACTGAATTAGCAACCTTGTGATCCGCTGACTCCATTTCCAGTGTACCTTTAAGCCAAAAAAAAAAAAATGAGTAAGAAACTTGAACCGAGTTCTAGGAATGATAGGATTTAAATCCTATTTAACATGTGTTAAGGTGAACTGAAACATCAGTGGTTGCAATTTCAAAGGAAGACTGCAGCAGAAAGTTTCCATCTAAAACATAGTTTTAAGAGTGCCATGAACAGTTTTCCACATATCATAGAAATTACACCTAGAGTGAAGCCTCACTTGACTGCCAACAAAACAAATGGGAAATTATGTGCCAACAAGGTCAATGATACAGCAGGAAAAATAAAGAAATGCAAATGTCAAAGTTAATTTCGATTGCCATCAAAATCCGGGAACAGTTCTGCAAAAACCTCCCATAAGGTGCTGGACTTTACCCACCCGAAGTTCTCAGAGCCTTAAAAGCCTAAAACAGGATCAATTGAAATGATAAAAAATCCAACAATAGAATGCCTAGAATCTGAGACTATTATTCATTTAAAAACAGAACAAAGATAAAAGACAGAAGAAGAAAGACCTAAAAAAGATTATAAAAATATCGCAATATGTCGTTAACATCCTTATCATCACTTGAAGACAGTATTGTACAACATTTGCAGTTACAGGTGCTTCATAATTTTCACGTTTTGATGGTTAAAATAAAAAAAAAAATATATCAAGATAGAGTAGCCATGTCTGTCTATGGATCTGCCAAAATGGATACGCAACTGTGAACCTTGCTCCCCTGGATGGCAGGAATGATTAAAATTCCTTACATAAGCAAGAGTGTAGAGTAACTTATCCACAACATATGATTTTTGAGGAAAACAAAACTTGACATGGCCTCAATTTGAGGGGAAGTTGATGTATATTTCATGCTTAGGCACATTTTATAATGGCATTTTTATAGTTATATGAATACAGAGGCTTAAACATATATTCTAGGTGTTCTTGCTACTATTGTTTTTTTTTTCTTTTTTTTTTGGTACTAGACTTCACAATCTTTTCAATCTTTTTTTTTTCTTTATTTGTTAAAAAATGAAAAAGTAAAAAAGAAAAGAAGAAAACAAATAGACAACTAAGGAATGCCAAAGAAGAATAACTTTATTACCTTACACAATAAAGAAAGAAGAAAGTACTAATAGAAATTCTTATGGTTCATGAGAGGTCAAAAATTAAAAACTACCTAATTGCCAAAGCAACTTGTACAATATGCCTTTTTTTTTTCCCTTTCTTCTAATGACATATAAATCACCTAAATTTGTTTTTTCTTTCTAAGAATTTGAGATCTTACATACAATGCCTGCCAATAAATACAAATTTGTTGTTACTTATTATTTTTGTTTGTAATTATCTATAATCATTGTGATTGTTTGGTTATAATTATCATAATTTTTCTTCGTGGCTAGAACTAATAGATGTATTCTATATCTATTATACATGGGTAGTGCTAAAATTATTATTAGTTTTGTAAACAACGAATGCCCCCTCAACATCCCCTAACTTCTCAACTCAATCAAGTGTGGCCATGGAGAACAGTGATAAATCTCCATCTTCTAGGGATGAGAGCAAAAAGAAACTTGAGAAAAAGATTCAAAATTTTAAACTAGCAAGAGGAAAAGACTTTACGCCAAGGAGGAGTTCACTTTGAGAAAACCACCAAACACGTTTTGGTTGTGAGAGAATATTAAATGGTTCTTATGTTTCTTCAATGCCTAGCCATTTTGGTTGTACGTGGATCTTTTTTAGCTAGGCTAGCGTTATGTTTTCACGTGTTATCTTTTTTTCCCCTTTTTATGGCTTTCGGGGCTGTCTCTTGAACTTTTTCATAATATCCCCTTTTTGGTAACAGAACACTTACCAAAATAAAAAAAGAAAATCGCAAAGCAGCATCCCATCATCTTTTACAACGAACTGCGTCTTTTATGCCTACCCAGCACCATTCCACCATTTTCCTTTTCTTGAAATTTCTAATTTATATATGCTAAGTCTTTCAGTTGGCCTGCTTTGCAGACACATTGCTAGAAAATATCAATGTGAAAAAACATTACAGACTAGTAGTGGTGCAAACTATAGATGACTTCTGAAGCAACACTACATATTGGATAGTGTCTCAGTAGAAGAAATAGGCACCAAAAAAGGTATAAAAGGAAAGTATAAAATAAGACAAAAAGGAACCTCGGCCTTTTGACTTTCAAAGGATATAGAGAAGGTAGTGTAGGAGGTAGAATATATTTCAAAGATAAAATGCCAATAATAAGAACACTGATTAATATAGAATTAACTGCCACAACCACAAGCACAAAGTAGCAAGTCTAAACAGCATTTTCCAAGTTCTCAAAATAAAATGACACAATGAATAAATTACATGAAGTTTGCAATTCAAAACAAACAAAATATTCAGTACTTAAAATGTCCATGACCTCACCTTAATAAACTGACTATAAGTAACACGCTGGCTGTTTGGATATCTATAATACACAGCAAAACCTGGCATGTTTCCACACTCACGTTCATATATTAATTCATCACTCTGCAAGCAATGCATCAGTCAACACAAACAACCTTTCGAAAAAGCACGCAAGCAGGCAACCACTTTTATCAACCTAAACATCATTGTCTTTCAAGCATGCAAAAGGACAAACTTTGGACAAGACCAACTAAAAACAGCACAAAATGGTCATTCACCTTCCAGTAGTAAGCAATCTTCAATGTCTCATATAAAAACCTCCCAAGTCGACCCACTTCATACTCAGTGCAGCAGCATATCATCGGTTGTAAGGTTTTACATATCAGAACATCAATGTGGTTGACTGTATTGAAAAACGGTGTTCCTAGAGAATGAAGAGTATGTACGAACATGGCACAATAAACAGCATCAGGCATACTGAAAGTGCAGCGTGGAAAAATACAGCGCTGGAGGAACTCCATGTTAATCTTCAAGGTATCTGGGCAGGAACTCAACCACTTATCCTTCTCATGAGCAAGCCGCCTGCGAACAGATGAAACATTTTCTTCATGCTTCTGGAGTTCACTAGTAAGACGATCCAAAGATTCTTGAATTCTTTCCTTGTCTTTCTTCCTTTTAGTGATTGCTGAGCTCGAATTATCAGAGAGTTCTTCTAGAGCTTTAAGAGCAGCATGTTGCTTGGCAATTTCATACTCATACCGACTTCTAGGAACATATAGATCATAGAGTGTAAGACCCCAAAAAGTGGCATATAAATCTGGAGAAAGGCTATTCCAGGCTTTTGAAGGTAGCACTGATCTAACAGTATCAAGAAGATCTGACCACCTGCATGGAAAGTGTAAATTTTTTGAAAGCAAGACAAAAGGCTAGTTAAAAGGAAGTCAGAAACAGAAAGAATTTTAGAATCTTTTAAACAGAGTAAGAAATTCATGGTAAAATAGTTAGTGAACTATCCACATATACACATGAATTCGTATATCAGTGTCGATATATACAGATATCTACTAAAACTTTCATATCAAGCTACACATGCTACCGATATAAGCAGTTGAAAAGAATAAACTCTGAAAAATTACATCATCAGCTTCCGAGAAGGACCAAGATCCAGAACTATTTTGCCAGATGAATCTGTGGGTTCAGACTCATTTTCTGCAGTTGAGATCTTTGGAGCTTCACTATCATCTAAAGGCCAGAAGACATCAGAACTACTCTGGCACTTGAAGAGCCTCATTACAGGCCTATAAACTAAGAAGGCTACCTGTATCAGAAAGAAGAAAACAACATTATAAAAAGGGAGTTGAAGCACATTACAAAACTCCATCGAAATAATACAATTATGACTAGAAAGTTTGTAGAAAAGACAGAGAAGTCCCTATAAAAGTACATAGGAATACAATGAACCAAAGAATAATGGTGAAGACTCTAGATTAAATCCAGACAAACACGAGATAAGAAGCTAGTATAAAGGACTCCAAAGGCTCAGATAGAGAGAGACCTCAGGATCAAGGTGGTGAAGGTGTACAAGATCATCAAGAGGTGGAATCAGCTGAGCATAAGCTGTTGTTGGCGTGACTGCACTACACAGGAACTCCACATACTGAAGAAGGGTTCCATGGCATCTATCAAACTGCTCACTAACCATCTTAATGTGAGGCACATCGGCATTTATGACGACCCTGTAAAGGATAGCAATTAGATAATGCGCAACTCACTGTATTACATTAACATGTTTTACGTGGAAGTCAACAAGAGTTGGCAAAGTATCCAACCCTATCACTTGATAAACCTATCTCGAATTAGTAGAGTCCAGGTTCAAGATAATAGACTTAATTAAGATACAGGCAAGCCTAAATAATCCACAAAACTAAGTTGTGTAAATACCTTCAAACTGGTCAACATGATAATGATTTCTCATATGGAACTCAAATTTAACAGAAATATGCTTTTATTTGCACCAGTCATAGCAGATGATATTTCAAGGAACTTTGTAAGGAATATGGTGCACAGCTTACACAGAACGATGTTGGGCAAGAAGCAATAGTAGTGGAATTGCTAACTTCGGTTCCTCCTTTGGAAGCAACGAGTCCCTTAGTCTGTTAGTGGATTTGATCAATGCCTGAAAGGACAGTTACATGTTAACATCTCAAGACTTTGACAAAGCATGCCATCCCTTAGTAAATCCTCTGTGCCTTAAAAATTTGAAAAACAGAAGTTATACTCCCACTAAAGTGGAGGAGATAAATAAAATTGACATCATTCCAATGGCGTGCACTCTTTCCATAAAAACTGGAGAAAGCAAAAAGGCGGTGCCTGAATGCCCCTCTCAACATTATTATCTTTTTGACCTTTTGAAACATCAATATAGTCCTTTACTTTCAAAACAAATATCTAAAACAGAAGGGGGAAAAAAGGCGTCTTTGTAGTTATTTTTCTTAGAAAATTACAAAAAAGTGAAAAACATAGGTAATATTACCCTTATAACCTTAAAAAATTAAAAAAAAAGAAAAGATCATGGCATGCAATATCATATCATGTATGAAAGATATGACAACCGTCCATTTAACAGTTTCCTTAATCTCAAACATCAGCCAAAAAACAAAAACAAAATGGAAACAAACTATGACTTCATTCAATTAAATACAAGAGGCAAGTATGTACGCATGTGGAGTTCATCGACCCATAATCAATTTAGTTTCAGAAAATTATCACCTAGTGTTTATCCTTTCTTTTCCTCCTCTTTTTTTTTTTTGTTTTGGGGGCCGTGTTGGGGTTGAACGCTTGAACCCACATTCTCAGTATAACAACCAAGCTTTTACCATTGCACCAAGCAATGGCTCCCCAAGTATGCTAACAGGTGCTTAAATGTCAGAAAGTGTTTGCATGCTTTATTCTTTGGGTTATAAAACACAAATATCAATTCATATTTCTCACCACTCAAAAACACTACCTCAGCTTTAAGTCACAGAAGTGGTTCACTACGATTGTTTTTATATTAAAAAAAGAAATTAAACAATGGAACTGTATCTCGAAAGAGTATTCTTTAAAAGAAAAAATTACAACTAGAAAAGCAAAAGTTCTTATCTTCACCTAAGACATAGCTTGGTTTCAACAAAATTGAGTAATTTAGTGGAAATTAGGGTTCAAATTGTTAATGATAAGAATCACAATAAAACAATAGTTTCACGGTTGAAGTTATGAATCAAAGTGTTCAGATTAAGCTCCAATCTGCATTGCAGGGTTTGAATCGTAAAAACTAAGAGCCGATTATCTTCTGTACACATAATATCTTTGTACAACTTATGAATGATTAAATTGCTTTAAAAACTAGATCACCAACAATAGACACACTCAAAACTTTCTAACGCACCTTGTTGTTTCGGGTTATCCCAAAAGAAGTAGCCTGATACCGGAGAATGTCACTCCCTGCCATGGCATCCAACTGTTCCTCAGTCATGTTCTCTGTGTATTGGACATTTGCCATTTGCTGGATAAGCTCCTATTCCAAACACACAAGTTCAAATCATTAAGTATGGGCATATAAGACCCTCATAAATAAGTTTAATATCTGAAAGTACCTGTAGGAGAACAAGTTCAATTCCATTCCCTTTTTTCAACTGATTCACAAGATATTGGAAAAGACCCCTCAGTTCCATTGATGGGTATTTCTTGCACCTACAAATAATGCCAATGTTTTTAGTAATTTCCAAGGAAGTAATCATTACTAGTCTTTTTTTCAGAAGTTCTACATTCACATTGCATCTTGAACAAAAAGTATGTTATCAATCAATAATGCAGCAAGCAAACAGAAAAAGAGGGAAAAAGAAAATTGTCCCATTGTCATTACATCACCAGAACAATACGGTATAAAATATTATTGTACTATTCCAATAGTCAATAAAGGAATCCTTAAATTCTCTGGTGGATGATGCAATGTTACGCATCAACTTGGAGGAGTACCTTATAAATATACATTTAAAAAAAAAACACGATTGACTTGTTTAAATAGAGAGGACGCAAGTTCATGACGGGAAAATAAATCATTCCAGACAGAACAACAGTCCAATGCTCGGAACTATAGGAATCAGCAAGGCAATCACTATATACTTTGATGCATATAGCATGCATAAAAAAAATAGATAGACAGAGAAAAAAAAATGAAATAATAAAATTTTAACAGGAAACTTTCATAAAAAGCCTTCACATATTTAGTACAACAAAGAATAGATCCTACAGATGTTAAAAAAAGCAGATAAAGAATTTAATAGATAAGGAATTAAAAGAACGTTAAATATTTACTATAATAAAAACAATGTGGCCAAAACATTACAATCAACCCTTGTAGGTAGACATCTAGATCCTTGTTCAATATTTCTTTTTATTTTGACAAGTCATCCATAGAGCAGTACAGGAATTCATAAGTAAAATGATATGAAACCAGAGAAATTCCTCAATCCTAATGGAATAGCAATTTTTCGAGCTAGAAAATCCCATCCAGATCTGGCAAGTCAATTGACATTGGGTTGGTCCCTGAACCCACTCAACCTAGTCATGAAATTTAAATCATGTTTAAGGATTTCTTTACTGCTTTTGATATAATGATAACTATTAATGCATTTTTGTAGAATTAGGAAACTCATGACCTAGTTACGTCACCAGTACATCATCTCATTGTCTCTCTTAAATTGTGTAAGTTCTCAAAGCTCCAGCAAAGTGCTAACAGTGATGTAGCAAAGTTGTATCTAGTAAAAGATAGGAGGATTCTTCAACCACGTAGTTATTAGTACACTGGATTGTGCAATATGTGGGAAATCCCAGATGATTGTCCAATAAATTAACATAAATGATTTATATTTTCGCCTTTTTGGCTCCATGGGAATTGTATTTGCCGTCCGTGGGACTACATCTGGAGAATGAAAGTTTGTCCATCTCCAAATAAAGCACTGCAGCACAACAAGGTGTTCATTTCGTTAAATATTATAGAGTTGACGACAGTTTCATGTATAAAATGGATTAGCAGGTATAATCTTGGTTAGGATGTTTCACCAGGCTCTGATTTAAAAAACTCAAAACATTGCCCGTCACAAATTAAAATCAGGAAGTGTATGGCTGGCATGGCATTTTTATGGTAACTAATTTGTTAAACCACACACTAAAGGCTACCAAAGTGTTGATTGAATGGAAATAACCCTTTCGATTAAGCCATCCAAAACTAAAAAATGTAAATAGAGTGTCAGAAAATCAATTCAAATTATGACTGGTGAAAGGGTCAAAGAAGAAAGGTCTTCCCATGGTCTTTGTTACCTTTTTTAAGCACATGCAATGGGTTTCCCTGAAGGAAAAAAGAAAAGAAAAGAAAAAAAGAGTAAATAACATTTGTGAAAAATTACAGCTACCATGACAACTCAAGGAGAGATGAAAGCAAGTTTTCAAATAGAGAACGCAACAAGATTGATTGAAGGCTACTCCTTTCTTCTTTGTGTGTCCATTGTTTTCATTCAGTCATCGATAAGGAAGTAAAGAATCAAGAGGATGAAGCCTATAGAACTAGACGAAGAAAAAAAAAAAAAATTAGTATTGGGGTACTTTTGAAAGGGGTGTGAACAATATAACATAGAAGTCGAAAGAAAACTTCCATAAGATGATTATAGGACACGAGTCAATTGTGATGGAAAACCAAGACACAATATATGTATGAGTATTTCATGTAAAGGTTTTGCGATGGAAATTGGTGATCAGAAAGAAGTATGAGAAATAATTGCATTCATATGAAACCAAAGGAAGCACTGACTAGGGCACTATGTGAGATAAGATGGTATATACTATGCACGATCAACGGCTAACAAAAAGGGGATGATGTTCCTTGCAGACACCATTTTGAAGGAAGGGTAAAAGGCACATCTATTAGGGTACTAAGAAAGGACATGAGAAGGGGATTATTAGACACAACATATGATTTGAACAATGAAGCCAAGAATACATCTCCTCAAAACAATTTTAGTGTAATCTACATGACTTGACTTACATTGACAGAAATACCATCAAATTTGTACCAGTGTTACCAAAACTGTTAATACCCAAGCAATATAAGTTTTGGAACGCATGTTCCAAAGCATGGTACACTTTCATTCCAAAACCGTGAATTCTAGTTTAATCTATATGACTCGATTTACAATGATAGACATATTGTCGTATTTGTACTAGAGATGACAAAACAATCCAATATCTCGGCTCCCCGCACTGCCCCTAATGGGATGGGTATGGGGTGATACAAATCGGGGTTAGGTCGGGTTTGGAAACAAGATGCAATAACTCACCCCGTTTATGCTCTATATATATATATTTATATATAAATATATATTAGAATATAAATAGTGTGATTTTTTTCTTTATTTATGTAATTATGGTCTTTGCTTTGCCCACAGTGTGTTTAAAAAAATTATTTACTAACATAAAGGAGGCGGGGCGAGGATATTGAGCTGAGAATAAGAATACAAGAAGTCTAAAATCAGTTACAAGAAAAGACGATTTGAGGATAGAGCTGTTCTATTATCTCTTTCTTATCTTAGATACAGTCGCGCTATAGATACTAAAAATTAGTACTTGCTTGGGACTCTATCCCATCTTCGCCCCACCATGGTAACCCCTCCTCTTACCCAAACCCGCCCTATTGCCATCCTTAATTTGTACCAATGCCACCAAAAATGTTAATACCATAGTGATATGTTCCACAACATGGTACACTTTCATTCCAAAACAGTGAATTTTAGCAATTCAAAGCGATCCCAAAATTTTTATATATCTATTTCCCTAAAATTTTCCTTTGGAGGAGAAAATAAATTATAAATGAACTAATATATAGAGGAAGTGGGGTTTTTCCATGACAAAATGTAAAAACATGGGCCATAATGATCATATAAATACGTTCTTACTATTTTATTGGATATCTTATTGTTAAAAGAAAATTGTTCCCATGTTTAGAAGCACCTTAGATTCTAATAATGTGATCTATACAAGTTTACCCCCATTAGAGCATGTCGTATATTGGTATCGCATTCTCGAATCCGCTCCTCGTACTAGAACAATCCTCGTTCTAAGTTACATAGAGCTATACAGTCCTAGGAATCTGAAGAGGGGATCTCCCTTGATCTCGATAGATGACCAAAACAACAGGTGGCCAACTACACATATGCACTGAGAAGAAGATCCATTTAGTTGGCCTTAAGGAACTTATACCACAATTTGTTTAATAGTTCTTCTGTCATAGTTATTCAAAACTCAACATTATGATCTCCGAAAAAGGAATACCATCTCGAAAAATTTAAAAGCAAAAAACACCTGCCCACCCATACACACGCATGCTAGCATGCTCAAGAATAAAACAGTATATATATTTATATGTGTGCTCGTGTGTGTAAAATTTCTAACAGATGCATATCAAACAAATGTTCGTTCAAGTCACTTCATAGAAATATAATGCAATTTATGTTCTCTGAGCCCCATTTGTTATCTTTGAAGGAGAAAAAGCCTGAGCAAACAGACGACGTAAATCATGTAACCTTCATCATATTTGTTTCTGGCATCCGTCTAATGTTTTTATCAAAACTTCTTGGGGTCAAGTTCAATGACAAGGATCCATCTACTCTAGTCCACTCTTTTGAAAGCCATAACCTCAGCTAAATCCAAGACAGTTGGGATCTTTCTCATAGCCTCAATCCAGATACCTTTCAGCCTGTCCTACTCTTTGGAACCTTCAAATTTGATGAGATCACTCCTGCACTGGTCATTAGTTGGTCTGCGTTGCAGCAGCCAAACCATTGAACAACTTTCTCTCATCTGATTCAACCAATGCCACATTTATTAATGGCACAAGTGAAAAAAATTCTACATGATTCCTTCCAATATTTACAGATCTTCAATCTGTAAAGATAGAAGAATTTTAAATAGCCCTAGCAAAACCTTTTAAGTACAATAGCTAACAATCACTAGTTTTTCAACCAAAACAAATATTGCTCTTGTGATCACAAAATAAAGGATTGAATAACAAAACAGAAATGCCTAGTCCCCAAAATTTAACAAACTAATAAACAACTTGGGAAAAATTTTGGACATTTACATTTTCAAATCTGGAACATGATCCCGATATAATTTTAACTCCACCAAGCATCATCTCAACATTTGGGTTCAGCTGCAAAAATCTTCTTTTGCCAACTCACTTGCATTCATGGCATAAAAGGTCCATGAAACCTTGTAGACCAGTGCCAAAGAAAACTTCCTGCTCACAGGAAAATAACACACAAGAAAAGATGGACTACACAGTTTTTTCTTTTCTTTTTCTTTTTTTTTTTTTGGTAAGATTGCTTTTTATTACCAAAAATTTAAGATATTACAAAGAAACTCATTACACGGCCCGGAGGCGCACACACACCCAAAATAGAAGAAACACCAAAACACTTACTCCCCAAGTGGCTAAGAAGGAAAGAAACATAGATGGACTACACACTGTTGGCCATTAAATTATGGTGTGACTCAAATTTAGATATGCACCATTAGTTCTATATTATGAGTGTCAAAATCAAATAGAAAGGGAACTTCTAGGGGTAGCAATAAACTCAGCAATGATATATGCTGCAGTCTGAGTCCATCAAAAAAAGGGACGTGAAAAAGAAGAAGGAAAAAAAAAAAAAACCAAATCAGATGATGATGTTTAGTGGAAGGCTTCCACAATAATGAGATCAGAGAGCATGGAGAAGATACATGTAAAAGGATAACAAACTGAGCAGCGCCATTAGGTGATTAAAATATGAGCAGAAAACAATAACTTGTAATGAGCAAAAAAAATAGAAGGGGAAAAAACAAAAAAGGACCAAAGAATGACAAGGACCATAGCAGAAGAATTATTTTTTGACAAGACTAGACTATATAAATAAGCGGTACCAAGGGGGTACCGCCTATATCCAAAATGGGGTCAAAACAAAAACCAAGACCCTCTATACATCAGACATTACTCAAAAGACTCTTAAAGTCCAAAAACTGATTCAAAGAAGGATCACTGCCATCCATGAACCAGCCATACAAAAGCAAGGCTAATCTACTTTTTAACTTCAAAAGCTGTTTCAACCCCATCAAAAGTCCTACAATTACGCTCACCCTCAAAAATCCACACGGTAGCATGAGGCGCTACATGGATATTCTTTTTAGAAGTTTGTTCTAAGTTGTTTACTTTGTTTCAAATTTTTCGTACATAGATGGTTTGAGAAATTTTGAGGCAATACTTGATTTTGGCCGATGCATGGATGCACGGATTCAGATGTTTTATTCTTGCAGCGTGATGATTACTTGAAATGATTGTGGGTATTGCTAAATTGATAAACTTTTAAAAGATTGGTTGCATACTAATGTGCAAACTTCGATATTTCCTTAGTATTGAAATATGGCAAACAATGATTTCCTTGTAGATCTACAATGAGCATTAGCTTATCACAGAGGAAATATGTACTTGATTTGTTAGGATGAATATGTCTCCTGGGTTATCAATCAGTTGATTCCCCTATGGTTCCTAATCATAAATTTATGACAGGCAAAACAAGAGCTATTTCGAGATCTTAAGTGACATCATTGTCTAGTTGGGAAGTCGAACTATCACCATCACACAGCCTGCTATATTATATATAGTTAGTGTATCAATCTATGGACACATGTCCGGTACCGCATTGTGATGTTGTTCAGATTATCCAATACCTTAAGTGAGCTCCAAGATTTGGGTGGTTGTATAAGTCAAATGAGCACGTTAATCTACAAGGCTTTACAGATGCTAATTGGGCAGGTTTTCGTTCAAATAGAAGATCCACTACACGATATTGTACTCTGTCACGGGGTAATCTGCCTACATGGAAGAGTAAGAAGCAAACTGTAGCAACAAGATCTAGTGTATAACCCGAATACAGAGCAATGACACTTCTATTGATTTAACTTGGTCGCAGCACTTTCTCCACGAAATTGGTTTTCCAGCCAAAACTCCATTGCAATTATTTTGTCATAATCAGGTGGCTCTTCACATAGATTCCTATCTTGCGTTTTATGAATGGATTAAACATATTGAAGTTGATTGTCATTTTATTCGAGATAAGCTATTGAGTGGAGATATAGCAACCCAGTTTGTAATATCTAAGAATCAACTAGCAGATATCTTTACTAAGGCACTAAGTGTAGTCATCTAAAAAATATTTGTTCGAGGCTAGGTTTATATAATACATGTTGTCCAGCTTGAGGGGGAGTGTTACTGTAATACGTATACCATCTGTATGGGTATACTCGTCAAATTGTTATTATCCAACTCATATACATACACTGATTGCGAGTAGTAGGATAATTAAGACTGAAGCTTTAGTGCTGAGTTTACCAAGAACATATAATCAACTCAATTTCTTGTAACAAAAATTTCATAATAAATCTGTCGCTTCAGAGTAAAATTTCAGCGCTGGGAACAACTTTGTTAGTTGCCAGATTGATGCAAGCCTAAGGCGTTAGCCTTTTTATGACCACATACAATATGTTCATCAAGTAAAGATACAAAACAAAGTGAATCAAGTAAACAAGAAAAAAATTTCACAGATACCCATATTCACTTCTAATGCAAAAACTAACAAGAGAAATAACAAAAACATTCAAGGCAACAAAATCTGATAAGGACAAGATATTTCTGCCCTAGCAAATGTCAACATTAACCCCTCCCCCTTTTTTGACAAACTAGGACTAGTTTTATGAAGTAGACTGAAGAGCTAATTCCAATTACACATGAACAGCGAGGATATATGTAGATAAGAAAAGGTAAAGCAATCTTCTTAAGGTCGCTGATAAAAACCTCCCATTCCTTGTATGATTGAGCAGCACTGACAACCTTCAGAGCTTTGGTTGATGAAGCTCAAGAAACAATACAACTCTCAACTTTCAAGCATCACCTCCAGAGAAATTGAAATTTGCTTCAAAAGGCCATGAGTTCCATTCTTTGTATACCACTCATACGAAGGCGAACAACGAAGCAACATATACAGAATCTCTACCATAATATACTGCAGGTGCACACCAGTTACCAATGGCATTGCAGAATTATGAACTTGAGACATCTGGATATAACAAAGAACCATCAAACAAATCACCCTCAAGAAGTTACAATCAGGAAAGAAATGCCCCATCAACTCTCCCATCTCTTAAACAGAACATCTCAAAGAAGAATCGGCATCCCCTGCTAAGCTTATCAATGGTGGGAATTTTATATCAGCAGCAAATTTAAGCCAAAAAAGGCACAATTTTTCTGAACTGTCCCAGTCACTTGCCCAAGGAAAAGCACAATCACAAAATCGTACGAGCCGTGAGAAGAGCAACAACATAAACAAGAATTTAAATTATCCAGGACTAAGCACCTCCTATCTTGAACCTCCCAACTACGTCTGACTTGGACTCAAATTCCTAACTACACAGAACTCAGCTGAACATGAACATCCAAGTGCGCATCTATGCAGTGCAACAGGAATAATTCAAGAATCTGTATGTCAATCACGTTGAGAAACAAGCTCCAAGGATTTCAACCCATCACCCTTTCTAATAGAAACTTCACCTCAGCTAAAAACATTGAAAATATAACTTCTGCCTTTTTACAATCCCTTCCAGTACACGAAGGACACCAAAGCTCTCTGACTTATTCCGACTGCAGTTTGTCATACTTGCACTCCATCACTCATCTGCATGATCTATCCATCTTAAAAAATAAACCTAACATTTGACTTCATATGAAAAGATCTAGGGATTCTGATAAAACCGCCTATTTTTTATCTACAGGAAACCTCCCATGATCACAAATGCTCATACATCCCATTTAAACCTTTTGAAAAAAGAGAAATCCTCATCTTTGGAACTTCAAAAGGCAAAAAGACAAACATATATGGAGGAAGGTTTAAGTGGAGTACTTCTCACTTGATCACTGGCCCTCTCCCCCTCCCCAAAACAACAAGAATACCTGCCCTCCTGTAGTCATCCTCTTGTTTTTCTTTTTCTTCCCCCTTTCCTGTTGTGATAAGCAATTGATTAATCTCTGTCACTGACCCTCATACGGATATCTGACTGATGCCAGCCAGCCCCATATGGCAAGCAAATGTTAGAAGGCTGAAGTGTTATCCCCCATCAAAGAAAGAGCTCAGGAAAATCTGCAATCTCCACAACATCCCCAGCTCCAGCCAACCTGCCTTCGCTGAGGTTTATCCGCAACCCGCAAACTGGGGAAAGCATCCCATGGATATCTAAATTCTATATGCAACAAAGAATGTATATTATAATTACTTACTTTTTTTTTGGGGGGGGGGGTAAGTTAACATACATTATAATAACAATAAACATCATATCATACTAGCATTACGACCAGAAATTTCATGACAAACCGAAAATAAAAGCAGCTAGCAAAATAAAAATCAAACAAATCAAATAAAAAAAAATTTTGATAACAAAGTGTCAGCACCGGAAAAGCGAAAACAATGCAATCTAGCTAAAAATGAAACCTATTAATAAACTATATTCACATTAAAAATTTTAATTAATTTTCTACTTATTTCCTTGAGTAATATGGATATGGCATATATTAGAAACAGACAATATTATCCTACAGGAAAAACAAAAGAAAAAGAAAAAAGTCAACGACTAGATCACATTCCTAACAAAAGAAAACTTATCATGAAGGTATTAAAAACTTTAAGCACCAGTGTAACGTAGCCCAAACAAGAAGGTATACATACAAGTGACCCCAAAATGAAGCTAGAGATTGAAGCCAATCTGACAAATTAAGGCCGTCATCTTTCAGCTTCTCACGCCCACCTTGTGCCAACCGCTCAATCACAACATACTCCAAAATGTCATACTCAAGCTGCATTAAAAGCATGCATTTAGCGAAAGAAAAGCAGGACTCCAAAACTATCCCAAATCATTTTAAAAAATATTTGATGAGAAGAAATAAGTGTGGAAAGCACATATGTGCAATGCATCAAATAGCTCAATGCTGCTGAAGCAAATTTAAAAAGTCACAGAAATCCATAAGAAAAATCACATCATAGGTGATCCCACATATTAACAACATGAAAATAGAATGACATTGGCAATAGTACCACCCAATGGGCCTCCACAAGAGTCCTGCTAAGTAAGTAACAAATAATCAGCAGCTCAGCAAATTTGATAATCTTCACCAATCAAAACCAAATGTTATGGTTGTACAGTAAGCGTGAAGCATAACTTGGGAACTCAACAACATTTTCTTATTAATTTCCTGAAAGCATCTGGTTTTGTTCTTTCCAGGAAAATATTCATTAAAGCTTCCAAAAGCTCAATATAATCATCATACAATAAAAGTTTGAACTAGCAGAAACCAAGATTAATTCTATATTTATAAACCATTAATTCAAAGAACAAAGATCATACTACCTTCCGTATAAAGCCATACAACCAGCCATCCTATGGCTACTAAGTGGCTACTATAGCCCCAGTGTGATCAATTCAACTCTCCTTGTAGATGCATATAAGACAAAAAAAATTTCAACTACTTTCAAAACACTGCACAATATTAAGTTAGACCTCAGTTTTCCAAATCAAGGCCTAGTCTTCCACCAAGAGTCATTTTGCATCTGCTAGAGAATCTCGATGAAGAATCATAACATGAGCAAAGCTTACTTTTTTCAATTTGGAAAAGAAGAGTACCTTTAGTATTCGTTTATATATATATATATATAAGAGTAACTATAGTATTCTATTTTTTTTTTTTCCAACATTTTCATCATGATAGTTTCAAATCATTTGTGAGCAAAAATTAAACATTTTCACAGATACATTTCTCACACGTCCCATTTGGTTACTATATGTGGTGCACTTTTTTTGCATCTGTTAATTGTGAAGAAAAGAAAAGAGGTCAGAGAATTTTCCCTATATTGAATGGTGAAAATTAATCCAACTGAGGCCGATTTGGCAATTTTCTGATGTTGTAGCTATTATAATTCAAACTTCTAAAAGATTTCATTGTCAAGAAGAAAACAGTTGCTCACAAAAAGTGAAAAAGTTTGCTCACTCAACAAGCCATTGTTTTCATCTTATCAAATCAGGCAAGAATACCCATTTCACAATGAAGAAAGCACTTTAATAAGCAATTTTTTTTTTCTTTTGATAAGATATAAGAGCTTTGTATTAAATAACAAGCATCAAGGGGATGCCACCCATGTACAAAAGGGACAAACAAGAAGCCTCCCAAAAAGGCTATACACTCCTTATAGCTCCATTTTTTTCTTCAAAATCCAAAAATTGATCAAGGTTGGGCTGAACCCTACCCAATAGCCATTGATACAAAATCGACATAAAATTGCTTTTCAATATATACAAAGGTTGCTCGATGCCCCTAACAATTCTCCTAATATGTTCCCGCCCACATCAAGTAAAATGGAGCTAAAATCCAAGCCTGCCTTCTTCTTTTCCCTACCCTCCTGCACCACCAACCCAGCAAAAAAACCTCTGCAGCCCCCAGGAAAACCAGGACACCCCAAAAATAGTCTGAATAAGGGTCTAGAATTTCTTAACAACTACAAAATGGAGAAGAATATGAGGTGTTGACTCCCCATCTTGGTTGCCCAAACACCAATTGACAAAAATAAGAATTAAGTTACCAATGGTTAGAATCTATTGTGTTGTGCATCAAACCAAAGAAGGCCACCTTCAGAGGTGCACCGCTGGACTAAATTTGACTCCAAAGCTGATCAACCTCCCTATTACCCATGAGAGAAATGTAAAAAGATTTCACTCAGAGTTTTCCATTCTAAGAATCTAACAACCAAATGTCATCTTGTCCCACCCTACGCTATACGTAGAATAAATCACTCTGAGAAGCTCCATATACTTCCCAATCTCCCAAACCAGCAAATTCCTCCTAAGAGGCAAGTTGTAAAAAATCTGACCTAGGAAGAATGAGCACTTCATTTAGGGTGTCGTTTGCATGTCCGACACGTCTTGGACACAGACCCACCAGGACCCGTGCCTTGTTTCCTTAATTTTTTTCACGGGACACAACACACGCCCCAAACACACAAGCCTGTCCCTTAGTGGGACATTTTTGGGACACAGAGGGAGTTGAGATGTTATTCCTAAAAATATTAAATGGGTCAAATTTGCAAATTTTGAAAACTTTAAAACACCAAAATATAAAATACCTAAATCCCCAATTCAATGCCCTGTTGCATTCTGTTTTGAGCCCTAGCCAAGAGAGAAGAGAGAGAGAGAGAGAGAGAGAAGGAAGCTACTCCACCTAACCTGTGTCAGCCTTCACCCCACTGGCGTTGTCAGGTATGCATCTCACTCTCCTCTTCTACCAGAAGACTTTGTTGTGAAAGGCTAGACTCGTATTCCTTTTCATCTCTTGAGCATTGTACCTCTTTTGTTGTTGTATGGTAGATAGACCTTTACTATTATCATTGAGAAGATAGTTGCATCTCTTCTCCTTCTGCTGGTGTGAAGACTCCTTTTGTCACACACCGCCTTGTGTCTTGAGAGATAGGTTTTTTTTGCATAACCCGAAGTATCTGATCAACCCATGTGATCTCTCATTAACACAAAGGAAATGCTTTGTATCATTGTATGTATATTAGGCTGTGTGTCCTTTTCTCATTGTTACACCTGTACCATATAAATGAATATATTTTGGGATTTCTCTTTGAGAAGTAAAATGCTTTTTTTTTTCTAGAACAGTGTTATTTTTTCTTGAACTAGTGTATCTTTTATTTATTAAGTTGGTAAACTATTTCTTTACAATAATTTTTTTTTTTTTTGTCGTATCCCGCTGTGTGCGTGTCCTGATTTTTTTGAAATCACCCTATCTCGTGTTTGTATCTGTGTCCATATCCGTACTCGCGTCCGTATTAGTGCTTATTAGAATCTTACCATTCAGGCACTGGGCATATGCTGCACAAAGGCCTCCTCATCCAACAATAACAAAAAAAGGCTGGAATAGCCTCTTCCAAACTGAGATCTCCACACCACCTGTCACCCCAGAATTTCACCCTCAACATATCCCCCTCAAGCTAAACCTACCCACAAAATCATACCAAACCACTCGGATGCCCTTCCATAAGCCACTCCCAAATTACATGGACACTTCAGAAGTTGCCCAATCACTCCATGAAGACCAATATGCCTCTCCCAAAATCAAGAATGTAAAATAAACATGTTGAAGAAGCGGGATGAACACAAATATTTCATCCATATCCAAACCAATTCATCAGATATTCGGATGCATGTTAAAACTTGTGGGCTTCAAATGAACCCCAAATCCAAAATTAACCATCAAGCAAGAGTAATGCCTGCATAGCTAATGCCTATCTCTGGGAACTGAAAGTTTGAAGCTTCATCCAGAGAAGGAGAATCACTAGTTCCAATGCATGACCACATTCTATCATGCAGAAAAACATACATTTTCAAGAGAAATCATATGGATGCACCCTTAAGCGCGCGCACGAGAGAGAGAGAGACTGGATTTTCAAATAATAAATCCACACCTGTGTCAAGTATTTGAATGCATCCACCACTGGAGTTATCATATCCCTGTATGCCTCTATCTGTACAACACAATTCCAGAACATAAATGTTCTCTAACAAAATAAATCAATCATAACAAAAATAAATAAAAAAATTCAAAGATACCAGCAAGTTAAATGTTGACACCCAAGCTAAACAGTACCTGATGAACAATTGTTCGAAGCACGGTCATTGGATTGGCATGAGCTAGTTTTGCAACCATTCGGCCCAGCTGCTTTAGGTTTTCCTTTGCAAGCCTTTTCAAGATCCTTCTAGTGTCCAACTGCAAAAAAGCAGGGAAAAGCAAATAATACACTTCAGGCACAATACTGACAGCAGTGAAAAGACAAATCAATTCTAAAAGATATTTTGATACCTTTGCCGTTTGCCTTGCAGCCAAAACCATTGGAATTCGCTCATCATCTTTTTCCCATTCACCGTACAAACGATAGCGCACCTAAGCAGATAGCATACCACTAAGCAATATATATCAAATGAGATCTCAGATATAAGTATCACGCAGCATTGACATAATGCCTACCTCATATGGAAGGAGATTCATAACTTCCCATATCTCCTGCCCTACAGCCGGATTTGCAGGTATCAACTGCAAAGAAGGAAGTAGACACGTTCCCAGGGCTTCCTCAATCCTTAACCTGGCTTCCTTTAGGTGCAGACGAGGAGTTTGATTTCCACCAATACCAGTTTCAGGATTAAAATCTCCATCATCAACACTGACAAGCTCAAGTGCAGACAGGTAATAGCCTCTCAATACTCTACATACCTGCTTACAGAGAAATCACACGATATATTTTTTGCGAGCATACAGTAGAACCATAATTCAAATAAAATATACAGCTAATAAAACTACCAAAACAATACACCTTCTGCAGCAATAATGTATCACGGTGAAGATAAGCTCCAGCATAATTAAGCATCTCAAAAAGGTCTTTCGAAAGATCAACAAAGGACCTATGGACTGATGAGTTTGTCTCAATGGCATCACTACCAGCTGCTGAAGGCAACCCAAAGCTCTGAAGATGAGTTTGCCGAACAAGTTCATATGCTGGAGAGAGAGATTTTTCAATGAGCCTGGACATGTGCAACACAAAGGTTAGAAATAGAGAACAAGTAAACTTTCAATAACAACACGAGAGATGTTGGAAGACATAACTTGAATGAAAATAAGGACTGCTAGAAGCTCAAAAAAGCTTTGCTTATGCAGAAGCAGAGACACCAAACAGAGATAAATATGCGAGCAGATTCAGAAACTAAGGATAATGACTTAATTTAACTAATAATTCAAATTCAAATTCAACATGTGACTGAGATGTACCTAAACAATTCGTTGCAAATTTTAATATGTTCCACCGGATAAAGAGTTGAAAGACGATCAAAAAGCATGCGGGCATGATACCTGGCAAAAAAATTAGTCAACAAAAGCATTATATAACAGACACTCAAATATTCTAGTAATCAAAACAATAAACCTAAAAGTTGGACTGATTACATAGAAAACACAGCCACAAAAAATTGAAATATTTAACACAGACAAGCTTAATTGTGTTAATGATCTTTTCTCTTCCTAATGATCATTATTTGATAAGTAAAGAAAAAGATCATTAACACAATTAAGCTTGTCTGTGTTAATGATATATTAAACAAGAAATATAAAACAAATGATGTGCAGGAGGACAAAACATCAATTGCCCATTTTTTAAATGACAAATAACAAAGAGGTGCTCGAGATTATACTGCCTTCATCATTTACTCATTTTAAAACTGCCTCAGGTCAGAATATCATGCAACACTCATGCCACACAAAATTTGCACCCCCACAGCCCCCTCCCCTTCTCTTCCTTTTCTGATGTAGAGCACACAGAGTAGAGGAAGAAGAGAGAGGAGAAGAATAGTAGAGAGAGAAAAGAAGAAGAATAAAAAAACAGAAAAGGGAAGAGGGAAGATGAAGGAGGAGAAATCAGAGAGAGAACAGCTGATAGGGGAGAGAGAAAAAAAGGACAAGCAAAATAAAATAAAATTTCTAAATTAAAAACCCTAATTTTGTGGACTGCTGGAGGCCTTCTCCCATCTCCATGCCCCAAAAAATAAATTAATAAATAAATAATCAACAAGAACGGAAAAAGTGAGAAAAAAAATCTCCAATCAGCAAGTTCATAGAACAAAATATTAAGAGAAATACTTTAGACCAGAAAAAAATAACAGAATGGTCAGATATAAGTGGTTCTTATTATTGCTAAAAGAATACGTCATAGAAGCAATAGGAAGCAAGACAGTTTGATGACCCAAAAATGAAAATATTTTCCGACAATTAAAGGCTGATGAAAGTAGATACTCCAGTCAAGTACACAAATCCAAACAAGCATTAAGCAAGCTGCATCAAACTATGCCAGTACAAGTGCAATAAAAAGGAAACAGGGTAGCAAGCCATTTCTTTTTCTTGAGAGAGAGAGAGAGAGGCACAAGAAGTTGTAAATTACATGCACACCCACAAACAAAGGAGGATAAGTACAGAACAACCAGACTTTTGACTGTACAAAAGCAGCAGAAGTTCAAACATTAAGCTTACCAGTCATCAACTGAAAGAAATCCAGTTAGTAAGCCCAAAGATTGATTATTGTCAAGCTCCGAAGCTCGTTCAGTGACTGCTTCACTTTCCATGTCTAAAGCAGCAAAAAGATCTACTGTCACATCTCCTTGCTTCTCATCATCCATCAGATCCTTTCCAGTGGCAGCAAGATTTATTTTGCCAATTTTATTAACCTGCAGAGAGCCAAAAAAGCCATGCCACAGAAGGGGGGAAAAAAGAAAAAAAGAGAAGAAAAAGAAAAGAATATATTAGATAACCACAATTCCAACTCTAAATCCTTGAAAAAAAACCTGTCAAAGGAAGAACACTGGGTGTGTATGGCAATAATATCTCATCATACCCAACATAGTGCCTATAGAATGTAACATAATAAATGATCTATACATGCACGTGTTTGATACTATATGAGAGAGAAAAAACATACAATTGTTACTCAAACACCTCAATCAAAACCAAATAAAGACATAAAGATGCAGGGCATTCAAGGTAACCAATTATGTAGGTAAATTGCCCTGGCAATATAACAACATAGACAACAACAACAATGATGATGATGAAAAAATTTAACTAGTTAAATACTAACAAAAAATAAAACCACATATAAGTTGATTACCTCATCAAGTCGCCTAGCAGAAAAAGCATTATAATGCTTAAATGCCTCGTCATCCTTGGGAAGTAAATGTGCATATCTGGAACAGATACCAAACTTTTTTATAACCAAACTGACAGTATATTAAGCTCACCAGTACAAGCATCAGAAGAAATAAAAAAAAGAATAACATATACTCAAGGATATGAGTATATGTAAATCAGCAAAAATTACACGACCAAGTTCCACAGGTTAAGAATAAACCAAACCAAGCCTCCAGCAGAAACATAACATGATTATATACTAACACAACTCAATACTTTCAGCAGACAGCAGAAGACAAATAGTAAAACACTAAACTGTACATATTTCCATGCTCCACAAGAAAAGCACCAATTGTTTGAATGCACAGATCACTGCTGACATTGAAACTTAACTAAGCCTTGCCCCAGCTACTTGGCATCAGCAACGAGAATCACATTTTGCAATTCCACTCTACCAAAGGTCATAACTCCAGTAAAACAGCATGATGCTAAAACTTAATGATATTAAAAGCATGTCCCCTATACTAAACTCCAACGACCTCTGCACACTCAATGATTACTTTCTTGCTTGGCTATGTAACCCAAATACTCACAATCACTGCAAAACTTTGACCAAGGATTCGATAGTTCATGAGATGCAGCATGAATTTCATTTATAGGAGCAGAAATCCTCAAAGGCATGTGCAGATCAGGAACTATGAATTTGATCCTTTAATTTCCAATTTAATGAAGCACGGACACTTCTAAGAAGGTGTCGTGAACGTGTTGGACACGACAATCGTCGGACACTCTCCCGACACGTGTCGGACATGCGTCCAAACGTATCCAATTATTTTATTCCTTTTTTGAAATTGGAACCGCTATGGACACTTGGGAAACATGTGTGTCCCTCACTTAGACACCCATGTCCATCACTTACACATGGAAAATATTGACAGTTTGAAAAAATAACTTGGAATCCAATTATAAAGTAAAAGCAAACGTCATTTTATACCTAATTTGATGTTTAAACTATATTCTACATGATTTTTAATTTTAATTAGTGTTATTATGTATTTTTTTTCTACCTTTGAGTAAAAATTTTCTATATATTGCATATATAAAATACATAACATATATAATTTTGCCATGTTCCTTTAGTGTTGTGTCCTGTATTTTTTAAAAAATGCTTTGTTGGCATGTTCGTGTTGTGTCGTGTCCATGTCCATGCTTCTTGGTATAGGGGTAAAACGTACACTCTATTGTTTGGACAAGTTATTAGAATATCAGATGTCCTAGGATTAAGTGTTGAACTTAATGTTGCAAATAAAATGATGATAAGGTAGTGGTAAAGGCAAAAATGGTAGCTAGGAACTTATAGGCCAAGATTGTTGCAGCGGTGGTACTAGCAGAGTGGTGGTGGCTAAAATGATGGAGGGTGCTTAAAATGCCAATGCAATGGCAAGACTGGTGGCAGCTGTGGTGGTGACAATGGTTGATGGATGTGTTGGCAGCAAGGTCTAAAAATTTGGGTGGACCAGTTTCAGCCCTTGTCGAACCTTTTCCGCGGTCCAAAATCACATGTGCAACGTCCATTATGTTGATTGTAACCATAACGGCCGCGTAAAAGGCCATTATAACGTAACAACCCCATCGGCACCTGAATATAAAAAACAAGTTATTTTACCTTTTGTGTCCATTTCTTTTGCTGAAACCTGATCTCTCAAGGTCCATAATCTTCAAAACTATTTCGATTTATCACTTTTAAACCTTGTCAAACCTTGGTCTTGATCTACCACTTTTAAGGCTCCAAAATCTCCTCGGTTTGTTGTAAAAGTGAAGATCTGAAATTTTCTCTGAATATGCACACACCGATATATATACATGTGTGTATATATTTGTATGTATATATCCATAGCCTGATGTAGAGATTACAGATATCACTTTTGCAACCTTCAGATGTAGTGTATATATGTATTTATGCAGGTAGATTAACCATATTACAATTTACATGAAGGTTTATTTGTAAAGTTTCTACCTGCAGTCCTTTATTTATTTATTTATTTATTGGTTAGATTTCTATATATGGTATATATTGGTACCCTCTTATTTCTGGTATTTTTTCATAAAACTTTAACATTTTAGAAAAAAAAATCATTTGTTTTATATTGAGTATCTTCAACTATATTTGGGTCTCTAGCATGGGTGTTGGCCGTTTTGAGGGGTCTTTATTTTTAAGTCTTATGCCTTATGACACATGAAATCATTAGTTAATAGAATATATAAAACTCTCTTGAAAATGACTTTAAGAAGTATAAAAGTTGGTACATATATTTAAAATGTTTGTAGATCAAAAAAACAAAAACTCATCAAAAACTATTTTAAACCCTAATATATGCAATTCTAAAAATTTTAAAAATATGTGTGTCAGTATGATTTGTGGGAGTTGAACCAAGTATAAATAATTTGCAACTCCAATTTCCGCTACCATTACACTACATCCATCTCAGAACCACGCCACTCCAAATCCAAACACTAAAACAGAAAAGAAAAAGAAAAAATATTCTGCTCCTCACAAAACTCTCCCCACGAGATTTCTTGGTTAGGATTTGTAAATACCATAGAGATTTGAAAATCTCTTCTAAATTAGGAGCGGTCAATTCTCAAATTTGAGATGAAATTCTGATACCAAATGAGGGTAGCACCGCAAATGCAAGATTGATATAAGGGCCCCCATTCAAATTCCCATTTCCAGATATAATACCACTGCTTGAACTAACTCACCCTAAATGAGACTCAAAAAGTCCTATTACTGTACGAATTCTTGAAGTGTTTCAGTACGACGTAATACTTAGTTTAATCATCCCAGACACAGTATAACAATAGGACAGGGCAGACAAGACCCATCCTACAAACAACTCACTAGATACACAACCGAGTTGAAGTACTCCTTTAGGGTGGCCATCTCTCCTTTCTCCTTAAAGTAGTCCATGGTACAACATTTACAATGTTATGTATCACCATTGTTTAGCATCACGCCAAACTACATCAGCCAACTTCATTATATCACCAAAACATAAGGAACTGCATCTAAACCAAGTGTAATAATATAATTCAAATGATGCAGCCTACCAAAACTCCAAAAACAAGAGGGAAGTTAAAGACAACCCTAGGTGATTATTACAATAACAAGATTGACTCAATGGAAAATAAATTGAAAGAACCATCACATTACAAGGCCAGATTATGCACAAAACAACTCACATGCTATCAAGATCAATGAAGTCTTTCTTCACCAGTAAAGCTGTCAGCTGATAGAGCCCAAATGGTACAGGGCAATTCACTTCCATGCGCTGATAGTATTGAAACTTAAAACCAAGAATCTGGGAAGCATGAGACTACAAGACATCAAAAAATAAATCAGTAAACAGAGATCTCTTAATTGAGCACAAAAATTCATAAACGGGAGGATAGTCCAACCAGAACCATGGAAACATGACATATGTACATATACATTATAATTATACCTTAGGAAAAATGGGAATCAGGTCCAAGAAGACACTGTTATCAGGCTGAAGTTCAAAACACTCCAATACCTGAGGCATCAAACACCAATCAGTCCTAAGAGAGAAATTTTAAATGAAAGAGTTCTCCCATATTAATAACTACAAGAAACAGCAAATAAAAAATTGAATCAAGATAATAGAAAAGATGAACTTACAATATCAGACACACGGTTTGGATCCAGATCAAAATGTCCAATCAGTGACTGCAAACATCATACCACTTAGAAAAAGTTGGTAAGAAAAAAGAAATTTAATCAAATAAACTAGTCTCTATTTAAACCTTAATTATGCCCACAATTGCTGCTGATGTATTTTGAGTCGAAGCTTCAGAACCCTGACAAAGAAGGGTAACCTGCAAATTCACCAGTAACATAAGCGGGGAAGAAACAAAGTAAAGAAAAAGAACAAGAGAGCCTAATGACTCAACCACCACAAATTTACATGCCAAGACATTTCTAATCATGAAATAAAGAGGAAATCACATAAAGATTCTAAGACTCCTAAAAGACATAAAGCCTTTGGAAAAAAATAACTAACAAGCACATCAACTATACCCTAGGAAGCACAGACACAACTCCTAGGGTGGGGGCAGCATGTCGGGTTTGAAACCCTAAAAATTTCCAATGTTTTGTGAATACTTGGGCCCTTGGGGCTTCTCAAAGTAAGCATTAGCGCTTTCTATTCCCATTTTTTTTTTTCCAACATAAAAATGTAAAAAAAAAACTATTTGTTATTATTTTCACAGAAATATAAATTCATTTATCACATAAAAAGTGGATAATCGGTTATTATTTCATAGGATATGTAGATGTTTATCTATCACCATGTTCATTCCTAGAAGTTTGAAAATTACCATGTCAACATGTCCATATCATGTCATATGTGTCACATATCTAAATTCATGCCTAATAAACTATATCAGCAGACAAATGCATTCATAAAAACTAATACCAAAAAAAATAAACAAAACAAAATTGAAATTTGATTTGCATTTTACTAAGTCTCCAATAAAATTTCCTTTTCCAGTGGTACCCAAGTCAAAACTCAAATGTGTTGACTCAATGACTATTAAAAAAAACCCCACTAAACCATTGTTGCTTCACTTTTTAGAAGAGAGAGTTTATCTTTTTACAAAAATCCTTCTCACGTGGCACATTCCACAGATAATCATTTTTATTTCTTTTACAATTTGGACTACGCTCCCATACGTCCAGATATAATGTCCACTCTTAAGACTATGCTCCTATACATCCAAACAAACCTCCATCATGTCTACATGCAGAACTCCATAATACCAAAAACTCTTCTATTAACTTCTCTCCAAATACGCCTGTATGTACATGGTATCAGATCTCCTACATGGCAGGCCACATCAGCACCATGTCATCTCCCCCTCCATACACTTGGTCCCATGTGGCAGCCTGATGAGGTCACCCATGGACTAGCAAGGTATCTCCATAATGCTACCCTCAGGGACGAGTTTTGCAGTTGAGGATAGTGCGCGGGGTGTCTCTTCCAAGCTCAAGCACCTAAAGGGCCGTTGCCCATGAAAGGCATCGAGGCACCCCCCTCAGCTCGGGCTGAGGAACTCTCCGCTTGAGTGCACCTCTCCTATAGCTTCACGCCCGGCACCTCCTGGCTCGGCCACAGAGCCTCTCGGCCAAGCTTATTCCCCTCTTAAGCCACTTCTCCATTACTTGGCTAAAGTTCTCCACAAAGTAGCTCAATAACTTAGGTTGGAGTAAGACCTAAGGACCCCCTCAAAGTCAACTTCGCGTGGGACCATCAGGAGACTTGTAGATTAGAGGCTAGTGTTAAAGGTTCATCAAGGTGGCCTTGCCCCTTTGAGGGCCTCACACCTTTGAGGGGCTCGCAACTTGACCGATCTTAGAGAGAGAGAGAGAGAGAGAGATCTCCATCAAAGATACTCTAACAAAGCCTTCAATGCAAGCTTAGCCAAATCACACCTACCCCTAGAAAATCTTGATTGCAAAGTTGACCTCCAACATGTCAGACGACTCAGACCTAAGGAGAAAAGCCATCAAGCCTTGAACACTCACTGGTGGGCTCTCCTCTTAAGGCCCCCTCACCTATATAAAGGGAAAACCTTCCCTTGGCAAACAAGATCATAACACACATAAGCAAGTCTGAGACTCTCACCTTCTAGACTAAGGGTCTCTCTCTCCACTACCACTCTCTCTTCCTAGGACCACCTTAGCTCTCTATCCTCCACCTCCGATGGTCCTCTATCGTGTCAACGCCTATCATTAACTTCTTAGAGGGCCTTCCTCAACTAGCTCACTCCATAAGTCCAGCACTCCTTATACACACAATGCCAAAAAGTTTATAGAAAACACCTCATAAAATCACATAAATAGCAAATGATATTTGGACCCCTATCCTATCCCCTATTGAGCAAGTGAGTAGCATGGGGAGCATAGTGAGAAGTCGAGCATCAGTTGAAGCTGTTAACTAAGTCGCATAGGAGGAATTTTAATGAAACCTTATAATGACGTCCTTTTTGTCAACCACTCTACGATCCCAAGCAACTAGGCTTGCTAAGGCATGTATAGGGGGGAAAGTCCATTTCTATTCGAGAATATGTGGCTAAAGGTAGAGGGTTTTGTCAATAAGGTGAGGCAGTGGTGGAATAGTTATCAGGTGAAAGGCAATCCTAGTGTTGTTGTGGCCAAGAAATTTTTGCTAAAAAATGACATTAAGAGTGGAATAAGGTAGAATTTTGGTGCTTTATCGATTCAAAAATCTAAAACTTTGGAGGCTATTATGCTTTGGGACAGGAAGCAAGAAGGAGGAGGATTTTCAAAAGAGGATGCATTGATAAGGGAAGAAGCAAAGGCAGAGTTGGGTCGTATTGTGCTAATGGAGGACATAAGTTGGAGGCAAAAAGCTAGAGGATTATGGCTAAAGGAAGGCGACATGAATACCAAATTTTTCCATTGGTTGGCTAATGCTCACAAAAGACATAACTTTATCGGAAGTCTGATCATGGACGGGGTGGCGACAACTAATGAAGAAGAGATCCAAAATGGAGTGGTTCAGTTTTATAAGCAATTGTACAAAGAAGTTTGTCCTAACAGACCCCGATTGGATGGATTGGATTTTGATTCTATTTCAGATGTTGACAAAGAAGATTTGGAAATGGATTTTCTAGAGGAAGAAGTTTTGGGAGCGTTGAAAGCATGAAATGGGGATAAGGCTCCGGGTCCAAATGGAGTGACAATAACTTTTTTGTTAGCAGCTTGGGATGTGGTAAAAAAGAATATCATGGATGTGTTTCAACATTTGTTTGAGCATGGGTCCACAAAGAAGAGCCTTAACGCCTCTTTCATCATCCTTGTTCCCAAAAAAGGAGGAGCTACAGAGTTGAAGGACTTCAAGCCAATCAGCCTTGTGGGTTGTGTATACAAACTAATAGCAAAGGTTCTAGATCTGCGTTTAACAAAAGTGGTGGGCAAGGTCATTTTGGATTCTCAGAATGCTTTTATAGGCGGGCGCCAGATCTTGGATGCAGTTCTTGCTGCCAACGAAGTAGTGGATTCAAGATTGAGAAGTGGGATTCCAGCAGTCATATGTAAGCTGGATATCGAGAGAGCTTATGACCATGTTAGCTGGGATTTTTTACTCTATATTCTGGAAAGAATGGGGTTCGGAGCCAAGTGGAGGAAATGGATTCTGTGGTGCATTTCTACAATCAGATTCTTAGTGATTGTGAATGGCTCCTCTTCTGGCTTCTTTCCGAGTTCCAAAGGGTTGAGACAAGGAGATCCTCTATCTCCGTTGCTATTTATTATTGTCATGGAAGCCCTTAGCAAATTCTTAAAGAAAGTTGGATGGTGGGATGATAAAGGGATTTGAGGTGAGTGGTAGGGATCGAGATGCAATAAAGGTCTCGCACCATCTTTTTGCAGACGATACCATTATTTTCTGCGATGCTGAGGAGGAATAGCTTGGATATTTACAGTGTGTTCTAATTTGTTTCGAGGCAATGTCAAGCCAGAAGTAAACTTGAGCAAGAGTGAACTAATCCCCGTTGGTGGTGTGGCTGATCTTCATGAGATGGCTGATTCTATAGGATTCAAAATGGGGGTATTACCTTCGACTTATCTGGGTTTGCCTTTGGGCTCTTCTTTCAAAGCCATAGCGGTGTGGGACAATATTATTGAGAGGGTTGAGAAAAGGCTTGTAGGGTGGAAGTGACAATATCTTTCAAAAGGGAATAAAGTTACTTTCATCAAAAGCATACTGTCCAGCTTGCCAACTAATTTTATGTTTTTATTTACCATGTCTGCTTTAGTGGAGAAAAGGTTGGTAAGGCTTCAAAGCCAGTTCTTGTAGGAAGGGTTGGGTGAGGAGTTCAAGTTCCATCTTGTGAGGTGGAATAACATTTGCAAACCGACTGATCAAGGTGGGCTTGGTATAAGATGCTTTCAGCATTTTTTAACTAGACACTGTTAGGCAAATGGTTGTGGAGATATACAGAGGAGGAAGGTCATCTATGGAGAAGGGTGATTGACTGAAAGTATGATGTTCTTAATGGAGGATGGACTTCTGAGGAAGTAAGGGCTCCATATGGGGTGGGTTTGTGGAGAGGCATTAGGAAAGGTTGGGATGTGTTTTCCAAACAGCTGGCACTTGCAGTAGGCGAGGGAAGCCGAGTTCACTTTTGGTGGGATGTCTGGTGTTCTGACACTCCTTTAGCTATGGTCTTCCCAAATCTGTGTAGTATTGCAGCTAACAAGGAAGCGAAGGTAGCAGATTACTTGAGTTTTACCGGTGCGGGGGTTGTTTGGGAGCCTCTGTTTATTAAGCCTTTTCAAGATTGGGAACTAGAGGGTGTTTCGGAGTTGTTCACTTGTTTGTATGATGTTGAGGTGCATAGGGGTGCAATAGATCTCATGAAATGGAAGCATAACAATGGGAAGTTTTCAGTTAAGTCCCTCTATTCCCTCATTTCTGGAGGAGGGAGGAACAGGTTTCCATTCTTACCACAAGCTTTTAATAATATGGCCATGATCTATCATTACGTGTGACTATCTCTACTATAGAAAGAAAAAAGGAAAGAACGATGGGGAGCCGGAGCTCCGACAAAGGTTGCTTTTTTTGTGTGGACAGCAGCCCTAAGCTCCATTCTCACCATAGACAATTTAGTCAAGAGAGGGTTCAAATTTCCTAATTGGTGTTGTATGTGTAAAAAGGCAGAGGAATCGGTGGATCATTTGATGATTCATTGCGACGTTGCTAAGGCGCTGTGGAACATGCTTTTTTCAATTTGTGGAGTGCATTGGATTATGCCAAATTCAATCCTCAAGCTTATGGAACACTAGAACGCGAGGTGTAGGGCAAAAAGGAAGAAGAAAGTATGGAGAATAGCGCTTCTTCGCATCATGTGGTGCATCTGGAGAGAAAGGAATAGGCACACTTTTGAATATATGTCCATGGAAGTACATAAGCTGAAATCTTGTTTTTTGCATAACTTTTATTTTTGGTGTAAAGGGAATCTTTGTGAATCCTCCTTTTCTCTTATAGAATTCATAGTTGAGCTTAACTTTCGCGTTGAGCTGTTCTGAATGGCTTTTGTATATAGGTAGCGCTCCTTTTAGCGCCTTCTATGATAATTTTATTTATCAAAAAAAAAATAAAGATCAATTGCTTCAATAAAAACCCTATGTTTTCTTTAGGAGAAAAGAAGAATCACTATATGCAAGAGTAAAATAAAAAATCCAAAAAAACATCCCCTTACAATCGACATCTACAACATTGTGAAGAACAACAAGCAAAGAACAATCAAGTAGAACATTAACAAAATTTATAACATAAAGAAACTACTTCAGAAATGATCATACCAGCTTGGCATAGCCCTCACTCTCTTCCCTAAGAAGGTTAAATTTCGTTTGCTGATAAAGCAGACGAGTGTTTACTCTAACCTGAAATAAGAAGCATAAGAACATTAGAGGAAAATAACTAAAAACTATTGAACTTCATTCCAAACTCATTATGCATCTCTCATTATTTTACTTATGGATGTCAAGATACAAGATTCCTTGACTTGGCTGTTCAGCATAAGGAGCAACAACTGTAAACTCACAAAATATTTTCACTTATAATGAACAATGATTAAAGAGTCTGGATGAATGTTTTATATCCATCTCATCTGGGTTGAGAATGAACCAAACCGAGTTACGTATTGAACTGCTTGAGTGCAGCTCAACTGAATTTCACAATGTTTAGGCTTGGCTTGAGCTCCAATCAAGCTTGGCTAATCCAGCACAAGCTCCTCTCGCATTGTACACAGCCAAGCTCAAGCCCAAGCTCCATGGATGAGTTCATCAATTCATCAATATATCTTTTCTCAAGGAATGATGATGAAGAAGAGGCAGTCCTGGTTCCATATCAATGCTCAACCAACTAATAGATACTCAGAATCATGGACACACCTCTTAGGGTGACGAACCTCTGTCTGACACACATCAAAAACACAACATGTGTTGGACACACACTGACACATGTCAAACATGCGTCCAAATATGACCTACTATTTTTATAATTTTTTCTAAAACAGACACTCGTATAGATTGGACATGCACGAGGCACGTTTGGGCTATCGCACAAGTCCAAAAAAAATAAAGGAGGCCATAGATCAAAAGAACAAAAAATACAGATTCAAAGAATAGGGGATATATACTGATCAAATGAAGCCCACTCTCCTCCCAAATTGTGTATGAAATAAACATATATATATATATATATATCTATATATATATAGAGAGAGAGAGAGAGAAGCCAAAAAAGAAAAACAAGAAGAAAATGACAACAAAAGCTACTCAAGCTAGAAAATAAGACAGCTCTATCCAACTGAGCAAAGGTGCATTAAAACAACCTTAGCTCTTAACCTTTTCTTTCCTCTTTTCCGAATTCCATAGCTGTGCTATATTCTTTACATATTTTGTACTATGATTGTTAAAACATACTTATTTGACATTTTATTCATGAATTTCAACATGAACATAGGATTTAGCGCTACATCACTTCAAAGATAAAAACATAGAAGATGAGTATCTTCTTAATTTTTAAAAAAAATATAAAATATTTATTTATTTTTCACAATGTCCTTGTCCTAATTTACATATCCCAAAAAAAGAATGTCCTTGTTCTAAATTTCTTAGAATTGCCACGTCTTCATGTTTCTATCATGTTGAACCCTTGTCCCAGGTATTTGCGCTTCTCAGGACAGGTCAAAATTAAACCCACATTAAAAATTGACAACTTTGGAGAGCTATGTAGAAACCCAAATTTCCATATGCAGATTATCAGATCATAGCCTTCAAACTTAAAATACTGTGAATCATCTCTGAAAATTTTTTCACAAAAACATGGAACTGAGTATTTCTAAAAAGGTTTTACAAAATAAAAAAGAAGAGGATGACACTTCAATTTCCAAACTAAATCAGTGTCATCATGAATGAGCTGCCAAATATAAGGAAATCCTGCTCATTCATTTGGATACATCTCTCTTTCTCTCTCCCCTCTCCTCGTCCTCTCTCTTCTTGCCTCTTCTCTCAACATTCAGTTTCCCAACCTTTTTCTATTTCAATTCCCAAAATGAATAATTTAATCACTTACATCACATATTATACACTTGAGCATCAAGAAAATTGATGGTGATGGCCATATAGTGACTACAAATGTGTATGGTGCAGCACCAAGCTGAGCTGAGCCAAGCCCACTCTTACTCATCAAAAACAGTTAACAAGCCGAGCCCCTTTTGGGTATGTTTTACTGGAATTTAATTTCACTAATCAAGATATGCCTTTTAGTGCACAATTTCTTAGCTGTGCCTCTTTGGTACCGAGCTGTTTGATGGCAAAAGAAAAAAGTTACCCAGCTGAGTTAATCCAGGCTAGCCCAGCACTGCTCAAGCTCAGCCTGTTTACTAATAAGCTTGGAAGTGTACCTCGAGCACGGTTAAACAAAATAGACAAATGAGCCTAAACTAGCCATAAGCAAGCCGAATCCAAGCTGCTCATGAACAACTCAATTCATTTGTAGCACCACATCTTTCATCTTACCACAATTTGTTACAACAGATACAAATTGCATTAAGTGATACATAGAAGTCAGAAGAACCTTAGAACCTGTATCACCATAATTGAAGTAAGCAACTAGAGGACTGTGATCTGCATACCTCTTTAGACTTTAAATCTGCAGCCTTTATCTTGATCATTTCACACTCCCATAAAAATTCTTCCTACAACACATGATGCATAGTGTAAATTTCTTCTCACTTTTTTCTTTCTGCTATTGAATGTATAAAGCAGGAGTGTAAGATTTGGAACAAGAATTCACCTCACAGCGCTCCTGAAAAAACCTCAATGGAACTAATGCAGATTCCACCAGCCATTTTGCCTAGGGAGGAGCAAAAGAAGAAACAAGTACAAAGCAAAATGAATAAATAACATTATATGGATATGAGAACATAAAATAGCAGAACAAGCAACAGATGGACGCATCCTGAGCCTTCATCTAATTAAGCATGTGTTAGAGCACAGAAATAACATATCTACTAGAATATTGCACTCATGATAAATTTGCAGGAGGTTGAGTTTGTCAACATGACGGCTATCCTGCCCATTGTAGCTTTGGTAGTTCCCTGTTGTAGATCCATTCAGGAGGGATTTCTCATCCTCCCTTGCTTTGAACTATCATCCTTTTCTTTCCATATTATTGGTTTGTCTTTATATTAATACATACATATATATATATAGACAGAGGAGGAACACTCCATGAGGTTATCAAGAAACTGAAACTGGAGAAACACAGTTTCAAATGGTTTGAATTGATTGAAGGCAAGAGGCAACCTTCTTCTATGAAACTAGAACATCATATTCCTAGAAGCCTACAACACCAAGGTGTGCCATATTGAGTTAAACAAATGCAAAATTTACATATAACTTGGTATTAACAATTCTCGGGTGGATTACACAATCTAAAATATAAAATTAAAAAAAAACTCAAGAAACTTTTCATTTCGGAATAATTGAAGTTCAAAAGTACAATAGCAAACCTCAGTTAATTGCCCTCTGAATTGACATTATATCTGACATATTGAGGCATCATATAGATTACATATATGATAGTATGATTAATGCCTAGGAAGCACGGACACACCGTTTAGGGTGCCGTTTGCGTGTCGGACACATCGCGGACACGGATACTCCTAGGACACGCCAAAATACGTGTCGGACACGCCAGGTGGCGTGTCCTGTTTTTTTTTTTTTTTTTTAAGCTGTGGACACGCCGGGGACACGGCTGGGACACGTCGAGGACACGGCTGGGACACGTTTAGGACACGGCAGGGGTTAAAATGTAATTATGAAAATTTTTAAATGGGGAATATTTTTTAATTTTCTTAACTTCAATATAAAATGTACAAAATATCCCAAATCAAAACATTTCTTCTTCTTCTTCTTCACTGTCCAAACTACTGCTACTATATTTCTTCTTTTTTCCTTCTTTTTTTGTTCTTATTTTTCTTATTCACTGCCCTTTCTGCTACTTGTTTCACTACTACTTATGTTCATTGTGGGTACTGCCCTGCAAAATCAACTAAATAAATTGGTACTGCTTACCTGCCACTGCTATTTTTTTTTTTTTTGGTGAAAGTTGGATGCTTGCTAGTTCATGCTTTAGATAGTAATGAATCTAATGATGTATTGGATGATAATCTTCTTTAACTTGTGTTTTTATCTGTGCTTGATGGATGATGAATTGATGACCTGTTGTCTATTATATTGAGTATTGAATTTTTTAATATTTTTGGTGGTAGGTGAATGCTATATTTATAGACATAAAAAATAAAATATATAAAAATAATAATTTTTTGCCGTGTCCCCGCCGTATCTGTGTCCCCTATTTTTTGAAATTGCCGTGTCCCGTATCCGTATCTGTGTCCGTATCTGTGTCCGTGTCTGTATCCGTGCTTCTTAGATTAATGCTAATATTCAATATATGTGACATATTTGGCATTAGCAAAAACCCCATTAACAAACCTACAAATATGTATTCATACTAGTAGACATATATATCACAATATTTTTTTAGCCATGTAGGGTAATTCTCAAATGCTGGAATATCTAGAATGATTACCATTACATCAAGTAAGAAGCACCGCAAGCCAGAAAGTTAACATACGCCAACTTTTCAGCATATGTTCCCTAATCCATGTGGTTTTTAAGCAAATAGTGCAATATCTCTTATAATGCCACTTTTGTCGTTTCCCTTTCACACATTCAGTCTTTATATGGGGCACCAACATAACCACAAAGAAATAACTCAGATAGGGAGGAGACTGGAGAGGGAAAACAGCTCTCAAAAGGTGAAGACAGAATAAGCTGATAAAGGTTTGAAACAGATGTCTTCTGTGGCCTTTCCCACTTTTGGTCAAAGGCAGAAACAATACAAAATTACGCATTACGATTGTCATATACATGAAAAATACATTTATGGTCCTACCCAGTCATACCCAGAAAGGGCTACTAAAATGATGCAAATGAGTTATGACTTCGTGTGTCTCACAGATATTCTCAATGCATGACAGCCAAAATGGTCTGTATACTCGAAGCATTATAACAAAAGCAGGAAACACAACATGTTTTTAACAAACCCTTCATGACTTCATGAATGTTGCAGATATTCTTGTTTTTGTAAGAGCATGCATCTTTTGATGGTTTTGCCATAATGCTTTGAGATTGGGTAATGGCCTTTTTTGGTCTTCAACCCCCTAAAGGAGATCAAAGGATTGCACGTCTTCTTTATTTTTTTTCCCTTTTCTTTTTTATTCTCTCTCCCCCACTCCAACTTCAACCCCCAACCCCCCCCCAAAAAAAAAAAAAAAAGAAAAAAAAATGGGGCCTCACACTCTTCCTCTTCTTTTGCCTTTGTTGGATACAAATCTGATTTATTCACAAGTATGGTTTACTTGAAAACATTCCAATTCCAAAGAGCTGGACTCTAACTTGATATAAGAGCATTAACTTCCATTAATTGAGTGGACATTTTGTGCTCATAATTAAGTGGAATTTCATAAACCAGCAGAAAGAGACCAGAGTCAAGCCCAAATTCCAAGATTTAAAGCCTCAGTAATAAGAAACCAAAGTACACTAAGGGATAAAGATATAAGAAAGACACAGCAAGGTACAGAGACAACACACCCTTTCCTTGCCAGAAAGGTCAACAATATAAATTCAAATGCAATAATTATGCTAGGAAAACAAAGGATGTCATCCATGAAACAAGATAACTTTTTTTTCCCGAACACTAACCAATTTAATGAGACGAGCACGATACTCTCCAGGCATTGTAAGCTGCAAAAAAAGGTTAATGAAAGCTTATAAGTAGAACAAAATTGTGTTAGAAAATTGTGGGCTGCCATGGAATCTATTCAACAATAGTTAGTCACTAAACAAAAGCATCAATAGAAGAATCACAAGAAATATCCTTCACCTCTTTCCAAGGAAGGAAAAAAATAGTGAACCTCAGAGCTAGATCTGCTACAACTGGAAAATGTATGTTTTAAATTGGAAATATTCAACTTTTAAACAAACTAGGTGTGTGGACTAGCCATGTGCATACATCTCCCATTACATCATTTACACCATCTTCCTTCTCTCTTACCAATTACATAGAATCATCCAGCGCACAAATTCTAGGAGGTGGTGGATGAGTTGGCATACTTTAAACAAATTAAAATTACCAATTTTTTCATAAGTTAAACAAATTAAAATTACCAATATAAACATTTCCCTTTCAACAGGATGCGAGGGGGCACAGAGAATACTAGCCTACATAAATAGTTCACATTGTACATCCACTAGTGAGTTCCTTTCAGTTATGGTATAACATAGGAATTTTAAACAATTACAAGTCATTTTAGGAATTCAGAAAGTTTTGTGGTATTAGTCCCTTCTAAGGTCGCATTCTTTGGTGAGGGGCAGCTCATGAGAAGAATCTGATCATTGACAACCTAATCAAAAGAAGGAAAAATCATTCCTAATTGATTTTTGGATGTGTAGGAGGTGGTTGGTGGACGGACCATCTTCTTATTCATGGCAAGTTGGCATGGGAAATGCTGTCAATAGTGATGATCATTTTTTGTGTAACTTGGGCTTTCCCAAAGGCAGTGGCTGATTGCATAGTTTAATGGACTTTACACAAGTACTAAAAAGGCCAAGAGATATAGTTTTCTCTTGCATATATACTGCATGCACAGAGCTCCCCCTTTGGTTTATTTTTTATATGACAAAATTCACTTGTCAAACAGGGAAAAAAAAAAAGTTTCCATTAATTCTACCAGTCCCCATTTCTCTAGAGTGCTATTTTTTGTTAATGTTTCCTAGTGTTAGAGTTCTATTTTGAGCACAAAAATTTTATTGAGTTGCAGTCTATCGCTTTAGTTGCAATAAAGTTGGAGCCTTATTTGATCACAAGTCTCATAACACCTAATTGGTAAATGCTTAGAAGGTTATGGAGCCTTCACACGACTCTTGATGGTACTTTAGCAAATAGAGCAGATCTCATCGACATAAAACAGGAGACTTCAGTTGTGTGTAAAATTAGATTTATAAGGGGCTTTAGCTATGAAAAACTTTTAGGTTTAAGGCTTCAAACGGGTGAAATAGAGGCTGTGGGGTTTGTAGAAGAAAATGGGTTAGAATTGACTAGCTTACAAGTGATAAGTTGATGGGATTTCAAGAAGCCATTAAACTGAAGACCAATAGAGTTGGAGAAAGCGTAGGGCTACAGAATTATGCTATTAGATTAAGGAATGGAAAAAAAACAAAGAAATTAGAGTTCCGCTGTGATTCAAATGCCAAAATCTGATCACAGCAAATTAAATAGATTTTTTAAAAAGGAATGCTTCTTAATCACATTGTTAGCAGCACACCAGTAGCTCAGGTTGTCACTGCTTAGTTCTCACATTTAGTCTCCAAAACCCTGATATCAAAAGCGATGGAGTTGCTAATTAGGAGGAGAAATGGAGTATTAGCAAAACAAAATCTCAATAACTTGCTGACCACAATTTCACACACCTACACTTTCCATCAACTCAAACCCTATCACATGCCCACAGTGCTTAACTAAAAGGCAACACAGAGAAGTCCCATTTGAAGGCAATGATTCATAGACTTCAGCTCCAACACATAAATGCCACAACATGAAACACATTTCTATATGCATAATATTACAAAACAAAAACAGTTACCGCAAATCAAAATTAAATCACCTACCAATTAAGTAATTGCAAAACTAAATATAGAACTCACATCTTGAGCCATTTGGGTCACAACATCAACAAAATTTGAACCTATTTCTTCATCCGAGACTTCATCCAAAAACACAACCGAGTCTAACGCCACTTTACACTTCTGAATCGGCATTTCCCCGCAAGCCTAAGGACAAAAACACCCATAATGCATTCCAAAAAAAAAAAAAAAACCATGAAAAACACACTGAGCTAAACCCATTTACACCAGAACACATACAATCGTCCAACAATAAAAACGCACATAATTCAATACAAAAACCCATGAAAACACAAATTAAGCTAAACTCATTTCATAAAGGAATATATACCATGATCCAACAAAGCTCAAAGAGAAACCGAAGCATTGGGACAGGATTCGGGGCCTTGAAGCTAGGGTTTCCGCTCTTCCATTCTCGAATACAGTCTTGCGTAACGTATATGCAATCTACTGGCGGAAGAGACATGGTTGTGAAAAGAAGAACAAGAACGGACCCTATGGTTCCTCGATTTTAGGGGTTAAGTGATTCATAGAGAATGATAAAGTAGTGTTAAACTCAAAATTTGGGAAATTTTGATGGTTAACTGAGAGAAAATGAAACTTTATTTAGGGTTTCAGGTAAAATAAGTAGGGGTTTGGGGAGAGGGTTGGGTTGCAGTTTCGAGTTTTCTCTTTATGGTTTTTAATATTTTTATAATTTGATTCCGGCTTTCATTTGGGTTATTTGGATTTTGGGGCGGGGCGAGTAAGACGATCGACAGTTTAAGGGAACGAAGGTATGGTTTTTCTATTTTTTAATAGTTGTAATTTTTTTTAAAAATTTAAAATAAAATAAAATAATTTTCCTGGCACTTTCCATCCCCCTTCTTTGCGAACCAAACATTTTTTATAAAAAGATCGAACATTAGGACAAACTCCTCATTTTTTGATAATACAAAACCCGTTTTTCATTTACTGATGTTTGGTCATATGGCTAAAGATATGAAGGCTAGAGCCTTTTTTTCCTGTTCTTTCAAAATCAGACATAATTGCAATTTTTCTACGTTTCTATTGGATTTGTTTTCCTTGGGCTCCGTTTGTTTTATAAGAAAAAATAAATTATTTTAAGAAACTTTTTTTTGAAAAATATTTAATGATGAAAATTTTATTTTCTTAATTTTTCATTTGTTAGGTACGAACTAAATTCTTTGTAAAGAAATTATTCTAGCCCTAGTTGTTATTTGGATAAAAACATAAGAGTAAGATAGTTTTTAATAAAATCACATAAGTAATTTAGACATTAAAAGTGATGGAGAGACTAAGAAATTATGACTCTTCTTCATCGAAATTGACAATGGAGAGGAAGAGACTGACAAATATTTGATTTTTTTTTTTTTTTGAACATGTGACCCAATTCTTCCATTCTCCCACTCACGAAAAATAATTTCGAAGACAAAATCTCGAATGTTAATTTATAACTTTTTTCTTATGATTTGGAATCTCTTTTTTTAAAATCAAAAATTTTCAAACAATCGAACTTTTTTAATTCTAAACAAACCGAGGTTTAGCTATGAGATGAAATTTAGTTGTGTTCCTTACCTGTGATTGGACGAAAACGTGGATTTGGTTGCAAAATATTTATTCTTATTTTTGTCAACACTTTTTGTACTTAGAAGTAAAAATAATGAGAAGTTCTTAAACACATAACCATTTTCAATTTTGTAACAAGACATTTATAGAGAATCCACAAAACATTTTTAAAATGTTTCCTAAAAATGGGGTGCTTCAAGAAATTTCCTAAAATAGTTTTAAAAAACAATCAGCTATACAATTTCATATTAATTTTCGTTTTTCTATTTCAAGAAATTAAAAATAATTATAAAAAACCAAAACCAGACATAGTTGGTTCAGAATCCTCCGGGTTTCTGTCCGATATTAATCCAAAAAACAACCAGGTTTCCCATTTGTCCAAGAATAAAGATGAAGAAGATGCTCCACTGATTACGATTGAATTTTACATATGTATTTATTTTATATATTACAAATGATCATCCACAATTTTTTTTTTTTCCCTTTAGATTCTTCCTTGAAGGTAAAGCATTCGTGCTAGCTTTACACAAAAACATAATGACTTTTGGAGGAGCTTTCAAAGTTTCACATTGCAAATGAATTCCACAATGACTAGGGAAATTGACAAAAAGAGACAACTCAAAAAAGTAAATTTAATTTTGACACCATAGGAGAATCAAACAGTTGAAAAAGATTGCTTATTTTAAACCACAAGGGACATGTGATTTTTGCTCAAACCACATAGTAGTAACGCATAATTATCCCAACTTTTTTTCATTTTTCCTTCTTAAATGGTGACAGACTTTTTATTTTTGAGCAATATAGATATTATCTTGGATTTGCTGACTTTTTATAAACACAATTCGAGTTAGAAAAATAATACGATCAATAATCAGTTACCTGTCACTTTTGAATTTAAATTTTTTGCTAATGAATAGTTGGATATCCCAACAGTCCAATACTGCCCCACCTCTTCGAGGTTTTGAACTTTTGGAACCATTGTCACATTAGTTTGTTCAGAAAATTAATTCTAAACAAAGCATCATCAACTACTAGTTATATGTCTCAATCTCCCAAAATTGGTGATAAAACATAGTAAATCCTAATATATATTTTAGAAAGTTCATGAAATTTAAGTGTCTAGTAGAGGAGATATTAATAGGGACAAATCCATATTATTTTCATTAACATTGCATCCGAAGCTATTTCATTCAAATTTGTAATGTATTTCATATAGGTCTAAGTGATAAACATGTCGAGTGTCCAATTGTACAAAAATTAAAAGAATAATAGGACACATTTAAATGCATATTCGACACATGTCGACAATGATGAAACCACGAATTTTGTTAAGGGGTGACCAAGATAAAAAGTTTTGAATTCTAAAAAGTCTAAGGTAAAAAAATTTGAATTTAGTTGGGAGACTAAGGTAAAAATTCTTGAATTTTAGAATGCCAACACACACTCATTTTCTTATAAATACTCAAAACCTAAAGCGTCCCACAAAGTAGGGGGGCCAACACACATTTTTTCTCGTAAATAGTCAAAATCTATATAGTCCTAATGAAATTTCATCAAAGTAAGGGGGGCCATGGCCACCCATTGTCTACACTTGGGTCCATCTCAGTGTGTCGGGAAGTATCCAACAAGTCCATTTGGAATAAGAGCCCTTAAAGCTCATACCAAGATTTGAAAGTTTGATTTTCATTTCATCTATTGAGATTGGCTTGAGTAATAGACTATTCATTTTCCAAAGTAACTTTTAGTCTCACACATTCTAAAATAGGTGTAAACTTTCAATATATTTAGATTAAGGGTTATTCGTAATTGGGTTATGGTCTTATGTCACACCCACACCTAATCAGGTGCTATTAACACTTTCTTAGGATGAGTATGATTGCACAGGTCGCCTTCATATGAACATCACCTACTAACAAACCCAAAGATATTAATCTTATAAAGAAATAAACAACACGTTATACGTACATGAGAAAGAGCATTAACCCAACTCACACATATTTACAAGATAAAGATGTAAACAAACTCCCAAAACATGCTTCTCCAAAATATAGAATATGTGCATGACTATGACTCGACTAGAAGAGATCTCTAAAGCTCGTTACCTCAACATCGGTAGAAGTGGACTGGACATCATTACCATGACCTTGTCAAACGACATGTGTGGTTGTGAGCTTCATATCAACGTGCTCAGTAAGATAATCAAACTCATAAATAATGAATGATAGATAAACATTGAATCAGTCACCAATCCATAATCCACTTTTCAATGATAATTAATCATACACCTGTCACCAACACCAATGAGGAATGCCTCATGAAATGCAATGCTTCTTGTGATGCAATGTTTAACGTCACCACATATGCTCACCTTTTTGATAACATCACCCAATTCATGACTGGCATGTTATCTATGAATGTTCACTATGACATTCTTTAGGTTAGTCCATTGTGACTTAATCTCACCAGGTCAATGCAAATTATACATACAATGTATATTGTATTTAATATCACTTCATAACCATCACCTTCACCAATACCAATAATAAAACATTCAATTCAATAATAGTAAGAATATCTTAACCCCCACCTTAATTCGCTACGTAAGCAAAGTTGAATCACTCCTTAGGTTAAACTAGAATGTCTTTGGTTGCTTCTGAATCTATCGTACATCATCACGTCAAACTTATGAAACATATGCGTAATCAATGTATGTTCATGACTTATAATGCACAAATATAAGAAATGATCCATCAATAACATATTAGAAGGCCAAATGAGAAGTGTTAACTCTTGTGCCAATTCATAAACATGGGTGTTAAATCAACCAATGCAATGTGTGAAAATATGATACAAAACAAAGAACAAAGCAAATACCAGCCAAAAGGCTACCAATGCACCCCTTAAGCATGCCCTAGCGTGCTTGGCCAATAAGCTGGCCCTCACCAGGGACCCACGCCACTAGGCACTCTTCTCCAACACCTTGCGCCACTAGGCACTATCAACTTTGCTGTGACACCCCTCATTCTTTCTAGGTTCAAAAATGATGTTTCTAAATCATAGTTTTAAGCCTCTCTTCCAACTCGAACACAATTTTAAGTCTTCTAAAACCTAGAATGAAGTTTTAAAGTCTCAAACAAGACTTCAAAACATTAAAACATTAACAATCCTTGGTCTCCAACTTTAATTCCAAATTATTGAATTCAATTCCACAATTATAAAGCATGCAATGTCTGTTTACATGCAATAAATAATTAAATACATGCAAACAAACATGGACTTGAGATTCCTCACCTCAAATCAAAAGTACACAACTTGTATCTAACACAATCATTCAATCTCCTCTTCTTCTCTTATTTTTCTTTTCCTTTTTTCTCACTTTCTTTCTTGCCAAGCATAAGGAACTACATAAGCACCTTTCTCCTCTCTCTTCTCTCCTCCCTTGACTTAAAGCAAATTATAGATACAACTTATATCTAATACACACACACATTGGCAATGAAGCACACACCTTATATATATACCTTGATGGCTGTCACACACAAGCACACGTAGCACCTCCTTGTTTCACCTTTTTTAATTAATAATTCTCATTAACATAATTAAACACACTTATAATAATTAATCATCATTAATATTAAACTAAGTATAAAGGTTAATTAAGCTAATTAATCATGTTTAAGAATAAAATACTCTCCACATGACATACTCTCATTAAAACTTGTTACTCAAGCTCTTTGATTAAGGTAATCATGCACTACAACATATGAATTTAAACTAAATGTGATAATAAGCAAGATAGGGTCTTACATCTTAACTTATTTTTAGCTAACCTTTCACAATCATATCGTGATAGGCCATCCTTCACTAGTTATTTTTACGGCCCTGTTAAACATAAGGAGCTCTAGCATAAGCCGCATCAATTGGATAGGTGCCGACTAATGCTAGTAATTTTCATTAAACATCTTCATTCACATTACGACTCCATTCTAGATACCATATGATTAGGTACAATATAAACAAGCCCAACAAAATTCTTGTATGGCTTTTTTGATTTCTCAATAAAAAGAAATATGATCAACAGTGGTTCGAATATATATATATATATATGAATTTCTTTTTTTTTATACTTCTTTCAATTCTAAATCAATTAATTCGTACACATTCATAAAATCTAAAGAGGAGTTCCTCATTTTATATAAACTCTTATACCTCCAACCTTGCTTTTCATTAGAAGAAATTATATCATTGACATAAACAAAGGGAAGGTGATTAACATAGGGTTATAAGCATAATATAATCCAAAGCTGTCGTTCCTCACCATAATTCGTTCAATCATACATTAAACACCCTTCATTCCATTCCATTTGAGGATAACAAACACACAACATATATTAATAAAGTTATGAGAAAAATCTTATATTTCAATTTATAACTCAATTACAACTTGACCTACTATGGTTTTCCCCACCTAAGGAGGTACGGGGGTGTGAATGATAAATATAAATAAAATAACGAACTATAAAGTAAACTAACTGACAACTGGCCTATCATAACTATTACTCCTATTATAATAAACTGTGGTTCGCCCAACATAATTACTACTCCAATTATAATAAACTGTGGTTCCATTCTTACAGAAACTAAAACATTGCACCGATTAAGGATTATATTACTAAATAAGGCTTGTCACAACTAGCCTTAATATTATATCTTGCGCTACGTACATGTCTCTTTTCTGATCAGCTGTCCAGTTCGGCGTAATTATTCCCATGACATTTTCGTTTACTTCTTGTTATCTGAAATGTTTGCCCATAAATAGAATGAGTTATGAAACTCATTAGAAAATATGTCCAACAACTATAATGTAAATACTCATAATACAAAATGTGAAGAGAGAACAATTTGTAATAAATAAAAAAATATTCACATCCAAAGCAATTATATTATTTTGTATATTGCTAGTTTCATTGCATGCCATATCTAACACTAAACTTTGAATCTCACAACATTTTTTTAATTTTTGAATACTTTTATAATCAACAGACTGCCACTGTCACGCTAGAGGTTTTTACCCTTACAACACCGTTGCCAACCATGTCAATTCGGAAGGTGTGACCTAATCTTCCTATCTACATTTAGGGATGTCAATAGACCGGGGACAAGTAAAGGTTTGACCGTATCCTCCCTGTTTGGGGCAGGGATGAAGGACACAAAATGGAGCTGGAGGCGGGGATTGAGGTTGAAATGAAAATTCATGTGGAGATGGACTAAGTTCTTCCCTTGGCCCTTTCCTGCCCTGCTTACCTCGCTTTTAGAATTTTTTTTTTATTTTTTAAATAGGCCGCTTTTAGTTTTTTATTGTTTTAGTAATCATAGAAATATTTATGCTTCTTATCAAATTATGCAACTTATTAAGTTTGAAGTATATTCATTTTGGTGTTTGGTGCACTAGCGATACAATCATTAGGCTTTGTGTTAATTAGTGTCTAACTTATATTCAATAGTTTTTAAATGTTGTTCGATGGGCTTTTAATTTATCATTTTAAGTTTTAGTTTCTTTTGACAGTACAATAACACTATTTTGATATATATGCAATCCAAAATGTTATTAATATTCCTGATACCATAGGTTTTTTTTTTTTTTTTTTTTTTTTTCCTTTTCTTGGTTTGTGTTGTTTGTTTATATCAAAAAGATAAAAAAGAAAAACTTGGGCTTGGGCTGGGGGCAGAGGCAGAGATGGAGGTAGGGATGAAGGTCCCATTTAATCTATATGCGAGGATATAGGTGGATATTTTAGTTAGAGGCGGGGATGGAAATCCCAAAAGTCAATTTAGACCGAAAAGTTATTATTAATTATTTTTAAAAAAATGTTATCTCACGATAAAATATGATGGTTCCGTAACAAATAAATAATACATCGTTTAGCGTGTAAAATGCAAATATTATCTTGGACAATTTTTTTTTTAATGCTTTTTGTTCTTTTTTGTCCTTTTCTTCATAGACTAATTGTTTACAATGCTTCACAAAAATGCAAACTCAAAACTCATTATGCACTTAAAGTTTTAAAATACTATGAATGTCTTTACAAACTTAAAGAGTAAAAAAAAAAAAGGTATATGCAATTGAGGTTTAGTTTATGCATACTCCAAAATTAAACTTTAAAAGATGCTTGAGAATCATACCACTTGGCATGCATTTTTCTTTCACTTGTTAGCATAATTTGTCATTTCTTTTCCCTTAGAAATTGCCTTAACCCCTTCATTTACCTTTCAAAACATAAGTAAAAATATATTAAGAAAAATAATGAGCAATGACTCTAGGGTCCAGCTTATTGCCAACTTGAATGTGAATGAGACTGTCAGCTTACCTTACGAATATGAATCACATTAAAGTCATGCTTGTTACGGATCACAACACTGATGTTTTTTTTTCGAAGAAAACGAACCTATATATACAAATGCATATGAGGCATAAAAAAAATTCATATTAAGAAATGTACGTTAAATAAGAAAATGAATAAGGAGAGCTCCTCTTACCATTTGCTTTAAGTCATTATCTACCTAAAAGTTAGATACAATAAATAAAAGTAGTTCTTAACATATAAAAGAGGTGTATTAAACAAAACAAAACAAAACGAAAAAAAAAAAGCCAACTTACATGACCAAAAATGTCACGCCCACTCCTAATCAAATATTATTAACACCATCTTAGGGTGAGTGTGATAGCACAAGTCACTAACCTATAAGCGAAATCTCGTAATAATCCTAAAGATAAAAATCTTACAAGAATTAAACAATATCATTAAATATATAAACTCATCTCATAATCTACCATACATCATAAGAAGACTACTAAATTAAATCCATAATACTTACAAACTGAAATGTAAATAAATTCTAAAACTCTTATCCAATAAACAATATGTACAAAGACTATGACTCAACAAATGAAGTTTCTCGAAGCTCTTCAACTCAACATCAACAATGACAACGACAACAGTCTACTGAATTTTCCTCTCCATCTCACCTGCAAGATAATCCTGTGTGAGTATGAGTTGTATGTCAACGTGCTCACAAAAATAATCAATACTTATAAAGAATGAATGATAAATAACCACTGAGTTAATCCTCAATAGGTAATCTATCGTCAACAATAAGAAATGCCTATTGTGATGCAATGTATGATACACCACATATGTGCACACTATTTTGATAACATTAGCCCAATATATCGATGACTTGTTATCAAGGACGTCCTACATTGACACCCCTTAGGTTAGCCCCACATCGGCTAAATATTAGGTTAGTCCCACATCAACAAAACCTCCTCCATACAATGTAAGATATGCATACAATGTATACTGTATGCAATGCCACCTCATAATCCAACAATTAACATCAACATAGATAATAAGACATTCAATTCAATAAGAGTAAGAATATTTTATATCTCCACAATCAACACCAACATTCATAACAAGACATTCATTCAATACGAATAAGGATATTTTATATCTCCACAATCAACATCAACATTTATAACAAGATATTCATTCAATATGAATAAGAATACCTTATATCCCCACAATCAATATTAACATTCATAACAAGACATTCATTCAATATGAATAAGAATATCTCGTATCTCCACAATCAACCCCAACATTCATAACAAGACATTCATTCAATACGAATAAAAATATCTTATATTCCTACCTTATACCGCTTTATAACTATGATTAAATCACTCCTTAGGTTAAACCGGAGTGTTCTGAACTGCTTTCAAACCTATCACACATCACCATATCAAACTCATGAAGCATATGCATAATTAATCATGTTTATAATTTTTAATGCTCAAATATAAGGAATGATATATCAATAATACATTAAGAACTCAATGAGAAGTGTTAAACAGTTCCTGATGCAATGCAAGGAACTAAAATACAAAATAGGGGTCAAACTAGTTAAAATCGGCCAAAGGAGTGCGTCACTAGGTGCCCTACTGAAGCGCCCCACCAGAGGAGCCCGCCACTAGGCGCATTTAGCTGACCTACCGGCGCCCTTCTCCAGAGGAGCGTGCTACTAGGCGCACTAGCCGGCTTACTGACGCCCTTCATCACTTGGTCTGAATTGCAATGTTTTACACCAAAGTTTGATCAACTCAAGGCCACCATCCTCACACTTTTAATCCTCCTACAAGTCCAAAATGATGTTCTAAAGTCTCCAACAAGACTTTAAGCTTAAAGCATACATAACATGAAGAATTCAAGGCAATCACTTGGAAACCCTAAACATTCTCCCACTCCTCACTTCAATTTAACATCCATAGCATGAATTGATATGCTATCATAGAATAATTAATAAAATGCAATGAAACAAGTATAAACATGAGACTCATCATCTCAAACAATGAAAACACAAGCTTCCTCCTTCAATCCTTTCTTCTTTTCTTCCTTCTCTTCTTTTCCTCTCTTTTCTCTTTTGCCAAACACAGTTACTACACAAGCTTCTCTCACCTTTCTCCTTCCATGACTTGAAACCAACTATAGATAGAACTTGTATCTATCCCACCACATGTCACACACACATATAATCCTAGCAACAAGCACACACCTCCCATTAGATGAAGCACATACCTTATGCACACACCTCACTTAGGTGAAGCACACACCTACATCTCATTGCTTCACTAATTCACATGATTAGTATAATTAATCATCATTACCACTAAGCTAAGTATATAGATTAATTAAACTAATTAATCAAGATTAAGCTAATTAATTATGCTTAAAAAATAACATAATCTTTCCCTAACATGCTCTCATTAAAACATGCTTATCAACCTCCTCAATTAGTATAATTATGCTAAAAAAGCATATGCAATTAAACTAAATATGACATTAAGCAAGTTAGAGTTTTACAAAAAATGATAAAGTTGACTATGATTTGAGTTAATTTAAACCTTGACAGTAGCTAGAAGGTCGCTGCAGCTTTGGAGTTGCCTCAACATCTAAGTTTGGTCATGTAATTTAAAAAATAATTTTTTTAATCAAATTTTGATAGACAAAATTGAACCTAAAAATAATGGTCACGCATTTATCTCTATTTATTGTACATACAAAGCGAAAACTTGATGCAACTATGTGATATATGTAAATATTTCTCAATACCACACACAAAACAAATAAAATTAATAAAAATCACATGGATATGTATTAACACATGAGTGAACGACTAGTTTATTCTCATTAGGGATGGCAATGGACTGGGGTGAGACAGAGATTGGGATATTCATCCTTGCCTCCACCTAAAAAGTTCACTACCATCCCCACCTCCATCCTCACATGGGGATTAATTTTGACCTCTATTCTTGCCTCCACGGGGACAAGACTTCCTCCATTCCCGCCTCCATGGTATAAGACTTCCTCCATCCCCACCTCCACCCCTATCCCCGTTTCCAACCCAACCCACCTCCACCCATAATAGAAAAAAAAAAGAAAAAAATACACAAACTGATAGTTGGCTGAGGAATCAAAGAATCTGTCATAAGGTTTCAAAGCTCTAAAGCCAACTTCAATGGACTTGAACATTCAAAATACAAGTTTTCACATACATGGATTGCATATATCGTACATGCAACAACACTCCTTTAATGGAAAACAGTACTAAATGTCTCGGACAAATTTGTTCTTTTCCATGACTTATTATAGTGTAGCTTCACTCTTACTCTTTAAAGCCTAGATTATACCAAATTAATTTGCTGGTACTCGGTTCCTTATTTTTTTCCCTTCCATAATTTTTTCTACTACCTTTACTAAAGACTATATGAGCAATGAATAGGAATAAAACGATGGTCTCCCATTCTGAGCCATTAATAGGTACTTCAATATTCTAATAGGACCAGTGAATATTTTTTAAGGCAAAATTGCAGGATGCATATGAACCAACAGTATAATAATATGTAAGTTCCAATTCCTACAAATTTAAGTTTAAATTAATGTAAGATGACAATCAGGATAAATTATCTACAATATCATATTTTAACAACATTATCTTAAGTCTGAAAAGTTTTTAGGTAATCAATCAACTAAGATACCTTATATAAAAAAATTTAAAAAAATTGTAAAAGCGGAGAAAGCAGGGCGGGAAAAAAACTTGGTCTGTCTCCGATTCCATACCCATATGAATTTTTATTTTAACCTCCATCTCTGTCTGAAATGGGATGAATTCTGTCAAATCTCCATTTTTTCTCCGTTCATTGCCATTTCTAATCCTTATGCTCTCTCTTATCTTAAACTGTAACCCCCCAATTAACATTAATAACAAAGAATTTCCCTACTCTCCCTCATTCTGTCTACGGTAACCACCATTAGTAACACAAAAGTTTCCCAACTCTTCGTCTCTTCTCTCTACCCGTAGCCCACCACCATTAATAACTCAGAATATCTCCATTAATAACACTTATTTGCTCTCTCCCATTTTCACTCCCTCTCTACATGTAACCCACTATTAGAACTTAGACCCACCATGATGCATATCAGATGTGAGAGAGAGAGAGAGAGAGAGAGCCCTCAAAATGCTATAAAATCCATCAATAAAAATTATGAGAAAATCAACCACATTGATACCTGATGAAGTCTTGTCTGTGATTCGGATCTCAATTTCTCCTCTCTCCCTCCCTCATATAATACTCTTTGCCTATAAGTAGAGAGAAACAAATCAGCAAAAAAAAATGTGAGCTATGAAAAGTGTTTTTTGAAAACAGAGAGAAAGATGTGGTTTTGATAATGAAAGCTTAAGAGAGAAAGTGGACTCAGACAACATTTGGAAAGACTTTGGAGGCTTGGAGTTGGTATTTGGTGTTTGAAGGGACTTCGTAGGTTGTAATGGAAAAGGGTAAGGAAAAAAAGAAGAAATAGAGAAAGAAGTTTGCATCTATGGATGCTTACCTCTTGCCTCCGGTTTGCATGTATTGTGAGAAGACCTTTTCTCTCAACATTTATCTCTATTTGATACATACCCATACACGATTGGCTGGGAAGTTTGAAAGTGAAAAACTGATTGCAAGGAAGACAAAATTGATTGTAGAGGTCTGAGGTTTGCCCATGACAGACCATTGACCTGTGAAAAAAAAAAGAAAGAAAAAGGAAAGAAGCAAGAGAAAAGAGAAGAGGGTTCTCTGTAAAGAGGGAGGTTCTATGCAAACGAAAGAAGAAAATGAAAAAGAGGAAGAAAGAGCAGCGAAGAAAAACAAAGAAAACGGAAAGAAAGGAGGAGAAAAGAAAAAAGAGAGAAAAATGTGGCTATTAATGCCCACTGCCGCATAGAGAGAGAGAGAGAGAGAGAGAGGGGGGGGGGGGGGGGGGGGGGGGGGGGGGGGGGCGGGGGGGCAGGGGAGTCGATCAAGATTTTTCTATTGGTAAACAAAAGAAAGAAAAAAGAGGAAGGAAGACTGCAATGCGTAGAGAAGAAAAAAGAGAAAAGGAAAAAGAGAAAAATGGTTGACATGTTAGCCGGGAATAAAAAATGAAAAGTTAAGAAGGAAAATAATGGCTTAGCCGTTGATTTGAATGAAAAATGTTCCCAGCCGTTGGATTGATTGTCACGTAGGACATTTTCAAAATGTGATGTGTTTTGTTATACAGATAAGTTATTTTTTATAATTTTTTAATATTGATACCAATAGAATAATAAAAATTAAAAATATTTACAGTATTGTTCGAATTACCAAACACGTTTCTGTTTTTATTTTTTTACAAAGAAAACAAAAACGAAACACAAAAAATGACAATAAAAAATAAAAATTAACAGTATTACCAAACAATTTTTTTTTTTAATTTTTTCTGTCAATGCCTTAGCATATGATAGTTCCAACATAAAATACTCATTGGGCCTGTTGGACTTGTTGAGGGCAGCTACTAGAAGCGTTCCAACATTCAAAGAGATATTTTGATTATTAACTTGGCCATCATTAAGCTTCTCTTGTAGGATTTTCACTTCATCTAAATATAGCATACACCCGATTTTTTTTTAAATTTTTTAATCATTTTCTAAACTTTCAATGTTAATGAGTTGTTTGGGCATATGTATTTATAAACTTAACCAAAAAATCGTTTGGTGTACCTGTGTGTATTCATTGTGGAATTTTGATCCTCTCCATTTCTTTTATTGTGGGATTGACTCTTCATTAATGAAAAAATAAACAAATAAGATAAAGCCACATTCCTTATATTTTATGTAACTAACTAAACTAGGTAGTTTTGTTAATTAAATTAATAAAAGTCATTTAATTTTTTTATTTCCAAATTAATGGAGATTGCCGTCAGTTCCCATGTCTAAGCTTAAGGTTCCGCATGAGACCTCAATTCAGTGCCTTCCATCCCATTGTCTTCTCTCTCCGGTTATTTAATCTGATGGTTACAAAAATCAAAGACACATAACACCCAAATAAAAGTGTAAAGCTAATTAGGGCCCATCTCCAAATCAACTCACCACTCCACTCGAAATTGCAAACCTATGAGAGTGCCCGTATTACTCTAGCAGATTCTCAAAGGTACAAGAGAGGGGAAGCAGTTTTCCTGCAAGCAACATGTCAGCACATTCTTTCTAGGTTTCGTACAGTCGCTGGTGCCTTTGACTTAATAAGAAAAAAAAATGAAGAAGCTATACACATCTTTGATTTTCGGCAACAAACCAAAAGAGACGATGCCAAAGCGGGCCGGCATTGGAGATGCAAGGCAAGAACCCTAAGCAATTGCCTTTTGTTGTTTCAGCAGAAAATCTATACAGGATGGAAACAGATGGTGTTGGTTTTAAATAACTTATATTAATTTAGTTATTAAAAGTACGTAATTTAGTTAGTTACATAAGATACAAGGGATGTGACATCATCTTGTGTGTTTATTTTTTTTTATTAATGAGGTGTCAACTAGGTGTGAGGGAATATTCCACGGCCCAACCTAATAGGTGAGGCCCAATCTACACAAATCAAAGTTGGGCTGCTTGGCGGTCCAAATTAGAAGTGAAGGGCAGGCCGAACTTGACCGCCGACCTTCTCCCTGCCATGGCCCAAACCGCGGAAGGCGAGCCCAAACCGCTAGCGGTTTTCGAGTAATAAATGCAAAGTTGACTCGCATTAAATGCATGAGCGGCTGCCCACGCGACGTCAACATGCACATCCAGTCAGTCGGAATCCTCAGCGACGGTGCACCAGATTCTGTAAGTGGTGGCGGCGGCGTCAATGATGATGCCTACCGAGCATGCCATGAGAGCCTGCTGATAGGCCAGGGCCAAACACACTCCATCGATTACACTATAAATACCCAAGGCATCGAGAGTCAAATATGGACAATTAACTCCAAACACTCACAACTCTCATTCATTTTTATCTCAATTAAGCTTGCTAACTTAATTATCGGAGTGTGATTGGTCCGCCAAGGGTCAACCCATTCTAACCTTCTTCTCTTACAGGGAGTTTGGATTCATTCACTTTGGCTTGAGAGCTCGGCCTAGCCTTCCCGAAAAATCCCACTTACAATTGGCGCCATCTGTGGGAAAGCTTAGAAAAATCATAAGTCTGAACGACCAAAGAGGTGGAAGAGAGAACCATGATGGGAGAGGTAGCAGAGCCTCCTCCAGCAAAGATCAGACCAACTTGGTGCACTGCCAATCTACACCAGTAGATCGGCAGCAGAGAAGAACACTGAGGTCGGAGATACGGACGCCTGCTGAAAGCCACTAGGAAGCATCGGATGAAATACGGAGGAATACAGACTATGTTAGGGGCAGAAACTTCCGTAGAAACCACAGTCGAAACCTTGCCCTGTTGCCCTCCAGTGGGCAAGTTCCAAGTGAAGACATACTCCGTGCGGCGAAGAGGGAAATTCGGCAGCGCAGCGAAGAGATTGCCTACCTCACCTCCCAAGTTCGAGTTATGAGGGAGGCATTCTCTAGGAAAAATGGGCGTGGAAGAGAAAGGTCCCCTAACCAGGAGCAGATTACTGGTGGCAGGAACGATCCGGTGCCGCGGGTAAGAGGGAGCTACACCTCTAGTACCAGGCATTGCGACAACTGGCGAACAGATCGGCGGAGGAGAAGGAGTGAAACCCCGCCGAACGACGATTGGGCAGATGGAGATTGGCGGAGAGAAGACTGGGTTAAATGGTATAACGAAAAACAGGAAGATGGGAAGCAGCAGACTAAGGAGCGCACGGCCCGCGACTTGGTGAAAAAGGCCCTAGACCAAATCACGTCCTCGCCTTTTACAGAGGAAATTGACTCCCACCCAATTCCTCGAAAATTCACCCCACCAAAGTTCACTCTGTATGATGGGAAGTCCGACCCGATTAACTATATTTGGCATTACAAACAACTAATGGTAGTTTGGTGTGGTGACCAAATGTTGATGTGCCGAATCTTTCCCTCAAATCTGGGAAGTGTGGCACTATGGTGGTTCGACAAATTGCCACTTAAGTCCGTGTCAAGCTAGAGGCAGCTTGCCGAGCTGTTTACTGCTCGTTTCATAGCAAACAGCCTGCAGCTGAAGGAGGTTGATTTCTTGCTAACTCTACGAAAGGAGGAAGGGGAAGGATTGCGGGCGTACGCACAGCGCTACTGGGAAGCTTACAACGAAATTGACGAGTGCAACGAGCAACTGGCTATAACTCAGTTCAAGATCGGCCTTCCCAGGGAGCATCGCCTGCGACAGTCATTGATGAAGAAACTAGCCCTCACAATACAGGAGTTGATGCTGAGAATCGAACGCTATGCGCGGTTGGATGAAGACATGCCCCAGCCAAGTTCGGCCAATGTCGACAGTGCTGTAGACAAAACAAGTAAGAAAGATGCCAAGAAACCCCGATCAGAAGATAGCACCCGAGGAAAAAGGGTGACTGAGGGGGTATATACGGTCTTTAAAGACCCCATCTATAAGATATTGCCCTAGATCTGTGACAAACCATTTTTCAAGTAGCCACCGAAGTTAGGAGAGGACCCAGCCACCCGAGATCAGAAGAGATTCTGTTCCTACCACCGCAAGAAGGGGCTTAAGACGGAGAAATGTCGGCATCTCAAAACCCATTTGGAAGATTTGGCCAAAGCTGGCTATCTCAATCAATTCATTAATCTGGAAAAGACAAAGAATGAAGCCGAGCAAATACGAGTGGGGTATATAGCCCAGAAGGAGACAGAGAAGAGACCTGTCCGGGTAATCAATGTGCTGCACGGTTTGCCGAGTCGGGGACCATCGATCCACATAAATACCAGGCCGAGATGTAGAAGGCTGCACACTTGAGGGAAGTATTGCAGATACAGCCACCCAGCACGAAAGTCAAGGTCGGTGGCAGCCATACATCCATTACCTTCACTGATGAAGATCTCGTGGGGGTACAGACTCCTCATAATGATGCCTTGGTTGTAACATTAAGAATGACGGATTGTGATGTGAAGAGATTGCTTATAGATCAAGGGAGTTCATCTGAAGTCATGTACTACAGACTGTTCAAGAAACTGGAACTCAAGGAGTCCGACTTCCAGCCATCACTCAACACGTTGGTCGGATTCAGCTCAAATCCAGTTTGGCCCATGTGAAAGGTAACGGTTCCAGTAACTGCCGAGGGGATCACATTGTAAACAGAATTCCTGGTGGTCAATGTGCCTTCCCCCTACAATGCCATCATGGGACGAATCTGGTTGCACCTCATGAAGACCATTCCCTCATCCTACCATCAACTGGTCTGATTTTCGACCCCTGGTGGAATAAGAGAAATTAGAGGAGACCAAGTAGCTGCCAAACAGTGCTTCCTAATAGCATGCACGACCAAGACAAAGCCTAAGAACATGCAGATGATGGAGTTGCATGAAGGCACCCCAACCATTGATGATGTGGGACAGATACCTAAGAACAAAGCCGTGGAGGACCTAAAGAAGATATACATCGATCGGCAGGGAGATAAGTACTTCGTCATCGGCACCTTTTTGTCCAAATAGGAGGAACAATCCTTGATCGAGTTATTGATAAGTTTCCTGGAAGTGTTCACCTGGACCCCTTATGACATGCCGGGGATAGACGCCGACTCGCCTATCATCAGCTGAATGTAGACCCAAAATGCCGACCTGTTGTCCAGAAAGGGAGAATGTAAGCACCTCATTTTTGACCGCTCGACAGTCTACACTCCGTCCAGACTTGTGTTCAAGTCATTGTGGGCATATTCCAATCGAAACCAACTTTCTAAGCCCAAATCCCGTTTGTCCATCGCTTCGCTGGCCCACCAGGCCCAAATAGAGGCAAAATGACCAAAATGCCCTTAGGGGCATTGTCCTTTCCAATTCCAATCCCTTTCTCGAGACAGTTTATTCCTCGAGACGGTTCCAAATTAGGCGCATCTTTTCGAAGACGGTAAGTCCCCTTTCCAATCCCTCTCTCGAGACAGTTTATTCCTCGAGACGGTTCCAATCAGGCGCGTCTTTTCAAAGACGGTAAGTCCCCTTTCCAATCCCTTTCTCGAGACAGTTTATTCCTTGAGACGGTTCCAATCAGGGCCGTTTTAGTAATTTCCTGAGAATGCTGCTTATAGTATTCTCAACCTCACTCTATCTTTTTGGATCATTCTGAGTCAGTTCCGGCAAACTCGGTATAAAATGACCGTTTTGCCCCTGGTGGACGAGTCTCCTTTTTCGAGCATACCGGCTTTGGGTATCAAACCGGTAATCCTCTGAGATTGCTTCTTATAGTATTCTCAACCTTTCCTTATCTTTCCAGATTATTCCAAGTCAGTTCCGGCAAACCCGATACAAAATGATCGTTTTGCCCTTGGTGGGCCGGTCTCCTTTTCGACCAAATCGGCTCTGGGTATCAAACCGGTAATCCTTTGAGATTACTTCTTATAGTATTCTCAACCTTCCTCTATCCTTTTGGATCATTCCGAGTCAGTTCCGGCAAACCCGGTGCGAAATGACCGTTTTGTTCCCAGTGGACCGGTCACCTTTTCTGACCACACCGGCTCTGGGAATCATTTTAGCAACCTTTCGGAACATTTTGAATAAATTTTTCAAATTCCAAGTCTTCTTCTGGGATAGTCCGAGTTTGTCCCGGTAACTTCTCGACCCAATTGACCGTTTTGCCCCTAAAGGCCCGGTCAGCCCCTCTGACACATCTTATCCACATTTTTCAAGTCAAATACCTCTAGGACACTATTTTAAGCGTTCCTACTCCTTTCCAGCCTTCTGGGCCATTCTTGGTCTCTTAAAATCATTCCCGGACTTTCCGGAGTCACTCCTAGTAAAGTCAGGCTAAAAATTACACGGTAGTCACTAGTACAAGCGCCGAAATCTAGTCAAAGATACATTGCTTGCCGACCTTAAATATTTCCTAAATGGCTGGAGCCACTAATAGTGGCGCCAAGCCAAAAATTGGCTTGGCGAAGTGGCACCAGTGTAAAGTTTGGCCTGGCGCCACTGCAACAGACGCCAGGTTTGTCCAACCTCTATTAATACAGAGTCTCTTCTAGCGTGAAAGAGGTCCTTAAACTCAATCTAAAAATCCTATATTTCGATATACAGAGCTCGAGCACCTCCTAAACCCTAGCTTCCCTAGGTTTTCCAAACCCTAGCCACCATACACTAAACCCTAGCCTCCTATATACTCATACACACCCCCATACACTCATACACTAACCTTTAACCCTCCTTCGAAGACTTGAAGAGTTGCAATCTGAAGTTTGAAGATTGAAGGCGGCTCTTGAAGATTGAAGACGAAGACCGAAGAAAGCAAGGCGTGCAAAATAAACAAGATACAAGGTAGGTTCTCAATTTAAATTTTCGCACTTCCCCCTCTCTCTTCTCTCTTCTAACCCGCTTGGGTTTTCTCTATTTTAATCCCCTATCTCTTTCCCCCCCTTTCTTTGCATGCTTGAAACAAGGGGACTCCCGGTCCATGTGTAGGATTAGACTATCAGAGGGTTACCGTGTCAGAGGCTTTCCTTTAGGCTAACCGGAGACCACGTGGGTTCGGCCCCCTTGATTATGTGGTGAAGCCTTAACCTTGTATGTTCACGACCCTAAAATTGCATTGTGCATATCATGATCTTGCATCTTCTAAAAGTTGTTTTCAAAGTCGTTTTCAAAATCGTTTTCAAACTCGTTTTCAAAATTGCATCAAAATCCTCTTTTTCAAAAACATATTTTCAAAATCACAATCCTAGGGTGATTCTAGCCTTTCCATGGCTAAGGTTGCTTTAGGAAAGTGTACATTAAAAGCGACTAATATGGTCCATATTTTCAAATCTTGTTGTTTTCAAAACCGCTTTCTTAAAGTGGTTCTAGCCTTCTTATGGTTAGAATCGCTTTAGGAAAGTGAGATGTTTTTATACTTTTCAAAAAGCTCTCTTTTCAAAAATCCCTTCCTAAAAATCTCTTTTTCAACATACTTCCCAAAAATTCTTCTTTCCAAAATTTTTTTAAAAAACTCTTTCTAAAAATCTATTTTTCAAAACTTCATTTTTCAATTCCTTTCCAAAACTCTCTTTCCTCAAAATTCACTTTCTAAAAACGCTCCCTAAAAATCTTTCTAAAAACTCTCTTTCCAAAATCTTCCTTCTAGAAATTCCCCTCTGGGATTTTCTTTCTGAAACTTGTTTCCAAAAATACATTTTCCAAAAAATCCTCTCTAGGATTCCCTTCTAAAAATCTTCGTTTCCAAAAACTCTCTTTCCAAAATCTTTCCTTAAGAAACTCCTCTCTGGGAATTCCTTCCAAAATCTTTGTTTCCAAAAACGCACTTTTCAAAAACTCTTTCCTTAAAGCCCAAGTCAAGTCCTAGAGCTAACCATTAGGAAACCCTAATTTTCTTCCCAAAAACATGGTTTTCAAACCTTTCCCCAAACCTAGGTTTCCAAAATCTCTCGTTTTCTACATCCAAACTATACACATTTCCAAAACTTCTTTTCTACATCAAAATTCTACACTTCCAAACCTAGAGTTTCTAGAAATTTTCTTTTCCAAATCCTTGTCAAATCAAATTTTCCCTTTAGGACACCAAATCCAATCTTCCCGTTTAGAAAACTAGATCCCGTCCTCCGTTTTTGGAAACAAAATCAAATCTTTGCTTTTAGAAACCAAATCCAATCCCTTCCTAATCCAAACCTTTCTTAATTCAACTCCTTCCTAATTTCTACCTTCCTAAACCATAAGTTTCCTAAACCTAAACTTGAAATCTTTTCTTAAATTTCAAAATCCAATTCTTTCCTAGATCGAATCATTCCTAATCTTCTCATTTCCTAAATCTTAAGTTTCTAAAACTTGAACATAAAAATCTTTCCTTAATTTTAAAACTTAATTTCCACATCCTTCCTAATTCCACCCTTTCCTAATTCCGTCCATTTCCAAATCTTAACTCTCCTAACCTAAGTTTTCAAACCTTTCTTAAATTCAAACCTTTCCTAATCTCAAAATTTTTCTAAAACTCTAAACTTTCCTAAAACTTCAAATCTTTTCAAATTTCAAAACTTTCTAAACTCTAAACTTTCCAACTTCCAAAACTTCCTAATTTCAAAACCTTTCCTAAAACAACACTTTCCTAAGTTGAAATTTTCCTAATTCAAAACTTTCATAAGTTGAAACTTTCTTAATTCAAAACTTTCCTAATTTTGAAACTTTCTTAACTAGAAAACTTCCCTAATTGAAAACTTTCCAAAAATGAAACTTTTCAAATTCGAAACTTTCCAAATTCAAACCTTTCCTAACTCCAATTTTTCTTCAATCTTCCAAGTCTAATATTCAAGTGAATTCTTTTTCAAAATCTTTCCAAGTCAAATCCAATTCTTCTTTTTGAAGTTCTTAAGTCTAGGTTTCCTAAAACCAAGTATTTCAAAACCAATATTTTCAAATCTTCCAATCAAAGTTCAATATCTTAATCTTCCAATTCAATCTCTTTTCCAAATCAACTCTTCTATTTCTAATCGGACTGTTGTCCGAACTACGACTAACCTGATTCCTCCAAAAGGATACGTAGGCAATCTTTATGGGTGCGGTCACAACTTCTTTCAAATTTCAAATTCCTCCATGTCTTCCAAATTTCAAATTCCAAAATCTTTCCAAATCTCCAATCTATTTTCAAATTTGCAATTTCAAATTTCTATTTTCAAATCTCTACTTTCAATTTCCAAAACTTTTCAATTTCAAATCTATCCAATTTCAAATCTCTTTCAAATCAAATCAATTTCTTTTCAAATTTATTTCCAAATCTATTCTCCAACTCCCTCTTATTTTGCACTTGCATCCCATGCATTATTTCTTTTCAAACATTATTTTTCAAAGTGGATAGGATTGGTCGATAGGTAGTTAAAGACTCTCGTAGGTGAATCTTCGGTAGATTGACATGTAGGTACCGAAAGGGCCGGGTAGGGTGATGGCTTAGTGCGTCTTCCCTACACGTAACCAACCTCCGAACCTAGATCACTAATTTCAAAGACCAAAAAGGAGTTATTTTTCAAAAAGGGCTAAATATTTTCCAAAGATTGCCAAACAACCTGTTTTCTTAAAAACCCTTTCTTGAGGAGATATTTTCAAAATCGTTTTTCAAAAACCCTAAGTGTAGTCTCCGGATCATTCTTAGTTTTTAGGTGACCTAACTCACCTTAATCAAGTTAGGTGGCGACTCCAAATCTTTTCTAAAAGCCCTTTATTCAAACCAATTTTTCAATCCAAACTTAGTGGCACTCATTCTTTTAGGAGGGTGAGTTCTAACAAGAGAGTACAACGTTTTTCCCGCTTGTGTGAGTATTCCTCGAGTGCGAAAAATCTGGGCACGACAGAGAAGGGCGGCAACCCAGCATGTAGACGCTGTTGTGGAAGAGACTGAGAAGCTTTTGGAAGCCGGGGCAATTCAAGAGATCAACTACCCAAGCTGGTTGTCAAACACGGTGGTAGTGAAAAAAGGAGGATGGCAAGTGGAGGGTCTGTGTGGACTTCACTGACCTCAACAAACCATGCCCCAAGGATCCATTCCCCCTCCCCAAAATTGACCAGCTCGTGGATACAACAACTGGCTTTGGGAGGATGAGTTTTTTGGATGCCTATCGAGGGTACCACCAGATTCCCCTCCACGCTGACGACCAAGAGCAGATGACCTTCATCACTCCGAGGGGTATCTATTGCTACAAGGTTATGCCTTTTGGTCTGAAGAATGCTGGGGCCACGTATTAGCGATTGGTTACAAAGATGTTCAAGGCGCAACTCGGCAGAACTGTCGAGGTCTACATCGATGACATGTTGGTGAAAAGCAAACTCAACGACTCTCATCAGGCAGATCTAAAAGAAGTACTCCGCATTTTGAAGGAGTACAAAATGAGGCTAAATGCTTCGAAATGTGTCTTCGGAGTCAGCTCGGGTAAATTTCTGGGGTTCTTGGTTACGCATTGGGGCATTGAAGTAGATCCACGGCAGATCAGTGTGATCCAGAGCATTCAAGCCCGAAAGAATGCTAAAGAGATGTAGAAACTAACGGGAATGGCCGCAACACTCAACAGGTTCATCAGCCGTTCATTGGGCAGGTGCCGATCGTGTTGGTCCAATAGGCAACCCAAGAGGGGGGTGAATTGGGTTTTTCAAAGATTAATACAAGTTAAGAATTAATCTTAAACAAAATAGCAATGGCTAATCTATGTGCAAAGCAATGTTATCGATGGAAACAAAGAAAACAGAGCAATAAGAAGGAGACATAGATTTACCGAGGTTCAACCACAAACCGTGGTCTACGTCCTCACCCCAAGACCTCCTTGAAACCTTCTTCCACTATGTAATCACCTATTATAAGATGGGCTGCTGATTGATAAAGTGTGCAGCTCACTCTACAAGAACCCTTCACTGAGTTCTTCAATTCCCAAGTGGTTTTGTCCAAGCTCCACTTAAACTTTACAAGAGTTTTGCTTCACACAAGAGAACTCTCCAAACTCTTAGTTACAAGTGTATAAGAGTATACAACTCACAAACAAACTCTCTAACTAGAGTAGATTTACAATCAAAGCTCACAAGAACAAAACAGGAAGAATGTTTCAGGAATATCAGTGATTCAGTAGATTTTCGTCTCTTCTTGTTTCTTCCTCTTGATTTTTGTATATAAATGCAGTTGGAGGCTAGTATATATACCCTTACATTGATTCCATCCGTTGGAGGTGGTTGGGTATCATAAATGCACGTCCAGTCTGTTATAACGTTAAGAAAAATAGCCGTTATGACAGAGGGAGTCGGCTCCATTTCTTGTGGTGTCGACACTTCCTGCTTCTGCATTTACCAGATGATGTTCACTGAGTTCATGAGTCCCCTTTTCATGTTGATGAGGTGACTCCTTGTTCATCTGTCTTCTTCATACTAGGCTTCTGCTGTCATGAGGCGACACTTCTGCTTCAGGTGTCCACTCATTGATCATTTAAACTTCCAGCCTTTTGCTTCTGCTACCAGGAGGCAACACTTCATCTTCATGTGTCCGCTCATTGATCATATTATATTCAAGCCTTTGCGTCTGGCACTGTGAGGCGACACTTCATAACAATGTGTCAGCTCATTGCCTACTTGGTCTTCAGACAATTTGCTTCTGTGTGCAAGAGGCGACACTTTGTTTCAATGTGTCTACTCATTGTCCAATTTGTCTTCAGGCCATTTTTGCATCTATGTGCAAGAGGCAACACCTCAATTCCATGAGTCTCCTCTTTGTTCAATTTGTCTTCAGACCTTTTAGCGTCTGTGATCAGGAGGCGACTCCTCATTTTCATGAGTCCTCTCATTGCCCAGAATTCAGCCTTCAGGTTTCTATTGATCAAGCTTATCAAAGCACTGGTATAAGATCTTCAAGGAGTATGTCTTTGAGGTATGAAGATCAATCAAATCTTCCTAACTCATCAGAGTTAACTTCTATTTAAATTTGGATTAGATTAATCATTGGATATTGATCTTCTTCTTGAATCTCAAACAGTCAAAGCTTCACTAGATCAAGGCTAGTCTTTTCTTCTTCATTTACAAAGCTTCTTCAATCAATGTAGAACTTCTTCTTCAATGCCAAGCTTTCTATAGAGCTTCACACTGCTTCATTTCTGATTTCCTCTCTTTGCTAGCAATTCTTCATTCTTCAATAAACACTTCACAGAGTCCATTGCAGACTTGATGAAATCTCTTCATACATCTAATCTTCATTGACTCTTTACACTTGTCGAAGAATTCTTCACTTGAATTCCATGTAGAGATCAAATATTCATTGTGAGCCATTTTCTTAGCAACTTCAATCTCATCGTCTTGAATTGGTCTTAACCATACCGAATGAGATCATCTCTTGAGCATTTTCCAAATTCTTCAACAACTAATTCTTCTTCAACTGAGCATTGCACTACTTCAACTGATCTTTGCGTATTCTGATGAAATCTTCTTTAGGCATTAACATCATCTCCATTCTTTACCTTAAACTGATCATTCCATTTCCTTAACTGATGAAGTCTTTAGTCTAGTGCAAATCAATCTTCATTGAAACTATGCATACTTGAAGAAAGCTATAATTGAACACCTTCAATCTCTTCAAATGTAGAACACATGTTTGAAGTAGAGATAGGCATCATTTCTCAGTTTGGTTCATTGCATAGCTCTTTGAATTCATTGCTTGCTTCTTGACCTAGTTGTGCATTCTCCTTGATATTTATTAGACTTAAGATTCAACTTTAAGTCTAAACTATGAACTTGTTAATCTGCACACTAAGTAGATTCATTAGAAACATAACACAAGGTTTAGTTATTATCAAAATCAACATGGGAATTAACCTTGAGTCAACAAGGATTAACCTTGACTCAACAGACCGTTCTTCCAGCTTCTCAAGAAACAAGAACAGTTCAAATGGACCCTAGAATGTGAATCGGCCCTTGCCAGTCCAAATAAATACCTAACCTAACCACCTTTGCTCTCCACCCCACTCCAGCACGAGGAACTCTTTCTCTACTTGGCGGTATCGGAGTATGCGATCAGCGTCGTCCTACTTAGACAGCAAGATCGGCAGCAACTACTTGTTTACTATGTCAGCAAAACACTTCTCGAGGTAGAAAGCAGGTATTTACCACTTGAAAAATTGGCGCTCACACTGGTAGTGGCATCCTGTAAATTGGTGCATTACTTCAGGGCCCATACCATCAACATCCTCACGGACCACCAGCTCAAACCTCTTTTTCGAAGAGCTGACTTCTCTAGAAGGTTCGCAAAGTGAGCTGTGGAATTAGGGGAGTTCGATATCAAGTTTTAACCAAGATCGGCCGTGAAGGGGCAGGTTCTTGCCGATTTTGTTGCCGAATTCTTCATCGAACTGCCACCGGAGGCCGACCAAATCGAAGTTCATGCCCAACCACACGAGGACCTCCTTCTGGATCATTGAAAAAAAGCTGATCATTGGCAACTCTACGTCGATGGAGCTTCCAATGACCAGGGGGCAGGATCGGGCATAGTACTCATCACACCAGATGGTCTAACCATTAAACAAGCCATCAAGCTCGAGTTCGCTACCTCCAATAATGAGTCTGAATACGAGGCCTCGCTAGCCAGAATACGCTGAGCCATCGAACTCAGGATTCCTAATATCGTCATTTATTCGGACTCCCTGCTTGTTGTCAACCAGATCACAGGAGAATACGCAGGAAAGAATGATAGAATGACGCAGTACCTAGTTAAGGCTAAGGAACTACTCGGCCAATTCAACAGCTAAAAGCTTCGTCAGATCAGCCAAGACAACAACTCACATGCGGACGCTCTGGCGACATTAGCAACAGCCTTGAAGTCGGGGTCAAAAAGGACGATCAACGTAGAAACCCTGGCCAGACCCAATATCTTCTATGAGGAAGAGCAAGCCCTGGCCACGGAACAGTTGGGACCATCCTGGATGGACTCAATTATCTTTTACCTCGACAAAGATGAACTGCCAGAAGATAAGAATGAAGCTCAGCGGATCAAACACACGACTCTCAGATACTGGCTGTCACCAAGTAAGGAACTTTACAGATGTTCCTTCACGGGTCCATATTTATATTGGGTCCATCCGGACAAAGTGCAAGGTGTCCTATTCGAAATCCACGAAGGAATATATGGGAGCCATATTGGTGGAAGATCAATAGCACACCGAGCTATCTCGCAAGGATACTGGTGGCCTTACATGCAGAAAGACGCAACCCAGTATGTCCTAAAGCGTGACAAGTGTCAGAGGTACTCTCCCATCATCCACCAGCCAGCTGAAGATCTAACAACCATTACTAGTTCGTGGCCTTTCGCTCAGTGGGGACTGGACATAGTCGGACCTTTGCCCCGAGCTTCGGGCAATAAAAGATTCCTCATCGTGGTGACTGACTAATTCACCAAATGGGTAGAAGCAGAACCTTTGTCAACCATTAGAGAAGTCGATGCTAAAAGGTTTGTATGGAAAGGCATAATCACAAGATTCGGGGTCCCTCGTGCCATTGTTTCAGACAACGGCACCCAGTTTGATGGTAATACGATCAGATTATTCTATGAAAGACTTATGATCAGAAACTATTACTCAACGCCGGCCTATCCCCAATGCAATGGGCAGACCGAGATTTCAAACAAAACTATGTTGAACGGAGTTAAGAAGCGACTGGAGAGGGCCAAAGGGAAGTGGACGGAAGAACTACCCAGCGTTCTGTGGTCCTATAGAACAATTCGAAGGAGGTCTACTGGCCAAACCACGTTCTCCCTGGCATACGAGGTTGAAGCAGTTATACATTTGGAAGTGGGGCTACCTACTATCAGATCAGTAGACTTCAACACGGGGCTCAATGACCAGACGCTGGTGAAAGACCTCGACCTCGCAGAAGAAAAGAAGGAAGCAGCCTTGATACGATTGACGGAGTATCAGCGACAGTTAAGACGTTCCTACAACAAACGGGTTCGCCCGATAAACTTCGCTCCAGGTGACCTAGTCCTACGAAAGGTACTGGGAGTAACTAAGAACGCAGCCGATGGCAAGCTCGGCCCCAACTGGGAGGGCCCCTACAAAGTAACATCCCAAGTCGGAGTTGGCGTGTACCGATGGGAGACTGTTGAAGAAGGAAGACAGCTACCTCGGCCTTGGAATGCGAGCAATTTGAAGAAATTCTACCAGTAGCAAAGAGTCTCATATGATGTAACAAATGTATGGAGCTTTTATGAGATCAATAAAAAAAGAAGTTGTTCAAAACAAATTTGCTCAAAGCATTCTGCGAACCCACAAAAACCAAGTGTAAAAACTTGGTCCTGTCCAAGTTGGATAGGTCGGCCAAAGAAGGCCACAAAAACCAAGTGTAAAAACTTGGTCCTGTCCAAGTTGGGCAGGTTGGCCAAAGAAGGCCACAAAAACCAAGTGTAAAAACTTGGTCCTGTCCAAGTTGGGCAGGTTGGCCAAAGAAGGCCATAAAAACCAAGTTTAAAAACTTGGTCCTACCCAAGTTGGACAGGTCGGCCAAAGAAGGCCACAAAAACCAAGTGTAAAAACTTAGTCCTGTCCAAGTTGGGCAGGTCGGCCAATGAAGGCCATAAAAACCAAGTGTAAAAACTTGGTCATGTCCAAGTTGGGCAAGTCGGTCAAAGAAGGCCACAAAAACCAAGTTTAAAAACTTGGTCCTGCGCAAGTTGGACAGGTCAGCCAAGGGGGCCCACAAAAGGGAAGTCATACAAACTTAAAATCCAAAAAATAAATCAACGGTGGATAGCGAGACAAAATGAAAATTTCATTACAAATGGCGGTGATTACAAAACATGTTCCAGAAAAAAGGAAAAGCTACAAAAGATTATGCCGACTTGTCCCCTGGCAAAACAGATGTCTCCTTCGAGCAATCTACGGACTGTTCGGCAGACTTCGATTGCTCGGCAACTGCTTTTTCCTTTTTTGCCTTATCCTTTTCAGCAGCAATCTCCAGAGCAAGTTGTCTTCTATGCTCGACATTGGCAATCACCTTCTTCGGGTCTACGATACCGTTCTCAGTAGTATCAAAATAGTTTGGGCATAAACGCCAAATGTTGGCGGAATTGTCGGTGCCGAGGACATGGAGAGCGCCGCTCCAGCCTTGCTGAAATATGGTAAGACTTAAATCTGCCATCTCAACGGCTAGTTCATTGGCCGTTCTGTCTTTACCTTTCTTCAATAGCACCTCCTTGTCGACCTTCAGTTTGGCCACTTCGGTTTGGAGGGCTTCGACCTCAGCTTTAGCCTTGTACAGATCCACGGACTGCACATCAAATTTCTTCTGGAGGTCGGTCACTTCCTTATCCTTCTTTTTAAAATTCACCTTCATCAGTAGGAGCTCAACAGTGTAAGCACCCCATTTTTGCCCGCTCGGCAATCTCTGAGCTGGCCAAGCTCATTTTCACACATCACATGCATATTTAGACTTTAAGCCCGCCTTTTTAATTTGAATTTAGTCCACCAATCGCTTCTCGGGCCCGTAGGGCTCACTTGAAGCTAAATGACCGTTTTGCCCCTAGGCATCCGAATGCCCCGGGAACCACACCGGCTCTGGGTATCAAACCGGTAACCCTCCTGAGAATACTTTCCAGATCATTCCGAGTCAGTTTCGGCCAACCCGGTGCGAAATGACCATTTTGCCCCTGGTGGGCCGGTCTCCTTTTCCGACCACACCGGCTCTGGGTATTAAACCGGTAACCTCTTGAGACTACTTTTTATAGTGTTCTCAACCTCTTCTTACCTTTCCGGATCATTCCAAGTCAGTTCCGGCCAGCCCGATGCGAAATGACCATTTTGCCCCTAGTGGGCCGGTCTCCTTTTCCGACCACGCCGGCTCTGGGAATCAAACCGGCAACCTCTGGGAACATTCTGAATAATGTTTCCAGATCCCAAGTCTTCTTCCGGGATAGTCCGAGTCTGTCCCGGCGGTTTCCTGGTCCGATTGACCGTTTTGCCCCTAAAGGCCCGATCAACCCTTCTGACACATCCTATCCTCACTTTTCAAGTCAAATACCTCTAGGACACTATTTTAGCTGTTCCTGCTCTTTTCCGGCCTTCCGGGTCATTCCCGGTTCCTCCAAATCATTCCCAGACTTTCCGAAGCCACTCCTGGTGAAGCTAGGCTAAAAATTGCATGGTAGTCACTAGTACAGGCGCCCAAATCTAGTCAAAGATACGTTGCTTGCTGACCTTAATAGTTTCCTAATTGGCTGGCACCACTAGTAATGGCGCCAAGCCAATATTTGGCCTGGCGCCACTTCTAGTGGCGCCAGAAGGAATTTTGGCCTGGCGCCACTGCAACAGGCGCCAGTGTATTCCTCCCTCTATAAATACAGAGCCTCTTCCAACGTTTAAAGGGTCTGCAAACTTAACCTAAAAATCATATATTTCGATATACAGAGCTCGAGCACCTCTAAAACCCTAGTTTCCTTAGGTTTTCCAAACCCTAGCCACCCTACACAAACCCTAGCCTCCTATACACTTATACACTCCCTCATACGCTCGTACACTAGCCTTCAACCATCATTTGAAGACTTGAAGAGCTATCATCTAAAGCTTGAAGACAATCCTTGAAGGTTGAAGAAAAAGATCAAGGCGAAGACCGAAGGTTGAAGACAAGCAAGGCGCGCAAAATAAAGAAAACATAAGGTAAGCTTTCTATTTAAATTTTTGCACTTCCCCCTCTCTTCTCTCTCCTAACCCACTTGGGTTTTCTCTATTTTAATCCCCCATCTCTTTCCCCCCTTTCTTTGCATGCTTGAAACAAGGGGATTCCCGGTCCATGTGTAGGATTGGGCTATTGGAGAGTCACCGTGCCGGGGGCTTTCTTCTAGTCTAACCAAAGACCACGTGGGTCCGACCCCCTTGATTATGTGGTGAACCCTTAACCTTGTATGTTCACGACCGAAATTGCATTGTGCATATCATAGTCTTGCATCTTCCAAAAACCGTTTTCAAAGTTGTTTTTCAAATCGTTTTCAAACTTGTTTTTAAAATTGCATGAAAATCTCTTTTTCAAAAACTTGTTTTCAAAATCACAATTCTAGGGTGATTCTAGCCTTTCCATGGCTAGGGTTGCTTTAGGAAAGTGTTACATTAAAAGTGACATTTTTGGTCTATATTTTTAAATCTTATTATTTTACAAAACCACTTTCTTAAAGTGGTTCTAGCCCTCTTATGGTTAGAATCGCTTTAGGAAAGCGAGACGTTTTCATACTCTCCAAAAAACTCTCTCTTCAAAAATCTCTTCCTAAAAATCTCTTTTTCATTATACTTTCTTAAAACTCTCCTCTTCAAAATTGTTTTCAAAAACTCCCTTCCAAAATCTATTTTTCAAAACTCTCTTTTTCAACTCCTCTCCAAAATCTTTTCCTCAAAATTCACTTTCTAAAAACACTCCCTAGATTCACCTTACTAAAAACTCTCTCCAAAAACCTTTCTAAAAAACTCTCTTTCCAAAATCTTCCTTCTAGAAATTTCCTCTCTAGGATTTTCCTTCTAAAATCTACGTTTCTAAAAACACACTTTCCAAAACTCCTTCTCTTTAAAATCTTTTTCCAAAAACTCCCTCTTCAAATTCACTTTCCAAAAACTCCTCCCTAGAATTCCCTTCTAGAAAACCTTTGTTTCAAAAAACGCACTTTCAAAAATCTTTTTTCCTTAGAAGCCCAAGTCAAGCCCTAGAACTCGTAATTAGGAAACCTTAATTTTCTTCCCAAAAACATGATTTTCAAACTTTGCCCCAAACCTAGGTTTTCAAAACCTCTTGTTTTCACATCCAAACTATACGTGTTTCCAAAACCTCTTTTCTACGTTAAAATTCTACACCTTCAAATCTAGGGTTTCTAGAATCTCCCTTTCCAAATCCTTACCAAATCCTATCTTCCCTTTAGGAAACCAAGTCAAATCTCCCCGTTTAGGAAACTAAATCCTATCCTCCGTTTTTTGAAACAAAATCAAATCTTCTCTTTTCAAAACAAAATCCAATCCTTTCCTAATCCAACTTTTTCTTAATTCAAATCCTTCCTAAACTTTCACTTTCCTAAACCTTAAGTTTCCAAAACTTGAACATAAAATCTTTCCTAAGTTTTAGAACTCAACTTTCAAATCTTTCCTAATTCAACCCCCTTTCCAAATCTTAACTTTCCAAATTCAAGTTTTCAAACTCTTCTTAAACTCAAACCTTTCTTAATCTCAAGATTTTCTAAAATTGTAAAATTTTCTAAATCTTAAACTTTCTAAATGTCAAATTTTTCTAAAATTCTAAGTTTTCTAAATTCAAAACTTTCTTAAGTTAAGACTTTCTAAATCTAAAACTTTCTAAATTCTAAATTTTCCAAAACTTCAACATCTTTCCAAATCTAATACTTTTCTAAACTCGAAACTTTCTTAATTCAAGACTTTCTTAAGTTGAAACTTTCTTAATTCAAACATTTCCTAAACTGAAAACTTTCCTTTTTCAATCCTTTCCCAAAACGAAACTTTCTTATTTTCAAAACTTCCTTGTTTTCAAAACTTTCCAAATTCAAAACTTCTCTTTTTCAAAACATTCCAAAATTCAAAACTTTTCTTAATTTGAAACTTTCCAAATTCTAAACCTTTCTCAAACTAAACTTTCCTTAATTCAAAATATTTCTAAATTCAATACTTTTCCATTTCAAAACTTTCCTAAAGTTGAAAACTTTCTTAAACCTAAAACTTTCCTAATTCAAAATTTTCTTAATTTGAAACTTTCCAAAAATGAAACTTTCCTAAATCGAACCTTCCTAATTCGAACTTTTCCTAAATCCAATCTTTCTTAAACTCTTGAATCTTTCCTAAGTCTAGGTTTCCTAAACCTCCATCTTTCTAAAACAAGTCTAAATCTTTCCAAGTTCTACTTTTTCAAATCAAAATTCAATATTTTTCAATTCCAAAATTCCAAATTCCAATTTTCAATCCGCTATTCAAAGTTCAATCTCTCAATCTTCCAATTCAATTTCCAATTCAATCTCCTTCTTCAAATCAATCTCTTTTCAATCGGACTCTTGTCCGAACTACTACTAACCTGATTCCCCCAAAAGGATACGTAGGCAACGTTCATAGATGCGGTCACAATACTTTTCAAACTTTTAATTCCACTCTCATGGGTGCGGTTTCCAAAATCTTTCTAAATCTCAAATTCCAATCTACTTTCAAATTTCAATTTCAAAATTTCTATTTTCAAATTTCTATTTCCAAATTTTCAAACTTTCGAAATTCAATTCCATCTCTTCAAATCTATTTTCAAATCAAATTCTTTTCAAATTTGTTTCCAAATCTATTTTTCAATTCTCTCTTATTTTGCACTTGCATATCATGCATCATAATAGTTCCTTTTCAAACATTGTTTCTCAAAGTGGATAGGGTTGAACCATTAGTTAGTTAAAGACTCTCATAGGTGAATTTAGGGTAGATTGACATGTAGGTACCGAAAGGGCGGGGTAGGGTGATAGCTTAGTGCGTCTTCCCTACACGTAACCAACCTCCGAACCTAGATCACTGATTTCAAAGACCAAAAAGGAGTTGTTTTTCAAAAAGGGCTAAATATTTTTCAAAGGTTGCCAAACAACCTATTTTTCTAAAAAACCCTCTCTTGAGGAGATGTTTTCAAAATCGTTTTTCAAAACCCTAAGAGTAGTCTTTGGATTATTCTTAATTTTTAGGTGACCTAACTCACCTTAATCAAGTTAGGTGGCGACTCCAAATCTTTTTCAAAAGCCCTTTATTTAAATCAATTTTCAATTCAAACCTAGTCGCACTCATTCTTTTTGGAGGGTGAGTTCTAACAAGAGAGTACAACATTTTTCCCGCTTGTGTGAATATTTCTCGAGTGCGAAAAATCTGGGCGCGACAGGTAGATACCTGTTCAGCCTGCTTCTTGAAAGTGATCCGATCCTTATTGGCATCGATTCACTTCTCCTTTAAACGGCCGTGCTCCTCGATGAGTTCCTGATGAACCTTGGCAAGCTTCTGGAAGTGCATCATCGCCTCCAAGGAATTCAGGCAACCCTATACCAAAAAGAGAAGGTCGTGTTAAAAATGAGTGTCCAAAAGAATCTTTAATCAGACAAAAGTCAATGCCAACTTACCAGCAGTGAGTCATGGAAGGCACCTATAAAGACGACTGAGTCGCTTGCCTCACCCAGCTTGGCCACATCTTTTTTCTGAAGGACGCTCTTGATGACACCGACGGTTACCTCGGTCTGGTCAATTATCGAATCTGCCGTTGTCATAGGTCGGCTTAAAATGTCCGGCGTGATGCTCACAGTCTTGCCGACCTCGTCCGTTACGCCCTTTCCTTTTTGCTTTTTGGGCGCTGGGGGTTGTGCGGCAACCTCGGGCCCCCTTTTCTTCTGTTGTCGAGTCTCAGGCCTCTGTTGAACGGGAGGGGCTTCCCTTGCAGGAGCTATCACCAGCTCGACAGATGGAGTGTCGGTGGAAGTTGTGGTAGCCGGCTTCAGTAGCTTGCCAGCAGCGGCAAACATCCTCTCCCTCAGACTTATGCTGCCCTCCTCGTTTGGGGATGGGGTGGAATCCTGTGTTCTAGTTGGAATCTTAACTCGGCGGTCCGGAACCGTGAGTGGCGATGAACTTGACGCCGAGCTATGGGACTTTGTTCACTCTTCACATTGTTCTTCAACGGGCTCCGACGGAGAAGCAACTGCAACTGTCACCCCAGTAGGGCTACGCGCCCTTTCAATTGCAATGCCGGTAAGAATCTCCTTGAAATCTCCCTCGGCACCTTCCTTCGCCAATCTCGCAAGAGTACTTTGGGGAACACCTGTATTGGCGGTGAAGGTCGAATATCGAAGCGGGTAGACGAGCAAAACATGTGCAGTCCGAGCAACGTGCCTTAACTTACCTTCGCCGATGTAGTTCAAAACCTTGTTGAGGTTGTCAAAGTTGACCAACCAACCAGTCACGTGCTTTCAACCACTTCTCCTTCTTTTCTGCAGAAAAACGAGAGTCAGATTTGGATTTACATCATAATTTGAAGGACACACAGTATGAGAGTTCGGCATTAAACCTATTTCAAGGGGCACTCTAGAGCATTGAATCGCCAGCCTTTCTTCTCAGGAACATCGCTGAACTCCCAGGGACCGGTTATCCAAACCCTAACGTCGTCGACGCCCTTCCTAGAGGAAGACAGACATTTCACTAACTTTAAGGACTTCTTTACGGCTCGGAGGTAGACTTTGTAACTACCCCCGACCTTACAATGCGAGTAACAGTAATCTAGTTCGGCGAGGCCCGGGTTCACACCCAAGCGCCGATTAATCTCAAGCATGCCAAAAAAGATCTTATAGACGTTCGATGATAACTGGGAGGGTGATACCTTATTTTTTACTATGAACTTATGAAGAAGAGGGTTGAAGGGAAACCTAAGTCCCCCTTCAATGATGGCAATGACTGGGAATGACACCCCCTTCTCGGTCTCACCCATGCAGTAGTCTTCGGGATCGACCAGCTCTAAGCCGATCTCGTCCGGGATGTCAAACCTAGCCCTAAACGCAGTAAGGGCCAACAGACCATCTAGCATTCTTCGAAGACGAGATGCCATCAGGGGACAACCGTCGAAGCATAAAAAATATAAAGAAGAGCAAAAGAAGTGTGGGCTTGAAAAGCACTTACAGTGGTGGGTGTCGAAACAGCCGACGCACACATTATACAAAAGGCAAGGGAAAACTGAGTGTCTTTTACTAAACAGGGCGTCGCTCTCTTATACACATCAGTGCTGTCAGTTCGTGCGCGGGAAAACGGCAGTAATCATGACGCTATGCCAAAGCGTCGCATCGGCCATCGATTCAATGACACCCCATCAATAAATCTTTTAAAATCCTCACCATCCATGTGGCTGGGCGACCGTTACAGCCCTTAGCCGTTTCAGAAGCCCAAACGACACAAAGGCTGGGGGGCAATTGTGGGGGAATATTCCACGGCCCAACCCAATAGGTGAGGCCCAATCTACATAAATCAAAGTTGGGCTGCTTGGTAGTCCAGATTAGAAGTGAAGGGCGGGCTGGACTTGTCCGCCGACCTTCTCTCTGTCATGGCCCAAATCGCGGAAGGCGAGCCCAAACCGCTAGCGGTCTTCGAGTAATAAATGCAGAGTTGACTCTCATTAAATGCATGAGCGGCTGCCCACGTGACGTCGATATGTACATCCAGTCAGCCGGAATCCTCAGCGACGATGCACCAGACTCTGTAAGTGGTCAGGCGGCGTCAATGATGATGCCTACCGAGCATGTCATGAGAGCTTGCTGATAGGCCAAGGCCAAACACACTCCATCGATCACACTATAAATACCCAAGGCATCGAGAGTCAGATATGGACAATTAACTCCAAACACTCACAACTCTCATTCGTTTTTATCTCGATTAAGCTTGCTAACTTAATCATCGGAATGTGATCGGCCCGCTAAGGGTCGACCCATTCTAACCTTCTTCTCTTACAGAGAGTTTGGATTCATTCACTTGGGTTTGAGAGCTCGGCCCAGCCTTCTCAAAAAATCCCACTTAAAAGTACGTAATTTAGTTAGTTACATAAGATACAAGGGATGTGACATCATCTTGTACGTATATTTTTTTTTATTAATAAGGTGTCAACTAGGCATTTCTTTTATTAATGACGCGTCAAGCTGTCAACCCTATAATAAATGGAAGGGAGAGGATCAAAATTCCACAATGAATGCTCACAAGAACACCAAATGATTGTTTGGTTAAGTTTATATACACATACGCCCAAACAACTCATTAACACTAAAAGTTTAGGAAATGATAAATTTTCAGGAGTATGCTTTATTTAGATGAAGTGAAAATCCTACAGAGAAGCTTAATGATGGCCAAGTTAATCTATACACCCAAACTTATGTAGTTTTGCTAACAGTGTGTTTTACAATTAAGTCCAAATCACAAAAAGAATTATGTATTTATTTTTAAACCAATTTAAAGTCTTGTGATTTTCATTTAAAGTACAATGGGTAAAGTATAATTACTCCATTTATTTTGTATTTGGACTTCTGCATTTGGGTAACTTTCCTCTAAAGGTCCAATAGTGGACAAACACAGGAGAGGCATGTAGCTAGATAAGGGTTACCTACCTGGGTGTCTTTCGATTGGGCTTTGGATAATTTCTCTTGGGCTACAAAACTGTCCAGAATAAGTTGTTTTCATTAAACCTGTCCAATGTATCTTGGTTTCAGTTTACATAGGGGCTTAGAAGTGGAGCTGAGTTTGGGCTTTATTGGGGCTCTTCCGCATAACAAGCTGGCACAGTTTTAGTTGGAAGACCTGGTTTTACATGCCTGAGCTTAGCCTAGTTCCTTTGTGATGTTCTGAACTCTTGTTTGCTTAGCTATCTACTTGCTACAACTCCTTCCCATAACACACAATTTATGGGCTAGAGATGCACCTTTTTTTTTTTTTTTGTTTTGCTACAAGGTGTCTTAGGCTTCGATTGACTATTCGCTTGAGCTCGTGTAGATTAGAGATAACAATTTGACTTGAAGAAGTAGGTCCTTGCCCTTGTTCCCGCCCCGCCCCGCCCCGCCCCTAATTGGAAGGGTATGGATTAAAAAAAGAGCTAGAGGCCAGTTATTGGGGAAAGAACAAAATCCGAAACGGGTATGGATTTGGGTGTGGGAGAAAGAACAAAACCCGACACCGACTAGATTATGTACCAAAATAACTAGAATACTCTTATCATATTATAATAATACATAAATACCATTTGGTAAGTACAAAGAGTTTATATAACAAAATATTGTCCATCTCTTATTACGTAAATTAATTGTTATTTTTTAAAAATAGGTGAGATTAGGAAAATATTGTTTATGTGCTAAATTTAAAAAAAAAAAGAAATATGAGGGTTAAAACGATCCAACCCGATTTGAACATAAAACGGTATGGGATTGTAAAGTTTAACCCGTGATGGGTATGGGATGGGGTGTGGTAGAACTTTTTTCTATTAGAGTCAGAGTAAAATTTAGACAAATCTATTTCATACCCGACTTATTACCATCCCTAAGCTCGTATAAGGCTATCGTCCAGAGGAACCATAGAATTTGGTGGAATGAGTCATATTCAAGTTCTAGTTTTGAACGTGGGAGCTATGCTATGGATTGTGGCTTTATAGGGTTAAAAGTATAAGAAAGAGAGAAAAGATGTTGATTCTTTTCTCCTAGTCTTAACTTATAAAAATCAAAAAAATTAACAAAATTTAACTTTTCAGCTCATAAATAAATAAAAAAAATACTATAGCAAATGGCCCTCGAAAAAGAAAATGATACGAGGGGAAGAAGCTAAAATAGAATTTCTTCAAACTGCAAGTTGGGATACTAATGGTGTTCAACAAACAAGAAGATTGAAAAATCACAAAAGAGATGGTTGCAAAAAGACAAAAAGGACCTAAAACATGCCCAGAAAGACGATCATGGACTTGAAAAGCTCTTAACAGAGAGAGTTATGGCAAAAGTTTCTACAAGATATCCATTGTGTTTACTCTCTCTCTCTCTCTCTCTCTCTTCTCGATGCTAACAAGGCAATGACTTTCTTTCCCTGACTTTAGTCCTCTAGCTTCATATTGTTCTTATATCAAGCTTGAATTTGATTGAATATGCCAGCTGCTTGGCTGGTAATTAAGATCAAATTAAAAGTCGTGGCATATGCTAGCTGCTGCTGGAGTTTATTCTCTACCTTAATTTTCCTCTTGACTTTTGAATAAATGCTAATCCATAAGCCCTTGTGCTTTTGATTAAAAAAAGAGTTCTACCTTGAACTGTTAGGCCCCATGATTTCCAACTCTAGCTGAGGTAATAGTTGGAATTTTTAGACCGATAACTGAGATTGAAGATAAAAAAATACAAAGACTTTCTTTCATGTATTTCTAGAACCCAGTTTTCTCTTCTAACTCTGTTTCTTAGTGTAGTTTTTGTCTTGTTGCGAAACAGGTTAGTTTGACAGCTCCTCACGCTGATGGCTCTGGTCATTATATTAGATCTCCACGTACATTAAATTCAAATGGATATTATTAGTGTTTTTCATGTTGGCATATTCCTTAGACAAACTGATTTTGATTGTATTTGAGTTTTAGTTGTATTTGGCCTAGTATATGAATTTCTGTCTAGAATACAAGTTATTGAAGATAGAGTACAAGTTGCCGAAGTACGCAAAGTTAAAATTTTAAAAGGCTATATCTCTTTCACCAGAAGTGTTATCAAGATCGATAGTATATTGATTTTATATAACTTTTCAATATTTATGCACTTATGTACAACTGGCATTCAAAGGGCAAGCCTAGAAGTTCAAACAGGAGGCGTTCAAACGATACTCTCAGGGGTTCGAACACAACGGCGATAGAACAACTGCGAACTTCGTTTCCTGTTCTGTTTTGGAAGCCTAACTCGTACCAGATTGGACTTTCACATTGAGGAGGCTTATGCTATGATAGATAGAGTGCAATGGGTTGCTTTTGGAAAGCATCTAGATTGTGTAGCATATACAGAGCATCTAGACATTCGTATATTATTCAAAAATCAGATTGAGAGAATTGTGAGTTTCTATTTAGAAAAGTATCTCTAGAGTATTGAGAGAGTTTCTTTTACTTCGAGAAGACATCATTGGTGGAACTAGATCAGTGTTTGAAGGCGTTCAGCGGAGTTGTGGATTCAACACTCTATCAAGGGTACTAAGAATTCTATCAAGGAGAGCACACACGAAGTTCGTGAAGAGTGACACCTGAACGTGAAGGATTCGATAGGGTGGGTAATTTTAAGCATAAACTTGTAATCGTTCTTATAATGCATTCGTTAACTAGACTTGGCATTCTGGTCAAATCCGTGTCCTAGGGATAAAACGGTTTTTATAATTGGTATCAGAGCGGGTTCACTCTATTTTTAAAAAAATTATTTTCTAAATTTTCTGAGTGAGATCTTGATATTCTTTGAACATAGATTTACCTAGAGAGGGTATGTCTACCGAGAGACCTCCGTTGTTTGATGGGTCGAATCATGCCTATTGAAAAATACGCATGACAACGTTTTTTAAAGCTATTGATGAGCATGTTTGGATGGCCATTGAAGATAGTTATAGTCTGCCTAACATTGTTCAGGATATTGAGACTTTCACCAAACCTAAGGCACAATGGACTGAAGTTGATATTGACTTGGCTGGTTGGTATAGTAAAGCTCTCAATACTCCCTATAGTGGTCTTATACAAGTTGAATTTAATCATATTTCTACATGTAAGACTGCTAAAGAGGTATGGGATATCCTTCGAATCATTCATGAAGGCATTCACACTGTTAAAATTTCAAAACTTCAAAGGCTCACAACAAATTTTGAAATCTTAAGAATGGAAGATGATGAGACCTTTGATGAATTTTATGTCAAATTGAGTGACAGTTAATTCAAGCTTCAATCTTGGTGAGAAGATCCCTAATTCTAAAGTTGTTAGAAAAAATCTATGATCTTTGCCTGATAGGTTTATGGCTAAAGCCACTACCATTGAAGAGAGTAAGGATATCGATTCTCTTCATGTTGAGAAACTAGTTGGGTCATTGCAAACTTTTAAAACCAATCTACGTCAACCTAGGATACACAAAGACAAAAGTGTTGCACTTAATGTCAGTAGGGAAGATGTAGACAATTCTAATAGTGATGAGTCTGATTTGGAACTTATTCTGAATAAATTACAGAAGCTCATTAGGAAGAAAAAAAGGTGAAAAATCAACTCCTAACAAGTCTAGTGATAAAGGTCAATTTGGTCAAAAATCTAAAACTATTAAGTGTTTTGAATGTCAAGTTTATGGTCACATCCTCTTAATGTGCTAATAAGAAGAAGAAAATAATGGTAAGGCACATGTAGTTACTTGGGATGATTCTAGTGAGTCTGAGATTGAACAAACGAATGAACATAAAGAAGATCACTCTAATTTCATGGCTTTTCATTCATCCTTGCATGATAATAAGTTTGACTATGAGTTTCTATTCAGAAAAGTATCTCTGGAGTTCTGAGAGAGTTTCTTTTATTTCGAGAAGACTTCGTTGGTGAAACTAGATCAGTGCTTGAAGGTGTTTAGCGGTGTTGTGGATTCAACACTCTATCAAGGGTACTAGGAACCATATCGATGGACTAATACATACAAGGAGAGCACACTCGAAGTTCGTGGGAAGGGACACGTGGAAGCGAGAGATTCGATAGGGTAGGTAATTGTAAGTGTGAACTTGCAATAGTTCTTATAGTGCATTAATTAACTGTATTAGGTCCCTTGATTTTTTTCCAGTTGGGTTTTCATGCTATACATCGTGTGTCCTGTGATTGTTGATTGCTTTTGCATATTATCTGATTAGTATTCCTTGGATACACGATTCACCCACATACACTTGGTTAATAATTAATCAATCCCATTAGGTCTTTGCATTTTGGTTAAATGTGTGTCCTAGGGATAAAAAGGTTTTTACAGATCTTATCCATATATAAAAAGAGATTTATCTCTTTCGTGAATCCCTTAATTCTAAAGTGGGTGGTCTGTCTTTGACTAGACAAGTGAGGGGATTAGTCGAGATACATATAAGCTAACTAGGGCATCTTTGACCGTATAACCCACAAAAAAAGAAAAAGAAAAGAGAAACGAAAATTTTAATGTTTTGCACTTCTCATACATGGTCTAGCTACTCTTCATACAATGGGGAGGTGTAGGATAGTCCCTTGAGCTACTTAATCTGTCACATGGACTCGGGTACAAATGTGTGTCTGAATGTCGAACTCGTCTAATTCTCATTTTATAGGCACAAGGGCACATAAAAAATTTCATGTGTCATAGTATACATTTTTTTATTGTTTACGATAAATAGTGTGTACAAGGTGTTGTAGACTATTTCATGCACCATATAAGAGATTTATTATAGAGTATTTTATATGATATAATTAAATTTTTGTTAGGTAAACGTCTAACAATACATGTCGGATCCATATGTATACATACCCATTTCAAAATTACAATTGACATATTATGATAGACCCTTAGTAATTGCTCTTATATGACTTAAATGAGGGAAGGCTTGTGCCCTATAAATACAATGATGGTGTTATATGATTGCAGTTTGAGCTTGTAAACTTTTTGTTGGGATCACCCATGCAAGTGGACACAAAAACCACATGACCAGTAAACAAAGAACTCATCACTAGAAAGTTTGATCTATTAGAGCTGGTAAAATTTGACCATAATCCACTAATCAATCTGAAATGATTTGTTATTCGTCAGTTTTAGCTAGCCAGTACCTACTAGAGCACCATAAAATTCATACATAATTTCCATACATGTAGAATTATATAGTTGGAATATTACCTTTCATTTTAAAACAGAACATCCATATAAGGGCTCTTAATCATAAAAATGTTATTGTTATATTATTCTAGTAGCATTTTCGATATAATTTTATGAATAGCGTTTTCCTTAGCCAGCCCCAAATCAGTCAATTAATGAAGAGATATGTATGGGTAGGAACCGTAGGATCATGTTTCTGACCATTTTAAACATCAACCTGATTATGATTTCCTAGGAAGAGTGGGTGCATTTTTGAAGTTGCATATATAGAAGGAGATTCTTAAGACTGGTCAGTCCATCTTAAGCAATGATACCTTAAGAAAAAGCTTAGAAAAAAAAAAAAGGAAACAAAATTTTCAGAAGTTCCAATAAAATTTTGGAGCTGGATAAGACTTTGCTAAGTTGAGCTGCTGGAGAATAACAGCTCTGGAATGCAATGTTTCTATAAGTAGGCTAGACTTGGCATTCCGACTTAGTTTAGTTTTTGTTGTTTAAAATCACTAAGATGAGGTCACAAAGCACATTTCAGTCTTCATTCGTTTTCCATCCATGGAAACAAAGAGAACATTTTGTTAATCAGGAGTAGGAACTTTAACTCTAATCTATGTCTTCGTGTTCCATTTATTAGACAAGAATTTTGCGCGGTTTAAACTAAATCTGAGCCTGTCCCTTTCGTCACTTTGAGAGAGAGAGAGAGAGAGAGAGAGTTACCCACTGTGTCTGTCCCTTTTGGTGTACTTATCGATTCTATCTTTAAATTGAGGTCTTAAATTTGATCATTTATAAAGTTTACCTAATTCAGGTAAACACAGGCGAGGAGAAATTAATCAAAGATTTGAACAACTGTAGTAAAAAAAAAAAAAAAAAAAGTCTCATAGTATAGGATATTTTGTTCCCTTGTCTTAGATAGAAACTTCTATATCTTGTCAAAAATTGCGTTCCCAGTAGTCCAATCTACAAACCTATTATCTAAAGTTCTGTCAGGATCTCATTTTATGATATATAATATGTGTTGTGAGATGGGTCTATGTCATGCAAGTCATCGGGTGCAAGTTCTTAATGCAATTTTGAAATCTTCAGTGAGCAATTAAAGAATCTATATGTAAGATAAAATAATCTGTGATGTGATAGATGAGTTCTACCTTCCAACGGCTAAGATTTTCCACTAGGGGATCAATTGGCTCTAGAAAGTCTCCTATCTCGCCAGTATTCGAAGCCATGAAACTCATGAAAGACAATATGCACGCAGTCTATTATATTATTCTACCAACTAAATTAGTCAGGAGTTGATTACATTGTTGATCGCCAGCCAAAGGAATCTTTGACTAGTCCAACTTCAAATCACTTTGAAGGAGGAAAAGCATAATTCTAATTAGTTAGCGCCTTTGTATATAATTCTAGTATTTAAATATGTATCGTAGACCCTGTTTAGTTCTAAGTATGGATTCTCAAAAAAGGCCATTGATCTAGATTAGCTTTGTGTTAGGTTTTAGATTGATTAATTCTGAGCAAAAATACTTTGTATGTAATTTTAGCATTTAGATAGATATGTCAAAAGTGTAGAAATGAATCAAAGTGTTAAAGAAAAAACAAAACAAGAAGAACAAGCAATCTACCATGTGTTCGAACAGCCTGTCCAAGCATTCGAATGGCAGGCCAGACTGTTTGAACACTAGACAGAATTAATGAGTTTCGGATTTAAATTCTAGTAAGGTTTAGAAACTTCCTGCTTTGACTCACACGACGTCCGAGATTTTAAAGGCACTCAAGACTCTATATAAAGGCTCTAAACCTTAACGAGAAAAATTAAGTACTTGAAGATAGATCATCTGGCTGTTTAGAGAGTTTTATTGTGCTTCCCGAATATTGGAGTGTTCTTTTAGGCAACCAAACAACTTTACACAATCGTCTGTGACGGATTCTAAAGGTTGGCGTAGATAGCACTAGAGAACAGTGCATCGCGGGTTCTAGCGATCACATTCGAAAATTCTATCAAAGTTGGTATTCAATGGGCTGGGTTTTAAGTTTGTTCTTGTAACTGTTTAGTGTTCATAGTGCTGAGTACGTTAGTGGCTGTGTGTGACCCTGTGGTTTTTTTCCTTGGTTGATAGGATTTTCACGTTCAAATCCTATGTACTTTGTCTCATTACATTATTACTTATAGTTGTATATAGTATTGACGTACGTAGATAAATTCACCTTTTGATATAGTTGGATTAATTAGGATAATTAATCAAACTAGGCAAATCTACACTCCTAGGCTTTTTTAATTGGTATCAAAACAGATTCACTCTAGTTTTTCAAAAATATTTTTTTAAAAACCCCACGAGTGAGATCTTATATCTGGGATAATAGATATGCAAAGAGAAGGACATTCCACTATTAGACCACCATATTTTGATGGAACAAATTATTCATAATAGAAGGTACGCATGAGAGCTTTTCTTAAACCAATCGATGAACGCGTATGGATTTCGGTCACTGAAGTGGTTTCTAAGAAACCTTTGAATCAATGGATTTCCCTAGAAATTGAAACTGCTGGATGGAATAGTAAGGCCATGAATATCGTTTATAACAGTCTCTTAGCTAAAGAATGTAGAAGAATTTCGATATGTGATTTTGCTAAAGAGGCATAGGATATCCTTGAAATCATTAATGAAGGAACAATCGCTGTTAAATTGCTAAACTTCAAAGGTTGACAACAAATTTTAAAAATCTGTTTATGAATGAAACCGATACCTTTGATGAATTTTACGCCAAATTGAGTGATATTGTAAATTCGAATTTCAATCTAAGTGAAAAAATTTCTGATTCATGGATTGTTTGAAAGATTATTAGATCCTTGCCTGAAAGATTTCAACCCAAAGTGACTGCTATTGAAGAAAGTAAATATATAGATTCACTTCGGGTTGATGAACTTGTAGGAAATCTTCAAACCTATGAGGCTAGTTTTCGTCAAATTAGAAAGGGAAAGCTTGTTGCCTTTAATGCCTCTAATGAACATGAAAACGAGTTTGATGAGGAAGAACACGAAGATGAAAATTCTGAAATGGTGAATTACCTAGTAAATTGTTTTAGAAAAACTCTTTTGAAAAAGGGTAATTTCAATAATTTTAAGAACAAGAGCAAGTTCAATAGAAATAAAAAGAATGGCAATGGAAACAACAACATTCCCAATTATGTGGTCCAAAAATTGATGGTAAGGGAAATAAGAAGAGCACCATGGTAAAGTTCTTTGAATGCCAAGGTTTTGGACATATTGCTTCTAAATGCCCCAATCGCCTGAAGAAAAGGTAGGGTTATGACTATGACTTGGAATGATTCCGATGAGCAAGAACATCAGACAATGAGAAAACAAGTAACTTAGGTAATTTTATAGCTTTTACTGCATCTATTAACTCTGAGTCGAATTCCCCTAGGTTTGAGTCAAACCCTGAAAATCTTATTCACCCAAATTATATTGATTCAACTAATCCTGTGGTAGTTCTGGATCCCACTGACTTTGGAGAAGTCATGTTGAATTAATTAATTTAGGATAATAAAAAATTGAAATCAAAGTTGTCTAGCCTAGGCATGATTAACCAAGATCTGGTTATAAACTTCAAAAATTGTCAACAAGAACATGAAATACTTTGTAAGAAATCTAAGGATAGTCAGGCCTTGATTAGTCAATTTCAGACACATAGGACCACCCTTTCAGAAAAATTGATTGTAATAAAAAAAGGATTGTTTGAAGCACTTGAGAAAGACAAGAATCTTGAGAAAGAACTTGATATTGTTAAATCTGATTTGTCTCGTATTAAAGATTCTTTCAAGGGTTTTAGTATAGGCTCCAAGAAAATTGATCACATTTAGAGCAGTTAAAAAATATTTGGAGATAAAGACGAGATTGAATTTGATGGAAAATAATCGAGCAAAACACCAAAATTCATTCTTCCAAAGGATCCATCAAAGTTAGAGACATACTAGGATGTTTCAGAACATTCGATAAATAAAAAACAGGTAAACAAGTCTATGTATGTTTCCAATTTCACAAACTTTAATTCTCAAAAGCACTCGAAGGGTAATAGAAGGATTTCAAATGCTCGACGTCTGAATGGCTTGCAATGGTGTTCGAACGGAAGAGAATCGCATTTGAATGTCTAGCAATTTCCTAAACAGCAAACCACTTGATCAAATTTTGTTCTTGTTTGCCATCATTGTGGCATTGTAAGACATATCAGGCTTAGGTGCAATATGCTACAAAAATCTTTTTATCGAAAGCAACCTAGATTGCCTAATAATGCTTTATATCATCGAATAAAAGATTTGAACACACAAGTTACTCAACTCAGACAAGAAATTTCAAAAACAAAAATTACCAAATCTATCTGGGTTAGAAAATCTGATTTAAAAGGACTTGTTGTGCATTCTGCATTAACAGCAAACAAATCAAACTTGTGGTACCTTGTTAGTGGATGTTCTAGACATGTGTCTAGTGACAGGACTATTTTTACAAAACTTGAAGATTTTAATGGAGGTCTTGTTACTTTTGGGCATAGAAAATCTTTTAGGGTAATTGGAAAAAAGGAACGGTTTCCGCACCCAAAATCCCCAAGCTAAACAATGTCTTGTTGGTTGAGGGACTTCAAGCAAATCTCCTTAGCATTAGTCAGATCTGTGATGAAAACCATGATGTCCATTTTTCAAAACTTAATTACATGATTTTGGATACTAAAGGAAATAATGTGATGCATGGTTTGAGGACTTCTGACAATTGCTATGGAATTGTCCCTATGGGTAACTATCATGTCACTCAGTCACTATGACTGAAGTAAAACTTTGGCATCAGAGATTAGGCTATGTAAACTATAAGGATCTAATTAAACTGGCAGACTTTGAGTTGGTTAAAAGTGTACCGAAGTTAGGGAATCCTTCCAACCCTATTTGTGGACCTTGCCAGATTAGTAAACAAATTCAATCTTCCCATAAAAAGACTGACATACCTACCACTAAGCATTTCCCAAAACTTATGCATATGAACTTAATTGGACCATCTATGGTGGAGAGCTTATGAGGAAAGAAATATATTCTCGTTAACGTTGATGATTTCCTAGAATTACATGGGTACATTTTTTTAAGAGAAAAATCTGATACTTTTGAGGCTTTCAAGACTTTATATCTCAGGTTGCAGAATGAAAGGGGGTATAAAATTGGCACCATCACAAGAATTCGATCTGATCATTGAAGGGAATTTGAAAATTCTAATTTTTCTAATTTCTATGATGCACAAGGGATCTTTCATAAGTTTTTTGCTCCTAAGACACCACAACAAAATGTAGTAGTTGAGAGGAAAAATAGGGTCGTGCAAGAGATGGCACGAGTGATGCTTCTAAGCAAGAAAACTCCTCTCAAGTTTTGCGCCAAGGTTGTAAGCATTGTCGCATACATCATTAATCGAGTCTATCTTCGACCGGGTACAAAACAAACTCCATATGAGTTAGGTATGGTAAGATACCTAACCTCAAATATTTTTATGCTTTTGGTAGCAAGTGTTACATCCTATGGAATAAGGAGCAACTTGGTAAGTTTAATGCTAGAAGTGATGAAGGAATATTTTTAGGTTATTCTTTAAATAACAGAGCATATCATGTTTATAATTCTAGAACATCTACTGTTATGGAATCTGCTAATGTGGTTATAGATGATGCCGGTTCGATGCATTATGTACATGATGATGATGAAATAGAATATGTGCTTGGGCATCAGCTAGGAATTTTTTATTTAAGAGAGCAAGTCACAATTACTGAGTACATTGAGTCTTTCACAACAATCTCTTGAATATTTATCAAATGTCAAGAAAATTGTAGAGACTTTGGAGCCATCTTCTAAAGTCAAACTACATCACTTAGCTTCTCAAGTCATTGGCGATATAACTGAAGGGCTTAAGACAAGGAAGCAAACTCGAGAGGTAAACTAATTTTGTTATGCTTCCCTATTTGAGTCTAAGAATGTGAAAGAAACTTTGACTGATGATTGTTAGGTAAATGCTATGCATGATGAACTTGGCCAATTTGTGCGTAATGATGTTTGGAAACGTGTACCTAGACCTACAAACATGAATGTGATTGATTCTAAATAGATTTTCAAAAACAAAACTGATGAACATGGTACCATTGTTAGAAACAAGGCTAGGTTGGTTGCCTAAGGTTATACCCAAGTAGAGGGTATAAATTTTGATTAGACTTTGGCACCCTTTACTAAGTTAGAGTCCATCAGAATCTTGTTATCTATTGCATGCTATTTGCATTTTACTCTTCATTAGATGGATATTAAAAGTGCATTCTTAAATGAATTCTTGAAAGAAGAGGCCTATGTAGAGTAACCCAAGGGGTTTGAGAATCCACATCACCCCATAAATAAGCTTAAAAAAGCTTTATATGTGTTAAAACAAGCTTCTAGAGTATGGTATGAAAGACTTACTACATTCTTGCTGTAAGCACCCCATTTTTGATCGCTCGGCAGTTTACACTCCGTCCAGACTTGTACTCAAGTCAATATGGATGTATTCCAATCGAAACCAACTCTTTAAGTTTAAATCCCATCTGTCCACTACCTCGTGGGCTCACCAGGCCCAAATAAAGGCAAAGTGACCAAAATGCCTTTAGGGGCATTGTCCTTTCCAATTCCAATCCCTCTCTCGAGACAGTTTATTCCTCGAGACTGTAAATTTACTCCAATCAGCCACGTCTTTTCAAAAATGGTAAGCCCCTTTTTCAATTCCAAATTAGGCACGTCTTTCCGAAGATGATAAGATCCCTTTCTAATTCCAATCCCTCTTTCGAGACAGTTTATTCCTTGAGACGGTAAATCTACTCCAATCAGGCACGTCTTTCCGAAGACGGTAAGTCCCTTTTCGAATTACAATCTCTCTCTCGAGACAATTGATTCCTCAAGACAGTAAATCTACTCCAATCAGGCCCGTCTTTCCGAAGACGATAAGACTCCTTTCCAATTCTAACTCCTCTCTTGAGACAGTTTATTCCTTGAGATGGTCCGGCACGTTATTCGAAGAAAATCTCTTCGAAACAGTAAGTCCCTTTAAACCTGTCGACCGGGACGAGACCCCAAGTCCCTTAGATGATAGAACAGTCCACCTTCGGCGCCTGCTAGCCCGCCAATGCATAAATGTCCGTTTAGGCATGCCTTCTGAAAAAGTTGACTTCTCAGGCGCTAAGTCCCCTTTAGTAGCTTCTCGAGATGAGGCAGTCTCGGGAATGATCGCGAACTGTCAGAGTAGCGGAAATACTCACAAACATCACAACCGTTAGAGTAGCGAAAATACTCACAAGCAGGTCAATAGAGGAAATTGCCAACAAACCCCTATATCACACGACCGCCGTCAGAGTGGCGAAAACCCAGGTCAACACCGGTGCCTGCTAGCCCACTTCGGTGAAAAATGACCAAACTGCCCCTTGGGCCTTTTCCAACACGTTTCTCGAGACCACACCTGAGTCTTCAGAACGGTGAGTCCGAACGTCTAAGATTATCTTAAAAGCAATCCGGCATGATTAGGTGCCTTCTAGTCAGTTTCGGGCCAATTCTGAGACTTTCTGGTCAAGATGACCATTTTGCCCCTAAGCATTCGAATGCCCCGGGAACCACACCGGCTCTAGGTATCAAACCAGTAACCTTTCCGAGAATGCTTTTTATAGTATTCTCAACCTTTCTTTACCTTTTCGGATCATTCCGAGTCAGTTCTGGCAAACCCAGTACAAAATGACTGTTTTGCCCCTAGAGGGCCGGTTGCTTTTCCAACCACACCGGCTATAGGTATCAAACCGGTAACCTCCCGAAAATACTTCTTATAGTATTCTCAACTTCCCTTTATCTTCTCAGATCATTTGGGGTCAGTTCCTGCAAACCCGGTGCGAAATGACCGTTTTGCCCCTGGTGGGCCGGTCACCTTTTCTGACCACACTAGCTCTGGGTATCAAACCGGAAACCTTTGGGAACATTCTAAATAATGTTTCCAAATCTTCCGGGATGGTCCGAGTCCGCCCTGGCAGCTTCCCGATCCGATTGACCGTTTTGCCCCTAAAGGCCCGGTCAACCTTTCCGACACATCCTATCCTCATTTTTCAAGCCAAATACCTTTGGGACACTATTTCAAGTGTTCCTGCTCTTTTCCGGCCTTTCGGGTCATTTTCAGCCTCTTTAAATCATTCCCGGACTTTCTGGAGTCACTCCTAATGAAGCCAGGCTAAAAATTGCATGGTAGTCATTAGTACAGACGCCCAAATCTAGTCAAAGATACGTTGCTTGCCGACTTACATACTTTCCTAACTTGCTGGCCCCACTACTAGTGGCGCTAAGCCAAAAAATAGAATTTTGTCCTAGCGCCACTGCAACAGGCGCCAGTTCTGTCCTACCTCTATAAATACAAAGCCTCTTCCAGTGTGAAAGAGGTCCGCAAATTCAGTCTAAAAACACCAATATTTGTTATACAAAGCTCGTACACTCCCAAAACCCTAGCTTCCTTAGGTTTTCGAAACCCTAGCCACCATACACAAATCCTAAGCCTCATATACACTCCTACACACCCCTATATACTTATACACAAGCCTCCAACCCTCCATTGAAGACTTGAATTGCTGTAATTACGAAGATTTGAAGACCAAAGATGAGCGCTCGAAGATCAAGACTGAAGTGAAGCGAAGACCGAAAAAAAGCAAGGCGCGCAAAATAAACAAGACACAAGGTAGGCTTTCGTTTTATGTTTCTGCACTTCCCCCTCTCTCTTCTCTCTCCTAACCCACTTAGGTTTTCTCTATTTTAATCCCCTATCTCTCCCCCCCCCCCCCTTTCTTTGCATGCTTGAAACAAAGGGACTCCCGGTCCATGTGTAGGATTAGACTATTGGAGGGTTACCGTGTTGGGGACTTTCCTTTAGGCTAACCGGAGACCACGTGGGTCAGCCCCCTTGATTATGCGGTGAAGCCTTAACCTTGTATGTTCACGACCCCAGCTTGCATTGTGCATATCATGATCTTGCATTTTTCAAAAATTATTTTTAAACTCGTTTTCAAAGTTTGCATTAAACTTGTTTTCAAAATTGCATCAAAATCTCCTTTTTCAAAACTTGTTTTCAAAATCACAATCCTAGGGTGATTCTAGTCTATCCATGGCTAGGGTTGCTTTAGAAAAGTGTTACATTTAAAGTGACTTTTATGGTTCATATTTTTAAATCTTGTTGTTTTCAAAACCACTTTCTTAAAGTGGTTCTAACCTTCTTATGGTTAGAATCGCTTTAAGAAAGTGAGATGTTTTTATACTTTCCAAAAAGCTCTCTCTTTAAAAATCTCTTCCTAAAGATCTCTTTTTCAACATACTTTTCGAAAACTCTCCTTTCAAATTCACTTTCCAAAAACTCCTCTCTAGGACTCCCTTCTAAAAATCTTCGTTTCTAAAAACGCACTTTCCAAAAATCCCTTTTCTTGATGCCCAAGTCAGGTCCTAGAGCTAACAATTAGAAAACCCTAATTTTCTTTTCAAAAACATGGTTTTCAAACTTGCCTTAAAACCTAGGTTACCAAAACCTCCTATTTTCTACGTCAAAACTATACACTTCCAAATCTAGGGTTTCTAGAAACTTTTTTTTCCAAATCCTTGCCAAATCTTACCTTCCTTTTAGAAAACCAAATTCAATCTTCCCGTTTAGGAAACTAGATCTAATCCTCCGTTTTTTGAAACAGAATCAAACACTTCTTCTTAGAAACAAAATCCAATCCCTTCCTAATCTAACTCTTTCCTAATTCAACTTCTTCCTAATCTTCTACTTTTCTAAATCCTAAGTTTCCAAAACTTGAACATAAAATTTTTTTCTAAATTTGAAACTCAACTTCCACATCTTTCCTAATTCAACCCTTTCTTAATTCTATCCCTTTTCCAAATCTTAACTTTCCAAATCTAAGTTTTCAAATCTTTCCTAAACTCAAACTTTTTCTAAAACTGAAACTCTAAAACTTTCTAAATTTTAAAATCTTTCCAAATCTAAAGCTTTCTAAGTTCAAAACTTTCTTAAGTTAAATCTTTCTAAACTTTCAACCTTTTTAAAATCTAAACTTTCCTAAAACTTCAAATCTTTCTAAATCTAAAGCTTTCAAAATGCAAAACTTTCTCACTTTCTTAGCTTCCTTATTTCAAAACATTCCAAATTCAAAACTTTCTTAGGTTGAAATTTTCCAAATTTTAAACCTTCCTTAAACTAAACTTTTCCTAATTCAAAACATTTCTAAATCTAACACTTTCTTATTTTAAAACCTTTCTTAAAATGAAACTTTCCAATTTCAAAACTTTTCTAAACCTAAAACTTTCCTAAAACAAAAACTTTCCTAAAATGACACTTTCCTAATTCGAACTTTTCCTAATTCAAATCTTTTTTAAATCCAACCTTCCCTAATCTTTCCAAGTCCAATGTTCGAGTCAAATCTTTTCTAAAATCTTTCCAAGTCAAGTCAAATCTTTTCTAAGTCTCAAGTCTTTCCTAAAGTCTAGGTTTCCTAAAACCAAGTTTTTCAAAGTCAAGTCTTTTCAAATCTTCCAATCAAAATTCAATCTCTCAACCTTCTAATCTAATTTCTAATTTAATCTCTTTCTTCCAATCAACTCTTCTATTCTCAATCGGACTCTTGTCCGAACTACGACTGACCTGATTCCTCCAAAAGGATACGTAGGCAACCCTCATGGGTGCGGTTTCCACATTTTTCAAATTTTCAATTCCACAACTTCTTTCAAATCTCCAATTCTACAATTTTCTTCAAATTTCCAACTTCTTAATCTCTTCCAAGTTTCCAATTCTATGTTCTATTTCCAACTTCCAATTCCAAAAATCTATTTTCAAATCTCAATTTCCAAATTCTAAAACTTTCCAATTTCAAATCTATCTTTTCAAATATTTTCTAAAATCAAATTAATTTCTTTTAAAAATCTATTTTCAAATCAAACCTTTCTCTTGAATCTGCATATCATGCATCAAGATAGTTTTTAAACATTATTTTTTTAAAGTGGATAGGATTGAATATTAGTTAGTTGAATATTCTCATAGGTAAATATAGGGTAGATTGACATGTAGGTACCGAAAGGGCGGGGTAGGGAGATGGCTTAGTGCGTCTTCCCTACACGTAACCAACCTCCAAACCTAAAATCACTGTTTTCATAGACCAAAAACAAAGTTATTTTTTAAAAAGGGCTTAAATGTTTTCCAAAGGTTGCCAAACAACCTGTTTTCTTAAAAACCATCTCTTGAGGAGATCTTTTCAAAACCTTTTTCAAAAAACCCTAAGTGTAGTTTTCGGATTATGCTTAGTTTTTAGGTGACCTAACTCACCTTAATCAAGTTAGGTGGCGACTCCGAATATTTTTTCAAAAGCCCTTTATTCAAATTGATTTTCAATTCAAACCTAGTCGCACTCATTCTTCTAGGAGGGTGAGTTCTAACCAGAGAGTACAACATTTTTCCCGCTTGTATGTGTATTCTTCGAGCACGAAAAATCTGGGCGCGACACTTGCTTGAGTCTGGATTCATTAGAGGAAGAGCTGGTAGAACACTTTTCATCAACACTCATGATAATCACATTGTTATTGCACAAATATATGTTGATAATATTGTGTTTGGGTCTACTTCTGACTCACTTGCACATACCTTTGTTGATTCCATAAGACATGAATTTGAAATGTGAATTAAATTATTTCCTGGGTCTTCAAATCAAAATTAGGAGAATGTGATCTTTATCTCACAATCCAAATATGCTAGAGACATAGTGAAAAATTTTGGTATGGGGTCATCTAAGCATGCTAAGACACCTATGAGTACTACAATCAAGCTTAGTAATGATGAAGTTCGTAAAAATGTTGATCAAACCATCTTTCAAAGCATGAGTGGTAGTCTCTTATATCTCATTGCTAGTAGACCGAATATTACATTTAGTGTGGGTATATGTGCTAGATATCAATCTTGTCTTAAGGAGTTTCATTTATCTGCTATAAAATGGATTATTAAATATGTTAATAGGACTATAGGATATGGGATTTGGTTCACTAATGACACTAATGCAAATTTTGTTGGCTATTCTGATGCTTACTGGGCTGGTTACAATGATGATCGTAAGAGTACCTTCGGTGGATGTTTTTACATAGGTAATAACCTAGTTGCAAAGCACAACAAGAAACAAAATTCAATTTCCTTGTCTACTGCTGAGGCCAAATACACTGTTGTTGTTAGTGGGTGTGCATAGCCTTTGTGGATGAAATAGATGCTATCTGACTATAGTGTTGAACAAGGAACTCTAACATTGTATTGTGATAATACTAGTGCCATAAATATTTTCAGAAATCCGGTTCAACATTCTAGGACTAAGCATATTGATATTGGACATCACTTTATTCAAGAATTCATTGAAGATTTGGTTATCACACTTAAGCACATTAACGCTGAATTTTAACTCGTGGATCTTTTCAATAAACCCCTTCACGTTCTTAGGTTGAGTACCTTAAAAAATCTGTGGGGATATGTCTTATGGAGCAGAGTCACTGTTTCTTATGTCTAGAAGTGTTCTTGATTCTTTTATCTTTCATCTTCTTGGTTTACTTTTGTTGTAATCTCAGTGTTTATTTTCTCAAAATAATTTTTTAAAAATATAAAAAAGATTTTCGATTTATAGATCACTTTGTGAGTATGTCTTGTAGTGTGTTGTGTTTCATGATGAGATACAGAAGTTGACATTGAAAGCATGACCTCGATTTAAATTTCTTTATCTTTCATTGTATTGAGAGAAGTCTTGGAAAACATAAGTCATGTGCACATGAGTACACTTGGTGTGCCTGATTTCATAAGCCATGTATGTGATCTTTGTTAATTTGCTTTATTCTCATGTTCTCAAAAAGAGTTGTACTTTGAAGTGACCAATGTTCATGTATCATACTTTCTTCATTCACTCCTTTGCTTGACATGAGTGAAAGCCACTATGGATGTATATAACCACTATGGATGTATATAAAATATGCACCCTCTAGCCAAAATCGTAAAAAGTACTACCATGTTTTAGAGCATTGTATTTGCTCATACAAAGAAAAAAATGAGCTACTCCAAAGAATATTATTCAGCTTTTTAAAAGTTCTAAACTTGAGCTTATTAAGGGGGAGTTTCCATATTGAATCGCCCAATCATGATTGGTCATTGTTCTAAATGTGTAACTCTTTCAAAAATTTGAATAGACTTATTAACTTTGATTTCTACTCAGTGTTTATGCTATTCTATAGTTTTTGAGTTCATCGAGAACACCCACTTGGCTATGTTGAGAAACTTTACCTTTGTGATTAAAGAAGTTGAAAACTCCTTCCTACTTGATATATCTTACCTTGTGCTTTATTTTCCAACTTTTAAGCGTCTATTCTACCCTGAATTTTTGGTCTAAGCCATTCCAAGAGTTTTTTTTTTAATAAATGGCCCCATCAAGCATTCGAATGGTCGACATTTTAGGGCTTTAAAACCCGCCTAATCTAGTTCATTTTGCCACAACCCATCTTCTTCTCTCCTATATGGTTTTTGGTTTCTTTCCCTTATAAGTCATTTTTGTCTTCCTTTTGGACTTGCGTGGTCGATGTCACTATGTTAGCTTCGATTGTCATCCTATAGGCTATTTATTGACCATTTCTTTCTTGGATTTTGACCCAATTTTCTCATGGTCTGAACAAAAACCTTGGCGCTCAATGATGTGGCTTCTTGTCTCATTAAAGAATCAATCCTATGCTCCGTTTTCAAGCCCGACCCGTTCTTATGGAGAGATCTGTTGACATAGATCTCGTTTGACATCTTTCCCTCTCTAAGTGGTTTTATGATCGAGGTTGGACACACCTTTTCTAGGCTGGCGAGACTGTGTCTGCTAGTGTTGTGAGGGAGTTTTACGATCACATACGGGGGCTTGGCACTTTCAACTTGACCTTGACCAGTATTGTCCAAGCTGTCACTCTGACTCTCACTGCTAATTCTTTTGCAGAGTGTTTTTGACTCCTACAGACATCTGATGTGTTTCCTTATACCTCTGCCACTGCTCATTTCATGTAGGTGGTCTTAGATCATCTTCGGGCACCCGGTTTAGAGTGTCCTATGCGTATGATTCCCTATAAAACCTCGACCAAGGAGTTTCGGCTGTTGAATTTGTTCATTTCTTGACAGTCGATCCCCGAGGTCGTAAGATTGAGATTAATAGAAATAGGTCAGTTTCTTTATGCCATTAGCACTGAAGTTTCTATTGATCTTCCTTCCATCATGTTTCTGTCACCAACTAATGCATATCATAATCACTCTCTCACTACTTCCTTGCCTTTTGGAGTCTTCCTTACCACTTTTATGCAGAAGCACAGTGTCTTTATCGCTCCTAATGAGCCTTACTTGACTTCCCTGATAGCCATGACTAATGTTACTGTCTCTTGGAGTCTTGGTCAGGCAAGTACTCCTCCACCTTTAGACGAGGAGATGGTAGATTCAGAAGCTAAGGACAAAGCATCTTTTGAGGCATCTGAGTCTGGTGCGGCTGAGTCCGAGTTTGAGTCTGCATCTAAGGTGGATGCTCCCGACGTGTCCACATTGTCTGATCATCTTTTGGGAGAGATTCGCACAGAGCAGCGAGAGATTCGAAGGGATGTCACTCGAGCTTTATCTTACATCTCTTGTCTTTATACTGAGATAAGTGGGCTTCGCACTGATTTCACAACCTTGAGTGGTAATGTGGCAACTATTCTACCTATTATAGAGCGCTAGTTTCCCCAGCCACCACCATTTGTGTTCCTGCTTAGGGCTTAGACTGATTTGGTTTTGTTTATGTATAGTGCATTATCCATGTTCCTTGCTTTTCTATGTGTTTTTGGATAAATGCAAGTTCTTGGGATGTCTTGATGCTCTCTTTATTTAGTCTCTTCTATTGTTAATTTATAACTAAAAAGGGGAGTAACTTATAAAGGAAGATATCTTTGTGTTCATTGATTGCCTTGTTATTGTTTTGCATATTGCTTTATTTATTGTTTATTTGACCTATACTTGCTTTTCATGAGGTTTGTTAAGTTGTGGATGTGCAGGCAATAGGTGTTGATCACTTGAAGACTCTTTGGACATACTGAGACTTTGATTAATTCTTACATTGTCTTGAGTCTTTATTTTATATTGCTTTTCATTGTGTTTTGTCACAAAATTGTCAAAAGAGGAGATTATTTGGTTTTAGATTGGCTAATTCTAAGCAAAAACACTTTATATGTAATTTCAACATTTATATAGATGTGTCAAACTGTAGGAATGAATCAAGGTGCTGCATTAAAAGCAAAACAAGGAGAACAAGCAATCTGCCATGCGTTCGAATGGCTTGTCTAGGCGTTCAAATAGTAGAAACATTCGAATGGCAGGCCATACCATTTGAACGCTAGATAGAATCGAGGACTTTTAGATTTAAATCCTAATCAGGTTTGGAAACTTCCTACTTTGACTTACACGATATCCAAGGTTCTAAAAACACTCAAGACTGTATCTAAAGGCTCTAAACCCTAGAGATAAATGTTACATAATTGAAGATAGATCATCTAGCTGTTTAGAGAGCTTTATTGTGCCCCCTGAATATTGGAGTGTTCTTCTGGTCAACCAAACAATTTTACACAATCGTCTTTGGCGGATTCCAAAGGTTAGCGTAGATTGCACCGAAGAACAGTGCATTACGGGTTCTAGCAATCAAGTTTGAAACTTTTACCAGTTGGCGTTCAACGGGTTGGTTCTAAGTTTGTTCTTGTAACTGTTCAACGTTCATAGTGCTGAGCACGTTAGTGGTTGTGTGTGGCCTTATAGATTTTTTCCTAATTGATAGGGTTTCCATGCTAAAATCCTGTGTGCTTTGTCTCATTACTTTGCTGCTTATAGTTGCATATAGGATTAATGTACCTAATAAATTCACCTTTTGATATAGTTGAATTAATTAGGATAACTAATCAAACTAGACAAATCCACGCTCCTAGCCTTTTTCACTTTAATTTTTACAAAACTCAAAAACTAAGATATTGCAATAAGCATGTGCAACACTTGAGCTGTGTCATTAGATTTCTTTAAAAAATAAAAATAAAAAGCACGTGCAAAACTGTACTATAAAATATAATTCATAAGAAATATCCAAACTATATACATTGGAGAATCGATTCCGTTGAAAGGTCATATCTGGCTACGTTAGAGTGGCTCGAACTAAGACATCTGACTTCACTCGAAAGGTGTCGATTATAATTCTAAGTGCAAGATTAGCAAAATAGTAATAACTGGGCGAGTTCGAGGTCGAATCTACAGGGATCAACACAAAAAAGTAACAAACGTGGCTTGCAAAGAAGTCTTGCCATTAAAGTAAACCCCAAGAATCACTTTTAAAAGTAAACCAAAAATAAGAATATTTGGAAAGATTGGATTTAACTAAACTATTGCAATTGAAAACTGAAGTTTAATCTAGGAAAAGAAGTCTTCGATCCAATTAATCTGTTCAACCAAATCACCCGGTAATTTAATGAAGGTTTATAACTTAAATCATAGGCTTTGTCTTGAGCCTTTAATTTAGAAGATTTAGCTATTAAAAATAATAAAATTAATGATAATCAACTTAGATTTATAAACGATAAGATTCTTGTATTCATACCATCGATCTAAGCAACTCCTATATCAAATTCAAGTTTTGTGCTTGGAGACTCAAAGATATAGTCAAGAACACAAGATTTCGATGGGATCTTAGAAAAGATTATCAAAGATTTAACTTAATAATAATTAGCTCTAAAATTATAATCAATTTAAGTCATAGATTTGTACCGTCAACCTATGCAATCGATATACCAAACCTAAGGTTTATGCATAAAAATTACTAGGCTTAGTCAAGTATCTAAGTTTTCAAAGAGATCTAGGGTTTAAATATTAAGAATTGAATATGAAAAAGATATAAAATATACAAATTGAATTGCCTTCATTGAATTCCCAAGATCCTCAAGTGATCTTCACCAAGAATTAAACTTAACTACTCATCAACACATAGAAATCGCTAATTGAATTGAAAAACACTTGAATCTAATTGAATTGAATCACTATAATATGAATTACAATGAAGCATATATGTGTTTTCCTCGCCAAAAATCTCTCAAAATTGCTAAACAAAATCTAAAAAATGCAATAAGAGGAAGTTGCCTCGAATTGCGCATAAATTGGACTTAAATAGGCTGTAGAAAAATAAGGTCCATTCGAATGGGTATCTAACCTAATTCAAACGGGCAAAACCAGCCTTTGAAGTTTTTTGGCCGTTCGAACAGATCATAGACCCTTTTAAATAGCAGTTCGAATGCCTCGGATATCTGTTCGAACAAGCGATAAATATTAATGTTTAGATCCCGAAAAGTTATAGACCCTGGTAGCAGTTTTGGTTTGATAGATATAATATTTCAAAGTTTTAACTCTGCGTACTTCAACAAATTGTACTCCAGCTTTAGCAATTTATATTCTCATAACATCTACTTGAAACTTATTACCTTTTGTCCGAAGTCGTCCAATTTAAGCTCAAAGTCTATACAAAATAAAATAAACTTAATTAATACTAAAATCTAACTAAAAAGATATATAAAATTCTAAACTAAAGTTAATAAAGCACAAATTAAGATCTTGTGATCGTGCTTTTGAAACACAATTAACATCAACAACTGAGGTACTTATACTAAGTGCAGCAAACTTCATCCTTCCTCGAGGACCTAAGGACACTATCAGTATAGTAGCAACTGCAAGACAGGACTGCTATAATTTCATCCTTCTCACCCCCTGAATGGAATAAAGAAGATCAGCCTTGTTTTCCATTGTTTGCATTATGTTATGCTAATTAATGAATAGCCTTGTTTTGAAGGTTGTGTTGCTTGTTGTTTTTACTTTGGTAGTAGTTGCTGTCCTTGGCTAGCCCAAGTTCTTCAACATTTCCCTTTACTTTGTGTCTTTGGCCTTTGGTCTCTCAATATATTTATTGTTCAAAAAAAAAAAAAAAAAAAAACAACAACAACTGAGGTACTTAAATTGGCGCCCACCTGTATGCTTTGAAGTTGTGGGTTATGTTTTTTTTTATAATTTTTTTCTTTTTTTGCAACTTTAGATGACTTGATAATCCCATCTAAGTATTTGCTCCTTATTATACTATTGAACTAGTCACATAGGTAGAAGTTTATTCTAGATACGTCATATAGGTAGAATTTTATTCTAGATATGTCATATATCGATATATATCTAAAATTTGTATTCCCTTTTGGAGATTTCTATTTCAATTTTAGAAATCTGTCCCATTCACAACTTGGGATTTAGTCTACATTTTCGCAATTTCAAATGGTTGAATGGTCGAAAGCATGTCTCATTTTCGTAGTACCACTCATGGGTCTTCGCCATGCAACCAGCGTGCAAATTTATCCACACCTTAAAAAAAGTTTAATGAAAGATGACTTTTAACCTGCAGCTTTAATAGAATTAATGGAGGTTACATGTTTCATCAATCAAGCTAGCTAGCTAGGGTTTTCTGTTAGAGAACCATCTTGCTCTGGATAGTCTTCTAGATAGTACTGTTTGAGACCATGACCTTGTCCTTACAGACAAGAATATATGTGGATATTGAACATTGCAGTGATCTAATTCAGGGCTACCAAACTATACATTATTGAGTGAATACAGACAAATTTGACCCTATCTTTACTAGATTTTCTAGCTAGTACAAGAAATGGACTCCAAAACATCATGCTTCCAGATAGCTCAAGTAAAAGAACAGTTTCTACCTTCGACACATGGGTTGTCTATTGACTAGTGCCTCAAAGCATGTAGTGTTGCCCAGAGGCAGAACTAGGAATTTCTTTTAGGGTGTTAAAACTTAAATCACAAATTCTGTCATTTAAACTTGAGATCACTTCACTTTTGAGATGAAACTCTAGAGGGTGTTTGCAGCACCCCAAAATCTTGAGTTGAGATCATCGTTACCTAAAAACTCTTATTGAGAGGAAAATTTCGCTTTTTGAGAAATTCGTTTTCAGAAAGGAGACGAAACTTTCATAAAATTTTAAAGAGAACTTATAAGCAACAATTTTAGGACGTACTCTAACATAATTTAAAGAAACTTATTGAAACTCTTAAAAAATAACGTGCAAAATTTTCTAAAAACTAGCTTCTCTTAATTTACAATATTTTTATATTGTCAAATTTTATTACTTGACAATAATATAATTTTTTAATAAAAATATATAGATATTGTGCAGCATTGATCTGTTATTAGATCATAAGATGATTCTAAATAATTTATATTAATTTTTTTAAAGATTTTTAACATATTTTTTGATAAATAATTTATTTAATTTTATATTATCTAGCGTTTTTCATTTTTCATAATTTGCTAGCCCAAGCTTCCCGCTTCTATTTCTAATATCGTTTCTTGCTTTCACTTCCTTTCTAACAACTAAGGTCACACAATGATCTAACAAATCACATGCATCAGATGAGATTGAGAAGAGTACAGAGTACTCAATCTTGGGACATTTGATTCTTGAGCTAGCAAATGGGCTTAGGGGGGAGCTTATTGTTCCCTTTTTGCTTGGCTCTTTTACATTTTAGGGGGAAAAAAAAACATACAAGAACATTTGCTAACAAAAAGAAAAAACATCTGCATCTTCTACAAAGAAACTCCTCCTGGCTGTTTTTAGATGGGTGCCAACTGCATATATGCAAGAACATTTGCTAACCAAAAGAGAAAGCACCCCTTATGTGATGTCATAGGCGGACGGAGGGGGCGGGTGGGGGCCTAAAGTTTGAAAAATTATTTTTATATCTTATAGATTTTTGATTATTTAGAATACAATGTAGTGCATTGCCCTTCCTTTCTCCTCTTTAAAGTTTTTAAATTTTACTTCACCCTTATAGATTTTTTAATATTTAGGATATAACATAGTATATTGGCCTTTCAAAAGTTTTTAAATTTTAATTCACTCTTGCAGATTTTTAAATATTTTAAATATTTTAAAAAATATATATTTTTTAATTTATCGGAAGAGATTACAAGGAAGGTCGGAGCAAGAAAGGAAATATTTTAGAATATTTAAAATATTATATAATGTAATGATCTTTTAAAAATTAAAAAAATTTTCTTAACTCTCGCCAAAAAATAAAACTGGACCCTCCTTAAACTAAAATCCTGAGTCAGCTATTGTGTCACGTGGAGACCGATCTTTTAGGTCTTGGGTGATCTTTGTTGCCTTCTGCCTGCCTCTCGCAGCCGCAAGAATCAATGTATAGTTTAGAAGAAACTTTCAGTCCGCTTCACGGCTTTCTAGCCCTCGCAAGCTATGGAAAAGTTTTAGGAAACGCTATTTTGCCTTGGACTTGGATTGTTTGCAAGTTGCAACTACAAAAATAGGTGCATGAAGTCTAAGGACTACATGTGAAAAGAGAGATCACAAAGAGAGAAATAGAGTGATCTGTGATGTGATAGATGACCTCGGCCTTCCAACGGCCAAGATTTTCCAGTAGGTGATCAATTGGCTCCAGAAAGTCTCCTACCTCGCCAATGCTCAAAGCCATGAAACTCATAAAATATAATATGCAGCACAGTCTATTCTAGTATTCTACCTACTAGAGTCGGTCAAAAGTTGATTACGTTATTGATTACCAGCTAAAAGATTCTTTGACTAGTCAAACTTCAAATCACTTTGAAGGAGGAAAAGCAAATTCTCTAGGTCCTATTTGAGAGATATTGGTGATTTCTTTACAATGATATAATTATCTTGCAATATAAATCGAAGGGTTTTTTTGGGTCTCTCAAACATTTCCATTGATCTTTGGCTCTGAAGTTTGGTGGAAGTCATTCTCTAAACTTGAGTTCTCACCACAAAGTATTTGAATACAAAACATTGTCTATGATTCATAGGAAATATACATTGTACAATAATTCACTGAAAAATCACCTCCATAGATCTAGCACTTCCTCTATTTACTTTTACTTGCTTTTTCTTGCTTACTTTATTTTTATTTGTGGGCTATAGATAATAAAAACTGCAATCAGTCCTCTACTGGTTAAGGATTCTGAAGGTATCTTATTATAAAAAATACTAATAATATTCCTTCTAAAGACAGGTCATATTTGGACAATGGAATCGAAACTTATAGGCGCCCTCATTTATGATTTGAACCTTGATATATATGTATATATATATATATATGATGTAGTAAATTCGTAGTGTCTTGTCTCAGGTCCAAAATGAACTTTTTGCCAGCTGATCGGTGATCTCCTGCACTAAACTCACCGGTGTGGTGGCGGCTAAAAGCCCTCCGGTATTCAAGTTAGATTCAATGAGATCAAGTTCATAAAGAGAATGAACTTAGGGTTTTTTTTTTTTGGTTTGTATATGTTAGCATACCTGGAAAGATTGACCGTCTGGCCTTGTATGTCTACATGCGGGTAGCGGGAGGCCTCTCCATGTGTTGGCCTCTCGTTGGGGGATCAGAGCTATGAAAGGGTACTCGAGAAGGTTTTCTCTACACTCCAGGGTAGCGTGTGTCAGAACGGTATCAGAGACATGGCGATTGTTGCTTGCACACGCCACGCCCACACCCCTGATGTATGCCAGGGTGTCTGGTGTCTGGCGTTGGGTGTGGACCCTATTGACGTGATCGGAAGGCCGACCAGATTGGAATATCACTCCGAGCATCCAGTCTGCTCGGGAGAGATGAGGGTGAACCATTGGGGGATTTGATTGGGTGAAGGCCAGATGACGTTAGAAGACGTGGTCTGGTCGATGCCGGTCAACGGATAGTACGGCCCTCGATTTGATCGAAAAACCATCATTACCAATATATATATATATTTGGTTGCAGCTATAAACTAGATAATCCCATCTTAATCATTGCTCCTTGTTATACTATTGGATTTGCCATATATGTAGAAGCTTATTCTAGACACATAAGATATCGATAGATAGAGAAATTTTTTTCCTCCTTTTTGCAGGTTTCTTCTTTTACCCATTTACAAATCTGTCTCATCCATCACTTTGGATTTAGTCTACATTTTTACAATTTCAAATGGTTGAGTGGTCCAAAGCATATCTCACTTGTTTGAAGAAAGATTGCAAAACAAACGTAACACCACTTATGCGTCTTCGCCATGCAACTAGCGTACAAATTTATCCACATCTTAAAAAAATTCATTGGGCTCGTGTGATTAAGAATCTGGAAGGGATATTAGCTGTAAGGTAAATACTATATAAAAAAAAAATTTATATTGAATTTATCATCAAAATAATATAATTTGAAAAAAAATTATTTATTTAAAACAAAACACCTATAAAATAACTTTTAATTATGAAAAATGTAATACTATACAAATAAAAAAATTCATAAATTTATTACTAGAACGATGAATTGAGCTATTCATTTTAAAATAAAATATCTATCATAATAATACTTAATTACAATAATACTACTATTACATTATTGTTGAGAGGATTTATGTACAAATTTTTTGGATAAAAATACTGCTCCCACACTGCTTTTGTCAGAGTTTTGGAACAAATTTTCCGTAATAAAGATGACTTTTAATCTACAGCTTTAATAGAATTAGTGAAGTTAATACGTTTGGTCAATCAAGCTAGGGTTATCTATTGGGAACCATGTCCAGGTCTACATATATATATATATATATATAGTCTTTCTAGATGCTACTGTTCGAGAGTAGACTAGTAAGTGGATGTTGATTGTTGAAACATGGGTTGAGCCTAATTACAGCTGGCAAATTCATGTTGTCTACTGGACAGTTTCTGTTTTTTCAATGTTTTAACGAGACTGGCACAGAAAGCGACTTTCTTTTCAATATAACAATGTGCTAGAGGTCTTGTTTGAGGACAATTTAGAGGCACCTATCTAAATAACATAAGCGTACACCACAGAACATGATCTCTAAGAACATAGGGAGGGATAGAACTACCTTGCCCAATATTTAATGTAATAAATAATTTCTATAATAGAAATATCAAAGTACCTATATAATTAAACTAAGTGCAATTGTATAGTTTGCATGCATATATATTGTGAACTAGTCACAAGTCACAAGTAATAGTCCAATGCAGCAGGTGAATAAAGGCTTGCTGCTCTGTGACTGAAAGAGTTGAGTTTTTTATTGGCTTCAAAATGTTTCATCTCTACATCTTGACATTGTTAAATGGAGTGAAAACAAAATACGCTACTTAAATAAGTTGAACCAAACGATAACTCCTTATTAGAACGGGAGGTCGAGGTTCAAACCTCGCTTATGAGCAAGACTAGACAAAGCTCCAACCAGTAAAGCGACCCCTTTGCTCCTAGACTCACAGTGGTCACATTTATATGGTTGTATATAAATATTTAAGGGTAATGCTGTGTGAAAAAGTCTAGGACCGTGGATTTGTCTAGATTGACTAATTAATCTAATTTATTCAACTATACCAATAAGTGAATTATTTAGGTACCTTAATTTTGTGTACAACTTTAAAATAAAGAGATAAGGCAGATAAGATTTTAGTGTGAAAACCCTATCAACTAGAAACAAAAAATTACGGGGTCAAACATAGCCACTGACGTACTTAACACTATAAACTTTGAACAGTTACAAGAACAAACTTACAACCCAACTAGTTGAACACCAACTCTAGTAGAAGTTTCGAACTTTATCACTATTCTCCCGTACAATCTACGCCAACGTGTGAAGTTATTTGGTTGACTAGAAAAATACTCCAATAATCTGGGAGGCACAATAAAACTCTCTAAAACAGCTAGTTGAATTCTCTTCAAGTGTGTAAACTATTTCTCTAGGGTTAGAGTCTTTATATAGAGTCTGGAATATTTATAGAACTGTGGATGAAGTGTAAGTCGAAGTAGGAAAGGTTTTCAAACTTGACAAGGATTGAAGTCTCGAAATTCTCAGTTTTGTCGACCGTTCAAAAGGTTTGGCCTGTCGTTCGAAATGCCCTACAGAGAATTTGTTTTTTATGTTTTGTCTTTGCTGCAACATCTTGTAACATCTTGATTCATTCTTATACTTTGACACATCTATCTAAATGCTAAAATTACATACAAAGTGTTTTTGCTCAGAATTCGCCAATTTAAAACCTAACACTAAACAAATAGAAAATTACTAAGAATTTTCATATATAATGATGTGTATTAATGACAGTTTTTTACTTCAAAACAAAACATTCATCATAATGAGATTTAATTACAAATCTGCCACAACCACATTATTTTGGTGGTTATTTCTATATGAATTTTTTTGTAAAAATAGTATTTTCCATACTTCAATGGTTTTGATTATCAATGGTAGAAAACACAATGATACAAACAAAACTTTTGGTAATCTTTGAACAACCTTGATCCAACAGGACAGCCAATTTTCACCCCCACCCCCTGGATTTGTGTTCTATTGGAAGAAAACCAACTTGCAGATGAAACTATTGCTGAAGTACTCAAAAACAAAAGAGAACCATGACACTTGGGGACAATCAGTGATGCAAAATGTGCAGAACAGACAAAACAGCCTGTATTGGTGCCAAACCTGCCCATGGCGGCCCTAGTTGCACCCCCAAAAGATAAGACTCGAAAGCTTTTTTAAGGTGAATCAACTTTGGTCATTAATTCTTCGAAATATATATGGAACTCTGTTCTTCCTTTGCTTTTTTGAACTGATCTACCTTGCATGTGATGAGAGAATTCTCAATTATTTTGATGTATATTGAATTGATACTTAAACACTAAGGTAGTTAAAAAGGGAAAAAGGGATCGACAATAATGATATAAAGCGACATGGCAACTCAACCCAGCCTTCTTATCCAAGGTCTGTGGGATTGATATAACATAAAAATATTGCTTGCCTTTCTACTTTTTAGGCCACTATAATTTTCTTCTTTTGAAACTGCATCTATCACTATCGCTTTTCTTGTTTCCATTATATAATAGAAAACGTACACCTAACAATGGCATGTTCTTACTTCTTTCATATATACATACAAATGTATACGTGTATATATATATGTGAATGGCTTTCCTATAGATTATTAATGTAAGTCCACTGCATTGTGTCTTGTGATTGTGTACAGTATTAAATGGGTTAAAAAATTAATTTATGTATAATATTACTTATAATTAAATACCATGGAGCTCAGGCTCATGGGTCGACAGAGCTAGCGTCAATAAGGGATCGATTGGTCTGAAATCATTCTTTTAGTAAGTTTTTGACACTGCAAACCATTCTAGCAAGTATATTCTATAAGATAAAACACTCCTTGCAACCAATCGAGAATTATTCGGAAATCCAAAATACTGACCTTGTAATATTTACTGGAGTGTAAATAAGAATTTGAATATGACATGTATATTTATAGTATTCTATATGTTTTTTTACATTGAATTGTAAAACATCAGCAAAACCTGTGAAACTTTTTCCAATTGAGAATCACTTTCCTGTGCGTGTTTTGGTTCAGAAAGGCCTTTTTAGATCCTTGAAATCCATAGAATCAATACAGTCCGCCGTATCCCTATGAAGATTCAACAATTTCAACAATTCACTTGCCTTCTCCTTCGTTCTCTCACAACACCCAACTTGCAAGAGCAACAACAGCTTCTGAAACGCACCCACCTGAAGAGCTGCAACAAGAACACCTCCATCTTCCCTCTTCTCATTCTTGCTCAGCTTCCAGAGAATCGAAACCGAGAACTCGGTCGCCAAATCCGATACCCGCAATATCTTCTTAACCAAAACCGGCACAGTTAAAGCATTGCCGTAGGCCTTTTCTCTCCCTTCATCGCAACTGCAAAGACCCTCCAAAACACCCAAAGCCTTCTCGCATATGCTTCTCTCACAATCTACAAGCATTTCTAGCAGCAAAGAAACCATACCCATCTCTACAAATCCTGCAATGACCTTCTCATTCGAAAGAGATGATGAAACCATATAGTAGAAGGTCATCAATGAAGCTTTCGTAGTTGTAGGGCAAATTGGCTCTTTGATCAGCTTGAATAAAGCCTCCATTGCTCCTTCAATCTCCGCCAAAGCTTCTACCTTATGTTGATCACACGATACAAGCTCTTTCAGCACCAAAACTGCGTTCCTTCGTCCCGATAGGTCTCCACACTTCAAGAACCAAACCATGCAGTTCAAAGATGCAGATGAGCCAAGATGAAACTTGGCCTCTTCATCAAGTGGAAACGTCACTGTCAAAGCTAACAGTATTTCCTCTAAAACTGCCCAGTTTCTATCGAAAGAACCCTCCGAGAAGGCCTCGAACGCGGACGATAGAGCTCTACCTGTCCCGTTGGCCACAATGCACCGCCGATTACGATCACTCTCCTTCGCCAAAGCCTTGATCTTCGCCGCCAACTCTCGGCATCCTTGGCCGTCCTTTCGCTGCCGCGCCATTACGATTTTCGAGATAATTTCCGATACGTCAAAGGAGCTTATCGGAATTCTAGGCGTCGGAATCCTGTCGATACCGTACGACCGATTCTCGACGCACCAATCTTGTATCATCTTCCGAATGGTGTGATTCGGAATTGGGTCAAGAGTCGTCAAGATTTGGTTGGTGATTGGACAAGTATGGTTGCCGGCTTCAATCCACGTCTCGATGCTTTCTCGATCGTAGGTTATCCCCGTCGACAGCGTTACCGGATCTTGCATCAAGCCTAGAGATATTGGGCACCTGAAATGCGTGGGTATAATCAGCTCCATTCCGGCATTATCGTCCGGTTCGTGCTTCTTACCGGCGTGCCGGGCCGCTCTTCTTCTTCGCCAAGACAAGATCATAGTTGGGTAGCTTGTAGAATGAATCAAACTCGAAGATATATATAGAGAGAGAATTTTGAGTTTTGTGATGTACTAAGGAATGCAATGGGACTTTGGGTGGGTGGTGTATATATATGTTAGTCTTTGTGACGCGGTTCAAACTTTCAAAACATAAGACAGTAATCAAAGTTTCACAACAAAAAAAACCCAAGAAACGTTCAAGAGAGAGAGGCTTTTGAATATTGACCGTTGAAAGTTTGAAATGGTAAAACACACCGTCAGATGGGCTACAGAGATTTCGTATTATACTAAAGAATGACTAGAAAATCTAAAGCTTTGACGAGAAAGGCCCGTCAACGGATCTGTAGTAATGCCTACCGGCAGCGCGTTACCTCTAGAGAGAGAGAGAGAGAGAGTGTGTGTGCATGACTAGCAGCCGCGCGTAGACCTAGAGAGAGGAACTGGCCGCCTTTGGCCCAATGTTCATGGTGTTCGGCTCATTCTAATTCTTAATATTTATAATTTTTTAAATTTTTTATCTCATTACCTCACTCCTCAACCACTTAACATTATTTTATTGAAAATCATAATTTCATTTAACATTTAAAAAATTAATAAAATAAGATCATGGGTTTAAATTAAATAATAATATTATCTGTTAAATTTTATTTATCAACACGTGGTGTAATGAGACAAGAAAAATGAGATTATAGGTTTAAATCAAATAACAACATTATCTATTAGATTTTGTTTATCAACACGTGGTGTAATGAGACAAGAAAAATAAAATTATGGATTTAAATCAAATAACAACATTATCTATTAAATTTTATTTATCAACACGTGATGTAATGAGACAAGGTGTCTGGAAGATCCTGAATATTAAAGTTTCGAGGAGAGCCTTTCACATGCCTATGACCTTGACTCGACTTAGACAAGGTCAGGGTTTGATTTGCGATGTGAGCGTGATGTTTGATAATATCTGCTTCTCCTGTCTTTTTAATTTTGTAGAATTTAGTCTGTTAACTTTGTTAACTCCTCCACCCTTGCAAACTCTCCCTCCTTGCTAACTATATCTTTAATTGATCCCTTCTTAGACCAAAAAAATATTGAAGAAAGTAATTTTTAATTCTTGCATTATATATATATATAGAAAATTTTATCAAAATTATGTAATTGTTATAACTTCTAAATTATAAACAAAAATGTAGAATATTTTGATTTGAAGTAAAAAGATCACAGACAATATGTACATACAAAATTGATATATGTATAGCATTACTCTAGAAGAGACCCATTAGAGCCTTTAGAGGGCGGATGAATTTTGCAAGTTCGGCTTGGGAATCTCATTTGAGGCCTGACTAGACTCGATAATTCGTTATACAAATAAAGTGTTTGTTTCGATGGATAATGCTAGTGGATTGAACAATTAACTTTGTAAGGGTTTATATAATGTTTGGTTGCGCAAAAGAGAAGTTGGGATAAGCAATTCAAAGAGAATGTCTTTTATCTCGTATACCTATTAAGTAATTTTAAAGGAGATTGAAATAAGCATCTAGTGATTTGAGATTACAAGCGAATTTATAAAATTACCCTCCCTATTATTGATAAACACGAGATTCCTACGTGACAATATTTGAAGGTTTGAGCATTAGACCACTCTTATAAGAGAATTCTCCTTTCTTGGTAGGTCTCGAAAACATGTATCAGATCACCTCAAAATATAACCAATAAGAAAATGACTCATTGTATTGTGGAGTAGCAGTAAGAATGAAGTGATGGTGAGTGATTTTTTACAGCATGTTTGAAACTTTGGGAGAAAAGAAAAGGAAATAAAAAATAAAATGAAGAAAAAATGATTTTTTTCTTTCTTATTTAATTTTGTAAAGAAAACAAAAAGAAATAAAAGAGAGAGTGATTTTAAAAAAAATTTACATTTTTTTCCTTTCTTTTCTTTTTCTTTCCCTTTATCTCTTAGCTAGAATAAATAAAAAAAACTAAAAGAGACAAAAAATTTTAAAATTTTTCCTCTCTTCCTTTTTTCCCGTTCTCCCAATCCAACAGAGGCTTTTAGAGAAAAAAAAACCGGCATTTACGCGCGTACGCGCACCTAACGCGCGTGCTTTGAAGTGGGTGATGAACTATCAATGCCACCATGTTTAACGTATACTGCTGCTGGGTATTACTCATTCTAGCTAGGTGATGAAGAATTCCACCATGCATTATTGAAATTGTTACGCGTCAAGATCACATATTATTATATATTTTTTCGTATATTGTTGGGTAAGGCTCTGTTTGTTTCAATAAGAAAATAAAATCCTTGGAAAATTTTTTTTTCTTAAACATCATTTGGGAGTACAAAATTTAATTTTCTTGATATTCCATTTGTTTGGTACATAGCTACAAAATTTTGTAGAGAGATTATTTTACGCTTAGTTGTTATTTCCACAAAATATAAGAGTAAAAATAATTTTTTGCCTAGCTTGATAAAATCACATAGATGATATAGACATTGAGAGAGAGGGGGGAAACATCAAAAGAAATTTGAACTCTTCTAATCAAGTACATATAACTAAGACCAATAAGGGCATTGAGCGATAGGGAGAGAGTGAGAGAGATTTGGACTCAGCTTTTTAAATATTTTGTTCAAATTCTAACATCATCTTGATTATGAAAACAACATTCGTATCAAAATTTGGGATGTTGTTTCCAAAAAATATTTTCTCATAACTTTTTTCTTAATTTTTAGATTTTCATGCAAAACGATCAACCAATATTTAATAATCTTTTGAAATTTTTTTATTTTACGTTATTTTCCAGTGAAACAAGTATGGCTTAAAGTAAAAAAAGAAAAAAAAGGAAAAACTGGGAGGATGTATAACTTTGAAGATTTGAACTACATTGTACAAATATTTGTTCAATTAGATACCATCACCAAGCACAATTTAACTTTGGTGAAGTACACAGAATACAGGTGCAACGGTGAAGAAATTATTATATACTGTTTTAATTGCTATTATAATTTTAATATTTATGGTAAGTTTCACATAGATTCATAAATGCTAAGAGGCATCACATGTGATAAATATTCGCATCTGTATTGCAAAAATGTAGGTGCCATGTTGGGCTAGTAGAGCCAAAGTAAGAGTACAAGAGTACAAATTTTAGAAAATGACTTTTAGGGTGGTATTAAACATTATTACGTTTGTGTATGACATAACAGTGAAACTTGAGAAGGGTATACAGTTTTTGAAGATTTGAACGAATTGTACAAGACTTACTCCAATATGGTTTAGTGGATTGGACGTGGGTTTGAGTCTCACCGAGACTCGTGCTCTTTAATCCTATACCTAACATCTTATTACCACTATGCTCTCAAACAGGGCGGGACCGTAAATTTATTAAGAGTGCTATAGCAAAAGTTTTGAATTTTGGTAGGTGAAGGTAAATTTTTTTTTTTTAATTTTAAGAAGTGAAGACGTTATTTGTTTTTATTTTTTATTTTTTATCATAAGTACCTAGAATTTAGGGAATCTAAATAGAATTTTATTAAGGGGTAATTACAAAAATACTTCTTAATTTATAACTCAGTATCACTAAATCATTTTAAACTTTAAAATGTGAAACATACATTAACCCCTAAATTATCAATTAACTCATTTTGTTAGTAATACGTTAGTAATCTATAAGAAGAATGGAGAAAAAATTATTATGAGTTTGCACATGTTTTCAAAAGCATGATTTTATATTTAAATTGATTTTTTTTTAATAATAAATGTCTAATAATTGAAATGTCATTTGTATCGTCTCTATATTTATATGTCATTCTAAATAAACTTCACTCATTAGACAGTTATTATACTAAGAGATGTCAATTTAACTATAAAATAATACTTTTGTGAATCTGTGCAAGCCACATGATAATTATTCATTCACGTTCTCGTGAATTATTAACAAAATGTATTGATTGATAGAAATTGGTAGTTTAAGATGTCAATTTGTCACATTTTAGAGTTTAGGGATTTAGTGATATTGAGTCATAATTTATGAAGTGTTTTTGTAAATGGGTAATTATGACACCATCCCCTAATGTATAACTCAGTATCACTAAACTGTGATAATTAACCTCTTAAACTACTAATTTGTATCAATTAATACTTTCTTTTAGCAATTCATTAAGAAGATATATAAAAATTGTCATGTAACTTGCACACGTAATCACAAAAGTATGTTTTTATATTTACATTTGACATTCTTTTATTATAATAATTATCTAATGACTGAAATGTTACTTAAAATAACATATAAATATAGAGGCAATCTAAGAGATGTTTCAGTTATTAAACAATTATTATAAAAGGGAAAGATCAATTTAGTTACAAAATAATGTTTTCGTGAACATTTGCAAGTCGCATCATAATTTTTTTTTGTCTATTCTCCTAACATATTGAGAATATATTGATAGCAAAAAGTGTTGATTGATATAAATTAATAGTTTAAGAGGTGTTATTGTAATTAATTTTTTGTAATTATCCATTTTATCAAAGTAAAGGTGCCATGCCAACCATAGTCCACACCTAGTTCCGTCCCTAGGCTCAAAACTTGAACTTGAGAGTGCTTGTGAATTTTTCTCATTTTGCGACCTGTGTTTGAAGCTCTGTTTGGTCCAAAATAAATATGAAATAATATATTTTATATTTTAATATATTTATATATTTAGCTTTTATAATATTTAATAATTTTTTTGAAGAAAAATATTTATTAACAATATTTTTAGGTTAAATGGACTTTCTTAAAAATTTAGTTTTTTATTTTGGGTGAGCTTGGGAATTGATTTTAGGTTTGATGGAAAATATTTTTAGTACAGGCCTGACCCGAGCTCGGTACACCAATGTTCACTTCTACAACATTTAAGAATTCTTGTGGATCGTAATAACCTATGTAACCTGTACTCTGGCACTGGTATCGAGTATAGGTATGTGTCTAAGCATCAGATTCATCTAATTCTTATGTCCATAGACACTCATATATGACTTAGATTTTATATTATTTAAATACTTACTTTTATTAATTTAAAGTAAAATAGTGTTTAGAACCTAGAATATAATATTTTATGCATAAAATAAACGTCTTACGAATAGGTTTGTAGTAAACACATTTATTTATTTGTATTTGTTAGATGCATGATATCATATACATATCCTACACTCTTATTCGAGTGTTGAGTGTTCAGCATTAATATTTTACCAATTTAAAAAAGTCCAGGTAACATAAATAATAACTATGTATTTCTCTTATTTTGTAACAATAAAATGTGAGGATTAAGTGAAGCTCTAATGGAGAATTTATGGTATCGAAGCAACAGCACTCGAGCATTTCTAGTTTAATGGTTTCTAACAATGCTGATTTAGGCTTGTAATTGTAGTTATCATAATTAAACTGGACAGCCAGCCGGTGAAGGCATTAATTAGTTCACATTTCAATAGCTTAACCTTTGGTGCAATCGGTTTAGCCGTGCTTATAAAATTAATTATATCTATTTCTTTCATGAAGTTGATTCATATATGGTGAAAAATAAAATAAAACTTAAATAGAATACAACGGTTAGGTTGTACACTTGTACCAACAGCTTCGTTTGCTTGTAATTTTTTTTTTGGGAATACTATTTTTTTTAAAATTTATTAAAAAAACTTTCATCAAAATAATGTGACAGTGATATTATTATAATTAAAAACTATTATGATGGGTGTTTTATTTTAAAATAAATAACTCTAATCTAATTATATTATTCTGATAATAAATTTTGGAGTGAATTACACTAATTGTTCTTATAATTTACCTTCAGTCTCATTTTGATCCCTACCGTTTCAATTGCAAAAAATTTGCTCTTTAATTTCTAAAAATATGTAAAATTAGCCCAATTTATAACCGTGGTTGCTAAATTAGATGAAAAGTTATCACGCGCAACACACGTGAGGACAGATTCGTAAGTTCACTTTCATATTTTTGCTCTCTCCACTGTCTTCTCCTTCGATCACCGGCGACTCCATCACGGAGGACCACACCTGCCAAACCACCCACCCTCTTCCCAATTTAGTCATCTGAGTCTTGTTGTTATCACAAATCCTTCAATTTTCTTGGTAAATTTAAGCTTGCAGTGTTCATCTTAGAGTGTTGGATTATGATGATTTCTTGTTTCTATCACTTTTGATTACAGGTACGTTCCCATTTTTCCGATCAGGTTGGGAATGATTTCCTTCCTTCCTTCCGAGTTCAATGAAAAGTGAATTGGAGAAGAAGATTACATGTTCATGATGTGTTGGATCACGATGATGACGAAAATAATAGATATGGATCTTTTGTCCCGAGAAAGAGATGAGATAAAGCAAAAACGAGTGATAATTTTCATTATGTGCTAGTCGGACATGGAAAGTCTAGCGAGAGAGAACCTGAAATATGAAGTAAAATTATCAAAAATGCCCTCACGTGCGTTGGGCATGATAATTTTCTGTTCAATTTAACAATTACAATTATCAATTGAATTAATTTTGTATATTTTTAAAAATTAAAAATTAAATTGGTAATAATTGAAATTGTAAAGACCAAAGTGAAACTAGAGATAAATTAGAAGAAGTATTAGTGTAACTCAATTCATCCTAAATTCTATTTGAAATTTTAGTATTATTTATTTATTTTTTAAATTCTTGACTTTTGATTTTTTAACTATGGGCTCGACCCACGATGTGACAAGTGCAAACAGGTCCATTTATAAGACTCATGGTTCATTGAAGAGCCCAAATATTAAGCCCAGGTCTGTAAACAATGCTTTTGCGCCAGTGTTAGAGCTGGAACCAGAGCAGATTTTGGTCTTGCAAAATGCAAGTTGCAAAATGTTTTATACCATATTCAGGAAAGAAAAAATTATTTACAGAGAAACTTTTAGTAAGAATTTTATTTTGTAATGACGTGACATTATTTCTGTAAACAATGCGTTTCTATTTTTTTGTACCAAGTTCGTCCTAAATTTTATTTTGGTTTTTTTAATTTTTTATTTATTGCTATAGGATATCCAAACTTTTAATTCACTACTCTTTCAAGCTCATACAGGGCTATTGTTCACACAAAGTTACAAACTAAGTAAATTTCATACATTACATGAATGATGACTGACTACAGAGAAACGTGAAGAGCGATCAAACTTGAGACAACATGAGACTTAGCTGACCAATATTGATAAAGAGTTTTTTTATTTTTGAAGTGCATATCTATTATATACCAAAATATTTAATCTATTTTTTTTTCTAAAGTAAGAGTAAAAACACGAAATAAAATAGTTTTCCTATTTCTCTTACTAATTCTAAGTTCCAATAAAGTTTTTTTTTTCCTTAGACCTTTACTTTAGTTTTCCTAGTTCAACTCAGAGAAACTTCAATGGAGGCCAAAACCAGACCATGTGGTCCATGTGGCCTTTGTCTTAGACTTGGACCGGACTTGGCTTGGTGTCACGGGTTGCTACCCGTGGCACGTCGGGGGCCGCGAGGGGTCTTGGCGTGGGGCATGTCTGAGCATGATTGGCCGGTGGCATGGCAATCTCGTAATTTATATTTTTCATATTTATTGAATTTATGGATTATGACTCATCGAGGGGGTCGGATGTTTCTTCCTATCAGTTTGGAGATGGCTCAGAATGCTATTATAAGGGGGGCATGGTGTTGACTCTACCACCCCATGGTGCTACCGAAAGGGACAACATTCAAGTGAGTCCCCCAAGGGAGTGGGCGAGACTTGGGGGCCGGCTGTGGCACGTGGCTGCAATCCTCATGCTAGTCAAGAGGCTACATGGGCGGCATTTGTGCCCGGTGGGGCAAATGTTGGGCATTGGCGTCGAGGATGGGATTGTGGCATTCGCACTCGCTACGCCATAATTATAAAGTGGTGGGGCTTATGTCCATGACGGATTGGACCTCGGTGTGCACACTTGCATGCTGTGTGTCTCGTGTGCACTTGCGCATTGGGTTCACGCTCGTGCACACGGCCGCTTGGTTTGGCTAGCATTGGTGTCGCGGGGCACTATGTTGTGGGCTTAACAGTCGCTATTCGGTGGTGCCTTTCCTTGCGGACAACCTTGACGCGGGGCGCTAAGAGCTTCAAGGAGGGAGGCGTTGTGCCTAACAGGTGATGCTTGGCTGACGCGCGCATGTCTAGTTGCATATGGCCATCTGGCTTGTGTTTCGAGAGGGACTGGCGCTAAGCACATTGCTTGCCGTGTGTGCGCGCATTTGAGTATGGCGTTACTATCGCCTATATCTTGGGTTGCCTTATGGCTTGAGCATCAGTGGTTTGAGCTTAAAGAGATATGCGGGGCATTACGGATGGATTCTGGACAAGCGCATAATCTTATGCCTTGGTGTTTGAGTTTGGCGGGACTATTGCTTGGTGCATAGTCGCCTCACGGGTGTATTCCGCTGCGTATGATCATGGCGGGTCGCATTACTGTTACCGTGTGGTGCTCGGCCTACCAGCCCGTGACACTTGGACATGTAAAATACATGTTGTAACACAAGGGCCAGGAGCTTTAACACAATGAAATTCTTATTCCAATGAGGTGATAGTTGTATTTTCAAAATTATGTACAAATTAGCCGGGTGACATGATCCCAGATAGGTAACAATAATTTTTCGTCTTATCTAAAATTTTTTTACCAAATTCAAATTTCAATTTTTATATGGGCTCTTAGGGGATGATTTGGACTTTTTAACCCACAAACACACCAAAAAAAAGTGAGTAACGAAGCTGAAGCATATTGCTTATTCATTATTTAAGTATCTTTCGGCTTCTTTACTTAAGTTTTTTCTTGTATTTTTTGGTAAAAAAAAATCAAAAGCACCTGCCAAAAGCCCATATAAAAAAATGAAATTTGAGTTTTGGTAAACAAAAAAAAGCTAAATAAGATGTAACATAGCTCAAGCTGATCCAAACGAAATGTTCATGAAATAAAAAAAATACGAGAAGAAAAGGCGGACGGATGGGATTTGCTGGTCAAAAAAAAGGTCACAAAATGGCCTACATGCCAACAAAAGCTCTAATTTTTGTATTTTGCATCAAATCTAATCTCAAGCTCTGTTTAGTATGACTTTTTTCTGTGAAAAAGTTACTTAAAAAAAGCACAGAGAAAAAGTTGGCTAAAAATAAGTTTCTGTCGGGCATTTGGTAAGCTGTTAAAAAAACTGGCTTATTTCGAAAAAGCTAGCTAAAGGATATTTGAAATTGACTAAAAGCTTTTTTTGGCTTTTTCTGTCTAAATTACCATTGTCCCCTAAAGTGCTATGTAAGTTGTCCTTATGCCCCGTTCGGTAACTATTAACATTGAATTATAGCAGAAAGCCGAAAATGTAAGAAATAATTATTTTATTATTACAAATAAATAATAATACAAAAAATGACTTAAATATTTATGTATAATAATTACATAAAATTTATTATAATTTGAAGGCTATTACAGTTTTTATTATTATTAATTATATTGCATACCTAGTATTGTAAATAAATAAAAATGGTTAATAATACTATTATTATAAATAAAATTTTCATAAAAAGTACAAGAAATTTTAAATTGCAATACAAAATTTAGATAAGCAACATTGGAGGTGTCCAAGCCAAAACCCAACTATCGGTGAGGCCTATTTGCATATCGACAAATACAATCTCGAATTCTATTTCTATATGCACTCATTTGTTCCTCATCATCAATCATAAAGTTCGAGGACTGGCCTGCATTTATATTTCCATCATTTACTTCGTCATTCGATACAAAATCCTCATCGTTTGCAATCTTATCAAACACCTCATCGCGTTCAGTATTTTGTCTAATGAAATTATGAATGACCATTGACACACTTACAATTCCAGTTTGCATCTCCATATCATAGGTCGACATATCCCTCAATATAGTGAATCTTGCCTTCCATACTCCAAATGATCGTTCAATGACACTTCACAATGAAGAGTGTACTTGATTAAAACTCTTGTTATTAGTAGTAGGTGGCTCTCCTCGATTAAACTCTTGGAATTGATATCGTTCGCTCTTGTATGGGGCAAGATATCCTTTCTTATTGGGATAACCTGCATCAACAAGGTAGTATTTATCTACAAAGTATGTGAAAGTTAGCCTTGTTTTAATAAAAGAATTGAACTAAAAAATTAATTTAACATCCTACCCCCTTCTGGATAAGGAAAGTACTTGTTAAGGTCCATTACAATGTTGTAGAAGACATGCGTATCATGCATGCTACCTTTCCATCCAGTAGATACAAAAGTGAAGCACATGTCGGAATTGCAAACTGCAAGAATGTTTTGTGTATGATAATCTTTCCTACTGAAATACAGGATGGCATCTTCCTGTCGTACCCTTGCTTGCACATGTGTGCCATCCAATGCCCCAATGCAGTCCTATGTTAAAATAATAAAAATCACAAACACATATTGGCTAGTCGTGGACAATATTAAAGCACATTTGTAGGAACACGACGTACCTTAAATGGATAGTATTTTTTATTATTTGCAATGTAGGAGTGGACATAGTTTTGATCGTAAGTTGGTCGACAGACAATGGCCGCTATTTTTTTTACTGCTTTCAAAACAGCGTGAAAGTGGCGACTTATAGTATCGCCAGAATGTTGAAATCGTTCCTGCATATCTTGATTATGAACCCCCTTACCCATAGTGTACAAGAAAGTTGCTATACTCTCCTCCACTGTTAACCCCTTTGTAGGTACCTTCAAGTTATATTTATTGACCAGTTTTCCGCATAATTTTAAAAATACATCATTCTCCATGCGAAGATTTTCTTGACAACGACTGTCATGGCTAGTTAGTAATTTCATCACCCAATCATATCCTGTTAGAGCTGATGTGTAGCATGACACCTTGTTAACATATGACATGTAATACTGTTGCAGACAATGAAAACTGGATTACAACAATATATTGGTCACTGTGCGACGTCGCTGACCATAAATTAACGTAGCTTCCTCATCCGTGACGCCACTTGAGCTGCTAGAACCATCCTTATTATTGTAGTTATCCTCACTTATGTGAACGAAAGGTTTTGCTTGAGGCTCTGCTGTTATAATAATCTTCTCACCACAAATGGAAATCTACTTTTGTCCTTCCCACCATAAAAGCATAATTGCTTTATCTGTAATGTCAGGCTTTGGATAGGCCTTCACACACATTGTGTGGATTGTTTGATGTTTGAAATCATACAAAGTCAATAATGGCAGTTTTTAGCCAGGCCTCTTAGACAACCATCTGTCACTTTCTCACAGTGGCTAAAAGCATGACAACCATCCTATCGTCGTCAGTTGTCTTAGCCCTCAAAATTTGTAGTATTATACACTATTGGTTATCCGCCATTTGTAACATACACTGCTGGCTAAAAAGCGGAGGGAATAAAAGGTTCACTCATTGAGATTATAGGATCATGTAAAATACCAAAGAGAAAACTAATGAAACTAATTCAATTTGTTACAACCGAGAGATTAATAATACATAAATATAAACATCCTAAAAGGAATTGTAAATCATCACCTCTAACCAAAAATTGATGATACATATGACCTGACCTTCACTATAGTTCTAAGAATCAAGGTCCTCTTACTATATGATCTATTGGACTTTTCTAATAAATTTTCAAAGGATGTTACAATCAACTGGAAGACATCCTGTGCATTCTTAAAGTGAAAAGTTAAGAGGGCAAAGAAAAAAAGGATACCACAACTGTAGTAATTTGTCCAGTACAAGTCATGGTTGAATAGAAAAAATTACAAAAAAAACCGCATCATAAAAACCAAGTCCTGCAACAGGGCATGCCAGAATAAGAAAAAAAGCAAAGAAAACAACCACAAAAAACTTTTACATAGACACCAAACAACTACTACGACAACCGAAAAAAAAAAAAAAAAAAAAAAAAAAAACCACATCATAAAACCCAAGTCCACCTAACAGTGTATACCACAATAGAATATTCAAAAAACAAGACATAAAAAAACCCAAGTCTATAGTGCATACCGCAATTGATGAATATTAAACAAAAAGGACAAAAAAAACCCAATTCCAAACAAAGGCAAAAATGCCCCAAGGAGTCATCATCATCAGGGAGGAGGAGTGGACTAGCCATCATTAATCGCATCACGTTCTTCCTATAGCCAACAAAAGCAGACTTCATTATCTAGGAGGGCCATCAATACTTCTTGATTAGCCGAGAATTTCATCAGTTTCACTCCAGTCATGTACAATGGATGACCAGGTTTAAGCCTTGGGAGTGTTGCCAACTTCCGAATACATTCAACAATCGTAGGATTTTGGCTGTCAGCAAACTACTTCACGGTCAGCTCACTACTTTGACTTTCAACCACATCAAGCATGCGATCCATTTTTTGGCTCAAACGTGCAGATCCAGACAATTTCTTCTTCTTGCTCAAATCCTTTTTTGTGTCTTACTTCTCACCCTTTTTGCGCCCTACCACCTTGTCAGTTGAGGAGCCAACAGAAGGAGAACCTTTATCCATTGTTAAGTCAGTGATCCCCACATTCTCCCCCACCATCTTCATCAGGATTGGTGTCTCCACTACTCTCATCCAGAAGGCCTATGGTAGGCATGCTTTCACCCGATGTCCACTCTGACTTCCCAGTGGCGGCCAAACCTCCAAATACAATTTCCATCAACTCCTCATGTTCAATGTGTTTGTCCCTGAATCTGGCATAGTGCTTGTTCATCTGATAAAAAGTTATAATTAATGAATATCCTATACAAATATATTAACCAACTAGTATATTTACAAATAAATGGACAAGTCAGGAAACCGTACCGCTATCATCTTATCCCACCAAAAATCTAGCGCAGTGAAGATTTTTGTCGCATCATCCTAACCAAGTCCAGTGTTTCCATGCATTGGATTTTTTAGATACAGCCAAGCAGTCCAATCTTTTTTCAGTTTTTCGTACTTGTTCTTCATTTGTTTTTTATCATGAAATTTGTGCGTGATGTTGAAGTAATCTTCCATAAGTCCTGAATACCCCTTAGTAATCAAGTACTGGTGAGGCCTATTACCATTTTTCATTTGGTAGATCACGCATTGTAGGAATATTTTTGTACTATTCGAATCCCAGCTTGCCTTACATGGTTGTACATTTAGTGGTTAAAAGTATTTTGGCCATTTTGCAGTTGGAGTGGGGCGAACCCTTTCTGAGCTTGGTTCAGCCATACTAATTACACCATTTAAGTACAAACCATTACGAGGTAGGCACACAACAAAAATGACATTACTATAACAAATATCCGAGTTATGAAATATTGTCCCATACACACAATATTAATTACTAAGGATTATTACAAACGTAGTAGCAAAATTAAGATAAGTGCAAACATCACAAGTACAAGTACTTTAAGGACACGTAAGGTATGTTGCAGCTAGACTACATCAGCTTCTAACTTCAGCATCATATCATAACTTGGGTGTACGATTTTGTGATTATTTGCTTCTGATACATAATGTGTCCCATGAGTAGGTGTGTGATTGGCTGTTTGGTCACACCAACCAATCCAATTAGCACATGTCTGATGTAGGAAGTGCAAGTGTTAGTGTTATGGCCAATAAGATTCATTTAAAAATTGTAACAATGATTTAATTAATTACACTCATCACTGGACAAGGACACGAGTAGTACGCTCGTCCTAGATTATCTTTTGATCTTGAAATCTTAACAATACAATAACCATAATCACATTTGCACAATCTTAGTGGCTATGCAGATGTGGCAGTAGATGAATGAGACGTCATATTTCTATAGGACCACACATTAAGGTTATGAACATACAATTAAAACAGTTTACATAAACAAAAGGATAAATTATAATCAAGTATTTTTTATTAACACTGTGTCCAATTATATAGTAGATTAATTGCCGTTAGAGTGAATTTTTCCCTAGCTTAAATTTGAATATCTAATAGATGTCACATTATTTTCAAAATGTCATGAATATTGGGAATACTGCTTATACTTCCAAAATAGTGCATGCTTAAGCTGTTTGTCACTCCCAATGGAAATGGATGTAGCTAATTAAGAGATGGTGGGTATAGATTCTCCACTCTTGTTTTATTTTCCCAAATCTCCATTTGGAATAGATAAAAAGTCTTTTGTCAAGGTTGGGTATTTTTGACTTTCAATCAACAGGAAAACAGTTCAGTATTTTATGCCATCACAAGTTGGATTTTATGACTAAACAATTAAAGCAGCTTTCACAGGGTGAATATTACCTTAATCTCCATGTTAAGGGAGAGGTCTGAGACCATCATTTATGTCCTAGTGAGAAAACAAAATGTATCCATTCCTTGCCTAAGAGACGCAATGATTTACCATTGCCATGTGTTAAAACAGTTTCACAGTCCAAAGTAAGTTCTCTTTCAAGGTGTTGGTATACCTGATGGTGATCCACTAGATAAAACCCCCGACGAAGTGATATCCATAATAAAGTAAACAGTATAGAACTGACATTGGTATACACTGCCATATATAGACATGTCTCCACTTTTTTTAAAGACTTAAAAGTTGGGTATCCTGAAGTGGGTAACCATGTCTTCACCGTTAGGTCTAAGATGCAGGTCACGAGAGAGAGAGAGAGAGAGAGAGAGAGAGTCAAATATTCTGCACTCTACAGCATAACTATATACCCACCAAACTCAATTCTTTTTTTTTTGCCCGACTCCTTGACTTATCTCAATAATTTACAACATGTCAAAATTTCAAACCCCAAATTTAAATCTGTGAAAAAGGCAACGTTCCTTTTAAGAGCTTCACCTTTGTGGGGGTTACTCTTAACTCTCTTATTGTTCGAATCTATAAACTCAATTCCATTGTATAAGAATGTTACATAAGCATTTATAGATTTAAGGTAACTTCGAGTCAAACTATTACCGATCTAACAAATATAACATATCAGATGTGTAAATGATGATGAGAGAGGAGGGGACGGACCAGATGTGAGGAGATCTTGAAGGGATCGGCGACTGAAGCACGAAGACAATAGCAATGACGAACTTGACACTGCTAGAGACCTTGCTGACCTCGACGCAACACATTGATCGGCGAGATGTACACCCAATTTTGAACGGAGAAACAGCAAAACAACCAACCAGTTACAAGATCGATGCCCCCTTCGTCTGTTTCATCAGATCGTTGAAGAAACCCTTTACTCATTTTGTTGACAAAACCTAGATCTGTCGGTGGGTGTATATACATGGCCAAATCTATATTTTTAAAGTCACTATAGCTCCGCTACAGTGATGAAAGTAGAAAAAGCTTGTGAAATTGGGCTTCTTGTTTTCCTGCTTTTTGGGCTACAAAAAGTCTAAAAGCTTCGCCCCAAAAGCCTTCTCCCAAACGGGCCAGCTTTTTTAATTTTTTATTTTATGCTTTTAAGCAAAAAGCTTAGCCGTGAAGCCGAACCGAACGAGGCCTTAACTAAGTCACACAAACCGCGAGCGCGAGCGGGTGCGGGTGCGGGTGCGGGTGCGCCAGAATGTCAAGAATTGAAAATGAGAGCGTCTTTAAAGCGTTAATATTATATTATTTTTATTTTTTAATATAATTAAAATTTAAATTATTAAATATTTATAAACTTTTTATGCAATAAGTTTGTGTTGTGTGATTTTTAGTATCTTCTACTAAAAGTTCACGTGGCCACTAACCAGTGGCTAGAGACACAATTCGTTTAGAGTTCGCGAGTTTGACCGAGACAAACCACGAATTTGACCGAATTCTGCACTAAATCCGTCAATCCGCGGCTTAAAGCGCAGTTCGGCACCTTGGACAGCCGAACTGTGTGACTAAGGGCCTTAATATATAAAAAAGTCTAGTGCGTTCACGATTGCGGCTCATCCGCTTTGTGTGCCGACTTTTCCTCGTGGACTTTTTTGTCCATGAGTTTTGTCTGAAATGCCTATATATCCCATCCCTGGTGCTGCTTTATTGTCTCCTCTTAGATGGGGTTGTTTTTTTTTTGGTTCTTTTGTTTGGTGTAAGACTTTGTGGTTTAATGAGAATCCTTCGTGATGCTGGCCAAAGGAAGTACTTTGAGACCTCTGTAGATTTTTCTTCCACACAGCTTTTCCATGTTCTCCCTCAGGCCTCTGAATTGTCTTAAATGCTTAGGCTTTGCTAAGGCATTTTGGTTCGCTGACTATGCACAGTAGTTTGGCTTTGTTGCCCTTGCAGAAGAATTGTACCAATAATTCGTTTTGAGTTTTTTTAGTAAAATGGATTAAATACATTTGCTTACATATTTAAGATTCTACACCATGACATTATAATGTGCCAAGCAAGAGTTTTCAAGCTCCATCTCCCTCTTCACGTACACTTGCTTTTAGCCAATTATCATTAATAAAATGCATAAAATTTACACGATTTATGTGAATGATGACCTTGCATGAGCTCAATGGAGTAATCAATTAAAGGCCTAGACACAATGGCAAAAAAAGAAAAAAAAAAGAAAAAAAAAAAAAAAAAGAAAAAAAGAAGATTGTACACATGCACATATAAAACACATTTGAGATAGAACGAGTTTGATAAAGAGCCACAAAAACTAAAAAATAAACATGAGACAAAACTAAAAAAATTTCTCATTAAGTTTTTTTGTTTATCTATCCTATTAATATATAATTCTTTCTCCAATGAAAGAAACTAAAAAAGTTCCTTGGGTCAACTAATGTGAGTACCTCTATATTCTATAAAAGACAAAATTAATTTAATTTCTAGACTCAAAGACCATATGTCAAATGGTTATAGTTACTTTAAAATGCTCAACTTATCAATTTCACATTAGCATCCAAGCAATAAATAACTATAAAAAAAATATGTCAACAATTATATAGTGAGCACATTAGACATATGTCTCCTCCTTACAATGGAGACCAAGTAGCGATTATCTTAGTTGAAAATTGCGGTGATAAAAATGTTTCAAACACATATAACTACTACTACTATTCATCTTGCTCTATAGTCGTATCTTTAACTTATTTTTATTATTAATGAAGTACTTCCATCATAATAATTTTTAGATATAATTTGCAAAAATCAAAATTGTCCCTGCCTTGCACAGGCCACTTCAACGAGTAATAATAAAAGGGTATATATGCAAGGGAGGGTAGCCTGGTCCTGCTCATAACCGAGGCCCAACGGTCAATTTCTTTTGACAAGAAAGAGTTGCATGCATAGATTAAGTTGGGCCCTGAACATGGAATAGGTTGGGTCACTGTTGAATGTAGCCCATAAGGTTAACTCCTTTCCAAGGCCAACCAAAACCAATCTAAATCAACAGACATGTTGGCCTCAGACATGGGTCCATCATTTAGGATAGAAATAGACCCCAACAGTCCCACCTATCTCTCCAAGGCATTCCAATCTTGAAGACAAAGCAGGCTGGAAAAGGGACCTTTCATTAAGGCCTAAGGGCAAAGGCACATGTGAGAGAGAGAGAGAGAGAGGATCCTATGAGAGGGACTGATGTATGGCAGTGGAGAACCAAAGTGACCCCATGCGTGTGGTGCCACTGCCAACTGCCAAGACAAACCACAAGAGGGATGAGTGTTAGGACCATGGACAGACAGGACACTACCATCTAGGCTATATCAGCAAGTTAGTGTTATCATGGTCCATGGATAATGATAGTAATCTCATTAATTAGGGCATGTTTGGGTGTCCCACAAAATAAAAGTTTACCCCATCACCATCTCACCCATCATTTCAAGAAAAAGAATAGTAGGATACTAAAAATAAGAAAAACGAAAATACTCAGTATACACAAATTTTGAAATTAACTAATAGATAGGATTCTTGTATTTTGATATTGAACTTGTACAATTATCTATAAATCAATTGACTCGGGTGACTTTTTCAATTGTCCCTCCCATTATGCTAATTATTTATTTATTTATTTTCGAAGACTAATTCCAGTCCAATACCATGCAAACAAGAAAAGTAAAAACAATTGTGTACAAACTGAATACCATAAGATCAAATTTGATTATTCTAGACTTCAAATAAAAAAGAAGCAGCAGCTGCAACAGAAGTTATGAAAATTGAAGGGAAGGTGCTTAGTAAATTAGAAAATTTTCTAGATACTCAGCTTTTTATGTTTCAGCATACCTATATCTATTAGCTGTGTATTCAAAATTTCAAAGACATGATGAATAAAGAAACAAAAAAAAAAAAAAAAAAAAAACAAGAGCTGGCCAAAATGCTACAAAAAAAATAATCCTTATGCCATAAAACAAAAAGTCTAGTGATTATTCAATACCCTTAAAACACTACGTTATCCTTATTGCTCTCATAAGGCTCATAAGGCAGTATGCATCCCTTTGCTAGGTAAGTCTGATAGGTGTGTAATATAGATATATATACGTATATCTGCATACAAATGATTTATTGAGCTAGGAAAGTTGCCTTAAAAGTGGGGGGCAGTGTTTTTGGATGGGAAAAGATTCCAGAAAACAGGGGCAGACATTATCTACCACACTGAGTGAGAAGTCAGCAAATTAGGACTAGTACTAATAATCAGGCACCAAAACCGCAAATCATAGTCCATATGGGTGATGTAGCAGAACAAACACATATCAAACAAGTGGTGGGGGTACCCACCTAGTCATTCTCAGAGCTTTAAAGAATATTCACAACACCAACTGAACCAAATCCAGCTGGCAAGCATATCTAACAACCATTCCTCATCCCACACTTGTCACCCACATAAACACTCAACCAACTAATACAAAACAACAATGTTATCGACCAAGATATGTATGTTATACATATATGTATATATATATATATATGTAGAGAGAGAGAGAGAGAGAGAGAGAGAGAGAGAGAGAGAGAGAGAGAGAAGGGGGATGCATGATTGTATAATAACATTGTTTTTACAAGAATGGGGATGAGCTGTGCACCAAGAATGTCTTAATCTAATGGCATCACTCCCTATGCTGAACTTAATCTAATGGGTAACCAACCATATCTGGACGTGCTGATGACAATTTTAATAATGATAACAACTCCCATCCTTTCAGCATTTGATTAATGGCCATGGTTGACTTAATTCACTCCAAATCATCACAACCCCAAACAACCCAACCCCCCCCCCCCCCCCCCCCCCCCCCCCCCCCCCCAAAAAACAAATTCTCTGTAGCACAATGGATTGAAACATAGAGCACAACATTGATGGTTGTACTCAGGTAACACATGATGCAATGATAAGTAATTATAATAACAATTGACTTCACATTTGTGGGTGCTAGGTTCCCGTGTGTATCACTTCATAGTCAACATAGAGAACATGTTCTTTGACATAAAAAAAAAATGTGTATATATATCTAAAAGATACTATTCTTTTCTAAAAAAATTTGTATAAAAAATCACACCAAAACAATATGACAATGACTTTTCGTAATTACGATATGAAAAATGAAAGACTCCCATTTAACCACCACAGTGCTCTGTATAAAATTTTTTTGTACAGCATTACCCAAAAACAAAAAAAAGCAAAAGTCAATGCTGAGAAGATATGCAGGTTCCATGCCATTCTATTTATGATGATATCTCTTCTATAATGCAAAGCTAATTAACAATCATATTTATTCTATAATGCAAAGCAAATTAACAATCTTTGCAAATTTTGGATGATTTTCAATAAATCCCAACAGAATGAAGATGAAGAGATTAAATATCTTATGATAATTTATCCATTTGCATTTCTAAAACTTCGAAGGACAAAAAAAGAAGGGAACTAGGGAAGTAAAAATCTGTTCAAACTTTGAATAAAAAAAACAAAAAAAACCTGCCTGAACTAGTCAAAGGGGAAAAAAGGGGGGAAAAGAAAAGAAAATAGCATCTTCAGAAAAGGGAGCAAACCTTACAAGAACAAACAAGGAGAAAAGAAAGGAAGCAGCCACAGGAATGAACAAACCCAATCACTCGAAAGCCATCAATAATAACCCCTACTCCCCTGCAGTCTTGTTTCTCTACCTAATCTCACCTCCCATCTGCAGATGTAAATGAATCCGCAAAACCAGAGGGTCGAGTGGGTATGCTGGTTTGGGTATTGTCCCCGCTGGCAAGGAAAGATGAAGAAGAAGAACCATCCATGCCAGTCATTCCCTCGAGAGCCTGCCACTTCTTGAGTGCTTGTGGTAATGTCATATCGAAGTCAATTCCAAACATGTCCTCGGCATCAGGGTCTGAAGGTTTCCAGAGCTCAGCGAGAGATGATAGCACATTGACTACATGGCCCATGTCGGGCCTCTGGGAGGGCTCCCTTGCGCAGCAGTGACCAGCCAGCTCAGCAACAGTGGTGACACTGGCAAGCGTTTCTTCATCAAGATCAACTGTTGGGTCAATTGCCTTCCGGAATGCGTCCTTGTTGATATGCATTCTACGGAACCATGTGACAAGATGAACACTCTCCTCCTGCTGGGTCTCATCTAGTGCCTTTCTTCCTGTAATCACCTCCATTAGAATCACTCCAAAGCTGAACACATCAATCTTAGTTGTCACTCGTCCAGTCACTGCCCAGTCATGCATAACATTTCACAATTAGAGCCAAGAGAAGGATCAACTATTTGCCTACAACAAAAATATGAATTTTGGGGGCTGCATTTCATAGGATGCATACCGAGAAGATGATTGGTAAATCAAACACATTAAACATTCAGAAAGCAGGGTCTTTCAAGGAACAAAAGGTCACCACTGGGGGAAGTTCTAATATAAATCATTAGATTGGCGCTTCAAACCAAAAAAATGACGACAGAGTCATTAAACATATGTGATACGATAATAAGACAATGCAAGTCCAAACAACGGTCCTACTCCAACGTTATGTAGATTTATCCAAAATGTAAAGACTACAACACATACATTTCATGCAGAGCAAAAATAAATGAATTCATTCAACTTGATATCACGTACTCGGTCTTAAATAAAACTAAGTAGCTAGTGACAAACAAAGGGCCAAATGCAATGTTGTTAAAAATGAAAGCCTCATTACCCAAGTCCTTTTTGTTTTAACGTGCTTGTTACAATCATAAGTTAACCTATTATGATTGGTAAACCAAACACATTAAACATTTAGAAAGCATGGTCTTTTAAGGACCAATAGGTCACCACTGGGGGAAGTTCTAATATAATTCATTACATTGGTGCTCCAAACCAAAAAAATGATGACAGAGTCATTAAACATATGTGGTACAATAATAAGACAATGCAAGTCCAAACAACGGTCCTACTCCAACATTATGTAGATTTATCCAAAATGTACAGACTACAACACATACATTTCATGCAGAGCAAAAATAAATGAATTCATTCAACTTGATATCACGTACTCGGTCTTAAATAAAACTAAGTAGATAGTGACAAACAAAGGGCCAAATGCAATGTTGTTAAAAATGAAAGCCTCATTACCTAAGTCCTTTTTGTTTTGAGGTGCTTGTTACAATCATAAGTTAAACCTATTATGCACCTTAACCACAACTGACAAAAACATAAATAAAGAAAACGATTACCATTCATGCTTATGTAGTGGCAAATAATAGCTGGAAATAATTTTGAAACAAAAATTTAAAGGACACCTACCAAAAAAATGAATCTAAATAGATATAACATACTTCCAGGTCCAAAGTTTGAGACATATTCCATCTTTAAGAATACATCCATCCCATCATCTACCAAGTCATTGCCCCTATTCCAATCTAGCCAAATTTTGCATAGTCGGTTCTCAGATACCACAAAAATAAATTCTGCAGAAAAAGAGACAGACTAGTCGTAGAGTAAAGTAAATCCAATCCTGCTATAATGCTAACTGTGCTATTTCAGAACACTGAAGGCCTACATGACCAGTCCATAGGGTTAGTTCTTGAAGAAATGGAAAACGAAATATCAAGTTGAGCTTCATTGTGTATACATTCATCCTTTGCAGGCTGATATTTCTTTCTTTTCGTGTTCCTTTGGTTTGTTCTGTTGTTTGTTTGGTGTTTCCCTGTTGTTTAAGGCTGTGACAATTCAATTTTTTTTTTAAAAAAAAATCTATGATGTGTTAAATTTCAAGAACAACAAACCACTATTTTTCAAGGTATATAAAAGATAAGTACATATATTTTTAAGAAATAATCTAAAACCAAGATGAGCTTAAAAGACAGTACCTGCGTATTCTGGTGCGAGATACCCAAAAGTTCCTGCTAGTCTTGTTACAATTGAAGCTTTCCCATCTGGTGCAAGACGAACAAGTCCAAAATCTGCAACCTTAGCACGCATATCATCCCCCAGAAGAATGTTGGATGGTTTAAGATCCCTATGAATAAAACTTTGATGGGCTAAGCCATGTAGATACTCAACACCTCTGGCCACATCCAGGGCAACAGTCAGCCTTTTTGACCATTCAAGGGGTTTCAACCCTTCCTCCTTCCAGTTAAACAGGTGCCTACTAAGAGTCCCTTGAGGCATGTATTCATAAACAAGTAGCCTCTCATTTCCATCCAAGCAATAACCCAGAAGAGCAACCAAATGCCGATGTCGAACCTTAGTAAGAACAGCAATCTCAGACTTGAACTCATCCAAGCCCTTCTCACTCACCACTCCGGACTCCATCCTCTTAACAGCAATCTTAGTCCCATCATGCAACTCTCCTTTGTAAACAGTTCCGAAACCACCTCTTCCCAATATGTTCTCTTCACTAAAATTGTTAGTCACACTCTTCAAAACTTGGATGGAGATTACCATGCTTCCTGCTTCTATAACATGAATATCACTAGGTCCGCTACTGCCATGACTGTATGTTTCACTGGTTGCCCTGCCATTAACACCCGAACCAGCAACAGTAATCTTAACAGCATCATGGTCTGACCCTGAAAGGCGAGGATGAATCACCATTGCATTTGGGCTCTGCACTCTACCAGAATGCTTTTGTTTAGCCCTGCGAATACAGAATACTCCAACCCCAGCAGCGATTACTACACAAACACCACCAATTACGGAACCCACAATCACACCAGTCGGCTTATTGCCACTACTTCCTGAAGTCTCTGTTCCATTATGGGAGGGCATATGAGGTGTACTCCCAGGAGGTGTTCTGGCCGGTGGACTAACATTATCCTTCCCAATATCAGGATTGCCATCAGTTTTTACAAGCACATTGCTCGAAAACGGTGGAATTTTTCCATAAAGCTGATTGTTTGAAACATCTAATTCTCTTAGGTTAGGCAAAGTTGTAAGCTCATTCGGGATGGTACCGTTAAGATTATTATTAGCAAGAATTAGTGTCTGCAACGAAGTAATGGATGAGAAGTTGGGAGAAATTGTACCGGTAAGACCCTTATTCCGAAAATTGACACCAGTAATGCTTCCACTGTCACAGGTAATCCCCATCCACTGGTTACAAGGATCATTCCCTTTCCAATTCTCCGCGAAAACCGTCGGATAAACAAGAGATTGTGCAACTGAAAGCAATGTATTCACCGGTGGATCGCAGGCAACACCAGGATCAGGTAAGCAGAAACTGTTCGTACCAGATATATCAACCGCAACTGAAGAATCAAACTTCGGGGTCGGCCCTTGCAACAAATTGTTTGTCAAATTCACAACCTTAAGCGATTGAAGAGCCACCAAAGACGCCGGGACCGGACCCGTAATGCTGTTGTCTCTCACGCTGAAGTTCTGCAATCCGGTGAGCTCCGAAAAGTCCGGCAACGGACCCGAAAAGGAATTGCTGTGTAGCCATACTTCTGTCAATTGGGTCATGTTCTGTATAACAGCAATTGAACCATTCAGCTTGGAACTGCTCTTTTGCCCATTCAACCACAGAGACTGAATCGAAGAACCCGAAAAACGCTCTGGCAATCCACCCTCAAGGTTGTTGAACGCTAAATGAAGAGTCGTCAGCCCCGCGAAGGTGTCGCCGCCGAAGAAATCTGGGATTTCTCCGGTAATGTTGGCGGAGTCGGCCGAGAAAATCTGAAGGGTCGACGCGTTGAGAACACTTTCCGGTATCGACCACGCCGAGAAGGGATTATAGTCGATATAAACCTGTTGCAGCGAGGTCATGCCAGCGAAGAAATCGGAGGGAATCGAAGAGAAGTTGTTGTTGTTGAGCAACAGCGACTGGAGCGAACCCAGCCCGGCGAGACTCGGAAGTGGACCAGTGAGCTCATTGGCCATGACCTCAAGTTTCTGCAAGGCGGTGAGTCCGGCGAGGCTCGGAGGGAGAGACCCTTTCAGATTCTGATGCCCGATTTGGATCCGAGTGATCCGCTTGTCGTTGGAGCAACCCACGTATCGCCAATTGCAGGGGTCCGAGTCGTTCCAGCCGAATGAACTCGGCGGGTTGAGGCTCTCCTTGAGAGCCTGCATTACTGAAGCGTCGCTCGAACTGGACTGACACTGAACCAAGACGAAAGCCGAGAGCAGTGAGAGAAACAAGAAGGCGAAAACTCTAGAACCCAGACGGGGGCTCCCCATTTTCTCGAGAAAATCGGAGAGGAAGATGAAGAAAATCATCAGAGAAAGTGGTGGTGGGGGATGTTCTCCTTCTTTTTAAGGTTTTTTAAGTGGTGGGCATTTGGGAAGGGTCGATCAAAATGTGATTTTTAGAGAGAGAAAGTGATAAAGGATGTGTAATTTTGCAGACGAAGCGCCGGAGATGGAGGGAGGACGACGACTAGAGAGAGAGTGGGTGTGTGTGTGAGAGTGACTGTATAGAGAGAGAGGGAGAGAGAGAGAGAGGGACTGGGGGCATGAGTGAAAAGAAAAAAAAATGTTTGGCTGTTCTTTTGTATTTTCTTTAATTTTTATTTGATAACAATAGCGGCCTTTCAAAAATCCTAATTTTATGTAGGGTAAATAAAAGTGTTTGTTATCTCGAAATTTATAAATCTTCATTAAATAATTATTTTATTCTAGAGATCCGTTAATGTGTATGTATGGATATATAAAAGTTAAGTAACATATTTTTTATTATCATTTTTTTTAAGTGGTGATTAATGCTAACGTCACATAAATTTTTGGTTCCGCCACTTATAATAGTAGAAGTCACACCATAAAATTAAAAAAAAATCTCAAACTCCTACTTGATCTTTTCCTAGATAATTGATTTTTTTTTTGTTCTTGAAGGTAAGTAGTTTAACATGTTATTTAAATGTTATGCCAGTGCTTCATTTACTGTGTTGTTACACGTTTGAGTGATAACTCAATAATTTACGAGTAATGTTATACAAATAAAAAATATAGAAAAATTTACATGTATATATATAATAATGTGACTAAATTTAAATTTATAATTTTAAAATAAAGTGTCCACTAAAATGCTTTTTAATTATAAAAATAATATCACCAAGTTATTCTGGTAGAGAATATTGTATAAAATTTCTATAAAAAATTAAGAATATAATTTTCATAATTTATTCCATTAAGAGATTACACAATTTATTTTCCCTCTCACTTTCATTATTTTTTTAAATAGTTGCCTTAATATTTTTTTCTCTTTTCTTCAAATTTCAAAAAAAAATAAAATTTTATTTATTATATTATATTTAAAAAATTTTAATCCTAAATAATCAAATAAAAAATAATATTTTCTTTCTTTCCATTCCAAGTTCAAACAGGCTGTTACATTTATTTCCCCCGTAATATAATACTCCACATAGGAAATAGGAATGGCCTTTGTAGCGTTCTAAGCAACTCCTTGGGCTGGTTTTAACTTTTTTTAAATATGTGGGACCCACATCCCAGTGCCAACTGTATTCACTCTCTCCACGGGTCCCACCCCTTAATGTTTTATCTGGTGCTGATCTGGTGGTAATTAAGAAGAAAGAATAGGGCTATGGAAGTCAAAAAAACTAAATGAGTGGGGAGTCTGTCAGACTGATTCTTAGACATTCCCAACCCCAACCATGCATTGGTTAGTGAAATTATTAATTACGTTCGGAAGAATCCGAAACTCAATTGACTATTATGTCCCTGTTAATTCCATGTAATTGCAGGCATTGAGGAATTTTTACAATATTTCCTGATTTTTCCATATTTTGTGGTCCTCCCTCATTATTCTGGCCCAGATTACAATTATGGCCCATTAAATTCTTGTGCTTGGGATTGAGCTGGACCTTAATTAGCTCTAGTAAGTTTGAACCACTCTACAGAGACGACTGAGCTTAAATTTTGGAAATTCAAATTGTTTACAAGATAACAGGGTGGAATCATTAAAAAAAATGGAAATGAGATGAATCAGAGGTAGATTTGTATCCAAGTCTAATAGATTGAGTTACACATTTTGAATTGTGTTTTGTTATCCAATATAAATTTAGCCGTATTTTCCTTTTATAACTCATCAACTCCAAGGCTTTGTTTGGATAAACTCAATCAGGACCGGCTCATGCCTTAGTCAATCAAGGTCATAGCCTAAGGCCCCCAAATTTTTAGGATCCCAAAATTTTAAAATACTGTATATTATAGTTATAGTCTAAAATAGTTTTTACATGTTTTTTATAAAAGGCCCCTCATCTTACAAAAAAAAAAAAAAAACAAGTCTAAAATCAATTATATTAATTAACTTTAGAAAATTGATTTAATAAAAAAAAAGTATTTATATCTGATTATCATTTTTTAAAGATAAGATAGGTCAAAAGTTTTAATTCTGAACAACTCTTTCACTTAACCTAAATTCAGAGACAAACATAGGAAAAAAAATTTCAAAATAAGTCAAAAGTTTGAATTTATAAAACTCTCTGTGTCTGTACGTGGCACAAACTGAAGATAAATTATCAAATCTCATTAACTTCAAATAACTTCTCATCAAACGGCTTGTTTTTTTGTTTTTTTATTTTATTTAATTCATTTTTCTACTCACATGTCCTTCCTTGTATTTGACACTATTAAAAATTAATATTCATTAATTTTTTTTATAATTTATCTTATTCCATTATTTGTTTGTTGTTTTTAGTAAAAATGTTACTAATCTAGTTATAATTTATTAATTGACATGTTATAGAAGTTGTAACAAATTCAAGTTCTTATCCATATTTATAATCTTGTTGTCCGGTGGTAAATGAGACTTTCTCTAGACTTCTAGTTTTATTTAAATTCTAAGATTATAAAAGGCCTAATAAAAAACCAAGATAAATAAAATTTAAATACAAATTTTATAATAATACTAGGGGTCAACTCGTGCAATGTACGAAGATTAAGTATTATTCAAAATTCACTATTTGCGTACCTTTATCTTTTTTCATAGAAGGATGGATAAGAACTATTTAGAAAAGTGATTGTATATATATGTTGTAAGTAATTGATTTAAAATTCAAAATAATTAAGTATACAATATTAATTTGTTTTATGGAAAGATAATGTTGTGAAAAATAAAAGAACTTGTAAAAACTTAGGTGAGTTAATGCAATAGAGTTTTTTTTTCAATACTCCATGAAAGAAAGAAATTGATAGTGTTGTATTTAATTATAGTCAATTGATTAAGTTATTTTTTTTAAATTTAATCCTAGAATTTTAGGTATTTTATTCCGATCAGACAAAGATACACATACTTTAATAAAACTAAAAAATTGTGATATCATTGATTTGCTAACTATTATGCTTTACTCCCTTTTTTTATGATTTATAACGTCATAACTGTCTTTTAAACCACAAATCCTACAAGTAATTTATATCTATGGAGTCTTGTCTTTCTTTTTCTTTTTAGTATCTTATTTTTTGATAGTTATCTCAATCTTATCTTATATATATCTTATAAAATTAATAGTGTGGTCAATTAATAGTTATCTAACCAATTGCCAACAAATTCAACAATTATCTAATAAATTACCTTTATGACGTGGCATTTTAAAATATAAGAGCATTTCGAGTACCACGTAAGAGTGAGACAAATTATAGGGACAAATACAACTTATATATATATATATATATATGATTAAGAATATAAAAAAATCCTCATCAAAATTTGGCATCTCAATTCAATTCTCCACAATTCCAGTGTTCGTAAATCTAAATCATCTTCGGGTCACCCTTTTCCTAGATTCCATTTGCGCTTTTTTTTTTTTTTTTTCCTTCTTCTTTTATTTATTTTTTGGCCGCAAAACGAAATAGATATCTCATCAACTATACTTCAAGAGACAGGATATATATGGTCATAATGCATGCCTCCTTGTGGTGCATGTGCCATTTGCATTGTAGTTTTTTTTTTTTTTTTTTTTTTTCCTTTTTTCCCCCCTAAATGGCCATGCTAAATTCCAATTCATAATTTTTTTTTCCCTTTAAATCCATTTGTATTTCCTTTTCCTTCTTTGGATCTCTTTCCCTAAGAATATATCTTCTTTGTTTGTTTTCTCTTCTCCCTTTCAAATGATATTATTTATTTTTTTAACAAAAATTGTTCTATCATTAATATGTACTACAGGGTTGTCACATGCAATGAGCACGGTCTGGATAGTCTGTAATTTATCCAGAAACCCATTAACAAATTCATTTTAAGGTTTAGATCACTACCTCTCCCATTGTTAAAATATCAATTATCCCAAAACCTTAAGTTGTTAGGTAAGGTACTCAACAATATACACATCAAACTCTCCAACACCCTTTCATGTGTAATTCTCTATCTTATACGTAAAGATATAACCTACAAAGATTGAAACAAAATGCCATCGGATAACAAATGTAGACGAAGAGACTTGAACTCAATATCTCTCCCAACTTTAGCTCCAATACCATGTTAAAATAACATACAATTATCACAAAACCTTAATCTACTAGATAAGATATTCAATAATGCATATAAAGTTCTAAAAACTTAAGTTTTTAGGTAAGAGACTCATTAAGGCATATCAGTCTCTCCAACACACAAGACTATACATTAATACAAACTTCAAAACACAACAACAACAATACCAATACACATAAGTCTATTTTCATCACCCTAGTTGACTGACGCAGCATATCAAACAACCCAGAAACATAGAATTATAGTCTTACAACTAGAAATGCAAAGCATGAAGGCCAACTTTAACTATGCATTGTTGAAGTAGCTGATGAAACTTTGAACATGTTCTCCTCCAATTCCAATTCTAACCAGAAACCCTCCAGGTTCTTCTAGGTTTACCATAAGGAAAGCAGTCTCCGGGACAGGCGTCGCTAAGAGAGCTGCACTAGAAACCTTCCCCCAGCCAAAATCAAGTGCATGGAGAGGAAGCTTCAACCAATCAGTCACTATTGTCAATTCTCTCATAGAGGGGAAGAACTTGTCTGAGGACTCAAGAGCCTTTGTGTACAGTTTGATATACTCATCATTAATTACTTCCTTTGCTGCTTGAATTTTCTGAATGGTGTTGTGAAGAGGCTCTTCCATTAGGTCCTTCACCAAGCAGGTCACTGAAGCAAGAACAAAGGCATTTCCTGTGAAGTTGTTGCCCAGTGGGGGTTGAAGCCTGCTTCGCGAATCCACGGGGAATTGCAGGCATATGTTTGTCTCTGGATTTAGGTTAAGTGCCCTTACTCGTGCCTATATAATAAAAATATTAGAAAACAACTGTAATATTATGAGTTCTTAATAGACATATTCAGTGTATTAATTAAATATTAGAATGAGTATTTTTGTTCCTTCAAATATGTATGGCAAATGTAAATTCGATTGCCTCAATTCTACCAAATTACCCGAAAGAAAAATTCACACCAAATGTTAACAAAAAAAAAAAAAAAAAACAATTTTCTAGATAAGACTGTAGATGAATACAGGAGTATATTCATTTGCAACCTGCAGGTTCACCAAAATTAAATTCCATTTACAAGTAAAGAAGCATATGTTTTTTAAAAAGTGAAACAAAGACAAAAAGAAAGAAAAGAGGCGTATGAAGTTACAAGTTACATCTATATTCTAAAAATTTACTAAAGGAGAAGGTAGATGGATATGAGAGTATATTCATTTGCAACCTGCAGGTTCGTGAAAATTAAATTCTGTTTGCAACTAAACAAACATATGTTTTTGAAAAAGTGACAAAAAAAAAAAAAAGAAAAAAAAAAAGAATAGAAGAGGTGTATGAAGTTACAAGTTACATCTATATCCCAAATCTGCGGCTAAGAACTATTTTTAGTTTGACTGTTTATTTTACAAGATTCTCAAAAACAACATAATGGTACAATCAGTCGAGAAAAAAAATGAATAAATAAACTCTATAAGCATTATAATTTTGATGGTGTACACGTTTTATATAAGTTGCTTGTAATTTGAAAAGTTGTCTCTTAATTTTCAACACTTTCATCTCCACGAGCAGCCGGTATAGCCTCAACTATGAACTACTAAGAGTATATATATATATATATATTTTAAAAAAGAACTACGAAGTATATGCTCTGATTCTTAATGTACTCCAACTGTCCACTAGAAATGATGAGCATTTAGTATTTTTACTACTGAGAATTGTAATTTTTACAGTAAATGAGTGCACTTGAATAATAATATTTCCACCAGTTAAACCGCATAGGTCGTTAGCCTTCAGATCATCAACTACTCTTCTGGTTCTACAATTATTAAAGGACAAAGCATCATTTCACCGACTTATGATCACAATTTAAAGAAGAAACTGAATAAGCTTCCACACTATTATCCTACTTGATCCTTATTTTCCCTTCAGCACCATGTTCAGAAAATTTCTTCCCTTTTTCTCCATGGACCTGAGCTTAATTGGTTTAATGTTCAGTTCATTAGATATCATATCTCATGATATCATTCTAGCTATGTATGGCTAATTAACTGACTAATGACATCAATATATATTGATAGAGACTCAAAGATGAAAGCTCGGGCATGCATGCAACAGGAGAAAAATGCCACTGATTATAGCAGAATAATGGTAACTAAGATTCAGCAATATGCAACATAAAGAGTGGTAGCGAATAAATATTCAAACAATAGGGCAACATTAGGTATGACACTAGGATATAAAGTATTGAAGCAGTTGAAACTTGAATTTCATTAATTCCAACAACCAATTTTTATAATTTGAACCACTTTTTCAATGAAATTTATAGTCACATGCATTTCTTAAAGATTGTTGAACAAAAAAAGAACTGAGTCTCACATGATACGTACGCCTGAAAGAATTCTTAATGCTGAATTATATGCTGGTGTATAAGCATGTCCAAAACAACACAAAAGCAAAAAATAATCTTAATTTACCTTCCAAATTTGTGCACATAAAACATCAAAGGTAGAACACTTTGAGAGCTTGCCTCTTTCCAGTACCAATCCCTTCCATATTTCAACAACTTCCTTCTTAATACAGAGTGTAATGAGTTCAAGCCCACCTTGTGGATTAATTTGGCTGAATTTTGCAAGTGCAGTTTCCCAACATCTATCATCTGATGCCATGGCCTGCATAGGTATGCTATAGAGATCTTGAATGGCTGCAATATGGTCTTGTTCATATATGGAAGTAGCTGTGGGGCTTGAATTAGGAGAATGGATAGCATTCAACAGTGCATTCCTTGAGTGGTTGGGTTGTATAAGATCAGATCGATCTTTCCCGGTTGATATATGAGCCCAAGATGCAAGAAAGTTGAATGCCCCGACACCATCGAACAAAGCATGGCTACCACCAAAACCAATTGAAAACCCTCCACAAGCAAACCTTGTTATCTACAAATAAAGAACACTAATTATACTGAAAAGTAGTGTTTCTCAGTATGAATATTGTTGTTTGAAATGCGTGATGAAATAATTGTTTACATTGAGTGATCAGGAATCACTATCATCCATACAATATTGATGTTTATGATGATCTTGGTGATTCTAAGTGATGATGATGCCTGAAATGATTAACAATCGTGAGGCGTGGTAAATCTATCAGCGAAAGTATATGAGAAGTTTTTTTTATGGTTGCTCGTGGTTAGCAGTGGATACCATCAACTGAACAAAAATCTGAACTAATTAAATTTGTGGATGAGCATGTTTAGCAGAACCACCGATAAAATCAAAAGCGAATCAACTCAACAATAATTAATAAGCTAATAACCCAGAAAATAGGTCAACAGTATAGAAACCAAAAAGGAAAATACTAAGAAAACTTAGGGTTTGGGTTCTGCCTTAATAGTAACTTCTATCATTAGCATACCTTACCCTGCCCAATTTTCATTTTATGTGTGCTACTATGAATATTCATCTTAACCACAACTGCAACTAATCAAGAGAAACAAAAACTACTGCTTGTTTCTGATGATGAGGTTATCATTCAACTTAGATGAGAAAGAGAAGCCAGATAATAACAGATATAAAGATACGAAATAAAAGCACAACATCTAGGGTTTTTGTATCAATCCAAACCTGCATGACGACTAGCGGGTTTTTTGATATATCTTGAGCTTCAGGGAGCTGAGGAACCAGCTTTTCGTAGCCCGGCTTGTACTCATGTAGCTTGCCAAGCTCTTCGAGCTTTGAACCGGTTGTTGCAGTTATCATAGTGACACCTTCATTATTACAATCAATCTCTAGTTTTCCTGTTTCTTCATTGATTCTAAGCCTTCCTGCAGCTGGAAACCACGAAACCAGCACCTTTTGCAGCGCTCTTTTGGCTCTCTCGAAAACATCTTCTTCTCTGGAACATGTTTCATTATTGAACTCAGACTTATAAAAGAAGATGGTGTAGAGAATTGCAGGAGATATCCTGTCCAGACCAGACAATTCAATAGTTTGTCTTTCGGATTGTTCACAAGGCCTTATAGATATAGTTTCCTCCAAGGATATCTTGAGATTCATAGCTTTCAAGGGTACTAATAGAGAATTTTAATGGAGGTGGCAGAAATTATGAAAGATGTCTCCCCTTCATCCAAAGTAAGCGAAACCCTAGAATTATATAAGTTCTAACCATGACATACTGTGTGAGGTCAACTTACAGAAAACCCTAATTGTTTAGGCAGGTTAGGCCACAGCTGAGTAGTGGGATATGACCTATGTGCCATATTCATAATTATTTGATATAAAATTTAGTACCATATTGCATGAAGAAAATTATAAATTAAAAAGTTTATATCATAATTCATGCAATAAAAAGTCTCTATTATAATTTAATTTGGTAAGCTTGTCGGTTATTAGATTCGGTTATTTGTATGGAATTGTGAGAACTATTCCAAGATAAGTGCATGGCTGCTTTTTCATGCTTTCGGAATGGTGTCGACAACTTGTTCCATGATTGGAGATCAGATGGAGGTGGAAGGGCTGAGAATCTGATTGCTTTGGCATTTTTTGAAAAAACTAATTGTTGATATCTTCATCCATTAACTTCTCACCTTTTGATCATCACTAATATTTTTTCAGAGAGAGAAAGTCTTTTAAGAAATTATCAATTGCTATTAACCAGATATATAAAGCTCTAAAGTTACTGGCTTATATATGTAATATCGGAGACAGAAAAAGAGGGGCTGGGTAACCCTACTTTCTTATATGATATCCAGCATCCAATCTTAAGGAGTAAAACTGACTTCCTTTTAATTACAATATAGCAAAAAAAAAAAAATTAGACAACACTTGGTTTAATCTCAACGCCCACAACAAAAAGATCTCAGGTAGTCCTAGCTACATTAACCTCTGTGTCTGTGTGTGAGTGTGTGTGTGTGTGTGTGTGTGTGTGTGTGTGAGAGAGAGAGAGAGAGAGAGAGAGAGAGAGTTTTGTTAGACAATTAGCCAAACTAAAAAAGCTCCACAAGCTGATATCACTTGTTTAGTTTTGTTGCGCGCTCAAGTTGGCCCTCTATATGGCCCATCTGGCACAGAGCTTTTAGGAAAAGGACAAGAGGGTCTGTATCTAAGAAGCTTTTGTGCTGTCCATGGCTGACAAATTTAGCAGAAAACATGCTACTGGTTTTGATCCTTTTTTCATTTCTTTGTACTGTTTCTGCTGAAGCAAAGCAAAGACAACCCTAAAAAGATCTACGCATTTTCTCTTTGGATTTAGCACTGGTGGTGGTGGTTCTTTTGGCTTTTTCCAAAAGCTAGCCTATGATTCAAGGAAAACAAGAGAGTTTCTGTCAACCCAGGACTCCAATTTCATTATTATTTGCTAGGTTTATCAATTTTTAATGGAACATAGTGATCAAGCTTCCAAACATCGTCAAAATAAAATACAATTGGAATTAGAAACCTTGAGAGAATGTTCGGCTCTGTGGGACTGTGGCCAGCCAAAAGCTGGTGAACGGTCAAGTAGCAAATGGAACACCAGATGCTGTGAAGGATCTAGAAAGCCATTTTGTTTGTTAAATTATTTCATCAATCAAGGCTGCGGCACGGTTGCACGTCTAGTACTCCATGGAACGTAATATATATATATATATATATATAAAAGTTGTGTTTGTCCCCATAATTTGCCGTACTCTTATATGGCGTTCTAAATACTCTTATATTTTTAAAATGCCACATCATAGAGGTAATTTGTTGGATAACTATTGAATTTGTTGGCAATTGATTAGATAACTATTAATTTGACCACACTATTAATTTTATAAGATATATATATATATATATATATAAGATAAGATTGAGATAACTATTAAAAAATAAGATATCCAAAAGAAAAAGAAAGGCAGGACTCCAGATAACTAAATTACTTGCATGACAAATCAATGATATCACAAGTTTTTGAGTTTTATTAAAGTATGTGCATCTTTATCCGATCGGAATAAAATATTTAAAATTCTAAGATTAAATTTAACAAAAATAATTTAATCAATTGATTATGATTAAATACAGTACTATCAATTTTTTCTTTCATGCAGAATATTGACAAAAAAACTCTTTTACATTAGCTCACCTAAGTTTTTACGAGTTCTTTTATTTTTCACAACATTATCTTTTCATAAACAAATTAATATTGTATGATTAATGGTACATAAATAGTCAATTTAAAATAATACTTAATTCTCGTATATTGCACGGGTTGACCCCTAGTCTACTAATAAGATTTTGATTTTGGCTTGTTTCTTTTCTTAGTTCTTTGGGGGATATTTTTTTTTTTTTGATATTGCTATAAGGAGTTTACACGCATTTCGAATAAAATACTCTCCGCTCCAGTCAAAGGTAGACTAGACACGAACTAGAGTCTTTATGAACAATAAAACCCTCGTGTGATCTAGCCCAAAAAATTGAAAATTGATGTCCAATATGAGAAGCACAGTCACTTGACTAATTAGGACAAATGACCTGCTTATAGCCCCCTTTAGTCTCCTCTTCCCTATCTCTCCACTTTTGTCTTATTTCTTTTGAGGACAATCCGTCGGATTTAACTATTTGTTTTTGATATATATGTGATTGGGATGAATATTTTGCTAGGATTTATACTAAAAGATATGCTCTGTATAATAATTTTAGTATTTATTAATAAATTAATTATTACATTTTAACGAGAATCTGTGTGAACAATATTTGTCTTGAATTATTTATTTAATGATTAAATATGTGTGTTTCTTATTCTATATAATAGATAATCTGGTGTTTACCGTATAGCTTATACAAGAAAAATTAGATCATTAATTTTTATAGAATATAAGTTTATTGTTCACAAACTTATATAGAACTAGACACACCATCAGTAGAGTTGTAGTACAAAATTTTAATAGGTTTGTCTTGAATATAGAGAATGACATAATTTCAACTTCTTGTACTATTACATTTTGTGTGTATTGAACATGACCGTATCGAGGTAATTATTTTTATATTGATTATATAAAATAATTAATGGCTTATGATTATTATAAGTGCTTATATTCTTAATCTTAATATAATTATAAGACACCTGTATGTAGCATTTATTGTTTTGATTTACAGAAGAGTTAAGTTCTTTATGAGTCAATAAATTCAGTGAGTTGGACGATAACAATACGTATATGATAAATATTAATTATTGATGAAATTCACGTTTTCGGTATAGAAATTGATGATACCCCTTGTGTAACCTTATAAGTTTTAATTATGTCAAACTCTGTAGGTGGATTATGAATCTAACATATTAAATATGTTAAGTGGAAGGTCTCAAGGAATTTAATAAGTCTATTAAATTTAATTGTCAGCAATTTAATTTAATAGATGAGTATCTGTGATCTTTACGTGAAGAGATAAATAAATATTTAATAACATAGACCTCGAAATATAATTTCTAGTATGACGGGAAGTACAATTATAATTTTTTAGTCATGTAAATTATAATTTAGGTAAATAGATATTAATCCTAGTTGGATTATGAATTCTTATTTTTGTAAGAAAGCCCTAAACATACTGATCCTATAGTTCATGTTGTAGCCGCTATATATACGCAATCTATGAGCAGTTAAGGTACATTATTCGTAATCTCATATGCACATTTTTGTGAGAGATAAAGTCTTAAGGCATGTATGAGGGATACAACAGAAGTTTAAAAGTCGTGTTTGAATAGTTAATTTGTATTTATTGCTGTTCAAGATCAAAACAAAGAGATTTTGAAAATCATAACTGTTGTTGTTCAGGTTCTAATCAGAGAGATCTCAAAGATACTAATCACGAAAATTAATTTTGCTAACCGAATTAAAATTTTTAATACTATATGTATGTACAATGACTCACTCTAGGGCTATCCCGCACTCCCCTACGTATTTAACCCCAATGATCCATGTTCAAGTTGATTGCAATAGCCAACGTATTTAACCCCAATGACCCACGTTCACGTTGATTGCAATAGTTGTAGCAAAGTCAATCCATCAAAACAATAGCTACATCAGTCACAGAGCTTTACAGGCACAGGCAGGCGTGGGGTACGGAGGACCTGTAATGGATAGATTGCTTTTGAGAATTGAAAAACCCATGTTCTGACAAAAAAAGAAATTATAGTAATTCAATGTAAAGATTATACTGTATGTGATGACATCAATATTCAATGCCTTTTCGCTTGCAAACTGAGTATTCCAATACTCTACCAGCTCCTGAGAACATGTCCAGTTGAACTTAGAGCCTGTTTGCCATGGAGTCTCTATCAATCAGCCTTGACCTGTACCACCGGAAATCGTAAAACTCTGTGGATGAGAGTTTGATTGGAAATCTCCCTGATCCCTTTCATTCTTTATAATCGACGACCCTGATTTCACCTCTCTTCTATTCTTTTTTATTTTTAAAAGCAAAATTTTATTAAAAATGAAATAAGAGAATAAACTAAATGGATACAGAGTAGAACTCAAGACTGGCCAAGCAAAGCAAGGTACGACAGAAAAGAGAGCTAACAACCTGAACCAACAGGCAAAACATATAGAAAAAGGAAACCATTGGCAAGTAACCAACAAGCAGATTACATGAAGCAGGAAAGATTATTCTAACTAAAGTTTTAAGTCCCTGACTTCTTGAATGTTATAGATGTGGCCATAAAGATTAAACTCAGCTTTTTGCACAATTGCTTCCACCCAGAATGCAAATAGAATTTTGATGTTTCAACCACCTCTAACCAATACGGTAGGATTTGATTGAATATCAGCTCATACCTAGCTAGCCATATCTTCCAAATCACTGTCATAAACAGAGTTTGCCTTAGTAGTAATTTAAATTTCCTGCACCTAATTTGGAACTGCCATTTCATGTGAGATTTCAAGTTCTCAGTACACACTTATTGAATACCCCACCATTTTAAAATTGCTGACCATGCTAACCATGAAAATAGAAAAATGTACCATCTCGATCAGCTGACCATGCCATGGAATATAGAGTTGAGTAGGATCATTAAGTCTACCAAGCTTTCAAATTCCCAAACAAACAGCCTTCTTCTGAATAAGATCCATTTTGAATCTGATGTATCTTCATATGGAATTAGATGACACCTTCACCTTCAGTTGAGAGGAATTCTCATTAATCTACCCGTGCTGCAGCCCCCCTTTTCTTGCTTTTTGTAGGTTCAATGTCTCTCCAATTTGCCTCAATCAATTTTGTTAGAGTGGTATCTTCATTTCCCATGAAATTAATTTATGCCCAATGACTTTCCCAATTGGATAGTGCTCTTAGCTTCATTATACAGATTTTCCTCTAACTGGTGTAATATGATTGAGTTCCTATTGATGATGTTTTGGAATGGTAATGATGACATGGAATTGGAGATGGCTTCTCTTTTCCTCCTTGATCTTGACTTGGTTGTGAAGATCATACGAGTGCCTGTTCTAATGTTTCCAATTTTTGAGAGTGCCTTTTGTTTCCTTTTGGATCTTCTATTAGGCTGCTGAGGTCGCGATGATTGATGTCCATAGTCAGGCCTAGGCCTTATCGAGGCTGAGTGACTCTGGTGGTCTTGATTGCTCTTAGTAGATTCTACTTCCTTGGTGGCAGGGAGCATGTTGATTGATGGCCTAACTGTAATTCTCTTTGGGTGAGGTGAAGTACTGAATGCATCCTCCACTTTGAAAATTGCTCTTTGCTGTTTGGTTAATGCCCTAACATTAACCTTAATTGTTTTTAAGCCGTTTCCCTTGTAAGTTTCACTGCCTTCCACTCTTTCTTTACTTTCATTAAATTTTGACTTTGAAATACTTTTATGAGTACCAAGTGATGCATTTGAAATTGAATTATCAGTGTCCTCTATGTGGTTAATAATATTGACTCCATGCCTTGATTTTAATGATCACAAAACTATATGTTAAGTTGTCTAATGATCCTAATTAAGTGTGCATATTTATTTTACTTTTAAATGACTTGAAGCTTGACAATTGGCACACATTACACTAGCTATATATTGAGGCTTGTTAAGAAGGAATGAAGAATGAAAGAGCATGATGGAATGATACAAAAAGATTATCTCATAAGTCTTGGAAGCTTTCATAAAGATTTGGTAAAGTCTTGAATCAATGGAAGAAGTGATATTAATCGAAGAACTCTACAATTAATCAAATTGGAATGATTCCATCACGAAGCGATTAAAGGTGTTCAAAGAAGACAAAGATCATGTGAAAGTGTTCACAAGTCTTGGAAGCTTTCCTAAGTATTTGAATGAAGACTTGGAAGAATGTTTGAAGCCATGGTGATTCAAAGTTTTTTTGAATATCTATATGCCTTGAAGAAGATATTTCAAACCTTAGAAATCCCAAGTTGATGATCCTTGAAGAGCTTGAAGAGTTCCGTAAAAAATTAAAGAAGTCTTGCAAAGTTAAAGTCTCTGAGTAAAAGGGTCGACATATGCTTCAAAAGAGTTGACACATTAAGACAGTGAGTTGAGTTAGAATCTACCAAAGAGAAAGGGGTCGACCCCTCTATAAAATGGTCAACACATTGGTCCAGATTAGAAGTCTTTGAAAAGGTCCAAAAAGAGTCGACTCCTCATTTCAAAGGAGTTGACACATTGAGACTAAGTTTTGATGACCAACAAAAAAGAGTCAACACATTCCCTGAATAGGTCGACACATTAAGGTAGATTACTAAGAACTTGAAGACAGAACAAAAAGGGTCAACACATGTAGAAAACGGGTCGACACATTGCCTGTAACGGCTACCTTTTTGAACGTTCTGCTCGACAAATCTTGCATTAAATGCTTCTCCAACCACCTCTCTATATTGAATGTAAGACTATAAAACCAAGACCCCCACAACATTTATAATAGATATATAAGAGATTTAAGCTATATATGTGATTGAGAGCTAAAATTCCTGAACCAAATCAAAAACATTTTCTTTGTTGGGAATTTAGGGCATTTATTAATCATCTACTTCCATAACTACTCTTTAAAAGAGTTATAATTTGTTTAATTCTTATTCATTTCATTTGTAAGGGTTTGTAAGGCTAAGTGTCCTTGGAGAAACACTTGGAAGTTTGAGTGAAGTTTAAAAAAAATCACTTGGAAGGATTAAAGCTTGGAAAGAGCTCTTGTAAAAAGTGAGTTGGGCACTTGGGAAAAGTAGCATCTACTGTGTAATATGTTTTTGCATAGTAGAAGGCTTTCAAGGGGAACTTAAGGGTGATGACGTAGGTCACACATTGTAGCTGAACCTCGATAAATCTTGGTGTTATTCTTGTGCTCTGTTTTTGCTTGCTTTCTTTTCTTTGCTTGTTATTGCACTATTGGTTTACACACACACACACACCCCTTGATTCACTGTTCCATTACTTAACTTGATTTTAATTGCATTACTTTGTGACTTCTTTTGAAAAACCCAATTCACCCCCCTCTTGGGTTGTATCTTTGGGGCAACAAATAATGCCAGCTCATCATTTCTCTGAGTTGGACCCTATGGGTTGTCTCTGACTGTTTCAACAACTCCGGCCAGTGAGGATATATCATTGTTCATCTTGAATTGGTTGCTTCTTAATTTGGGTTCTAAATCCTCCTCATTCATTGCTAGGCTTGAAACCTTGGATGGTGTTGAATCTGGAATGCCATCTCTCATAGGTTTACAGTTCTAAACATGAGTTTTCTGGAAGCGTCCTTTTGATACTCTGACTTTATAAAGAAAACTGCCCACTTGAAGATTGCAGTAGTCACAAATTGATTTATCAAAAGAGGTTTCGACCAGTATTCTACTAAACTTCAGTTTCGATCTATTTGAGGTATTGACATCAACTGCAATTGTGGAGCCCCATATGCCACCAATTTTTCTAAAATTTGTATTATTCCAAGCGTTTAAAAACATCCCTTCCACATTGAGCCAGACCCTTCTCTGTGTGCCCAATCATAAACTATAGAGAACTAATTATAAAGCCATTCTTTCACGTCTTGAAGTATAGCTTTTTTGTCCTCGTGTTGCAAAATTGGATTAGTACCTTTAGACCTCCTAAAGGTTTGATGATAATATTGTTAACTCCATCACTTCTAATTGCTTCTTCTATTCCCGGGATGATGTTATAGTTTATTGCTATGCCTATAGCATAACTCTTGATCCATTCATCATTAACTTCCTCTACTACTATGATATGTGAGATTGGTGTTGTTCTGTTTTGACTTGCTATACTTCCATTCAACACTTGCATGTAAGATATGTCATCTCTAAATGCACCTTGTTTGGGAATAGAAGCTCTTTTGTTTAAATAATCGGTGTGGGGAAATAACCCCCGGCCCAACCCAATGGGTGAGGCCCAATCTGTTCGAATTAAAAGTTGGGGCCCAAACCAGTTATGAGGAAAGGCCAGCCCAAATTGCCGACCTCCTCCCAGCGTGGCCCGGACAGCCAACGGTTTGCGCAAACCGCTATCGGTCTTAGAGCATTAAATGCGGAGTTGACTTGCATTTAATGCACGAGCGGCCGCCCACACAAACGTGGACGTGCACGTCTGGTCAGCCGGAATCCCCCCGCGACGATGCGCCAGGCGCTGCAGGCGGCCAGGCGGCGTCAATGATGATGCCTAACCAGCAGACCATGAGAGCCTGCTGATAGGCCAAGAAAAAAGACACTCCCCGAAGGACTCTATAAAGCCCGAGGAATCGAGAGCCAGGTATGGAGGATGAACCCCTGACTTACACCACTTCCATTCATACTTCTCGATTAAGTTTGCTGACTTAACCTTCGGAGTGAGATCGACCCACCTAGGGTCGACCCATTCTAACCCATTCGTCTTGCAGGAAGAAGTTTGGACTCATCCACTTTGGGCTTGAGAGCTCGGCCCAGCCTTCCCGAAGAATCCCACTTACAATTGGCGCCGTCTGTGGGAAGGCTTAAAAAAAAAAAAAACCATGAGTCTAAACAACCGGAGACAGAGGAAAGAAAACTACGACGGGAGGGGCTTCGGAGCCTCCTCCAGTAAAAACCAGACCAGTTCGGCACACTGCCAATCTACACCAGTAGGTCGGCAAAGAAGAATACTGAGGTCAGAGATACGAACGTCCGCCGAAAGCCACCCGGAGACACAAGAGGAAATGCGGAGGGATGCGGGTTATGTCAGGGACAGAAACTTCCGCAGGAACCATCCTCGGAATCTGGCCCAGTCACCCTCCAGTGGGCGGGTCCCAAGCGAGGATACACTCCGTGCGGCAGAGAGGGAAATTCGGCGGTGCGGAGAAGAGATAGCCTACCTCACCTCACAGGTGCGGGTAATGAGGGAGGCATTCTCTGCTAGAAATGGGCATAGGAGAGATGGGTCCCCAGATCGGGAGCAGGTTGTTGGCGCCAGGGACGAACCAGCGCCACCGGTAAGAGGGAGTTACACCCCTAGTACCGCGCGTTGCGTTAACAGGCGCACGGGTCGGCGAAGGGACAGGAGTGAAACCCCGCCAAACAGCAGCCCAGCGGTGGAAGATCGGCGGAAGGAAGACTGGGAAAAGTGGTACAATGAAAAGCAGGAGGATAGAAGGCAGCAAACTAAGGAGCGCACAGCCCATGACCTGATGAGAAAGGCCCTAGACCAGATTGCATCCATACCATTCACTGAGGAGATTGAATCCCATCCAATTCCTCGAAAATTCACCCCACCAAAGTTCACCCTCTATGACGGGAAGTCTGACCCAATTAACCATGTTCGGCATTACAAACAGCTCATGGTAGTGTGGTGCATCGACCAGATGCTGATGTGTCAGATCTTCCCCTCCAGCCTGGGGAACGTGGCTTTACGGTGGTTCGACAAATTGCCACAAAAGTCCGTTTCAAGCTGGAGGCAAATGGCCGAGCTCTTTATAGCTCGTTTCATTGCAAACAGCCTACAGCCAAAGGAGGTTGACTTTTTGCTGACGTTGCGAAAGGAGGAAGGAGAAGGATTGCGAGCATACGCCCGACGCTACTGGGAGGCTTATAACGAAATTGATGAGTGCAGCGAACAGTTGGCTGTAACTCAGTTCAAGATCGGCCTTCCCAGGGAGCATCGCTTGCGACAGTCCTTAATGAAGAAACCAGCCCTCACCATACAAGAACTAATGCTGAGGATCGAGCGCTATGCGCGGCTGGACGAGGACGTACCCCAAGGGGAGACAGCTAAGGTCGGCGCGGCAGCCGAAAAGACGAGCAAGAAGGATGCCAAGAAGCCCCGATCAGAGGACATCAGCCGAGGAAAAAGAGTGCCCGATGGGGTCTACACAGTCTTTAAAGACCCCATCTATAAAATATTGCCCCAGATCCGTGATAAGCCCTTCTTCAAGTGGCCCCCAAAGCTGGGGGGAGACCCTGCAACTAGGGACCAGAAAAGGTTCTGTTCCTACCACCGCGAGAAGGGGCACAAGACGGAGCAATGTCGGCATCTGAAAACCCATTTGGAAGACTTAGCCAAAGCTGGCCACCTCGACCAATTCATTGATCGGGAGAAGACTAAGGTCGAAGCCGAGCAGCCACGAGTGCAAGAAGCAGCCCAGAAGGAACCAGAAGTAAGGCCGGTTCGGGTAATCAACGTGCTACACGGTTCGGCCGAATCAGGAACCATAGACCCACATAGGTACCGAGCCGAGATGCAGAAGGCTGCGCACCTAAGGGAAGTGATGCAGATACAACCACCCAGCAAGAAAGCCAAGGTCGGCAATACCCATGCATCCATCTCCTTCACCGACGAGGATCTCGCTGGAGTGCAGATCCCCCACAATGATGCCTTGGTTGTTACGTTAAGAATGGCGGACTGTGATGTTAAAAGATTACTCATTGACCAGGGGAGTTCATTTGAAGTTATGTACTACAGCCTGTTCAAACAATTGGGGCTCGGCGAGTCCGACCTCCAGCCATCGCTTAGCCCATTGGTCGGCTTTAGCTCAGACCCAGTCTGGCCCATGGGTAAAGTGACGATTCCTGTGACGGCTGGAGGGATCACATTACAAACAGAATTCCTGGTTGTTAACGTACCATCCCCCTACAACGCCATCATGGGACGAACCTGGTTGCACCTCATGAAGGCCGTTCCCTCCACCTACCACCAGCTGCTTCGGTTCCCGACCCCAGCGGGGGTTGGCGAGATAAGGGGAGACCAGGTGACCGCCAAACGGTGTTTCCTAACAGCATGTGCGACCAAGACAAGATCAGAGAAAGTACAAATGATGGAGCTGCATGAAGACACCCCCACCATAGACGATGTGGGACAGACGCCCGAGAATAAAGTTGTGGAGGACCTGAAGAAGATATACATAGATCGGCAAGGGGAAAAATACTTCGTCATCGGCACCTCTTTGACCAAACAAGAGGAAAAATCCCTCATTGAGCTACTGACAGACTTCCTGGAAGTATTCGCCTGAACACCCTATGACATGCCTGGGATCGCCGCCGACGTTGCCTGTCATCGCCTTAATGTAAACCCAAATTGCCGACCTGTTATCCAAAAGGGGAGAAGGGCAGCTACCCAGCATGTGGACGCTGTCTTGGAGGAAACAGAGAAGCTTTTGGAAGCTGGAGCGACTCGGGAGATCAACTACCCAAGCTGGTTGTCAAACACCGTAGTAGTAAAAAAGAAGGACGGCAAATGGAGGGTATGTGTAGACTTCACTGATCTCAACAGGGCGTGCCCCAAAGATCCATTCCCCCTGCCCAAAATTGACCAGCTTGTGGATGCAACCGCCGGCTTTGGAAGGATGAGTTTCCTGGATGCCTACCGTGGATATCACTAGATCCCACTTCACCCCGACAACCAAGAGAAAACGGCCTTCATCACTCCAAGGGGTATTTACTGCTATAGAGTTATGCCCTTTGGCCTGAAGAACGCCGGAGCCACATATCAGCGATTAGTCACAAAGATGTTCAAGATGCAGCTCGGCAGAACTGTCGAGGTCTACATCGATGACATGGTGGTAAAAAGCAAACTGAGCGACGCTCATTCGGCGGACCTAAAGGAGGTACTCTGTATCCTGAGAGACTACAAAATGCGGCTGAACGCTTCAAAATGTGTCTTCGGGGTGGGCTCAGGCAAGTTCCTGGGGTTCCTGGTCACGCATCGGGGAATCGAGATGGACCCCCAGCAGATTAGTGCAATCCAGAGCGTTCACGCTCCAAAGAATGCCAAAGAGGTTCAGAGATTGACAGGAATGGCCGCCACACTCAACAGATTCATTAGCCGTTCCTCGGACCGGTGCCGACCTTTCTTCCAGCTCCTAAAGAAACAGGAACGGTTCGAGTGGACCCCTGAGTGTGATTCTACCCTTGCCGATCTAAAAAATTACCTCACCAAACCACCCCTGCTCTCCACGCCTGTCCAGCATGAAGAGCTCTTCCTCTACCTTGCAGTGTCAGACCATGCAGTCAGCGCGGTCCTACTCAGGCAAGAAAGTCGGCAACAATTCCCAGTTTATTACGTCAGCAAAACACTACTTGGAGCCGAGACCAGGTATCTACCGCTGGAGAAACTGACACTCACACTGGTAGTCGCCTCCCGAAAGTTGGTGCATTACTTCAGATCTCACACCATTAACGTCCTCCCCAACCATCAGCTCAAACCCCTCCTAAGGAAAGCCGACTTCTCAGGAAGAATTGCAAAATGGGCCGTAGAATTAGGAGAGTTTGACATCAAGTTCCAACCTAGATCGGCAGTGAAGGGGCAGGTTCTCGCTGATTTTATTGCCGAGTTCTCTGTCGAAATTTCACCAGAAGTAGAAGAGACCCCGGCCACTGGCCAACCGCAACACGAAATCCCCCTGAATCTTTGGGAACAATCTGATCATTGGAAACTCTACGTGGACGGAGCTTCCAATGACCGGGGGGCAGGATCGGGCATCGTACTCGTTACACCAGATGGTCTAACCATCGAGCAAGCCATCAAGCTGGAATTCACTGCTTCCAACAATGAGTCAGAATACGAGGCCTTGCTCGCCGGAATACGTCGAGCCATTGAACTTCGAATTCCCGAAATCGTCATCTACTCGGACTCCTTACTTGTCGTAAATCAAATCGCAGGGGAATACGTTGCAAAGAACGACAGAATGATGTTGTACGTAGCAAAGGCCAAGGAACTTCTCAGCCGATTTAAAAACTACAAGCTTCGACAGATTAGCCGAGATAACAACTCACATGCGGATGCCTTGGCGACCCTGGCCACGGCTCTGAAATCAGGTTCGAGAAGGACGATCAACGTGGAAACTCTTGCCAATCCCAGCATTTTCCGCGAGGAGGATGAAGCCTTGACAGCGGAGAAGCTGGGACCATCATGGATGGACCCAATCATTTCTTACCTCGACACAGATAAGCTACCAGACGATAAGGCTGAAGCTCGGCGAATCAAGCATGCATCTCTCAGGTATTGGCTGTCACCAGGTAAGGAACTTTACAGACGTTCTTTTACAGGCCCTTATTTGCACTGTGATCATCCGGACCAAGTACAGAGCGTCTTGTTCGAAATCCATGAAGGGATATGTGGAAGTCACGTCGGCGGTAGATCGGTCGCACACCGAGCCATCTCACAGGGATACTGGTGGCCTTACATGCAGAAGGATGCAGCCCAGTACGTCCTGAAGTGCGACAAATGTCAGAGGTTTTCCCCCATTATCCACCAGCCAGCCGAAGATCTTGCTTCCATCACTAGTCCGTGGCCTTTCGCTCAGTGGGGACTGGACATTATCGGACCTTTGCCTCGGGCTCCGGGCAACAAAAGGTTTCTCATCATGGCCACTGATTACTTTACCAAATGGGTAGAAGCCGAACCTTTATCAAACATCAGGGAACCTGACGCCAAAAGGTTCGTGTGGAAAAGCATTGTCACCAGATTCGGGTTGCCCCGTGCCATCGTATCAGATAACGGCACCCAGTTCGATGGTAATATCTTCAGATCATTTTGCGAAGGATTGGGGATCATAAACTATTACTCAACACCAGCCTACCCCCAATGCAACGGACAAGCTGAAATTTCAAATAAAACCATGCTGAACGGAGTCAAGAAACGTCTTGAAAAAGCCAAGGGGAAGTGGACGGAAGAACTACCCAATGTCTTGTGGTCCTACCGAACAACCCCAAGGAGGTCCACAGGAGAAATACCGTTCTCCTTGGCATACGGGGTGGAGGCAGTCATCCCCCTGGAGATCGGACTACCAACTATCAGGTCGGCAGCTTTCGACACCGGTGTCAATGACCAAACGGTTGCGAGAGATCTGGATCTTGTCGAAGAGAGAAGGGAAACCGCTTTGATCAAGCTCACAGAGTATCAGCAACAGCTTAAACTCTCTTACAACAAGGGGGTCCGCCCAAGAAACTTTGCTCCAGGAGATCTGGTTTTACGCAAAGTATTGGGGGCAACCAAGAAGGCGGCAGATGGGAAGCTCGGCCCCAATTGGGAAGGCCCCTATAGAGTCACATCCTAGGTCGGCATCGGCGCGTACAGACTTGAGACCGTTGAAGAAGGGCGACCGTTGCCACGACCTTGGAACGCGACCAACTTGAGGAAGTTCTACCAGTAATATGAAACCCCAAACACTGTAACAGTCCCCGAAATGTATAAAGCTCAGCTGAAGAATCAATGAAAATGAAGATTGTTCAAACAACCCCACTCGGACCATTCTGACCAAAGCAAAAACCAAGTGTAAAAACTTGGTCCTGTCCAAGTTGGGCAGATCGGCCAAAGAAGGCCAAAGCAAAAACCAAGTGTAAAAACTTGGTCCTGTCCAAGTTGGGCAGGTCGGCCAAAGAAGGCCAAAGCAAAAACCAAGTGCAAAAACTTGGTCCTGTCCAAGTTGGGCAGGTCGGCCAAAGAAGGCCAATGCAAAAACCAAGTGTAAAAACTTGGTCCTGTCCAAGTTGGGCAGGTCGGCCAAAGAAGGCCAAAGCAAAAACCAAGTGTAAAAACTTGGTCCTGTCCAAGTTGGGCAGGTCGGCCAAAGAAGGCCAAAGCAAAAACCAAGTGTAAAAACTTGGTCCTGTCGAAGTTGGGCAGGTCGGCCAAAGAAAGCCAAAGCAAAATCCAAGTGTAAAAACTTGGTCCCGTCCAAGTTGGGCAGGTCGGCCAAAGAAGGCCAAAGCAAAAACCAAGTGTAAAAACTTGGTCCTGTCCCAGTTGGGCAGGTCGGCCAAAGAAGGCCAAAGCAAAAACCAAGTGTAAAAACTTGGTCCTGTCCAAGTTGGGCAGGTCTGCCAAAGAAGGCCAAAGCAAAAACCATGTGTAAAAACTTGGTCCTGTCCAAGTTGGGCAGGTCGGCCAAAGAAGGCCAAAGCAAAATCCAAGTGTAAAAACTTGGTCCTGTCCAAGTTGGGCAGGTCGGCCAAAGAAGGTCAAAGCAAAAATCAAGGGTAAAAACGTGGTCCTGCCCACGTTGGGCAGGACGGCCAGAGAAAAACTAAAGTCAAGTGTCGATTCTGCCCAAATTGCACAGACCGGCCAAGAAAAGCTGAAGAAAGAAAAATTAAGTCTAAACGACAAAATCAAATAAAGGAGATCCAGTAGTACACAAACAGACGAGTTTTTCTCATTAAAAAAGTACTGACGGTTACAAAAATGGAGAAAAAGAAAGAAAAGCTATGCCGACTTCTCCCCCGGCTCTGCAGACACCCCCGGCGAGACTTCTACCACGTCCTCCGGGGGCACAGCTGTGATCTTCAAGCCTTCAACTCTCTCCTTCTCAGCAGCAGCAGTAGCTTCGGCCGCATCCTTTAACCTAAGCTCCCGTGCATATTGGGCATTGGCTAGGACTTTCTTCGGACAAACGACGCCCTCCTCGATAGTGTCGAAATAGTCCGGGCAAAGACCCCACACATCGGAGGCCTTATCCAACTCTGCCACAATAAGGGCACCATTCCAACCCTGTCGGAAAATGGTGCGACTGGAGTCCATCATCTCTTGAGCCAAATTCTTGGCTCCCCTCTCTTCACCCCGCTTCAATATGGCCTCATCCTCCGCCTTCAGCTTGGCCACTTCTGCCTTAAGGGTCTCCACCTCCTCGTTGGCCTTGTGCAGGTCCACGGACTGCACGTCAAACTTTTTCTCAAGGTCGGCGAGATCCTTATCCCTCTTCTCGAAGTCGGCCTTCGTCAGCAAAAGCTCGGCGGAAGCCTGCTCGGCTTGTTTCTTGAAGGTAATCCGCTCCTTATTTGCTTCAATCCATTCAAGCTTCAGACGCCTGTGCTCTTCAATGAGTTGCTGGTGAACCTCGGCAAGCTTTTGGAAGCGTGTCATCGCCTCCAAGGAATTTAGGCAGCCCTACATAAATTGAAGAAGGTTGTTGTTAGGTCAAGTGCCTAAGAGGACTGTAGTCACCGAAAGTCATAGCTGTCTTACCAGTACGGAATCATGGAAGGCGCCCATGAAGACGGCCGAGTCGCTTGCTTCGCCCAGCTTCGCCACGTCCTTTTTCTGAAGGACGCTTTTCAAAACACCAAAAGCGACCTCGGGCTTATCGATCATGGAATCCGCTGTCGTCATTGGACGGCCCAAAATGTCCGGAGTAATGGTCACTGTCTCGCTGACCTCGTCCACCGTGACTTTGCCTTTCAGCTTCTTGGGCGCATGGGTTGGAGTGACATCGGGCCTTCTTTTTCTTTGTTGCCGCGTCTCTGGCCTCTGTTGCACTGTTGTGGCCTCCTCCACGGGTGCTGCCACCGGCTCGGCTGTTGGAGTTTCCGCAGGGGTGGGAGTAGCCGACCTCAGCGGCTGTCCCGCCAGAGCAAACATTCTTTCCTTCAGACTCATGTCGTCCATCTCGTTGGGTGATGGGCTCGAATCACTCGTTCGGTTGGGAATCACAACTCGGCGGTCAGGTACGGTGTATGGTGACGAAGTGGACGCCGAACTGTGTGATTTGGTTCGCTCTTCTTGCCGTTCTTCGCCAGGCGATGCAGACGGTGGAGCAACCGCGACTGTCACGCCTGTAGGGATGCGCGCCCTCTCGATCGCTATGCTAGTAGGGATTTCTTCAAAGTCCCCTTCAGCACCTTCGTCCGCCAATCTTGCTAGTACACTCGGGGGGACTCCAGTCTCGGCAGTAAAAGTCGAGTATCGCAGCGAATAGGAGAGCAAGATATGTGCTGCCCGAGCTATGTACCGTAGCCGACCTTCACCAATGTAGTTCAAGACCTTGTTGAGGTCGTCAGAGTTAACCAACCAATCGCGAGCTTTCGACCGCTTCCTTGTGTCTGCAAAAAAGTTCGAGAGTTAGTATGGATGCGGACTGAAACTTAAACTGATACACAGTCTGAGAAGATCGGCATCAAACCTAGTTCAACGGGCTTCCTAGGGCACCGAATCGCCGGTCTATCCTTCTCGGGAACACTGCCGAACTCCCATGGACCAGTTACCCAAACCCTTACATCATCAACACCCTTCCCTGAGGAAGGCAGACACTTCACTAACTCTAAGGACTTCTTTACTACCCGAAGGTAAACCTTGTAACTACCTCCGACTTTGCAAAGGGTGTAATAGTAGTCCAGTTCGGCGAGGCCCAGGTTTACCCCCAGTCGCCGATTTATTTCAAGCATACCGAAGAAGATCCTATACACGTTTGACGCTAACTGGGAAGGTGACACATTACTTTTTACTATGAACTTATGAAGAAGAGGGTGGAGGGGAAACCTGAGCCCCCCTTCGACGATGGCGATGACCGGGAATGGCACTCCCTTTTCGGTCTCGCCCATACAGAAGTCATCAGGGTCGACCAGCTCTAAGCCGATCTCGTTTGGGATTTCGAACCTGGCCCTGAACGAAGCAAGGGCCGACGGACCATCTAACATTTTACGAAGACGGGATGCCATCGGGGGGCAATCGTCAACACACAGAAAGTACAGTGAAGAGCGAAAGAGTTGCGGGCTCGAAGGACACTTACAGTGTTGGGTGCCGAAACAGCCGACACACTCGTGATTCAAGAGGCAGGGAAGTAGAAAAAGAGCAAGTGTTTTCCCAAAACCAATTAGGGCGTCATTCTTTTATACACGCCAGAGCCGTCGGTTCATACGCGGGAAAACTGCGTTAATCATGACTCTCTGCCGAAGCGTCACGTCGGCCGTCGATTCGATAACGCCTCATCAATAGATTTTTTTTTAAATCCCCACCGTTTGTGCGGTCGGGTGACCGTTACAACCCTTGGCCGTTTCAGAAGCTGAATCGACGCAATGGTTGGGGGGCAATTGTGGGGAAATAACCCCCGGCCCAACCCAATAGGTGAGGCCCAATCTGTTCGAATTAAAAGTTGGGGCCCAAACCAGTTATGAGGAAAGGCCAGCCCAAATTGCCGACCTCCTCCCAGCGTGGCCCGGACAGCCAACGGTTTGCGCAAACCGCTGGCGGTCTTAGAGCATTAAATGCGGAGTTGACTTGCATTTAATGCACGAGCGGCCGCCCACACAAAAGTGGATGTGCACGTCTGGTCAGCCGGAATCCCCCCGCGACGATGCGCCAGGCGCTGCAGGTGGCCAGGCGGCGTCAATGATGATGCCTAACCAGCAGACCATGAGAGCCTGCTGATAGGCCGAGAAAAAAGACACTCCTCGAAGGACTCTATAAAGCCCGAGGAATCGAGAGCCAGGTATGGAGGATGAACCTCTGACTTACACCACTTCCATTCATACTTCTCGATTAAGTTTGCTGACTTAACCTTCGGAGTGAGATCGACCCACCTAGGGTCGACCCATTCTAACCCATTCGTCTTGCAGGAAGAAGTTTGGACTCATCCACTTTGGGCTTGAGAGCTCGGCCCAGCCTTCCCGAAGAATCCCACTTACAATCGGTTATGCCTTTTTTTATCGTTCCACTATAAGAGAGTTGAATCTTCTTTTCGAAGTTGCTTCTTTTCGTCATTCCCATACTGTGCATGCTTCACGACCATTTGATAATGTAACAACTATACTTCGTTGTACATCACAATGCCGCAAATCCCTCAAATATCATTCTCTTTTGATCATTCAAATCTCATTTTTTCCTGGCTTCATTCAAGATCTCTTGGCTCAGTAAGGTTGATAAGGTATTCCATAGTTTTCTCGCATCCTACCCATCTAGTGAAGGGAGGAGATGGATAAAGTCGCAGCATCAAATCCCAACATATTAAATATTACCTATTTCACCCTATTCATGGATAACCTTCCATATGACATGTATAATACCTGGTCGAGCAAGATATGGTTTTGCTCGTTTTCTGAACAAAAGAGAAGCTGATAGAGCTATTAAGATGTTTGATGAGATTTGGTTATTATATCATCAACTGTCTATTAAACATGCATTGTTTGGATCCCAAATTAGGTTGCCAAGGAAAGGGGTATCTTTAAATGCTGACAAGGATCTCAACAAGGAAAAAAAAGACCAAAGTCATCTTAACTCAAAATGAATCAAATGATAAAAAAAAAAAAAAATCCTTTAAATAGGTGGTGGAGGGTTATACATCAATCAAACCAGATTTGGTATGGAATTAAAGGTTATCGTAGCAGAAGAAGTCTTTGAAGGATGGTTCAAAAATTGTTTCATTGGAATAGCGAAAGATTTCAACTCCATTCTTGGTATTGAAGAGGCAATGAGAAGGGGTAGGGTTCATAATATTATTATCAAACCGTTAGGTGGTTTGACAGTTCTTATTCAATTCACCTGCTTGGAAAGAAAAAGCCATGATCTAGGATGCAAAAGAATGGTTATATAATTAGTTCTCAGCATTTCATGAGTGGTCGTACAGAGAATTCAACTTGCTAAGAAGGGTATGGTTGAATACTAAAGGTGTGCCTTTGAATGCTAGGATAAATTAAATTTTAAAAAAATTGGTGACCATTGGGGATCAACAATTGTTGTTGACAAAAGTACTTCAAGCATGTAAGAGTTGGAATTTGGAAGAGATTTAATTGAAACTTCTAATAAAAAGTTTATCTGTGACCACCGTACCCTACGAGTTGGTAGATTTCTATATAAAACAAGAGTTACAGAAGACATTTTCCTAAAGCTCCATGTTTGGAATAGCAACATTGTAGGAGGGTAAAATCTATAATCATCTGCATCAATGGGCGCAAGTGATTAAGATGAAACTAACATTGAATTAAGAAGTAACCAATTCCAAATAGATAATGTGGTTCAATCCATGTTGATTAGAGAAGAAGAAGAGGAAGAAGTTGGAGAAAATCTTCAAACCTCATTTCATATGAATGATGACCTAGCATTATTAAGCCATATGGAGGAGTTGGATAAGTCAATATTAAATTCATTACCAGGTGTTCTCAAAGGCAACTCAAATTCAAATTCAGTGATTAATGAAAGTAACTGGCTCGATGAGGCTTACGAGGTAAAGTTTTCAAAATCAAACAATGTTTTGATTATGAATTATATTAATGTTGCTTCGGAGCCTCCACGCTTCCCCATCATCCAATGACAAAAAATATTATTATTGCTAATACTCCAAGTTGTTCATTAGAAGTTATAAAGGGGATTGTTGGAACTAGATTGGATCTTCAAGAAAATAAGACCAATATAGCATTTCAAAATAGGCAAGAAGATGAACAAGCAAGTAATAGAACAACGATGACTATTAGGAAAAAGAGGAAATCGAAGACTTTTTCTAAGCTTGGACATAAGAAAGCTCGAGTTTGTTTCGAGTCTAAATCAAGGGCTGCAAAAAGAAGTGGTGCTATCTCCTCTTCCTTATCTTCGTTACTATCCTAGAATATCATCAACAGGAACTCTATTATTTTGCATTAGCTTGAGGAAGATTTGCAAAATGAAGCTAAAAACACTCTACAATCAAGTAAATCATTGGAACTAAATTTTATTGATAATGATGATATCACTCTTAGAGCTCTAATTAAAGTTGATTCGTCTGATCTGAAGAATTTTAAGAAAAAGAAAAGGGGAGCTGCTGGGATTATAAATTGAGAGCTCTTCTTTTTCAAAAAGTTGTTTAATACTAGATGAAGATACTCACATGCAATGTAAAGAGTTTTGTAAGAATTTAAAAAAGGAATATGGTCAAACATTAGTGAAAGAGAGATCAATTGATATGCTGTTTGTGTAAGAAACTAAATGAAAAGATTGCTATGTAAAGAAGCTGAGATCGGTCTAGGGGACCAAAAATTTTGATTGACTAGCATCAAACTCCAATGAAAATTTTGGAGGTCTACTTTGTGTTTGGGATAAAAAAAATTTTCTCTCTTGATTCATATTTGGTTGATCAAAACTTTATTATGTTAAAGGGAAGCTTAATTTTGGGCTTTGACTGCATACTTATAAATGGCTATGGTCCTAATGATGAAAGTTAAAGGGCCCTGTTTTGGGATCACTTGCAATGTATAAAGAAGACCTCTACACTACCATGGTGTCTGGGAGGAGATTTCAATAAGGTTTTTAAAATAGGAGAAAGGAAGGGTTCTATTGAAAGCACAGAAGGAATGAAAAGCTTCAAAAGGTATGTTAATGAAGCTGAGCAATCTAACTTATCAATGGGAGGCAAAAATTTCACTTGGACAAATATGCAAAGAAATGAGAAATGGAATAGGCTGGACAGGTTCCTTCTTTGCAATATCTAGTTTAATAAATGGAAATGTTCGCAATTGGGACTACAAAAAAAACTCTTGGATCATTGCCCTGTTCTTCCATCAGATGAAGTAAAAGATTGGGGTTTAAAGCCTTTCAAAGTACCTGATGCTTGGCTAAATTAAAGCAGCTTTAAATATTTGGTCAAATCATCTTGGAAAGAGCCAATGGAGAAGGGATGGGGCGGTTTCATTCTGTTAAAGAAGCTTCAAGCATTAAAGAAGAGTATTAAGCTTTGGAAATTCAGGAATATTGGTGATCTAATTGTAAAGATACTATCACTTGTTGATTTAATCCACAAGGTTGATTTGCAAAGTGAAAAGGAATCACTGAATGAGGATGATATACAAAAGAGATGGCAATTAAAACTTGAATTGTGGAAAGCATATAGAATGGAGAAATCTAATCTTAGGCAGAAATCCAGAGTACTATGGCTGAAAAAAGGTGACAGAAATACATCATTTTTTTTTTCATAATTCTATGAATAAAAGATATTGAAGGAATTATGTAGGTCAAGTTTACTCAAATGGGAAGATTATTAGTGATGCTATTCAAGTAAAAGCGGAAGCAATTAGTTTTTTTTTCAGAGTTCTTCACAGAGAAGTAGAATGAAAGACCTAGAATGGAAAGATCTTTTCCTTTAAAGCTAAAAATTGAAAGCAACAAATGGCTTGAATCTAGCTTTTCTGAAGAAGAGGTCCTGCAAGTTGTTAAGAACTATAATGGGTGTAAAACTTTTGGTCCAGATAGGTTTAACTTTAACTTCATCAAAAAGTTTTGGGCCATTCTCAAGGGGGATATCATGAAGTTCATTTGTGTATTTCACTCAAATGGAAATTAGTCAGAGGTATCAATACTTTATTCCTTTATATGGTTCCTAAATCTGAATTCCCTAATAATTTACTAGATTATAGACCTATCAATCTGATTTCTTTAATGTAAAAATCCAATCTAAAACTCTAGCTTTTAGATTAGGGGTAGTCATGCATGAGATCATCAATGAAGTTCAAACTACTTTTACAAAGGGCAGGCATATCGTTGATGGGGTCCTTATTGCAAATGAAATGATTGATTACTAGAAAAAGAATAAAAAGCCAGGAATTTTCTTGAAACTATATTTTGAAAAAGCTTTTGATTCCTTAAATTGGTCTTACTTGTCTGATATGATGATTGGAATCAGATTTGGTTCTACATGGTGCAATTAGATAATGGAATGTTTATCATCTAATTCCATTTCAATGCTTATAAATGGTTTTGCTTTAAGGAAATTTAGAGTGTCAAGGGGTTAATTCAAAGAGCTAAAAACCAAGGTATAATTATAGGGTTTGATATAAGGTTAAGTGCATCAAATGGATGAAATGGACTATCAGTATCCTACTTGCAGTTTGCAGATGATACCATTTTATTTTACAATGCTGATTTGTAGGAACTTACCAATTGGAAGATGATTTTAAGATGTTTTGAAGTGATATCAGGGCTAAAGATTAATTTTAGCAAAAGCTTGGTAAATGGAGTTAGAGTAAAGGACCCTTTTTTGACTGAAGTTGCAAACTTGTTTAAATGTAAGTTTCTACATCTTCCCTTAAAGTATATGGGCTTGCCTTTGGGTGCTAAACCAAGATTAGTAAACACATGGGATGGAGTGGTGAAAAGCTTTAAGAAAAAATTATCCATTTGGAACAGGAAGCAGCTATCCGTGGGAGGAAGAATCACTTTGATAAAAGCAACTCTAGCAAATCTTCCAATCAATTACTTGTCCCTCTTTAAGATGCCTAAAAAAGTTTGCATGGAGTTAGAAAACCTACAAAGAAAATTTCTATGGTGGGATAATGATGCTAAGAAAAAGATTAGATGTGTGCATTTGAACCAAGTAACAACCAGCATGAAATTTGGTGGGCTAGGCATACCATCCTTAAAGGTTAGAAATCACTCTCTTCTTGCAAAATGGTGGTGGAGATTCAACTGTGAGAAAAAGGCACTTTGGAGGAGAATTTTATGTGCAAAATGTGACCTGAATTTAGATATGTTGACTTCATGCCTTTATTTTGATGATAACAAAACATTGTGTTAAGGATCTAATGACTCTACTAAGTGTGCATATCATTTTATGCCTTAACCTCTATTAAGATTATGACTTGAAGCTTGATACATTGAAGATATAGAAGATCTTGTTCATTGAGAACGTATCAAGCATGTTGAAGGTTGTTGAGCCATGTAGATAATTGATGAAGAACCTTACAACAAGATTATATTCGTAATCTAATTTCAAAGAGATTGAAGGTGCTCAAAGATGATAAAGATTTACACAAGACATGGAAGCTCACTTTCAAGATTTTGAAGATGTCTTGGTAGAATGGAAGACTAGTTGAAGAGAAGATCACAAGACTTGGATGCTCTACTTGAAGCTTTGAAAAAGTTTTGGATAAATGGAAGAAGCCATGTTGATTGAAGAATCTAACAAGTGATTAGAATGGATTAAATCCATCTTAAAGAGATTAAAGGTGTTCTTGAAGATCAACATACTTTGCAAAAGTCATTTTCAGCTTTAAAAGCCTTATTTGGACAATTCTTAAAGAGCTTGAAGACTTTGAAGAGATTGAAGAAGACTGACAAAAGTTAATGTCTCTGGGTGAAAAGAGTCCAGACATATATTTTCAGGGGTTGACACATTGAGACAGCATTGAACCAGAGTTTAAACAGAAAAAGAGTCGACCTTTCTATTCTCAAGGGTTGGCACATTGGTCCAGAATGCAAAGTCTTAAAGAAGGTCCAAAAAAGGGTTGACACATTGTTTCTCAAGAGTCACCACATTTGGACACAACTTTGATGTAGTTTGGTAAAAATAAAAAAGAGTCGACTCCTATTTATTAAGGGTTGACACATTTGGACAGAAGGTTAAGGACGCTGGTACCAGATCCAAAAAAGTCGACTTTTTTAGAAAAATGGTCAACACATTTGGCACAACTGCTAGTTTTTTGAACATTCTGTCAGCGTAATTTTGCATTTAATGCACTCTCAACCACCACCAATGGCTAGAATCAATGCAGAGCTATAAATACAAGATCCCCACAAAATTTATACACAAGAATAAAAGATTATAAGTGCTGAATCAAAGATTAAAGCTGAGAAATTCTTAGCCTTAATTGCCATTTTTTTTTGTTGAGTGATTAGGGTTAATTCTGAGCTTACACCTGCTTATCTACTCTTTGTGAGAGACACCCATTGTATAAACTTCATTTATTTCACTTGAGTGAGTTTGTAAACCTGTGAATTTGAGTGTTCTCCGTAAAATATTTGTAAATTTGAATGAAGATTAGAAAAATTAGTTGGGTCTTTGAGAGTCTGGGAATAACTCTTGTGAAAGTGAGCTGACTTTTGCATAGTGGAAGAGTTTTCAAGCGAATCTTAAGGGTGAGGACGTAGGTTACACGTTGTGGCTGAACCTCAATAAATCTTGGTGTTCATTGTGCTTTGTTTTCTTTCCTTGCATTTTATCACCTGTTTGCATTGTTTATACTTTGATTAGTTATTGTTTTTGCTTTATTAGTTTTTAAGTGCATTATTTGCCATTAATTTTGAGAACCTCAATTCACCCCCTCTTAAGTTACATAATCGGGCCAACAAAATGTTTGGTCCCCTTTGGAGGTATCTTAAAAGAATTGTTCAAGCATCTAGTATGACATTCTATTAGTTGGAAGGAATCAAAATACTATGTGCTCCATTCTGCCCACTAATCTTCAACTTAAACTGGGATCCGGGGATTCAATCAAGTTCTGGCACGATAAGTGGCTGGGGAGTGTGCCTCTAAAACTCTTATTCCTAAGGTTATTTCCCCTGTCCACTTAGAAAGACGCCTTTCTTAACTCTGTTTTCATTTCAATGGGTGCTACTTGGAGCCTATCATTCAGGCATAATCTACTATTATAGGAAACTGAGAGTTTAACAGAGTTAAAGCTTTCTCTTCTCCATGCCTTACCAGATCCTATTAAAAAGGATTCTATATTTTGGTTGGCTGATCAAGATGGGATCTTCTCTTGTAAGTCCTTTTATAGAGCAAATGAAGATTGCCAAGGACTGATTGAATTCAAGTTCAGCTTTTTGTGGAAAATTAAAGCTCCATCAAAGTCTTTGTTCTTCTGCTGGTTGGCTATGTTTACTGAAAGATCTTGCCCTGATCCAAGAGTTAACATCCTTTGTGCTTTTTGTAATAAAGATTCTGAGGCCTCAAGTCACCTCACCTTATCATACAATTTCTTATGGTGAGTATGACCAACAATTCCAAAATGGTGAGGACTTCAATGGGTATGTCCTAGGATGTCCAAAGAACTTACAGAACCATTTAGACTATTGGTTTAGCTTTAGGTTTAAGAATCTTAAGAAATCCATCTAGCACTCCCTATTTGTTGCTATCATCTAGAAGAAATGGCTATCAGGAAATGATTTCATCTCTAAACAAACTATTCGGATTGTTCATAATTAATTGAAAGTACCAAGGTTCTCACAGTTTTCTAGGTAAATGTAAAGGTCCAAATTGTGACTTTCAGCATCAATGATTTCCTCCACTATATTCAAGGTGTTCATGAGATGAATTTTAGTTCCAAATGATTTCTTTTCTTGTTTGTTGGCTTCTTGCCAATTGTTCTGTTTCTTCATCCTTTTGTTCTTGAGTTTAGGTTGTTTGTTTTGCTTGTTCAGTCTTGAATTCTTTCCTTTACTCTTTTATTTCTTTTTTCATCTTGAATTAAAGTTTTGCTGTTCAAAAAAAAAAAAATTTCCATCAAAACAATGTCATCGTATCTTGGAATTTCATTGAAGGTATGGAAATTCATAAAACGTATGGAAACTCAAGTTCCATTATTTCATACATAATATATACAATATAGTCCTATTTTTTTGGCCTTTCCCTACTTAAATCGCCCCTATCATTTTTGTTGTACAGAATCCTACATAATATCATCGCCCAGTGCTTGCACGAATGATTAACGGCTGGGACGATTCATCCTATGTCATCCTATGCTTTGTTACGATCACAGCTGAGACGATTTAACTTTTTCCGTTAGAGTGATATTTGAGCAAAGTGGCTTGTAAGCTTTGTGTTAAATCTTAGAGCCCTTAATGTTCTGGCAAAACCTTTTAGCAACTTCGTTGTGTCTCACGATCTCACAAATCAACAAACTATTCCAACATTTATTTTCATACATTACATGATGTATTTGTATTTGTTCTATGCTTTTAGTTGTTAATGAATTCTAGTCATTTTAACTTTTACTCTATAATTTAAACTAACAGAAAGAGACTAATAAATTAATCAGGGCATTTCATCAATAAAGCTGAATGGACTTCATCTACACAACCGAAGGCCAAGTAATTCCATTTAAGCAAGGAATAATTCATTTCACAATAACTTCCAAAGAAAGATTAAGCCATGGAAACATGGCTAAAGTGAAAAACAGGCTTAACAAGAATAATAAATCAAGTCTGCAAGGAGTCATAGATTGTAGCTAAAGAAAGAACTTGATTTGCATCCTATCAATTCGAGCTCAACTTGCTGATTTGAAGGATATGGATTTAAACTAGAACGAAACCATTGAAACAACTCTACTTCAATCAAACTCTTATTGTTTGAGGTTTTGCTTTTATATAATTGGTAGATTCTTGGTTCCAAATGATCCAACAGCTCCAAGAACTCAAATCAGTTACTTAATATCAGTTAGTCAAGCTTTGAATATCTTTATAGTCTTAAAAATACTTTTGATGTCCAAGAGCTTATATATATAGAGGTGATGGTATTCATATTCAGCACACACTCTCCATCACCAAGGACGGAACTAAAGTTAGACTATGGGGGGCCACGGCCCCCTACTTTGCCCAAATTCCACATAGGCCCTATTGATTTATATGGGCCCTAACTTACCCACCAAATTTTGCGTAATTATGAAATTGTTAGGTCCATTTCCTAGCTCTGGCCTAAGTCCAATTTCTGCATTATGTTCAAGGCTCTACAATCTACATCACAGTCTTAACCTTGTAACCAAACTAACTTAATGCCGATAATTGAATGAACACATTGGTGCAAATGTGATAATTAACATCGTATGTTACTACTTAATACCCTTCCATTGTTCAACCATTTGTTTTACAAAACCTTATCCCCAGAAAACAGAAGATCAAGATAATTAGATGGTGAAAGGATATAAGTCACTGGTATAGGCCAATTAAAAACCATAGAATGTTATAAAACTAAAGAAAATATAAAATATAATTCAAGATATAATAAAATTAGTTCTTCGAGAACTGAAAAATATTTATCATATTAGTTCTTCTGGAACTATTAGGGGTTAATCTTCTTAATCACTCAAAATTTCATTATATTATAAAACAAAGATATAAATACAATTGTATCTCTCGATATTTCTCGCTCGATTCTTCTCTCCTTCTCCTTTTCTCTTTCTTCCTCTTCTCTCTCTTTCTCCAGCTATATATAAATGAAGCAAACGCACATTAATGGAAGAAAAACGTTAGTGTTTACATTATGACTTGCAAAAATCATCCATGAACAATATTTTCACTGTGTTCATAACACTCTCCCTGGATGACTTTTACACAAAAATATGCCTCATTAAAATATTATTAGGAAAAACCCAATGGGAAAAAACGTTAGCAAAGGAAAAAAAGTACAATATTCTTGTACAGTATAGTAAGGTATGGATGCGTTAAAATTGCTTCATCAAAACCTTGCCAAGAAAAACCCTATGAAAAAAAACCGTTGACAAAAAAAATTAGTACAATATACGACTCCCCCTCATTCATACTGTTGGTATGAATTTGGTAGTTTCTCGAACTTCGTAGTTGGTAGTGTTTTAGTACATAAGTCCATAAAATTATCACTTGAACGTATCTACTGGACATTAATATCACCACTCTTCTGAAGCTCATGTGTATAAAAGGACTTTGGCAATATATGTTTGGTTCTGTCACATTTGATATAACATTTCTTAATTTGTGCAATACATGCTGCATTATCTTCACATAATATCATTGAGGTATCTTTGATCGAGGATAGTCCACAACTTTCTTGAATATATTAGATCATAGATTTCAACCAAATGCACTCTCGACTAATTTCATAAATTGTGATTATCTCATAATGATTTAAAGTTGTAGTTAGTGTTTGCTTCACAGATCGCCAACATATAGTAGTGTTACTATAGGGATTTACATACCCGGTTTGTGGTCGTACTTTATGTGGATCGAAAAGGTAACCAACATCTGTATAACCAACTAACTCTAATTCTGGTCCCTTTGAATATAATAAACTCATATCTATTGTTCCTTGGAGCTAATGGAATATGTGCTTCACCCTTTTCCACTGTCTTAGAGTTGGTGCAAAACTATGTTTTGTCAGCAGGTTGACAAAGAAATATAATATCAAGTCTTGTGCATTTTGCAAATTATATATGAACCCCAATAGCACTATAACATGGTACTTCAAGACCAAGAATTTCTTCATCATCTTCTTAAGGATAAAAATAACATTTCTTTATATTAAGTAATCAGACAACCATTGGAGAATTTCATGGATGAGCTTTATCAATATAAAATATTTTCTGTATATGTCAACCGATGAATAAAAATTCTTTCTGATAAATGTTCAATCTGCAAAACAAAATAATAATTTGTTCTCTCAAGCTATTTAATTTCAAAGTTATTCTTTAAATAACTAGTAACTTTGTAATCTCTTCAAGAGTACCAATAATATTTACAAGTATCAATATATATTGTAATAATAATAAATCCAAATTCTAATAAAAATGTATAGACAAATTGTATTGTTCACATATTTCTTTCAATAGATATTTATTGTAATGATTGTACCATTTGAGTCTAGATTAGCTTAATCTTATGAATATCTTTGAAACTTGATAGAATATTAAATTCTTCAAGAATTTTTATATCATTGCTTAATCCATCATATAAATAGGTTGTTATACATTCAGTAGGTGCATATCCAGTCTTTCTGAGACTGACAAACTAATCAATAATATGAATCTAATTACAACCTTATAGGATAGAATTTCTTATTATAGTCAATTCCAAGTCTCTGCGAGAAACCTTCTGGTATGAGTCTTACTTTGTATCGCATTATTTTATTTTCTTATTGCGCAAATACTCATTTGTATCAAACCGGTTTTACATCTTTAAGTGGGCGGACTACTAGTCTGACTATTTTACATCTTCTGGTGTTTATACTACAGGTCTGACATCTACTGCCGTTTGGACTATAGGTTCGATATTTTCATCTTCTAGTGTTTGAATTACAAGTTCGAATACTTCACATTATGCTAATAAGTTTAATTATAACTCAATCATTTCTTTTCATTTTGATCGATCATATCAACATTGACATTTGTCGACTGTTTATGGTTTAGTCTCTTCATTACTTCTTATAATTTCGAGAGCCACTTTAAATAAAAATATGTTGATAACAATCTTATTTTTATTCCATCTTTCTCATGTATTCACATAAGTTATTAAGATCTCATTACTTTCAAGTACCATTTTCTTTGTAGGGGATATCTCTTCAGGAGATTTCTTTTCTAAGAATTCTTTTACAAGAGTTCCTTCCTCAGAAAGTTGAGATATTGTGATTTCTTCAGGAATACTGACTTACTTATGTATTTGTGTCTTTCTCTTTTTAGGAACTATGTTTTTTGCACCGACAGGTCTCCTACGCTTCATGCATGCTTTAGATTCATTTGTTGTTATATTAACAGATTGTCCTATTGGGACATCAATACGTGTTGGGGGTATTAACAACTGGTATATATGATTTTGTTATCTTCTTTGTGTTAGTAAACACATCTGGTAATTGAGATGCAATCGTCTGTAAATAAATGATCCTGTGAACTTCTGATTCACATTGATTTCTTCGAGGATCATAATGAGATACCGTGGAAGTAATCCAAGTGATCTCATAGTGCTTTTTTAGTTGCATCTTATCTCCCCCTAATAGTTCAAAAAGTGTCTCATCAAAATGACAATCCGCAAAAGGTGCAGTGAATACATCTCATGTTAAATGTTCAAGATATCTAATAATAGATGGAGAATCAAAACCAATATGAATCCCAAGTTGACGTTGGGGACCCATTTTAGTACGGTGTGTAGGTGCAATTGGTACATATACAACACAACTAAAAATTCCTAGATGTGAAATATTTGGTTGTTGACCCAAAACAAACTATAATGGAAAATATTGGTGGTAAGCAGTAGGTCGGACACGGACTAAGGATACAGCATGCAATATGGCATATCTCCAAGCAGAGACATGTAATTTTGTTCTCATAAGTAAAGGTCGTGCAATCAAAAGAAGGTGTTTGATGAAAGATTTTGCTAAACCATTTTTTGTGTGTGTATATGTGCAACAGGATGCTCAACATCAATCCCTATAAATATGTAATAATCATCAAAAGCTTGAGACGTAAACTCACCAGCATTATTCAGTTGTGTTGACTTAATTAGGTAATCTAAAAAATGTGCTCATAATCTGATGATTTGAGCAAAAAGTTTAACAAATGAAATATTACGAGTAGAAAGTAAACAAACATGTGACCATCGAATGGATACATCTATTGAAATAATAAAATAACGAAATGGTTTACATGGTGAGTGTATCGGCCCACATATATCCACTTGAATTCTTTATAAAAAGGTTAGGGATTCAACTACTACTTTTGAAAGCGATGGTCTCACAATTAATTTCTTTTGTGAACAAGTGGGACATGTATAAATTACTTGACAAAAAAATCTTTTGATTTTTTTGTGGATGCCCATGAGAGTTGTATCATCATTGATCCCATACGACCAAGACGATTATGCCAAAGTAAAAATATTTTAAGTTAAAACATTTCTGGTGCATCACTTCAAGTAATCCCATAATTCTTATAGTTGTATAATATAATTCAGAAAAGAATGTAACAAGTTTTTTTAATATATGCTTTTAGCATGAAATAATAGAAGTAATGTAAAGATATTCTTTATTATCCTCATTTTTTGTCTTTATATGATTACTACGTGTATATTTAAAACTGAGCAAATTCTTTGTTACTCCAGTTGAATGCATAACATCATCAATATAGAATTTTAATCTTTTTGACAATAATATATTGGCTCTTCTGGAACCTAACTCTTCTAAAGTTTCTAATAAATTTTGTAATGCTTATATTGTCTTAACATTAATTTGAGTTAATATTAAGTTTATGGAATATTTTTCTTGCAAAGAATTGTGTTTGTCTTCTAGACATATATATTCCCTATTCATCTTTAAAAAAATTGAAGCATTAGTACGATTCATGCCTTCGTATGCAAAATATATATAAACTTTCAATCTTAGCAAATAAATAGTGCTAGAAATTGTAAATTTAACATATGGAGCTATGTATCATCAATTTAATAATCAAATTTGTAAAAATTATTTATACAATAGAAATCAATTTAATATTTAACCGTACTATTGAAACGTGACCAGTATTACAGGTACGTAACCACTGAAACATCTTTATAATTCTTGAGATGTTTATTCAGCAAATATTTTTTCATTTTATTTTGCTCTCACATTATTTCACTTCGGGTAGTATTATCAATTGACATATTACACCTTTAGGGTAACTCCATTATTTTAAGATATTATGTCGTGATCAAATCTGTGACAATATCCACAACCATCAAATAAAATTGCATTCACTTCAAGGAATGAAATAAAATTGGTTGAACGTATTAGCTAATCATCGGTCTCAATTTTATGTGTTGCATTATACTAGACCAATACCATCCATTCATTCCAACTTTATTTCGAAAATTCATTTTAAGAGATAAACAAATTCAAGCAAGTTGCAACAACATGTTTATCGGAGACATACTTTTAGTGTGCACATCATGTTAAATAATAATTTTCATCAAACGTTATTATTTTATTCATATATAAGAATATATTATTTCAAAACATTTTTCTAAACTAATGCTCACAATATTATAAATTTTCTCCACATTATTTTCATTATAAACTGATTTGAATATATCCACATCACCTGCAAATATAGTCGTGCAACTTCAGGTGCATTCAAATATAATCTTACAATTCCAACTGTATTTATCGATAATCTTGTAACTTCAAGTGTATTTATTGATAATTTTATAACTCCATATGCATTTAATCATAGTGAGCTTTTAGAAATATTACGATCTTTTGGCACTCGTATTTTTCTTTATAAAAAAATTTAATGACAATACTATGCTAAAAAATAGATAACGGCCATAATAAACATAATTAAATAATAGCAGCAACATAAATTAAAGGAGTAGCAGGTAGCAAGCTGACCTTATAAAGTAACAATAATTAAATAAACGGAGTGCAGGCCTTAATAAGCATTCTACAAGAATGCTTGATTTCTTCTATCTAATTGCATTTATAAAAAAATACATATAATAAAATGTAATTGCAAGAATAAGATCTGACAACCATAAGTTAATGAAACTTCTACCGAACATATTAATGTTAGGTAGGTGTTATGATAAAAGATGACAAACCTATAAAAAGAGAATCGACAAAAATTTTAAAAATGTTGTGTAATATACTATTCACATAATATTATTTATTATATAATTAATATATAATTACTATTTATCAATCGTAAAATCAATATATAAATAGTAGTTATCAATTATAAATTACTGTTTACCTCAATATTTTTCAATTATAAATAGTAAAGTACTATTAATAAATAGTATTTATTATTGTGTAATTCATTGGTGTATATATATAATCATCATATCTAGATCACTCAATCTATTCTGATCGTAGTTTTTGTTCGAATTTAAATTGTTTATAACGTTCAATCTAGATATCAAAATATAGTCAAGCTACATGTTTATGAAAAATTATTGAAATAAAGATTCCATATCTATAAATATCATTTGTCAAAAATTTAAGATTTATGAGAAATAAACTAACAAAGTTTTGAATTTTAAAATCTCTTTTTCAGATCTACGTCAAACAGGAATGAATTTTCTTATTAAACTTTACGAATTGAATTGTGTTGTTATAAGCTATAGCATACTAAAAAAACAAGTCAATCAGAGATCGTTTAGCTAAACTACCATTAAAACTCAACCAAAATTTCATAAAAAAAAATAGTATACGGAAGCATGAAAACACCCTTTGTGGCTCTGATACTACGCAACATAATTAAACTAATAATAAACATACCTCAGATTTGGTGTAAATCTAAATTTTTAAGTGCTATCTCCATAGATCATTTGACATAGTAAAGAACACAAAAGAAACAAATTTTGTAAGTACTTAGAGCCTTGTGTTGATAACGTGTTATAAAACTAAAGAAAATATAAAACAAATAAATATATTCAACACAAGATGTAACAAAATTAGTTTTTTGAGAACTGACAAATATTTCTTAGATTAGTTCTTTTGAAACTATTAGAGATTAATCTTCTTTATCACTCAAAATTTCATTATATTATAAAAAAATATAAATATAACTGTATCTCTCGATATTTCTTGCTCGATTCTTCTCGCCTCCTCCTACTTTCTCTCTTCTTTTTTTCTTTCTTCCTCTTCTCTCTCCAAAAAACATTAGTACTTAAATTGTGATTTATCATTCATTAATAGTGTTTTGATTATATTAATAACATATAAGTTGTTTTGAGTAGTCAGGATGATTCCTCATTATATATATGTATATATGTTCTTGTCATTGCCCATCTGCAAAATCAGTACTACAGTACATTTCATGATGCATACATGCTGCTAACTAGAGGAGTTCTAGGGTGTGTTTGGATATTGCATGCAAAACAGTATCATCGCATTTAGTTCTACACCACATTTAATGCTTTGTTTCACACTCTAGTTTTTTATTGAAAAAAAAAAATTGATAAAAAATAGAACAAAATTACTTTTTTATTTTGTTATATTTTTTTCACCTAAAATTTAAGTTCTAAATAAAAGTGTAAAGGTACGAATCCTGCTCTACGGTGGAATTTCAAGTGACAAGAAGAACATAATGGACTAATTTTCAAATGTTATGTAAGTTGGTAAAAAATACAAAAAAAACAACTTTTAAAATACTCGAGTGTCCAAACATGTCCTTTAGCCTTCAGCATATTTCCTTCTTGACAAAGTATATAAAAAAAAGAAGAATATGCCGTGGTTTTGTCATGTTCGGTTTCTTTGTTTGGAATCACATCCTTGAAAACATTCATTTATTCATATAACAATATTAGCTTTATATCCAAAAAGCGGTGTTTGCATAAAATCCTTGGAAGATCTTGAGCTTCTCATATCATTACTTGTAATCTATTGGAAGGCCATGTGTGCATGAAATGGATGCTGGTTTTTGATAGATAAATTAGAATAATGGTTTCTGTTTTGGTTGCTTTCAAGTGATACCATGATATCTATACTATATATTACTAGCGGTGAACTCATACTATGAATGGACCACAAATACAGAATCATAAGTTAATTTTTTAAATAATTTTTTTAAAGTTTTATAGGATCGTTATTTAAAATATGATATTAAACGATACAACATTTATAGGATAACTTTTGTCTTGAAGGCTATTTGAACTAAATATGTTAACAATATTTTCTCTACTATAATAGCCATAAAGAGAAAAAATGTAGAAAAAACAATTTATGTACTAACTATTAAGTTACACTCTTAATATATATTTGTTTATTGAAAATAAATACATTAATTAAATTTTGACATTAAGTTTATTGAGTTATATTCAAGATTAAAAAGAAATAAATATAAATTATAAAAAAAAGGTATGAATATATGGCTAATATCTATCAAGAAATAGTCATTCAAATTAATAAAACAATATTATTACACTCTATTTTTTTAGAAAATATAAATTAATAGTGAAAGAAAATTAATTGAATTTCCATAATTTAATTAAAATAAATATAGGTAAATCTTGTAATTCCATACATGAATAGTGTTTGTCTGTAAAAACTATTTAATAAAAGTTAATATACTTTATGTTTATCAAATTTTGTATTTCTTTTCTTTTTTTTTTTTTTTTTTTTTTTTGGGTAATTAATATTCCTCTCTCTCTCTCTCTCTCTCTCTCTCTCTCTCTCTCTCTCTCTCTCTCTCTCTCTCTCTCTCTCTCTCTCTCTCTCTCTCTCTCTCTCTCTCTCTCTCTCAGGGTCCAAGAATTATTGTGTGTTAGTTAATTGTTAATAAAACTTGTGAAGTCCTAGTCATGGCATTGACAGCCTGCTTTTGACCCGACTAAAAAAATAATTAGTCGAGATAGGCATAACCTAGACCCAGTCGAGAAAATGATTAGTCGAAATAACATAAGCTAGTCTAAACACTCCTAACCGCATAATCAAAAAAATTAATAATAATAATAAAACTTGTGAAGTGGCAAGGCTGATGAATAAATGTCACATTAATCAGCAATTTCTTTTTCTATAAGTACATATTAACTAATTATACTCAAAAAAGTGTAATCTAAAGTCCCTAAATAGCTATTATTTGTCCAGTTAGGGTGTATATATTTCTTATTTTAGTATAATAATTATTCTAATGAGTGTTTGTGGGTATTTTGCAGGTTTCAAGTGGAGAAAAGGCGAATTTAGAACAAAGGAAGATGAAATGTGTATTGACCGTACGTACGGTTGGAGTCACCGTACGTACACCTGCAGCAAATCTCCAAACTTCAGAGAACACGAATTAGTGTATGGCTGACTGTACGTACGGTAAATAGTACCGTACGTATGGTACCAACAGTTCTTGTACGTATTTTGCAACTATATCTCTGGGAAATGACGCGATTTCTTAAATATATCTTCATTTTAGGTTAGATTTTCAGTTAGTACGTATTGTAGAGAGAGAAAGTAGGTTTATATTGTATTTTCCTTAATTTTCTTACACTTTCTTTGTAATCAAATACCAATTTCTTCATCAATCAATGAGAAATTTACAATTCTTCATATTTTCTCTTATGGAATCAAGTAGCTAAACTTTTTCTTAGATGCAATTGTGAAGATCTACCAAGGATCTTCAAGGTCTTCAATGGAGATATATACACTTCAATGTCAATGAATTATCTTATGAATTCTTCAAATTCATATCAATTGTGTTGTAAATCTATAGAAAACTTGGATTCATAATCACTTTTAGTAATTTCTATGCACAATTCCTTAATTGGTATAGGTATTGTACAAATGATGATTTGCTTCTAAGATTCTTAACCATTGAACACCAATTTACATCCAATTGAGTATGAATTCCGGTTGTTATGGTCTAAATCTTCCGAATTAAGGATCTGCGGAGTGATTCCTTGATTTGAGTAATCAAATCCTCTATTGAGACACTTGTAGAGAATTGGTAGATTAGATCAATTGTATCCAAGTCTTTCATTAATCGTTTTCAAATCTAGTTATAATTGGTTTCAACCCTTAGTTTAATTAGCTTACTTTAGTAGTCTAAACTCTCTCACCATTTAAACATTTTCGGTCTTATTTGTAGTTAATTACAATTTGTTAAATGATTAGCTAATTTGACTCAATTGTTTGGTTGTTTTGCTCTTATGTGTTACTTAGATTGGGTTTGATCATTTGGAAGAACGATAGCGATACTTGTCAGGATTTTACTTCGATCGACACCTGTAAATCTTGCTGGAAGCTCAAGTCCATTTCACTTTTAGGAGCGAATCAAGTTTTGGCGTTGTTGTCGGGGATCAAAAGCATAAGGCAAACACCAACAAGCTGCGGATTGGAGAAGCATTTTGCAAATTGTATATAAAAAGGAAAAAAAATAGCAAATAAGTGAGAAAAAGAAAACTAAACAGAACAGCAAAATTACAAACGGGTGGGATTTGATCACTCACCCTCGACAGAAGCATCAACGGCTTCGGGCCTTGGCAATCTCTTTCTCCCTTAATGTGCTTAGATTTTTGGTTTTCCTTTGTTTAGTTTGTTTTGTTTGACTTAGGTGTAGTTGCATTGCATTTTACTAGGACTCCTTGTGAGGAGACATTTAGTAGAGATAGGATAGTGTGATTAACTTGCAAATTGGTGGTATTGCTTTGTATAAGGAGATTGGAGGATTGGTTAGAGAACAAGAGAAAAAAAAAGCTATTGTTCGGCAATGCATGTTTGTGTATGATGTGCTGTATGACCTAGACAGTCCATTATTTATTGCATTCATCATCGCATGCCACATTTCAGTAAGGACATTCATAACCGACTTGTGAGGCTTGAGAGTGCGAGTAGTTCATCATCACTCATACTGGGACTTCCATTAGTTGTGGACCTAGGATTTCTTCCAATAACAAACATAAATGATCAAGGTTTACCCAACGTCTTCCCTCCGAATCTTAACGCCGCACTGAATGCACCTAATCCACAACTTCACCCTAATCTTCAACCCATTCCACCGGGGGTAGATCCTAATGTAGGGGGCAATGATGATATGGAAAGAGGGAGCCACAATGGCGACATGGAGGCCCCCTATCAAAGAACCTTATGGGATTACTTGAATCCTCCACGTCAAGCACTAACGTCATGCATTGTATTCCTGCCACATTACGCCTCATTTAACATTCGGTCGGGAAGCATGCAAATGCTCCCTCAATTTCATGGAATGAACTCCGAACAACCATATGATTTCATTAAGGAGTTTGAAGATGCGTGCCCACTCATCATGGATAATTCTTACCCGAGAGAGGTTTTCTTGTTAAAATTCTTTCCTTTTTGCTTGAAAGACAAGGCCAAACTTTGGTTCAATTTGTTGAGGCCTATGTCTATTCATTTATGGGTCGTACTACAAGGAGAGTTTTTAAAGAAGTTCTTTCCCGAGAACTGAAACGAAAGCATCCGAAAGCAAATTTCCTAATTTTCTCCTATGATGGGGGAAACGTTCTTTTAATGCTGGGAGAGGTTTAAGGACCTCTTGAATACTTGTCCTCATCATGGTTTCGCCGATTGGCACATCATCAACACCTTTTACTTATCTCTAACCCCTCAACTTAAACACTTGATTGAGTCAATGTGTGCTGGGACGTTCCTTGATAAACAACTGCACGAAGCCTATGAATATTTTGACATTTTAGCAAACAAGGCTAGTGATTGGGCACTTACCGAGACTCAAAATCCTGAGGGTCTTTCCGTTCAACAAGGGGTAGGGCGATACCAATTGAGAGAGGTTTATGTTGTTAATGCGAGAGTGGCCACTTTAACCAAGAAACTAGAGGCTTTAGAAGGGAAAAAGGTATTAGCAGTCGAGAGTGAGGTGAGGAAAGAGACTTGTTGCATAGTGTGTGACACTACCGACCATGACACATCTTCATGTCCAATCATTCCGGGGGTGAAAGAAGCTTTACATGGCCAAGTCAATGCAATTGGCCAATTCCAAAGAGGAGGGGGCAACCCTTACTCTAACACCTATAATCTAGGATGATAGGATCACCCTAATTTTGGATGGAGGAATGAGGAGAGTTCAAACTCCCAACCTTACCAAAGAGGGTATCAAAACCTTCAACAATATTCTACACCTATTCCTCCATTTCAAGCGCTTCAACCTCAAGTTTACCAACCCCAACCCATGGCACAACTTCCAAATTTACCCAAAACGTATCAACCTCCTCATAGAAAACCTATGGAAAATGATTTTTATCAAATATCTAATGACATGAGAGGGGTTAATGCAAGGGTAGATAAGCAAGATAAAGTGTTGGACCAACATACTAAGATGTTTGAGGACATACAAAAGCAAATGTTTATATTAACACAAGTTTTGACTCAAAATGTCCCGGGGAGATTCCTGGCTCAACCTCAACCCAATCCGGTAGTTAGGCAAGTACACATCACCGAGATCAAACAAGTCATGAACAAGTACAAGCCATCACCACTTTTAGAAGCAGTAGAGTCATTGATAAAACCATTCCTTTAAAGGATGTAGCTTCTAAACCATATGTTGGTCAAGAGGGGAAAGGAAAAGAAAGCGAGGTTAAGGAACAAGAAAAATCAAGAGAGGAGGGAGAGAGTGATAAGCATCAAATGAAAAAGGAATCTGTTGTTACTCCTTTTGAGACTTTGAGTGAGACCACTGGGGATAAGAGGAAGGATATCTTAAAGCATGCACCTTTTCCTCAAAGGTTGACTAAATCAAATAATGAACTCTTGAATGCTGAAATTTATAAAGTGCTCAATCAAGTTAAGGTCAACATCCCTATTCTCGATGCAATTAAGCAAATTTCATCATATGAAAAATTCTTAAAGGACTTATGTACTTTCAAGAGGAAGTTACATGTCAAGGAGACAACTATGATGAATGAGAATCAAAGTACAATCTTGCAATGCAAAACTGTTCTAAAATTCGAGGACCCCGAATGTCTTACCATCTCTTGCACTATTGGGAGCACTAGAATAGATCAAGCCTTATTAGATTTAGGGTTTAATGTTAATCTTCTCCTGTTTTCGGTATAAAAGGAACTTGGTTTAGGGGAATTGCAACCTACCCGTGTCACTTTACAACTGGCGGATCGGTCTATAAAGGTTCCTAGGCGTATCATTGAGGATGTGCTCATCCAAATCGATAACTTCTATTTCCCTGTTGATTTCATAGTGTTGGATACTCAACACGTGGATAATTATATAGCTCACAACTAAATTCTCGTCATTCTAGGGCGACCCTTCCTAGCTACTTCTAATGCTATCATTTATTGTAGGAATGGGTTAGTGAAGCTTTCATTTAGCAACACCACATTTGAATTGAATATATTTTCGGTTGCCAAAAAATCGAGGGAGTGTGAGGATATCCGGGAGGTCGACATCATTGAGACCATAGTGCGAGACCACTTTGAGAATGAGTTCTTTGAGAACTCCTGGGAAAAAGCTTTGTTGAGGAGCGAGCCTTATGAAGCTTTAAATTGTCATGGTAAGGCTTTAGGAAAAGTGTCTTCCCTAGGTCATGAAAGTGCCCAATGTATGCATGTGGGTTAATGGATCCCTTCTTTTGAACCTCTCCAACCTAGTGGTACAAAGCCAATTCCATTGGAGGTCAAGCCTCCCATTTCCAAGAGGAAACCATTACCAACCATTTTGAAGTATGCATTTTTGGGTGATGGTAAGTCTTATCCCATTGTCATTTCTTCCACCCTATCTTTGAGCCAAGAGGGAAGCTTGTTAGACTTGCTTAAACACCATAGGAAAGCTATAGGGTGGACCATTGCCGATCTCCATGGTATTAGTCCTCTTTTGTGCACACATCGCATATTTCTAGAAGAAGGGGCTAAAACTATGCGTCAAATGCAACGAAGATTAAATCCTAACATAAAAGAAGTGGTAAAGGGTGAGGTGCTGAAATTGCTTGATGCGGGTATTATCTACCCCATTTCCGATTCTAAGTGGGTAAGTCCTACCCAAGTGGTACTTAAAAAATTGGGTGTCACGATAGTTAGAAATGATAAGAATGAGCTAGTGCCCACTCATATCCAAACCGGATGGCGAATGTGTATCGATTACCATCGCCTCAATGCCGTGACTCGAAAGGACCACTTTCCCTTGCCATTTCTTGACCAAGTTCTAAATAGAGTATCCAGAAAAGCTTTCTATTGCTTTCTTAATGGCTATTTCGGGTACAACCAAATTGAGATTGCATTAGAGGATCAATCCATGACTACCTTTACATGTCTATTTGGTACTTATGCATACCGCCGTATGACATTTAGCTTGTGCAATGCACCGGCCACATTTTAAATGTGTATGATGAGCATCTTTAACGACATGGTGGAGCATATTGTAGAAGTGTTCATAGATGATTTCTCAATTTACGGAGACACTTTTGAGGGATGCCTTGAGAATCTAGGAAAGGTGTTAGAACGATGTGAGGAAAGTAACCTTGTCCTTAATTGGGAGAAATGCCATTTCATGGTTACTAGGTGGAATTGTGTTAGGTCACATCGTGTCTTCCAAGGGGATAGAGGTTGATAAGGCTAAAATTGAATTAATCCAAAAACTACCTCCACCCACTTGTGTTAAAGATGTGCGATCATTCCTTGGACATGCCGGTTTCTACCAGCGTTTTATTAAGGGATTTAGTGCAATTGCTAGGCTAATGTGTCAGTTTTTGTCTCTTAACGTGACATTTGAGTGGACCTCAACATGTCGACAAGCCTTTGATATTTTAAAAGGGTCCTTAACCTCCGCCCAATCTTACGTGCACCCGATTGGTCTCATCACTTTGAGCTTATGTGCGACGTTAGTAACTACGTCATGGGAGTTGTTTTAGGACAAAGAATTGACAAAAAGTCTCATGTCATATATTATGCCTCTAATACCCTCAATAATGCCCAAATCAATTAAACTACAACTGAAAAGGAACTTCTCGCGGTGGTTTTTGCATTGGATAAATTTCGTTCTTACTTGATAGGATCACTAGTTATCATTTATACCAATCATGCGGCCCTTAAGTATCTTCTCACCAAACTCAATGCAAAACCCCGCCTCATTCGGTGGATTTTATTGCTTCAAGAATTTCACATTGAAATGCGAGATAAAAAAGGGGTAGAGAATGTAGTAGCGAATCATTTGTCCCTACTTCCCCTTGATGGAAAAGCCACCGACTCCACCCCTATCAATGAACATTTCCCGGATTAGCAAATCCTACATGTGCAGTCTTTGGAGAAAGTTCCTCCCCCTTGGTTTGCCGATATTGCAAACTATTTTGTGACTAGTGAGGTTCCATCCCATTGGTCATCCATTGATAAACGCATGTTCTTTCGAAATGTGCGTTATTTTTCATGGGATGATCCTTACCTTTTTAAATATTGGCCGGATCAAATTATCTGGCGTTGTGTGCCCAATCACGAGTTCCAACAAGTCATGGATTTTTGTCATTCCCAAATTTGTGGAGGACATGTTTCCTCCAAAAAGACCACCGCCAAGATTCTTCAATGTGGCCTTTATTGGCCAACTATGTTTAAGGATGTTCATGAATTTTGTCTTGCATGTGATAGGTGACAACGTTTAGAAATTCTTACTAAGCGTCACATGATGCCTCTTCAGCCCATTACCATTTTGAAATTTTTTTATTGTTGGGGAATTACTTCATGGGACCATTTACTAATTCTTTTGGCTACCTTTACATCTTGGTCGCGGTGGACTATATTTCGAAATGGGTGGAGGCCATTGCCTCCCGAAACAATGATCACCAAGTGGTGGTCCATTTTTTGAAGGAGAACATTTTCTCAAGATATGGTATGCCCCGAGCCATCATTAGTGATGGTGGCTCACACTTTTGTAATAGACCCTTTGCATTTCTATTGAAGAACTATGGCATGGTTCATAAGGTTGGTCTACCTTATCACCCTCAAACCCAAGAGCAAGTCGAGTTAGCCAATAGGGAAATCAAGAGAATCCTTGAAAAAACCGTCAACCCTAATAGGAAGGATTGACCTCTTAGATTAACCGACGCATTGTGGGCTTACCGCATGGGTTACAAGACCGTGCTTGGTGCATCACCATATCGACTTGTTTATGGAAAGGCTTGCCACCTCTCGGTGAAAATTGAGCATAAAGCCTATTAGGCCATCCGGTAATGTAATAAGGACTTTGATACCGTGGGGGCCCACCAAAAGCTTCAATTGAATAAACTTGACGAACTCTGTAATGATGCTTTCGAAAATACTAATATTGCTAATGCCCGCATGAAGAAGTTCTATGACCAACAAATTCTTCGTAAATCCTTTAAAATTGGTCAAAAGGTTCTTCTTTATGACTCCCGCCTTCATTTGTTTCCGAGTAAGTTACGGAGTAAATGGGTGGGTCCTTACCTTGTTATCGATATTTTTCCCCATAGAGCTATAGAAGTGAAGAACCTCACTAATAGGTCGGCTTTCAAGGTGAATGGCCAAAGGTTGAAGTCTTATTTTGAGACTTTTCAAGGCAAATTGGATTGTGTGGATCTCATTGATCCACTCTCTTTTGATTGATGATGATCTATGCTCTAGTCTTTTAGGAGTAGGAGTAGTTTAGATTAGCTTCCTTAGTTTTCTTCGTTTGTTCTTAGTTTTGATTATTTCATTTAGCTAGGAATAGGGTTTTGTTGTTTGGAGGATTTTAAGTTAGTTTTTGAGTGAGGGCTTATGTAGTTAGTTTCTTTTCTATTTTAGGCTTGGTTAGGAGCAGCTAAGTTGTTTTGGTGGGCCCTACCACTTGTTGATTGGGGATAATCACATGACTTTGATTGTGTACAAGGAATCCCAATTACATAGTACTTTCATATCCCACTTTTGATTCCCTTGCATGTGATATCTTAGACTTATAAGAGAGGGGGCTCCCGGCCATCATTTGCTTGCCTTCACTTCTTTCCCTACTCAGTCACATTGTTGCATTGGTCTTTTTTGTTTCATTCTGCCCCATCTATAGCATCTAAGGAGCCTTCTAAGGCAAGCAAGAGTGCCTCTCGAGCCTCGAGTTTCGATGAGATGGAGGATCCGGATTATGCCGCATTCTTGCGGGCTTACACTTGCACTTCCTTGTCCCAGCTTCCTTCGAATGATGCCGTCACGGTAGCTTGCTTGGTGGCTTCTCGTCTCCTTGACGAGTCGTCCCCCTCATCTTCCGGCTCAACCTAGAAGGATGCTGCTGCGTCTTCTAGCTCCACCGTTTTCAAGAAATAGACTCGAGTAATCCACTGGGTGGTAGTTAGCAATGTAGGTTGGTGTGTCTCGGACTCCTTTTGTAGGGGTCCTTTATCTCTCATTTCCTTGTTGTTCAGGCCACCTTTGGCATTGTAGTGTTTGATTTCCTTGTTTAATGAAATGGTGGGTTACTTAATCACTCTCATGTTGCCTTATTTCTTCTTTTTGTGGCTTCTTGTTTACATTGAGGACAATGTATTGTTCTAAGTGGGGGGTGAGGGTCGATTGTAGAGCATTCTCCCCTGTTCTTACTGTTTTGGGCCCAGTTTTTGTCTTTCTTTTCTCTTTTCATCTTGAGTAGATCAAATTTTTTTTAGCTGTGTTTTTCTTTAGGAGCGTATGTACGATAGTCTTAGCGTACGTACAGTGGTTGAAGTGTACATATGGTAAGACTACCTTGGGTACGTTAATGTGGCATGCCTTTATTGCATGGCTGATGGTTCATTTTCCTATTGACCGTACGTACAATGACTTGGTGTGTACGTACGGTACTGATTGCCTGAGCATGCGTACACTAGCCCTCCGGCACCGTACATACGCACTTAAGCACCGTACGTACGGTGGCCCCAATTTCCTATATAAACCCTCATTTTTAATTGAAATTCGTTTCTAAAACTGAGTCAAATCAGAGCTGACTCAGTGAGGGTGAGTGAGGGAGTGTTTGCGAATGCAGCAGAGCCATGCCGGATTTCAGCCATAGTCCTTCTCGTCCGTGCCCGTCTTTAGTCCACTTTTAGGTATTCCTCGAGCTTTTCCTTTTCATTTACTTGCTTTTCTTTCGTAGTTTCTTTCTAGTTTAGTAGCTTAGATTAGTTCATTAGTATAGATGGCTCCGTAGACTAAGAAGGTTCGCAGGATCCCCGTTGCTTTTGATGCCTCTCGGTTTGTTGACGGGAAGGCTCAATAGCAGTATGACCAGATTTTCAGTCGGAGAGGCCCACTGCAGGAGAGAGCGACGACTCTCGACCACTTTAAGGGTGAGTCATATCTATGGAGAGAGATGTTTGAGGGTCGTGGTTGGCTGCGGTTGGCACCGTACAGTGACCGGCATAGGATTAGTCTGGTCGCTGAGCTGATGGCCAACATCCGAGCACTTTCGGATGTTACGGGGGATGAGCGCATAGTTTCCATAGTTAAGGTAAGACTATTACCATTACCCCAGCCAGTTTTGCCGAGTTCTTTGGCCTTCCCCGGGTCTATAACCCAGCTCTAAGTTAGCCCCAGCAGGGTGAGGTAGAGCGCGAGGTAATGGTTACTAAAATTTACCTGCCCGATACCCAGTGGATTTCTTCTCAGATTGAGAAGAAACTTCTTGCTCCAAGATATACACTGATGTTTGTTTTTACCTGTGGTTGATCTATCTGTTAGGACGTTGGGGAGAGGTGAGTAGGCGTAGAGATCAGTTACTACATACTCTGAGGACGGGTAGGACCATTGACCTCCCCCGATACATGTTTGGCACTTTCTATGAGTCTGCGGTTTCGACGAAGCTGTAGGGGGCATTACTTTTTGTGGGCATAATGATTGAGCTAATTGCACGTGTCGGAGTGGCAGTTCCAGATGACTCTCCTTTAGTCCTGGCACTTGCACCGATCGCCCTATCCACTCAGAATAAGGTTACAGGTTAGTTAACGAGCATTCAGAGACGGGCTAAGGCTCTTGTTCAGGCCCAGCAGCAACAGGTCCCCGCAGAGGGAGAGCAAGTTCCGGTAGAGCAGCAACAGCCACAGGCCGAGGGTGAGCCACAACCAGCCCAGGCGAGTCCAATGTTCCAGGCATTCACCCAGCTATTAGATCAGCTGCACACATCGAGAGGCAGACCGTAGCCATCCAGTTGATGCAACAGTCCATTGCAAGACTTCAGATAACCCATACTGGGCTTGGTTAGAGGTGTGCGACTCGAGAGACAGCCCACGCAGCATAGATCACTGCTTTATAGACAGCCTTGGGCACTCAGATTGTAAAGCTTCAGATTAGGTTTCAGGATGAGATTCGGCAGGAGCAGGCACGTCAGAGTCAAATGCTGACTGACATTTTGGCTAGACTTTGAGAGGATGAGGAGCCCGATTTTCCTGACTTAGCTACTAGTTCTACAGACGTTACATCTCTAGGAGGGCATGATTTCTAGGATGATGATGATTTTGGACTTAGGTGGGGTGGAGTTTAGGTAGCATCACATGTATAGCGTCTCATGTATTGCATCTCATGTACATTCCATGTATACATTTCATTTATTGATGTATCTAAAACTCTGCAGCATTTTGATGTAGCCCATTTCAGTGCCATATGATTATATACCTGTTTTGAGTTTATATGATATATTTCTTTCAGTGTATGTCTACCTCTTGTATACACAGGTTTTGTTTCAAATATGAGTTAGTGGATATTTTGTCTTTATCTGTCGCATGATGGTAAGAAGTTGATGGTATTGTATGGTTTCTCTCGCTATGTACTTCCCATTGTTAGAATCCATTAGTGATCTATCGATTGACCTTTCTTATTCATAGTGGATGTGTTAATACTTCGCATAAAGGACCATAGCATATCTTATGAGATTCAATTATGGATTTATGAAGGATTAGAATGGGGCATAACCATAATACGATGAGCGATGTTATTCTTTAATTTTAATACGAACATGATATTGTTTTGATTACATTATGATGAGATGATTCTATTTACAAGTACGGATCATATTAAGTAGTGTACATTATTGATCTTTGTATCTATAACCTAATTGAGTGGAGATCATTATCCGGTAAGTGTAGAGCCTATTGCTTTATTGGAGAGATTTTTACACTTGAATAAACCTTTATTGAGCTCTCGCATTTACAAATGACTTCATTATATTTGTGTTTGGCTTGTTGGTTTGATATTGATTCGCATTGATTGGCACTTACATTCCATCAAGATCTATATATACAACACTTGCTTTGGAAATGATTTTAGGCCTTCTTTGTTTATTTTGAGCCATCGAGTTTATTGCAATTTTCCTTCTCTTTGACACCACATCTTCACACCCTTTGTGATGCAATTCTAAATTTCCTGATGAAAAAAAAAAAAGAAAAAAAAATTGAGAAGTGTGTAAAAATTGAAAGCATATATATATATATATATATAAAAGAGAAAAAGAAAAAGAAAAACAAGAATAATTGATAGGTGAAGGGAGCCAACACTCCAAAAAAAAGTGAGGTTGATATTGGAAGATTCGGAAGTTGGAAGAGGATGATGGCTTTTAAGGAGCATTACATGCCTTGAATCACACATGTATTGCGGTTTCACAAATTTCTGCTCCTTCTTACCATACATTGATACCACTTGACCTTCCCTTACAAAGTTCTTGATGATCTGAACCATGATTTTCAATTGAGGTCTTGATGGAATGTAAGACATTATTTGCACATCATGCTTAATTGATATCTATGCCATAAAGTATACTTTCATGAAGTCATGCCAAGTTGATACACTTGCATTATATCGTCTTTCTTAGTTTGGTTTGCTCTTTTGCATGACTTACGCATTTACTCTGTTATTAAGAGCAACCAAGTGAGATAAACCATGTGTTCGATTACTCTTTGAGTGTATGTTCAGAGAGTGTTTGGATCGATGCTTTAAGGTTGTCGGTGTGAAGTGAAGCATTATAAACTACTATGTATGACCCTAGCACACACACACACTCATGAATCTTGTCGTAATGTCTTCATAGACTCATCTTGTTTGTATTGGCAGTAGAGATACATTGTTTTGAGTATTGTGATATACCCCCATGTATTTCTTCTATATCGTTCTACATCTAGGATTGTTGTTTATAAGGCAATGTTTGTGGGTGCCATCATTGCAAGCTCTTACGAGACACTATTAGTCCACTAGGGGTAACTTAAGGGTTTAAAGGCTTGATGCATACGCTAAATGCATCCGGGACTCCCACAAAAGTGGAGATTATCTTACTGTACATATTTGTTTACTTCTCACATTTTTTGCTAAGGACTAGCAAAAACTAGGTGGGGGGTGGTGATTACACTCCAAAAAGTGTAATCTAAAGTCCATAAATAGCTATTGTTAGTCCAATTAGGGTGTATATATTCCTTATTTTAGTATAATAATTATTCTAATGAGTGTTTGTGAGTATTTTGCAGGTTTCGAGTGGAGAAAGGGCGAATTTAGAGCAAAAGAAGCTGCAATGTGTATTGATCGTACGTACGGTTGAAATCACCGTATGTACAGTAACTTCTACCATACGTACGCCTGCAACAAATCCCCAAACTTCAGAGAGCACGAATCAACATATGGCTAACTGTACGTACGGTATGCTCACCGTACGTACGGTGAACAGTATCATATGTATGGTACCGGTAGTTCCTGTGCGTATTTTGCAGCTATATATCCGAAAAATGACGCGATTTCTCAGATTTATCTTCATTTTAGGCTAGATTTTCAGTTAGTACGTATTGAAGAGAGAAAAAGTGGGTTTATATTCTATTTTTCTTCATTTTCTTACACTTTCTTTGTAATCACACACCAATTTCTTCATCAATCAATGAGAAATTTGCAATTCTTCATGTTTTCTCTTATGAAATCAAGTAGTTAAACTCTTCCTTGGATGCAATTGTGAAAATCTACCAAGGATCTTCAAGGTCTTCAATGGAGATATATACACTTCAATGTCAATGAATTATCTTATGAATTCTTCAAATTCATATCAATTGTGTTGTAAATCTATAGAAAACTTGGATTTATAATCACTTTTGATAATTTCTATGGACAATTCCTTAATTAGTATAAGTATTGCACAAATGATGATTTGCTTCTAAGATTCTTAACCATTGAACACCAATTTACATCCAATTGAATATGAATTCCCGTTCTTATGGTCTAAATCTTTCGAATTAAGGATCTGCGGAGTAATTCCTTGATTTGAGTTATCAAATCCTCCATTAAAACACTTGTAGAGAATTGGTAGATTAGATCAATTGTATCCAAGTCTTTCATTAATCGTTTTCAAATCTAGTTATAATTGCTTTCAACCCTTAGTTTAATTGGCTTACTTTAGTAGTCTACACTCTCTCACCATTTAAACATTTTCAGTTTTATTTGTAGTTAATTACAATTTGTTAAGTGATTCGCTAATTTAACTCAATTGTTTCATTGTTTTACTATTATGTGTTACTTATATTGAGTTTGATCTTTTGGGAGAAAGATACCGGCACTTGTCGAAATTTTACTTCGATCAACACCCGTACATCTTACAAGAAGCTCAAGTCCATTTCACTTTTGAGAGCGATTCATTAACCAATAGAAAAACTTTATGGACGAGGGAAGTCACTCTTACATTGACATTTTTCCTAAAAAAATTCATTACTACATAAAGCAGCATTTTCCAACACAATTCTGGTAAAAAGTCCCCGTTTTTACTGTATCTTTTATAAGTCATATCAGATTTTATACTCTTAATTAAACTATAAGATTTTTGAGGAATCATTTTTCCTCATTTGAGCCAGAAATTTATTGATTATCCAGATCTTCACAAGTAATAATCCATTTGATTCAATGCTTAACAAACAGTCTGGATTAAGTCAATCTGCCCATCTTCAGTAGATATAATAAGATTATGCATCAAAAGTTGCTGAAGAGGATCAACCCTAACCAGTCAAAATCCAATTCATTTAAATGCCTGTCCAGCACCATCCATGTAATGCATGAAATCTACATGAACACGGATTGTATGAACAGTGACTTCCGAAAAGGATTAAATTCACATGCAAATTAGCAAGCAAATCAAAAGTCTAGGGCCTTGAAACTGAAAACGTCTTGTTCAAGGGGCAATTATACAAATCAAGGTAATGGCTCGGCTTCTCGACTGAACGTGTCAGGGTAACCATACAAGAATATCAGATTATACAATTGTTCCTCTCCCCATCCCTGTCTTACGATCTATACATAACCAGTGGGGTGGGAGGGTTTCACAGCAGTATACATGTACTGAAGAAACTAATCAAGTTAAATCCAAGTTGGTTAGAAATGACTGTCCAAACCTAAACCTGTATTCATGCTGGTCAACAAGCTTCAAAATTTCACAGAAACCAACAGCCTTTGTTATCTGGTGTACTCCCCAGGAAGAACCAGCAGAATATGGAAAAATTGCTGGTAATGCTCGACTGCCCACCAGAACTTCTTAAGGCAATGCCAAATTTACCGGTAGTGTGCGATTTCACTACGAGTCTGAAATGGGCCGGGACTCGAAGAACCTTGCAACAGCCTTATAGAGATTCTCTTCCTCAAAGGGCTTGGACACATAACCATCCATTCCACATTTCAGGCATTCTTCGTATGTGGCATGAATGACATCTGCCGTCATGGCTAGTATTGGCAAGTGCCACTCGGTCTTTCTTCCTTCAATGGTGGATCCTCCATTCATCTGCTGCTCATTTGCCTTGCACTCCATCTTCCGAATAAGACGTGTTGCCTCAAAACTGCAAAAAAGGAAAGAATGGGTTAAAAATCAAATTTTCCTGTTTGTATAAGTTATATCTCATGGTAAACCTTTTAGGAACCCTTAACAACGATGTTCGGACATTCCAATAGGGATTAGTCTGTTGCTCAAGTCTTACCATTCACATGGGATTGGAAGAAAGAAGATCACATTTTCAAACAGAAACTCAAGCTAGGAATTTCAAATTTGCTGATATTGGTAAAATTTGTTTCTTCGATGAATTTTTGACAATCACAATTTTTAGAAGCAATCCAATTCCCATGCAATGCAACAGTTTTATCTGCCACCAAAACAGCCACAAATTGCCAATTACTCCAATCCCCAATTTGCAAGAATTATGATCAAAATTGTGAAAACAATATTTTCATAGCTGCAGCCAACAGTGTGAGCAGTTTATGCTGCTGCCACAACTAAGGTTAAACTATCCAAAACGAGAAGTGTGCAGCTGCAACCACAGCAAGAACTGTTGGTTGTTGCTGTTCACCCTGCCATGGCAGCAACCAAAGCTGCTTTGATAATAGGGCTACCAATGTAATTAGCCTCAACTACAAACAGTTGGACACTTGATCAACATTCAAAACACATTTTGATAATTTCAGAAAAAATCACTTTTGTGCATGAAATATAATTTTTTTTATGGGGTACAGGTATAATAATAAAAAAAATTAAACTCTTTTGGTTCAATGAGTTCCAACTTTTGAAAATTTATAGGTACCTCAACTACACTTTAAATTCTTGTGAGTTTTAACTCTTACGACTTTTTAAGTCCCACGAGTCTAAAACTCTTGAGAATCAAAATTCCTGGAAAACTCATCTTGAAATAGCACTAGACATTTCATCTCTACGATACACCCAAGCACCTCATTAGGCATTAGTTAATGAATTCCTAGATTGAACTGAACAGAGGTTTGCAAGAGAAAAACACAGCAATACAATCTCGTTCAATGTCTTTCTCAGCTATTGATCCTAAAATTCTGTTTTTTTTGGGATAAACGAGTCAATAGCTTCAAATTCTGGAGCATTAGCCATGACAATGATCTTGCAATCCTCGTGGTCCACAACATTTATTGTTTTTGGAAAGAGTGACAATTGTGACAAAACAAGGCTGTCTTGACAACCAAATAGACAAAACAAGAAAACAAGTACCTAAATTAACTCGAATTTTAGTGCATGCGTGCAAGGAAATTTGCCTTGCATGCATCTTCCATATCACATATGAAATGTACAAAGCTCCAGTTCCTTCGGAAATGATAAGATCTATGGTGCAAGAAGAGGGGGTTAATCCGTATCATCTTAACTTTTCTATCATCTGTATCCCCTTTCCTTTCAAAATACAAATTTCAGCCATGGTGCAAGAAGAGGGGGTTAATAGAGGACAAGTCGCAGAATAAACAGTCTGAATCTGTGCGGCCACAGATAGCACACATAATTATCATCTATTATGCTCGGCCCATGGCCACCCCTACCTATTATGGGGCATGGTGCATCCACTTATTCCACCCTAAATTCCCTTATTCTAAGATCACATATAATTTGATTGTGCTCAGTACTTCTCAAAACTATACATCAAATATTGTTCCTCAATCTCAGGCTTCAATGTTTCCCTTCCCACTTGTTGGAATAACATAAAATGAGATCAATAAACAGAATTAGTCAAGAACAATTATCAATGTTTTGAGACTGGTTCAAAGTTTAAATAAGCTTGAGTGTTATCTCTTAGTAAGCCCAAAAGAAAAAGGTGCAGGTGTGGACGCTAGAGAGCCGAGTAGGCAAATAGTTGCCTTTTGGAAAATGGTGATGCTCACTCAATGACGCTGGCCAACCAAGTGGGGGAAGAGAGAGATGTGATGGCCTTTAGTAGACCATGCTGACTAGTTGGAGAGAGGGGGAGGCCTCCTTTATACAGTGGTTGGGACCTAGGGGAGCGAGCCGAACCGTGAAGAGCATCAGGTGCTTTAGCAGTGACTAGCTCACTGCCCAGATCTAACACTCGAAGGTCAAATAGTTTGGTTTAACTTTACATAGGTCGTTGACTGTCGTTAATGCTCGTCTTCTTCTGGATGTCCTTTAGTGGATGTCTTTCTTTCTCATGAGACTGATCAACAGGAAGATCCCTGTAGGGGAGGGACGAGAGCCTCGATGAACCCAGAATCTCTAGCCTCCAATCCACAAGTACCTGATAGTCTCGCATTCATCTTGCTCGTAACCTTGGTTGGCAAAGATTTGTTGGATTATAGATAAGAAGAGTCTTAGGCTTAGGAGCTCGTGGGGAGGGGCCAAGGCATGGATGATACGCGAAGGTGTATGTTCTCAGCGCTCTACCTTAAGTTGGAGATGACGTACGCTCGAGCAGGTGGCATCCCTTGACTGAGCTAAGCGATGCTTGAGTGGGTGCTGTAGGTGGCATAGCATTAGGTTTCTTGGAGCATTGGGATATATTTGGGTCTGGTCCGATGTTGTCAAAACTTACCCGAAAGGCCCTAGTCTAATTTGAAACGGCCCAATGATCAACACTCACCGCTATCGCCGTGATGTACGTCATTTTTTTGGGAAGATTACACCGTTTAGGCCTCAAAAAGGGCGATTTTGCTATTTTTGAAAATATTTGAGTTGCCCATATCTCCGTCAATATGATTCCGAATTAGTCTAGGTTTTTTCCTTAAAGTTTCTTTCGGTGTCTTGTAGTCAAATTTAGGCTTAAATCAATTTTGCCATGTTTGGAAATTTTTCGCATATTCTTAATTTATGTGTTTTTGAATTCAATTACTTTTAGGGTTTTGTTTTCTTATAAATACAATGTAAGGGCCTTTGCCCTAAGCAACTTTTTGAAATTAATAATATTCAGACGGAGATTTCTCTTTTATTCCTATTGCTCTTGTGTTCTTGTTGAAGAATCACATTTGCCGACCTTTTTGGTATCTTTGTGGTGAAATTTAATAGATTTGTGGAAGGTGTTCAATATGTGATTTTCCATCACCACTCGCTGCATTAGTGAGTCTTGAAAGAAGATTCATGACAGTGAGCCACCCGTGATGTGCTGGTTCTTCCACCCTGATGCTAGCCACCTGACTATACCAAGGTCAGGGCACAAGGACCCTATCAAGTCTCAGTGTTCCCACGAATCTGAATTGTGGCGTGGTCTGGGACATCAAGAGTTGTTGCTTTGGTGGCAGCGTTATGTAGCTAAGTCAAAGTCATATATGCTAGCTGCCTCCACTTTCCAGACACAAAGAGCGGTGATGTCATTTCTTTTTTTCTTTTTTTTGATAAGCAAAATGTTATTGGAAGATTTCAAAAGAAGGCGGTGCAAAACCTTTTGCGCTGAAAGTAACTTATGAAATAGAAGACTAGCAAAAGGGATTTCCAAAAATTCAGCGGGGCCATGGCCCACATTGTCTAGACATAGTTCCTCCTTTGATTACATATGTTCGAATCTCAGCTTTGGTATATGGACTCTTATAAAATATATGAAGCCTTTGGACTCAGACGCTTGACACTTGGATAAGAATATAAATATGGATATATGTCTGACATGTATTGTTATACATTCAACTCACAAGAATGTTTAGTAATTCGAGTTCACTTTATAAATATGTATAAACTCTCATATTACACATGAACTGCTCCATAACACCTTTTACCTAGAAAATAACAAATATAAAGATTTTGCCATGTCCCAATATCCATGGACATGAAAATTAAATGAATCTAAAACTTAGACATATACCCGCACTCGACACCCATACCTAACATAGAATCTCTCCACCTTTGCCATAATGATACTATAGCACGTGTTTGGTCCACTCATGGAGGAAGAGTCAGACATTGAATAATTAATTTAGACCCCCCATAACAACTTAAGCTTCTAAATGAGATGGTTGCAACAACAATAGACTCAACTCCAAGTAAAACAAGTTATGTAATATCAGTTGATTGTTAAAATTTGTGGAAAAAACAATAATTTATTGAAGGAGATCCTAAAAGCAAATTCAATGTCCAAAACAGATAATTTTGAAATGCAGTGTTAAGACAACAAAGTTTGGATTCAAGGATGGTATCTAAAGCAAAATAGAGAGAAGCAATATCCATAGGATATACAGCTTCCTAGACAATTCACAATTATTTAGCTACTAGAAGGAACTTTAATGTTTGAAAACTCTATTGACAAGAGCTCTTTAATTGTAATTAAAGTTTTGAGTTGCATTTGTCTTGCAGGATGCAGACTTGAAACTTTAGAAGGTTATAATTCTCTGCCTAGATGTCCTATCGCTGCCCACAATTTATTTGTCTCACGTAACTTCTCTAGATCTACATAACCATATGAATTGGGCATTTGAATGAACGGTATATCTATGCAAACAGGGTCCTCTCGAACAGGCTGCCGACTCTCGAACTGTTCAGACGAAGTTTGGCTTTTTTGATAGGTTTTGCACTCTGAATCCATACCAACTTGTGACTTGCACTTCGGGACTTTTATTACTATCAATGCTAGTGCAAGGAGCTGCTTTGGGGGATCTAAGCTAAGAAGCACAGACGCTTCTATGAAGGTTCGTGTCCGTGCCAGATACAACACTTGTCGGATACTCCTCAACACGTGTCAGAAAAGTATCCAAATGTGTCCCATTATTTTGTTAAAATTTTTTTAGAACTTGGGATACTTGGGGACACGTGTTCATCACTTGAATACATAGTTTCTAATTATAATAAGTGTTACCTAGTAATATTTGATTATCATTTAGTAAAATATTCTTATATTTGACATCAGAAAATGTATAAAATGTCCCCGTCGTGTCGTGTCCATGCTTCTAGGATCTAAGTATATTCAGTATATCTCAAAGATCAGAGAGAGCTATATACTGCCATACTGTATTAAGAAGAAACTCTAAAGTTCTTGCAATTGAGTTTTTACTTCATGTGAAGACTTTAGTGGTTCTAGTTTAATTTTGAAGAATCTAGACCTATCATGGTGACTCAATACTCAATCAATCACTGAAGATCCATATCTAAGGTGTATTGGTACGTGACCATGGTGACTCAGCAATATATGGAGAGCACGCCTGTGATTTCGAGGATTTGACACCTGAGGTGTGAGAGGCTAGAGTGGGTCGTAACTCGTAATCTTATATTTTGTTCTTAATAGTGCATTGGTCGGCTAGAGTAGGTCTTGTGGTTTTTCCATTAAGGTTTTTACATAAAATCATGTCTTGCATTGCGCTTGATTAGTTTCACTTAGGTAAACTCACATCTTGGGCTTAATTGAAGGTCTAATTTTTCGTTAGTACAACAATGTATCATGAAAATAAGGTAGATGTCTATAGACATTAGCCACTGACTTACGAACCAGAGTTCTATGATTTTATCTTCAGCTTTTGGGAGTATCTAGGCAAGGGTTTTTATCAATTGATTGAAGGTTGTTTAACCTGAAGACCAGGAAACTTGTAGCCATGGCAGAGGAGAATCAGGTATATTAGAGAAATTTGACCGTTTCAAGGACATCAGTAGAAACATAATGATTGCCAAAAAAGAATAAAAGATAAATTGCATATCAAGAATCAACGAAAATAAATGTTCAGTACATACCCATCCATTTCAGGCATCTGAATATCCATGAAGCAAGCATCAAAATCGTGTGGCAACTGGAGCAATGAAAGAGCAGCTTTGCCACTCTCAGCACACTCCACATCAGCCCCAAACTTCTTAAGTGCACCAGCAGCAACTCTGCGGTTCACCCTGTTGTCATCAACCACCAAAATTTTCTTTCTAAAGAGCAAGCTCCGAAGGAAAGCAGATCCATTAACCATGTCTTTGCCTTGTTGTGTCTTCTTCCCCATTCCCAAGACCTGTTGAAGGCATGCTGCCACCATACTTGCTCTCAAAGGTTTCATAATCACAGTATCTGCAAAACCTGCTTGTTTTGCTTTGTCACCCTCCACGTCAGTAATACTGGTTGCAAGAAGGATCAACTTAGGCATTTTAAATGTGTGGCCATTCTGTTTCCAGTCCAGTAACTGTAAATTTATGCCACCATCCTCACCAGACGTCCATAAGTCCTTCTCAACTAGAATCATATCTGGTTGCCTTTCATTGCTGCTATGTCAAAAGTAGTTGAATTCAGGAAGTTGAACGATATTACTTCGACAGACAGTAGGACTCAATTATCTCTACAGATTAAAAATTGTAGATCTTAATTATCTCAAATATTGTTCTTATAGCAATTTACAGAGATTCTTTTGAGCAAACTTCTTTTAGGTAAGAGTATTTTTGTTCTCTTTTCCCTCACCTTTTCCTTTTCCTTTTCCTTTTCCTTTTCTTTTCAATCACCAAATCCGGGTTCCAAACACAGCATGTTATACCTTGGGAATACAAGTTTGCATTACTTGTCCATGAAATATCAGTTTAACTCTATTACTTGGGCATTACTAGCGAGATTCTCATGGCACAAAAAGCTCAGAGTTTTCCATGAAACGGTCCCAAAGTTTCCAGAGGTACACATGGTGGAGTTATTTCTTTCTCTGTAAAGCTGTTTGTAGGTCTAATAAAACTAAAACTCTTGTGCAGAAAATCCAAAAGAAATGGTAAAAGAAAGGTTTATCCTTCATTCCAGTGTTCCAAGTTTTATGCTTTTTGAATCCTGGGGTACTAACATGGTGACAAGTTTTTAACCTTCTGATATCACAGAGGCATCAAGAGAAAATATCAGGTTTTGAAACCATTAATTGGTGGCAAAGTTTGGCCTAGATTCTATCAAAAAGGAAGAACAAAAATAAGTATATCTCTTGGGCGAAGACGTAAAGTTAAACTAAATTAATTAAAATTGGAAATTTTCAAATACCTCATGAATGATTTCTAAATAAACACTGCAAAATATGAAGAAACAAAAGCAAATACTTACTTAGATCTCAGTGAACCATCTTTGCCAGACATAGCAACTGCCATCCCGATGCTACCTACAACTTCAACCAGGATACCAAGTCTCTTCAGATGGTATATGGTTACAGCTGCTCTAACTGGTTTCCCATCAACTACAATTGCTTTCAATCCTTTAAATGCAACAGGGAGCTCATCAGAAAGAGGTTTCTTTAGATCACCAAAAGCATTTTTCTCACATCTTCTAAAGACTGCACTGAATGAAAATGTGCTTCCAACTTGGGGACGGCTAATGAAATTTATCTGACCACCCATCAGCTCAACCAGACACTTACTAATACTCAACCCAATACCAGTTCCTCCGTAATTTCTAGAAGTTGAACTGTCAGCCTGCATGAAGGGAGTGAAAACCCGCTCCTGCGCACCAAAAGGAATGCCAATCCCTGTATCTTCCACACAAATCACCAAAGTCACATTCTGAGAAGTCTCTTCACTCATTCGTAATTCTTCGTCAGCGATTAAATACTTAAAGGTATTCCAACTATTGCGGTCATCAGCAGCTTCACAACCACTTAAGGTTTTAAACTGACAACCACCAGACACAACCACACCTGATCCTCCATTTAAACAGGATTCAACTTTTGCATCCATAACAGCATTTGCATGTTCAGCAAGATGGACTCGAACCAATATATGGCCTCGCTCTGTGAACTGACAAAAGCTAGATCTTATAAGCACAAATTATACTAAGTGAGCAAGGGCAATCATATCTTAGGGATCTATGATTCTATAAGTTGGGAGAAATGCCATGTTGAGAAAATAATATTTGATTAATTTCTTTTTTTTCCCGTTGGAATGGGAGTGTGAAGAACTGACCAGTAGTTAAGCTTAAATCACAAGTCTCCACTAGCCAAATGGATATTGACAAGCATAAATAACTATAAAAACACATTTTTATGACACAACAATTAAAATAGCATTTATTGAATGTTTTGCTTACTTTGACAGAGTTGCCCACAAGATTTGTGATAACCTGTCGGAATCTTCCTGGATCCCCCATAACAATTTCAGGCACTTTATCAGCAACGCACACAGCCAACTTTGCTCCCCAATTGATTTAGGCAGCATTGAGTTGAGAGTGATATATGATGCATAGTGAATGGCACCAGTTATTGATTAATCCCAAAGAAAGGTGTGGGTGGAAAGGAGCCAGAAAAACAAAAATAAAAAAGAAGAAAACACACACAATTAGTTCATAGATGGCAAAATATACACCAGTTCACACCCTAAGTTCAAAAAAAAAGAAGAAGAGAGAGAGAGAGACAAAGAGAGGCAATGAACACTGCAGAACCAATATTTTAGGCCCATTTTCAGCCAATAATTTTGGAAGGGATATATGGTCCTGTTGTGGCTTGTTTAAGTTACCTCAATACCCTTGTGCCTGGATTTCTCAGAGAATAAAGAGAGAACATCATCTAGTATGGAGCGAAGGTCAAACGGGACTGCCTCCAACTCTAACTTGCCAGCTTCAATTTTTGCACGGTCAAGCACTTCATTTATTAAAGTTATCAGTGCCTTTCCACAAGCTTGAGCAGTTTGTGCATAGTCCCTTTGGGTTGAACTCAAGTCGGTATCTAGAAGCAACGCAAGCATTCCTGCAAGTGCATGCAACAAGAGACAGCGTTGCCGACAAAGGATTAAGTCTCTAACCATACTTATAGTCTAAAACGACCGGGGTAAAAAATCGTGAAGGGATATTGGACATACCAAGGATTCCATTCATTGGTGTCCTAATTTCATGCGAAACAGTTGCTAGAAACTGGCATTAATGACCCCCAAAGAACGGAAAAAAAAAAAGAAAAGAAACAAGGTCAATAGGATTTCAATGGATTTGACAACAGGAACTAAATCATGCTCTTGAAACAGGGTTTCTTTGGGACCTGGGATTTGGCAACATCAGCGGCTTCAGCTCGGACTTTCAATTGCTGCATTTCATGGAAATCATCCTCAACTTTAACAATATGAATTGCTGCGCCATATATCATGTAACCAACCAATAAACCAATCACGAAGAATAAGAATGCAGTGGTTAGCGCTGTACATGATATGGGTGCCTCCTGAAGGTACCTGCACAGGATTCCAAATAATTAGTAACATCTGAAGACAAAAATCTTAGAATTCTTTTTTTGCATTTATGGTATGGACCAATTCGTTGGTTGCCCTTGCTTGGTACACTTACCTACACACCATTTGGTGCTTCCTGAATGGATCTCCAAAATCAAGAGTGCTAACATGCTTGAGGGACAGGTCACCATCTTGATATTTGTGTCCATACATGATTAAGGGATCTGAAGAGAAGTTAGTAATATCATAAACATTCACCACAATCGCCTGGTTCCCGGCAAGTTGTCCAAGCAAATTTTCAACAAGTGACTCAACATCAAAGGCCCCACCAAGATATCTGCTTTCAATAAGAGCATCATTTCAGTCACATCCAAAAGGTTGCAGGAACAGATGCAAGAGAAGAGAACATAAAGATATTTGAAGCTTCTCAAGTCTCTTCAGAGGGACTTGGTGGCCTTGCCCCAATACCACTATCCAATAACAACTGAGTGTCCAGTAACAAGTGAAAAGCAAGTCTTTTTGACTTGATAATTGGACATTTTTTCAAATGAAGAGTATTTTAAAAACGTTTATTCATCATGCATGATCAAACAAAAATTTTCCATTTTCAATACTTAATGTTGTAATTAAACAGCCCCAAAACTATACTTCATTAGTCACCAGCATGCAACAACCAAACCCCCCCAAAACCCAATTCCCCTTCCCCGACAGTCATCAGTATTTATCAAATCTCTTCTTATCTAATGGAAGGCTATTCGATCAAATGACAAAGACATTGCTGAGAAAGAGATGCAGGATTCAATTATGATGATTATTTTAATCCTATGAAGCATTACGGTTGCCAATCCTAGTCTGAGGTGGCCAGGTATACTTACAAGGTAACAAATACATAGATGAAGCCCAGAGAGGAGGGATATTAATCTGTATGACAAGATTAGCCTGATTATTTATAGCATTGTGGTATTTTGAGACAAGACTCCATTGAGCTCAGACATTTGCAAGCTTCCTTGAATAAGGATTTCTTTTCGTTTCTTTTTCTTTTTTGACAAAAGGATAATGAGGTACAGTAGAATCCCCCGAAACATGGGCACAAAATCTAAAATCCTGATACTAATTCCCACCCAATGATGCAAATTGCCTCTTAAGCTTGCAAGTGCAAAATAACTAAATACCACAAAGGACCATTGGGGAGACAAAAATATTTTAGTACTGACAACATAGACAACAAGACAGGATGTAGGGAGAACAAAATGCTTCTGGACTCTGAAATTAAGAGTCACAAGGTGATATTTCCAATGTGCCATCTGCTTAAATTACAACCTCTATGCAGCGAACTTTGTCAGCAGAATTCAAATGAAGGTAAAAACAACCTTCTTGGTTCAAAATTTTACTATACACATTTTGAAGCAATGAGTAAACGACGGTAGATATATAAAATACCATTCCACAGTAGATTTGCTAGCAAGTCTTGAGATCGGTTGCAATGTGTTCTAAACACTAGCTTACAGTCCAATGAAAAAGATAAACACTAGGGCATACCCTGCAGTTGCTTGAATGCGTTCTCCGACTGATGGGTTTTGAGGGAGCTTGGATTTGTAAACAGGGAATGTCAACACAACCCCAAGATGATGAGAACCCAACAACCTGAAGGGGTTTGTAAGAACTGCTTTCCCAGTAGCCCTCGCCCTCAAAATGTTTTCACGGTCCTCCTGTACTAAGGTGAGCATCACAATCAAACATCCAATTGATCTATACGCATAATTACGTGAACTTTAAACAAAATAAACAAATTCAAAATCATATAACCATCTAATCAACAAATTACCTCGCCTGACATCATATCAAGTGATTCAATGTAGGAAACTGTTTCTTGAGAGAAGATCACCGGTGCATACTCATCCCGAATAGGTGAAGGCTCCTTCTCCATTGTCCTTATTGTCCAACCATGTTGCCTTTCAAATTCTTCCCTCTCTGAATTAACCACTTTTTGTGCATAGGCCACCCCACTCAACAATGGCCGCTCAAAGGCCGTCCGGGCTGTATACTCAGCAAAAGTTTCCTGCATTGCTTGCAATAAACTATCCATAACTACATAAACTCGGACAATTATTGGAGAAAACAACATTTCGATACCCAAAATCAAAACCCCATATGACACAGCAGCACAAATGAGAACTATTGTTGACGGGTTCTCGTAAATCATCAAAGAATAAGACGTTTAAATACCCAAATCAAAACCCAAATGTATCATAAACAAGGAGAAACCTGATCAATTGCTGATGGGTTCTTGTAATAATGGAAAGTAGAGATGAGAATAGCGAGCGCGTGGACATGGTTAACGCTAACACTGAATTGATCTTGCAACATCCTGGCTCGCTGATCGCACATGCTCACAAGCACTTCCTTCCTTCTCTCCTTGTGATCAGCATCCATTCTCTCATAGATTACTCTGCTAACGAAGGCCACAAACAGGATCCAAAGGACTAGAATTTTCGGAAGCCAAGCTCTGTTGATGAATGTGTATTTCCTTTTTGTGCCCAATTGATCATTCAATCTCACAGCCACCAAGTGGTGGCCTTGCATCTTCAGACCCATCAGCACAAAAATTCCTCTGCTTCTCTCTCTTCTTCTTCTTCTTCTTCCCCTCTTTCCCACTTCATTTCTGAGCTACAAAACAAGAATCTAGAATATATATATGTATACAGACATGAGCTACAACGTTTTTCCAAAGTACAGACAGTTCTTTTATTTTTCAGAAGCACTTTTTATGCAATAAAAGGAGAAGGGTACTACTCAAAGACTAAACTATCATTACAGCATTGTTTTGCGTGATCCAAATTATCAGAACCCCAAAACCCCCAAACAAAAAATAATGAAGCTTCTCTCTCTCTCTCTCTCTCTCTCTCTCTCTCTCTCTACATTCCACAGATAGGGGGCTGGGGGAGAGAGGAGAAACCCAAAAAATAAAGAGTTTCTCAATTCTCTCTATGCAACAAGCATGGCTTGTTTCAGCCCTCAAAAGATGGGAAAAGCCCAAGTTCCAAAGACCTCCCTCCCCCTCTCTCTATATCTCTCTAAAATTCTATGTATCTCGCTCTCTTCAATGGGTTTCAGGATTTGAAAGGAATAAAAAAATTAACGAGAACTCTAATCACGTCCTCTCTGTCTCTCGAAGCGTGAAGTTTGGTTGAAGAGTCCAGACAAAGCAAAGCACGTACACTGTTCTCTCTCACTGCTTATATATACATAAACTAAGATCAAACAAGCTAACAGATTGACCCAATCAATAGTTTAGCCTCGAATACCAGCGACGCACAAGCACATACACATAACATTCAAAAGAAAACAAGAGAGAGAGAGAGAGAGAGAGAGAGAGAGAGAGAAATCAAGACCAACCTGTTTCTGGATACATTGAACTGTACATCGGTTTTGCTTTGTTGGTCTCAATCCCTCAACTCTCCAAGTCTCTCAATCCCGTGTATCTATGTAGTTTTTTATTGGAGATATATGTTCTTTACCTTACTTTTTAAAGCAACTGAATCGAATTTGAGGATTTTTGCAGATACGCTGTTGTCCCCCTAAACGATAAACTAATGCCCCCAACTCTCTCTCTCTCTCTACACATATTTATATTTTTTTAAGTATACCCCTTACCTTTCTTCTGTTCTCTCTCTCTACTTTCTCTCACTATTATGTGTTCTTGTTGTGCTCAAAGCTATGCTTTTGCCATTACTCGAGCTCAGAGTTCAAACTCACTACTGGTCTAGAGCCAGCTGTAAGCAGCTGAAACTGAACCTGGGTTTTATGGTAATTTCGTGGAAAATGGGTGCGCTTGTGTGAAAATTGTTTGTTGTGTGATGATGAGAGGGTGAGATCATAGAAAAGATCACATGAGCTCAGACCCGGAACAGGAGATGACAAGCTCAAGAGGAGGCAGGAGAGAGAGAGACAGAGAGAGGCTTGGGTGTGTGAAAGACTCGAGAGTCTTGAGAGGATTTCCTGTAGTTTTTGTTTATGAATTTTTTCTATGAATATCGTTTTCGCAAATCTCCGCGATAATGACATCGCGACAAGGCGCAGATCTCGTCCTGCTTAAATTACTTAAAAGCCCCAACACTCATGAACTATATTACAATTGTGCCCTGCTGATTCAATTTTCACTCTGTCCTTTTTTCTTTTTTTATTTCTTTTCCTTTTTTTTTTGGCTGTAATTAATGAAATGAGATCGCATTTTGTACATAGTTTTTTTTATTTTTTCACTTATAATAAAAAAGTCAACTCATGAACTATATTACAATTGTGCCCTGCTGGTTCAATTTTCACTTCGTCCTTTTTTCTTTTTGTTTTTTGCTGTAATTAATGAAATGAGATCACATTTGGTGTATTTTTTTTTTAGTTTTTTCATTTTGTTTTCTTCACTTATAAGTAAAAAAAAGATTAAATTTTTTTAATTTTTTGACTTTTATAATCTAAGACTAGTAGAAAAGTAAAAAAATTCAAAAAAAACTTGCCTTTTTGTTTATGCCAAAAAAAAAACTTAAAATAAATATATGCACAAGCTTAATATAAAACCAACAAGGCAGTGAAAAGAAATTCTCTTGTTTTTTTTTTCTTTTCTGGGCTATCTCTATAATGCACAAGTTTAGCTGTGCTTTTATACTTTTCTATTGTTACGATTCCATGTTGAATAAAAGAAGAGAGGTCTTGAGCCATATAAAAGATAGATATCACCAGCTAATAGCTTAGGCTTTAATTCAGACTTTTAAATCGAATGACAAACATCTAGCCCGTGGCCCGCAACACTATACACCTTGTGAACTTTAGGTGCTATCAGGAAACAATTTTGAGTGTCAAGCTGAACCAATGGCACTTTAATCCTCGAATTGCGAAGAAATTTCAGTCAAATTCTTGAAACATAAAGTCACATATTTGTATTAAGATTTTGCATAAAAACTTCCAAATAATTAAGCAAATAATGGTGGTGTTTCTTCTATATATTGTAGACACTTATAAATACATTCATTCTTTAAGAAAATTGATGCATAGAAAAATTAAAAATTCTATACATAAATGTATACATGTTTATATGAAAATATATTAATAACTATATATGAGCACTCTAGAGATGATCTCACTCTCAAAATATATATACAAATGGCGCTCTTGGTCTAGCATTCAATTTGCTCTTGCTCGGTGAACCGTTACTTAGGCCCAAACTCTTGAAATTTTTTTCAGGAAACTGTTACTTAGGTCTAAACTCTTGAAAAACAAAATTTGAGAACAAAAAGAGAGACATGCTAGTGTGCTCTCTAGTGGAGTATAATTACATTAAATCAAACCCACCCAAAGGTCAAGTCTTTTTGAAGAAATTGTGTTTTTGAACTCCTTAAAACAAATAACATATTTGGTACAAAAGAAAAGATGGGAGGAAGAAAGAGGAAAGGGAGATAAACATATTTCTTCATTTGTAGGAGAGATGGAAGAGAAAAAGGAAGGGGGTGATTTCCACAAGGCCACATATTTCCAATTCATCCACTTTCGGACAAAAAATAGGAAGGATGAAACTCGCTGGTACAAAATGTGAAATGACTCTGACAACAAGATTTTAGTTCCTTATTTTACAAAACGAGAGAATAATTGTAAAAAAAATAATTAAATCATTCCCTTCATTTCTCCTTTACTTTCTTCTTAATCAAACAATTTGAGAATGCAACACAATCTTATTTTACAAAACAAAGGAAAAAAATTGTAAAAATAATTTAAATCATTCCATTGTTTTTCCTCTACTTTCAACTCAACCAAACAATTTGAGAGGGAATGACAATCCATTGCCTTATAATCCACTTCGTTAACCTCCTCCTTCCATTCACGTTAGGTGTTTGTCTTTTATTGTTTAGGCCTAGACAATTTCGATAAAATGAGACTTTAGGAATTCTAGGATGAGCGAAATTGAGATGTGAAGGAGAGATGGGAAAAACACCGGGGAGTAGGCAAATAGGTGTGTGGTTTCAGGATTTAGGACATTGGTGTCGGAGAGAGAACGAGAATTGCTTCGGGGTTTAATTGCGTTTGAACAGGTAAAGCAAAACAAGAATTATTTCGGGGCTCAAATATTGGTGTCAATTTTGAGTATTTTTAGATTGTCTCAACTGTAAGCTATGTTCATATAGTGGATTTCTTTCTTGCCGTTGATGTAGGTAAATTTGTGCTAAACCATGTAATCTTGTTTGTCCTATTTTTCTCGTTGATGTGCCCGTATAGGTTATGGCGTGAGTTTAATCCCAACAAGTGATATAAAAACTTTTGCAATTGCAACTGTTCTGTTATATTTTCCTCCTCCCTATTAAGCATACCATTGTTGTGTTTATGGGTGTTCTTTACATAAAGATCACAATAATAGTAATGATAATAAAATTAAAAATTTATATCCTACACTTGCTGAAATGCTTCCAAATGTGCACAATGTATAACTGCAAAATTTGGTTGGTGATGAAGTATAAACCCGATGAGTACCGGAAGTCGATTCTTTTGAAGACCGAGCCCAATATAGGCTATGACCACTTAATCTAAGCTCTATGCAACTTTGGATAGAATTACAATTGTGTGAATTGAAACTAAGTAACAAAAGAATCGAAAATCTTTCAAAGTTCTAGAAAATTAGTTTGATTACACTACTTAAAGCGATTAATAATAATTAAACTAAATTTGAGAAGTAAAAGAAATGGGGCTTGGACACAAATGCTTCAATTGACCAATATAATCTGCAAAACTTCTGAGTGTATATATAACTCAAATCAAAGTTCTCTCCATAGACTTTTGATTCGAAAAATTTCGACTATAGAAATTGGAAGCAACATAAGCTAGATATACCACAAATCAATACTCCATGGGTTCAAACCATTGATTTATGCAAACTCTATACCAACCCTAAGATTGTGCATCAGAATTACCAAATATAATATTAAACCTAGGTTTTCTAACAAATGTAGACTTCTATTGCAATAAAACTCAAGTAATAAGATATGAAATCAATTAAAAGCATTATACTTCCATGAGAACTTGGAAACCTTTGACCAATATTCACATTTGCATCTATTGGGCGAAGGTTGGAGGGCTAAGTCCAGCATCCTACCACGTATGCGTAGTTGAGAGGGGGCGCTAGCTATTGTGAAGGTTTAAAAAAATAAAGTTGTGCATTGACTAACAACAATTGCTTTTGGTGCAGTAATAAGTGTTTGATCCTAACAATTGGTATCAGAGCAGGTCCCGGGTTCGACTCCCCTGGTAGGCATGTTGCTTGTGGGTAAGTGATTTTTGGGGGGGGGGGGGGGGGGGGGGGGGAAAGGCCTGGAAGGCCAAGTCCAGCATCCCACCGTATGAGCGCAGTCAAGACTAGACGCTGGCTATTGGAAGGTTTAAGAAAATAAAGTTGCGCCTTTCCAAGAGCAAGTTTAGCTAATAAAATCCATCAAAAAAAAGTATGAAAATGGAAATATTTTACATTAAAATGTAAATTTAAAAGAAATACAATGAAATATAGATTATCTACTTCTAAAACTATCTCTACAAACCCTAAAAACGAAATATATAAACCCTAAAAACTGAATCTCTTCACAAAATTCGTCAAAGCTACCTTATATAGTTGATACAAAACAGGGGTGCTGTCGACCGTTCGTTGGTGTGCGAACTGCTATCGAACGAGTTTTGCACCTCTTTGGATCTCATTTTTTCTATCACACATTATCAAACTTGATTTGAATGGCAAAATGAGCTCTTTGAATCTCAAACAACCGTTCGAACGGTGGTTGGGCATTCGGGCACCCATTCGAATGATAGACTTCTTTGTTCGAACGCTCCTTTGTAATTTTGCTCAATTTGATCATTTTAAACTCCATTTCCTATACATGGTTTGATAAAATAGTTTTAGTAATAAAACTAACTAATAAAGCAATATTAAACTTAATTTAAAGCTAACAACCAATTAAATTGAATAACAAAATTACACTTTTAGAGTATAATCACTTGTGAGCCTTATAAATCTCCATGACTCTTCCAAAACTTAGTTCCTCGAGAAGAGAGTGCGTATCTTTGGAATTTTGGTTTTGATGCGGTGGTGTGAAATTTTTTATAATTATAATATACTGTGTATGATTTTTCTATTTTCTCTACCAATAAAGCTTTAATTTTCCAATAATAGTACAATTCTTTTTTTATAAACTCCTTTAATTGTTTCCTCTATTTATGCTTCATCTCATGATTTATCATTTCGAGGGACTCTTAACAATGTTATGTGTTTCAATAATTTTCCCTATAGGATTATAAGTTAATTCCAAATGATTCTTACTTCCCATGTCGCTTCGCATATTAGATCATGTTTCTTACTTCTTTTTTGCACTATTTCCTAGACAATTTTTAGCCCCGTGTTAATGGCCATTTTGGTTATGGTAGAACATTCTTATGGGATCACAACCATATAATAAGCCCTGAAAAGTTCCCTCTCATGGTTTCTAATAATAAGGTATGATCCTCCTAGCTCCATTGTACAACGAGGCACCATTTGCATTCGTCCTTGTAAGAAAGCAATTTTTATCTAAATTATTTTTTGACTGCGTTTGGTTGAGGGATAAAAGTGAGGGATTGAATTAGCTATCCTATAAGTCTCACAAAGCTCATGTTTGCAAAAAAAAAAAAAAAAATTATATGGGATTAGTCATTTCTCCAGACTATTAATCTCCCATTATGGGGGTTAAGTAATATCATGGGAGAGTAATATCATGAGAGAGGTGGTATTACTTATCCCCTGCCTTGGATAAACTCTAAAATGACATTTTTATCGTTCTTTTATTATTATAACAAGTTAATATAATATTAAATAGCTATATTATAATTTAAAATTAATTTTTTATTTATTTTTAATGTGATATTTTTAATGAAATAATATTTCTTATTCTTATCATAATTTTATCCTAATCAAACGTAGTATGAATAATTTTCTATCACATCAGGTATTATTTATTACTCATCACTATTTTTCTAATATCACAATATTACTTATATTCTATTTTCTTATCGCGTAAATAAACGGAGCATATAGGAATTTGAACTTTATATAGGGATATGTAACAGTAGTAGCAAAGTTCTTGATTCCGTTATATCTCCTATGCTTTTTACATTTTGAAAAATGAGAGAGACATTTCTTCCTAATTATTGATGCTTTGTTATTTTTCCAAGCCAATGACAATAGATTCCCGATCGTCTAAGCCCCTAAAATGAGAGATGGCCAATTATTTTCATTGGCCGACGAAAGCATGGCTATTGCTCATGATGAGAAAAACAGTTTCCATTCCACCTCGATCCTGATTGCTAGTCCAGTCACTGCTTGCATGCCAAGCATGAATGTCACGGGCTGGCAGGCCGGGCACCACACTGTGACAGTAATGCGACTCGCCATGATCATATGCAACGGAATACACCCGTGAGGCGACTATGCTCCAAGCAATAGTCCCGTCAAACTCAAACACTAAGGCATAAGATTATGCGCTTGTCCAGGATCCATCCGTAATGCCCCGCATATCTCTTTAAGTTCAGACCTCTGATGCTCAAGTCATAAGGCAACCCAAGCTATAGGCGATAGCAACGCCATACTCAAATGCGTGCACACACGGCAAGCAATGTGCTTAACGCCAGTCCCTCTTGAAACACAAGCCAGATGACCATGTGCCACTAGACATGCGCGCGTCAGCCAAGCATCACCTGTTAGGCACAACGCCTCCATCCTTGAAGCTCTTAGCGCCCCGCGTCAAGGTTGCCCGCAAAGAAAGGCACCACCGAATAGCAACTGATAAGCCCACAACATTGTGCCCCACGACACCAATGCTAGCCAAACCAAGCGGCCGTGTGCACAAGCGTGAACCCAATGCGTAAGTGCACACGAGACACACGGCATGCAAGTGTGCACACCGAGGTCCAATCCGTCATGGACATAAGCCCCACCGCTTTATAATTATGGCGTAGCGGGTGCGAATGCCACAACCCCATCCTCGACGCTAATGCCCAACATTTGCCCCACCGGGCACAATGCCACCCATGTAGCCCCTTGACTAGCATGAGGACTACAGCCGCGTGCCACAGCCGGCCCCCAAGTCTCGCCCACTCCCTTGGGGGACTCACTTGAATGCTGTCCCTTTCTGTAGCACCAGAGGGTGGTAGAGTCAACACCATGCCCCCCTTATAGTAGCATTGAGTCATCTCCAAACTGATAGGAAGAAACATCCTACCCCCTCGAGGAGTCATAATTCATAAATCCAATAAATATGGAAAATACAAATTACGAGATTGCCATGCCACCGGCCAATCATGCTCAGACATGCCCCACGCCAAGGTCCCTCGCGGCCCCCGACGTGCCACGGGTGGCAACCCGTGACATTTTTCACCACTTCAACTATCATCGTTCTCGATGATGCCAAAGCCCAGTGCCAACTCCTGGCACACGCCACCACTAGTGCTTACTCTTGACAATGAATCAATCCAGTCCTCTTAACGGCAGGGAGAAGAACACAGAATGGTATTTGGGGATGATAACCTTTTTCCAAACTGCAGCTGGGACTGTGCTGTGCTGGCCCTAATAGCATGTAAAGTGCATGGTCTCACTATGATTGCCCACATATTGGGCAAGTTCCATCCCCGGAGATATGGCGCTGGTACTTTAGGTAGTTGGTCAGCAGCCTATCTTGCCTTACCACCCAAAGTAACTATTTCCATCTAGGTAGCCGCTTGTGCTTCCAAATCGCCTTTCATCCAGTGTATTCCTAGCATAAAGAATCTAAAACCCACCACTTATTTGTGCACAAACTCAAAATAGCATATACCATGCATGGTGAAAAAAGCTTGACATGCCAAAAAAAATTCTGATGTAGCTAGTCGCTATTTTTAAAAGATCACTTGCCCAAGAAAAAAGAAGAAGATCTAAAGTTGCTACTACAGTGTTGTTATAAATGATATAAATAAAATGAGAGGCAAATTTGCGGTCATTGGCAGTCAGTTATCTCAAGATGGATTTATTCCTTAATTTATTCATGCATAGTTAGCGAAAAATATCAAAAAACGTAAAAGTGCCCCATTGTAAATATAACACATACCCCTTAATTAGTTGCAAAGATTTGAAAACGAACCCTTGTATAAGATACTTCTAAACATGTTTGTTCTACTAGAAAACATCATAGAGCTAGCTATGTACATATAATTTTGATTATTACAAGACCTCTTCACAAGTTTACTAGCTATTAGTAGCATCCATCCTCTACGAATGATCTCCCTTGTAACATCTCATAGGTAGCAAGAGATTGTTGTCGTGTTTAATGTTAGTACTCAATTGGGCCAATTTTTTCTTCTTTTTATTCCTTGAAAGTAACCAAATTACCATTCTTTAATTTGCAAAAAATCAATTACAGATTGTCTATCTGGACAATATCCTAACCAAAAAACACTTATAATATCAAAATATAGGTGGGAATGGGCAACCAACATTGTAATCTTTTTTGGGCATGACCGTAGGGCTCTCATCTGCTGCAAAATGTTCGGTTTGAACCATAACTATTGATCCGAAAAGAGCGAGCACGTCACCACTGTCCCACCAAAATGTAAGTGACATTCAATCTTTATTTAACAGCATCTGATTTACTCAACTACTACATCAAGCGATTTCGAACACCTGACCATTGACAGAAGAGTAGGGCTCTAAGCTCAACTGTTGAAACCAACTCAAAATATTTGAACATGTGACCACTGGTTTTTTTGTAAAATTCAAGGTATTCAAACAAACAATTGCCATCTCTGCTAAATAATAAACACTCGTCTTATAGTTTCCAATGTAATGAAAGTAATTTTAAAATATCAACAGAGAGTTAAAAATGCGCCACTAGAAAGAACAACTCAAATTTATCCACACCAAATTTCTGACCAAACCTAACGCTGCTTTTAACACATTATATTTGTACTAATTGAAGGTTCCTCTCTTATGTCATAATCAAGTTATGACGAATCAATTATCACTGCACCATTCTCTTATCATTTGCAGGTGGAATATCGAAAAATATATCTCATTTTGATTTTTTAAACATAGGGCTGCTTTTAAGACTCGAGCTCTCCAATTCAGCTTCACAATGGTGAACTGATCTACATCACAACATTTCAAAGTATAGAGATGGGGTCAAATTTTAATGGTTTGCTATTGTTATTTTAGCCTTCGAAAACACTCATACTCTTATAGAAATATAAGGCAAATATGGTAAATATTAAATATCAAATTACAAAATCAAACCATGTTTCATATAATATTAAACCACAATTAAATCATAGCACATTTGTGACCAGAGCCGGCTCAACATGATTTGAGGCCTTCGGCAATTGATTTTCAATGAGGCTTTTTATATTTGTTTAATATTATCATAAAAAATTTATGAAAAATTATTTTATTTTGTAAGCTAGTGTTTTTTCTTCTAAAGTTTACTAGTGTGCTAATTCTGTGACTATTTTTTTACAGCGGTCATTTTTCATTTTTAGATCAAGGCTTTTTATTTTCCCAAAAAAATAATAAAAAAAGTAAAATGACATAGAGCCTTAAAATTATGTAAGGTTTTAAAAAGTTTGAAGCCTTCAAAAAAATTTTATTTGTATAATTTTTTATTAAGCTTATATATATATTTTTTAAGTTAACTAGGCGAGTTGGTTTCATGCTTTTTTTTCTAACGATTCTTCTTTTCTCACCTAAATTAAAGCGCATTTTTTAAAAAGAAAATGTAAAAACTATATTTGACTATGATTGTAGTATATAATGTTTTAATATTTTAGGGGCCTTCAAAAAAAGTTTATTTGTAAAGTGTACCAATTATCTATCAAACAGAAGTTTTTTTTTTTTTTAAGTTCATTAGTGCACTGTGTTTTGGAATTTTTTTTTAAAAGATAGTTTTTATTTTTCATTTGGACCTGGGCCTTTTTTTTAACCTAAAGATGTAAAAACTATATAGGACTCTACTAGGTTTTAAAAGAAAAATTAAGGCCTTAAAAAATTAAACTTTCTGTTTTTTAATAGATAACTTTATATAAAAATAATGTAAAAATTATATAAAACTTTATTAAGTTTTAAAAAATTTTGAGGTCTTAAATAATTAAAAACTTTAGGCAATGGCCTAGTTGACCTAATAAAAGAGCCAGCCCTGATTGTGACCAATAACAACCTCCACCTTGACTCCATCAAACGTCACTGACAACTTGTTACTTGACCGTGAACAAAAATTAATCAAAACAAAAAATCTTAATTTGAAATTAACGATATAACTCCCTGTTGTTCATAACACTATTTAAAGAAAGATTTTTCCTTTACAAACATCTCTAAAATAAATTTTCTATATTACTCTTGTTAGACAACAAGTTGTTCCAGAAGTTTAAGGTGTTGGAAAATAACTCCAAAAGTGTATATCAAAGCCTTAACACTCTCCCCTTATGAGGGAAACAATTTTTTTTTTAAAAAGATTGCACACAAACAGGTATATCAGGGCAGAGATACTTTCTCTCATACGCACTTTTTCTCAAGCCTTCTAGCTTGTCTAGCCTTACTTTTTTACCATTATATTTTTTTATAATTTGACATCCAAGATAACTTGTGCGTACCTCGGCTAATTTTAAAATTTATATAATCTTTTGCTCACACACAAATCGAGCCCCTGTCGTACTTGATACTCAAACTATTGACCTTCAAGTACTGCTTTTTAGCCCACTTTACCAGTTAAAATATGGGTATTTACTTTTTAATTGGTTTAAATTTTAATTCAATAGCTATAAAAGACATGTTATTGTATTTTTGCCTTCTAGGAAATTCTATCAATGCCTTGATCCCTCGTATGATTGATGCCATGGGAAATTTTTCTTGAATAACGGCTCCAAACAGGTATAAATTGATAAGGTTGAGGGATTGATCAAATTTAGCCCGTTAACATGTCTTTAATGTGACCTAAGGTCACATGGAAGGGATTAGGCATCAATTCTCGGTCAGTGAAAGGTGCCCAACACTTTCCCTACTCTACTCATAATAGAACCTCCGAACCGAATCTAGGTCCATAATGAATGAAAGGCGGAGTCACGCTCTAAAATGGGCTTTCTGGGTCAAATTCACATTTGCATTTTCAAAATATAAAAAAAATCATATCTTTTGAAGATACTACAGGATCCAGAGTTTTTTTTTTTTTTTCGTAAAAAGGTCTCTTCGCTTAAGATGACCTAAACACCTTTACTCAATGTAGGTGGCGGCTTTGTGTTTGTGTTTTTGAAAAAAACTATTATCACAGCCTTTTTTGGATAATTTTTTTTTTTCGCATAGCTTTAGTTCTTTGACCCCATTTTAGTAGAGATCTTGTCCGGGTCAAAATTTGGGACGTGACACTTATGAAATGAATATAAAACACCAATAAGAGAGGTATAAATGTTCCCTTAATGGGGAACGATAACAAAACGTGAGCCAATCTTCTTTGAGGCTGAGGTAGCCTCTCTGAACCTTAGTAGGGAGACGTTTTAAATCTCAACATAACTTGATGTAGATGATTCTTTACGCTGAATCAATGATTTAGAGTGGAAAAAAGAAAATAAAATTTCTATTTTATTGTGTTTTTTTTCTTATTTTTTTACTTGATAAATCAAGTTTCAATCCGAATATTAGTAACTGTCCAAACAAGTTGAACAACTTGCATAACATGCTAAACGGAGCCTTTTGAAAAAGGGTGGATCACATCTTACATCAACTTAAAAAAAAGAAAAAAAAAGGCCAAAATTGACAATAAAGAGCTTTATTTACAGAATCCCCTGTTGTACTGGTAAAAGCTTGAGTTAGCTAGCTAGCTAGTATGAGAATGCAATGGTTAAATATTGGCAATTTGTATTTTAAACTCCTTGTTACTCGGTATTTAGCTATTATCATAAATCCTCATTCCAATTTTTTTTTTTTTAATTTTTGGCCTCAAACCATTTTCTAGAAAAGCATTGTTCTCCATTAGAGCTTTGTTCTCAATCACCAAATTAAAATAAGGAAAATAAATCCCTTATAACATTTGAGCCAATAAATCATTTGAGTTTTTTTTAGAGTTAATTACAAGCATGCTCCCTGAATTATGACTTAGTATCACTATACTCTCCTAAACTCTAAAACGTAATAAATTGACCCCCTGAACTATCAATTTGTATCAGTTCACCCCTTGTATTAGCAGTATCTTAGCAATCAATTAAAAGAGTAGATGAAAAATTATCATGTAACTTGTTCATGTTTATAAAAGTTTATTTTATACATAAATGACATTCTCTTTTTGTAATAATTGTTTAATGACTGAAATATCTCTTATTTTGCATTTGTATTTACATGTCATTTCAAGAGACATTTAAGTCATTAGGCAATTATTATAACAATATAAAATCAATTTAGGTAGAAAATTATACTTATGTTAACATGTACAAGTTAAATAACCATTTGTCATTCATTTTTCTAATAGATTGCTAGCATGAGGAGTTCATTGATACAAATTTAGTTGTCCAGAGGGTCAACTTGTTACGTTTTAAAATTTATGGGGTATAGTAATATTGAGTTATAGTTCATGGGGTGTATTTGTAATTAAACCTTTTTTTAGAATAAACCCTCAACATTAATTCATTTAAACTGTTTCATAAAACTCTAGCCCCACTTTATATGAAGTACAGATTGAATTTATGGAGGTCTTTTAATTCAAAAACCTTTTGACATTGGAAGATAAATAGAATTTCAATTTTCCCTTTGTTGAAAATCATGGTCTCCTTGCAAATTGTTTAATGTGCTTTTCTATCTTCTGAGTAGAAAATCTTAAACTTGTCAATCTTTAAACTTCCATAAAAACCTTACAGATGACATAAAAGAAAGAAGAGAAAGCAGTTTTTGCTTTTGCTAAACTAACATGCAATTGTTGAAAAGATTATGCTTTTCTTTTACAAAAGTACTCTTAGTTGCTTTGACAATAGGGTTAATCATATTTTCATTGCCAAATATTAGATTAAAGGGATAATTTCAAACACAAAGCTTTTCCTCTTGTTTTATCTTTATTTTATGAGAAATGTTAAAAATAAAATAAAATCATAAATCTACCCCTTCCTCCAAAATTTCATGCATGTGTCATACCACTACGCTATAATAATTTTGACTTTATGTGTCGTTTTTGAATTTTACAAAATCTTTATGGACATTTTGATATATATATATATATATAAAGTACCAAATCATATAGTCCAAAAATCCTCCCTTCCAAATTTATCGGATTAGCTAGGAAAAAGAATTAGAAATCCACAGTAGTCTATATTATAGTATTTTCTTGCCACACTAATAAATACGTGTAGAATACATTGTTTGTGTCTAATTATTAATAGAGTAATGTTATATATAAACCAAAATCTCAACTCATTTTTTTACTCACAGCACACAATTTAGTGTGAGTCACATTAATAAGTGCATGTAGATTCATTCACTTTGTGTCTTGTGAATAAAAAAGTGAATTAAAAATTAGTTAATCATAGCATTTTGCTTATTAATATGTAAGAAAATAAAGTACACGAGGAATTTTTTTTTTTTTTGATAGCATAAAATGTGATATTATATAATTAAAAAATTTATATAAAATATATCACCAAAATAATGAGATTAAATAAGAGTTATTTATTTTAAAATAAAAAATTTATTATGATAATTTTTAATTATAAAAATATGATAATGACTTTTTAAAACAAAAACAGGAAATTTTATGTACAAATATTCTCCAACAATGGATTTTTTTTATTTTAATATTCGTAATAAAACACCCTCCAGTGGATATTTTAATGTCATGATGGTTACCTTTGTCAAAGAAATTTAAACAGGTAGCAGTTGTGTTGGTGTTGGTTTCTTAAAAGTTAAAAGGGCATATCTTTTGATGGAATAAGGGGAAGATTGCATGGGGACCACTTATATAACAGAGGTAGTGAGGTTTGATCTTGTCCAGTACTACAAGTCTAGCATAGGAAGAGGAGAAGGGGTGGTACTGCCTATATCTATATATATATATATACCTAACATCTGCCCTGCACCACTCAAAGTGTATGTATGAATTTGTGTTGTGTCGGCCATGTGCATATTTTTGCTACTAGTCAAGCTCAGGTCGGCTGGACATGATTTGATGTTTAAGACGATAATTCTAAGTGAGTTTTTTTTTTATATTTTTTAATATTATCATGTAAATTTATTGAAAATAATTTTATTTCGCAAATCCGAGTTTGTTTTTTTTAAGTTAACTAGGACGCTAGTTTTTTGGTCTTTTTTTTTTATTTAGACCAAGCCTTTTAACAAAAAAAAAAAAAAAATACAGAAACTATATAAAGCCTTTAAAACTATGTAATGTTTTAAAAATTTTGTGAAGTTCAAACAAAAGTTTATTTGCATAATGTTTTTGTAAAGCCAATATTTTTTCCATCAAGTTAACAAGGTAGTTGGTTTTAGGCATTTTTTTTTTTTCCCTTTAAAGAGCCTTCTTTCTCACTTCCTTTAAGGCATTTTTTAAAAAAATATGTAAAAACTATATAGAACTTTATCTAAACATGTATTGTTTTAATTTTGGGACCTTCAAATTTTTTTATTTGAATAATTTATTCATTGTTTTTGCAACAGATTTTTATTTTTTATTTTTTTATGTAGTTCATTAGTTTAGTTGATATTGACTCCCTTTCTTTGATAGTGTTTTTTTATTATTTGGATTGGAGCTCTCCTTTTTTTTTTTTTAAATGATGTAAAAACTGTGTAAGGCTTTGATAAGTCTTAAGATTTGGGGCCTTAAAAAATTAGACTTGTTTTTTATTCTAATAGATTGTTTTTTTTTTCATTTAGATAGAAGTCTTTTATTAATACAAAATTTAAAAATTATATAAAAATTTACTAGATTTTAAAAAATTTGGGAACTTAAAAATCGATAGCGTAAGCGACCCTAGAGGGTGAGCCAGCCCTAGTCAAGCTGCTCTCTACCCATCACTTTCACAACAAAAGTCTGTTTCTCTTTCCCCTGTTCTCAATTGAATGATGATCATCATATCCTGCCATCCTTCCTCACATGGGCAGGGCAGATATATACATGTACATATATGTATGCTCAGTACCCAGGGGGCCAAGGCACAAAAGGACTCTGCAATTGCATTGCCTTTGGCCCCTGCTGCTTTGTTGTGGTCCCCACCTTTGGCAATGCTGAACCGTTCGATCGCCTTGACAGTTGATCGGACCGTTCGCTTAGTAAGATTCATGTTTGGTTGCAGTTGTTTTTTCGCTTTTGGCTTTGTTGTTTTCGAAAACAAAGATAATACTACCCTCTAACGTTTTGTGTTCTCATAAAAAAGAGAAAAATAAAATGATACTATTGAAGATTTCATATTGTTTTTAATTTTTTTTATAAAAACAGTTTCAAAAACTTTTAAAATGTCTCAAATTTTTGGTTTCTAAAATTGAAATAGTTTTTAAAAATTTTTGGAGAATAAATTTTAAAACCGTTTTACCAATTTAATCTTGACGGACATAGTTTATTAAAGGTTTTCCCACAAATTATTAAAAAAAAGAAAACACAAGTGAGAACAGGGCTTAGTCATACAATTTGGTATCGTCTTCTTTTTATTTTTTTTTGATTCATCGAAATATATAACAGAAAAGATTAGAGTCGGGAATGAAATCAGGTTCAAACTCTTGACCCACCTAATCTTAGTCAAGACTTGAACCTTCCGGCATAATATTGATCATATCTAGGAAGAATAAGAATTTGGCCAAATGAACTGGCCTAATTTGTCATATACTTCTTCCAAGTCAAGACTTCAACGTTTCAACATAATCTCAGTCAAGACTTGAACCTTCCAGCATAATCTTGATCATACCTACCATGAAATGCCCAACTAATCGTCCATATCCCATGCTTTACGTTGGTCAAATGCAGGCACTAAGCCAAGGCACAAAGGCTTTGCAATGGCATGCCTTTGCCCCCCTAGCACCTGCAATGTTGTGGGCCCCACCTTTGGCAATGCCGAGCCGCCTGATCGTGTTTGTAGCTATATCGACAAATCAAGTTTCATCTGTGGCAAATTATATGACTACATATATATATATATATATATATCACATAATATAGTTGCTGCTCTGCCTAGGTGTGAACAGGACTTAATTTCAAAGATTTCATTATAACATTAATGTTCTTATAAGGAAGTATGGCCTAAGACAAACTTCAATTGGAATATTAATTTGAAATAGGAGTCATCTCAACTACAAAATGACGCACTAGGACTGACGGACAGTAGAAAGGTTTAGCCATAGAAGAATATCACAATTAAAGGATTAGGGTGATGAAAGTTAGATTCCACATTCCTTCTTTACTTTTTCAACAGCAAAATGGAGCACTTGCACCATACTCCATGATTATTGCTCATTTTTATGTTGAGAAACTTCTAATTGTTGTACTTTTCCACCATAATGTAGCAGCAACTAGGCAAATGCTTAGCTTCTTTATATATTCATTCTTAAGAAGTTGAATGGGAGTTATAACATCTATCTTAATCTAGTGGCAATTTCCCTTCAAATCACACCAAGATGAACTTTGAAGGAGTAGGAAAGGCTGCGTTGGGAATTCTGAGCACTAGCTCCCGGTGCGACTTCATAAAAAGCAATCAAAGATAAGATCGAAGAGAATGAAACGCACGTAGTGGTCATTATAGCGGTTCCTTCTGATCCTAGAAAGATGTCTTAGAAAAACTTGTTACTCATGAATTAGCAAGCAAAGGCAAAAATAGTGCTCAATTCACACATTGTGCTAGTACAAGTGTGCAAGTACTAGGATTAATGAAACACTAGTATACCAAATTGACATCTTTTCTCTATTTCTCTTCTCTTTTTTGGGTAGGTCAACTACGCTAATTAACTTCTTTCTTGGTATTTAAAATTTTCAATTAAGAAGTTGGGATTGTATTAGAGTAGATAAGTGCATGACATTTCCGTCACTACAAGTATTAAAAGAGTCAATTGTATGTACATAGTCTTCCCTTATTTTTGTGTTCTAAAATTGATATACCAAACTCGTAATAAAGTAACCTTCCTGTTGTCTTAAAGCCTTCTTACCTCTATTAATAGATAATTATCATGATCAAAACAGACCACCTCCTTATATTAATTTTTTTAAAACACAGAAGACAATCATGTGGACACCTCTTGCACAAAGGCCTGCAAGTGAGTAGTATTAAGAGAAATAAAAAATAAAACACCCCTCTTTTTAACAACTTTAGTTTTTAGAAGAGTTGTTGTTGACATCGCATCATTCCTTCTTTTTTTTTTTTTTTTTTAAATATTCTAAAGAGACATCTTCTAGTTAAACGGGTCTTGAACACATTTACTACACCCACCTCCGAATTCACCCAGCAAAAGAATAGTCATTGTAGTATTGTGAGGAGAGAATTAAGAAAAACATATTGGTCAAAGAGCGTTGAATAATTCAGTCATTGACGTGATATAATAAACTTTAGGGCCATGTTTATTTGAGGAATACGATGGGAGGGGATTGGAGATGATACTTTGTGGGATTTACAAAATTAATGTTTGACACACAAAAAGGTACTAGACTACATCTCTGTCCAGATATGTAATTTTTTAAAATGAAAGATATTTAATATTTTACGAAGGTGATATTACATATTTTCTCTTAAAATAAGATAAAAATTTTTATTTTTATCTTTTTACTATTATTATAATAAATTAAAATAATATTATATAAGTATATTTTATTATAATGTACTATTAATATTAATTTTATAATTAATAATATAATAATATAATATTACTTATTCCATTCCAACTAAATATATAATAACTTTATTTATCTCATATTATTACTTATTTTCAATTTTTTTATCCCGCAAAAGTGCCTAAATGTAGAAGTGTTGTGTACTTTGCTAGCCACAAAACCAGCACACACTATTTCAGTAGGGCCGAGGTAGCTGTATAGGGTGATTTTTGGCTACGCCCAAGGGTCAGGGATATGTAGTCCTATGGAAGTCGCTAAAACCCAGTTTCTGTATGAGTGTAACAAAGCTACCAGTTGTGATTCCTGTACGTAGTTTATTCTTTTTCTAGTAGTTGACAGAGGAATTTGTACTTTTTCTTAAAATTATTACTGAGAAAAAAACTCCCCCACGAAACAAAATAAATAAATAAATGTTTCCGCAATAACAACAGCCTTGAATCCTCCCTCGCATTAGTTTCTCTAATATCTCTCATAGACACTCGTCATGTCCGCTAAAAAAATTGCAAGGTTAAAGATGACACCAAAGATCGTTTTCAAGATAATTTGAGATTCAAAGTGATAATTTAAAAAAAAATTCAGGTTTACACATTTTTAATAGTGGTAGCAATTTTTTTATTTAAAATTTATTTTTTCTACTTTTTGAGGTACAAAATTATTAATTAATATGTTCAAATGTAGATAACAAATAATTTTCAATTGATAGTGTAACTAATCCATATAGCCACCAATGACCCAAATAATATATACAAATTGTATACAAAAAATTTCTATCATGTTCACCGAATCAAAATTAACCCAACTAGAAACATGTAGTCATCTCAAGTTTGATTCATGTCTGCATCTCTTTTTGGTCAAACATCATTTATACAATATGAAGTTTACATAGTCTGTATGACCCGCAACCTCTGAACTACAATATGAAGTTTACATAGTCTGTATGACCCGCAACCTCTGAACAAGTTTGAAAGAGTAGCTAGTTGAAGAAATGGATACCTTAAACCAAAAAAAAAAAAAAAACATGTAACTTGAAACACTTATGAATTCCCCCAACAATCGCCCAATGCTCGAAAACCCCATTATATGTAGTATAAATTAAGACTCAAAAAATTTTACGTAGTAAAGTGGCCCCTTAATATTAATTATTTGTATACTATTAAGGCAAAAAAAATTATATAATAAAATAGACATTTTCGTATGTAATTTATATTAGGACCCTTTTTTCTTACCATTTAAGCTTTTTTTTATTATTTGTTTGTAAGTTCTTTTGTCTGTGGGCCAAGCCCTATACTTATCCCATATCCAATTAATTGAGAGCTAACCCAAAATTTGGAGAAAAATCACACCTCTATATTTTCATTTGGAGTCCAGGCCAACATTATAAAGAGTTTCTTCCAATATGTTAGATATGGTGGCTTGGAGTTTTCTCACAGCTCTTCAAACTTTGATTGATAATACACTTAATATGTATCAAAAAATTAATTTTGTTGGTATCTTTATATTATATTTTAATTAAGACTAAATAGATATTATTTTTAATTTTTATATATTTGTAGCCTGCATCGTAAGTTGTAATTTTTTTATAAAGCTGTTCTTGAGCCCCAAGACGAAATCGTGACTTCGTTCCTGGAAAGACACGACCAGAAGTCACTAAACAAAAGTCATTTTTCTCATTATTTGTTGTTTTCGCTTAAGGAAAAACAAATACGTTTCAAGTAAAAGGAAAAGTTTGAAAAAAGCAAACAAATAAAAAAAAGAAAAAAGAATGAATGAAAGTACTTAGGTCTAGTATTTAAGCTGAGGACCCTTTGAAATGCCTATCTAAGGGCACTGGTGACCTTTTGCAGCTATTGCATGTCTCTGAAAGATCCCACCATTCACGCAACTCTTTTGGTCTTATGCTACAAAATTCTTTCTTCTTTAAGTCAATCAAGCCTTGAAAGATTCAACATGATCTTAATTCTCTCTCTTAAAGTGAAAATTTAAATTAAAAGTTACTTTTTAACTTTCATTGTGTTTTACTGTTTTATTGTCCTCCCCGTTTTCCATGACAACCAAATAAGGAAAACTACTTTTTTTTTTTTCTTTCCTTTGCATTCAAAATTCATCAACCAAACGGAGTCCCTGTCAAAAATAGTTGATCTTATTTATTGATTATGGCTATAATTGGTAGATTTAGTTTGCATCACTCACAATGAAGTCTTAAAATGCACTGAAATTGAAGTGTATCTAAGTTTTGATATCCACGACCCCTAACTATTGGCTTGGGACGCTCACTTAGTTCCTAAAGTTGACAAATTCGATTCTTTCCATGGGTGACATCACATCGAGTTTATTCCTGTATTATTCGGCGCCTGGGTTTAGTGAGTGTAATTAGGTGTCCCAGGAGATTAGTTCCTCCAATAAATAGCCAACATTTGTGAAGTGATTCCAATTGAAAATCGATTGCATCTAATGCTTATTTTCCTTGTCAAACCAATAAAGAACCTAGCCTTTCTCAATTTGGAGGACCTTTGAATCCCTGTTTTCACTTTTTCTTATTTTACTAATATGATTGTTCTAGCTAGCCTTCATTGGATGATAATAAAGTTACAAACAAAAGTAGGTGCCATTGCTTTCTTCAGTCAAATCTTGCAATTAAAAATAGAACATACAAATAGCCACAAGGCTAAGGATATACTGCCACTTTTGCAAAGGAGGCCATGGGTCAAAGACCCTACTCTTTCAAAACTATATCAGCAACCAAAGTGGGATATATATATATATATATATTTATATGTATATGTATGTATATATGTGACTATGAATCGTTGTATGATAGTTAATTCTGTATGCATAAGTATCATACAATGATGGTTTGATGATTTTCCCTCAATCCCATGGGCATGGGCCAAGGACGAAACCAAGATTTCATTTTAGAGGGTGAAGGTAAAATAGAAGTTGTTGATAGTGTTGATCTATAGACTCCAGACAAAATACAAAATGGAGAGTTATGTTTTTTTTGTTTTCTTTTTTTCTAAGTTTTGCCCTTTAGGTATGGTTAACCATAGACATTGGGCCATGGACAAATCAAACTACAAAACCAATAAAAATAAGACTATATAGCAAAAAAAAAATAAAAATGGACCACAATCTAAATTACACAGAAAAGAGCTATTTTGTTGTGTAAAATTTGTTTAGGTCTTGATTCTATACTAAATGTATAGAGTTTTTTTTTAAACATTAAGTGGGCTAGTTTATTATGTAAGATTTTTTGGGCCTAAATTTTATTGCATATAATAGATCGTTTTGAATATTAGGGGGATCATGGGCCCCTTAGATTATATGTAACTAAAGCTATAAATAAGTCGAGCCGACCAAAGCCTAGTAGTGAGTTATTTAAGTTTGGTTTGAAAACTTTGACAAGCTTGAAAATGTATTCAAGGCTTGTTTAAAATTTCAAGTTGAGCTCGAGTTGCTTGAATTTTTTATTATATATAATCATATTGAGCGGAGTTCAAGGCAAGCTCAAAAAATTAAAAAATTTAAAATGTGTTCAAGTTTGGGTTGTTTATATAACTAGTTAAGCTCAAACGAGCTTTTAATAAGCCAAACGCAAACCAAGCTTGAGTATTTAGTTCGTTTTGCAGCCCTATACGCAGCTTCGTCCATGCCCGAGTGGGGGGGCCTGGAGTACTTCAATTGTGGGCCTCAGTCACGTTGTGAATATGATTTTAAGTTAATGGCAAGACTAGCCCATTTCAGGTGTGTTATTTTGAGTTTTGCAGCCCAATGCGTACTTAACCTGGTTTGGTGGGTTGTTAACAGCTTGTGCTTCTCAGACACACAGAAAAAATAAACTAGTTTTATGATGGAAATCTTGACCTCTATAAAAGGTGTTTTGAACAGAAGGGGTTAGCCAATTTGGGTCATGTGAAGTTGCCCAGATGTTGAGGCTTCATTGATGGAAATACAGGGTTGAAAAATTGTTCTCGTAGGAACGTAAAATTTTAGCCAATTATTAATAGTTACATGTCATCAGCATTCAAGAATATCACGCCGTTACAGACAAATAAAATTTTGCCGAACGTCTAACAAAGTTTTAATCAAGATTGCACCAACGGTTGAATCACTTTGGTCATGTTTCAAAAGATGCAAATATTCAAGATAGCAGGTTTCAAGCTATTTAAACAAAGTCACTTGTCATATCTTTTTTTATTCCTTTAGAAAGAAAATACAAACAAAGAAATAATTAGTCTTTTCAACTGATCATTTCCCATGTTTGCTAGCTTATCATGACATTGACTTCCCCCTCTTTCGATGTGTTGTATGGTGTCTTGCAGTTTCTCAAGACGTATCTGGAGTTTTCAACAAGAGCTCTTATAGGAAAGTTTTTGCTGACTCCTCCTGTATGGGTTTTACAGCTTCCTTAGAGTCTATTTCTATCACCACCTCAGTCATCCTTTTTTCCAACATAACAGTTAGCCCTCTGCATATGTCCCAAATTTCGGCTTCCATGCCAGTGTAGTCAACAAGCTTCTCCATATATCCAAGAATCTATCTTCCTCCTTCATTTCTGAACAGCCCTTCGAAGCTTGTAGATCCTGAGTTGCCTCTAGAACTTCCATTAATCTTAAGTTTTGTTATTTCTGCAATAAGGGGAGATCTATTAGATAAATTCTTCATTGGATTATCAGAAATTTCTGAACATAAAAAAGCTTTATCAATTTCTATCATATAATCACAAGTTGTTCAGACCTTGACATAGAATAATAAAAAATGACAACCTCATTACTACACTATTTTAGAGAGGTTAAATGTATTTAGTTTTACCACAACATGTGGAAAAACTATTTCGGTGTTTCAACTTATATTTAAATAGAGTAAGCTTATCACTGCTTCAAGGCGGCGGCTTAGGCCTTGAATTAAAATATCCCTACCTAATCTACATGCTTACTTCATTCTATGTAGTATCTAAATGTAGAAAGGGCAAAACCAATCTTATTGGTTTCATTGTCTCATACCTTCAAAACAATGATAATTAATTATATTAAACCCATGAGAAAAATTATGGATTGACTTCTTTTATAATCTGTGTGTTGGGATGACCGGTTCGAGTCGGCTCGGGTTCGGATCAATTCGGACGTTCATGGACATGCCCTAATCTAAAGACTCATTCACCACCTGTGTTAGGTGATTTAAGCATGTTCCGACTTAACTTGGTGGTTGGAGTGGTTGTTCAAGCATGCTTTCACTTACCTTGGTGGTTGGGTTGGTTGTTTAAGAATGCTTCCACTTACTTTGGTGGTTGTTCAAGTATGCTCTCACTTACCTGGATGGTTAGGGTATGTATCAATCACCAAGAACTAGGAATGGAAGATCCATTCCACACTTATAAATGTTTAAGAGATCAAGAAAAGAAGTAAGATTTTAGTGACTGCATTTTTGTGTGTACAAGAGTGTGTAAGCAATTCGCTCAGTGTCTTTTTCAAAACACACAATCAAGATAAGCTCTTGAATTGTGATTAGTGTGGATGCTTTTGGCTTTCCAAAAAGGTTTGATAGCATTCTATCGCGGGTAGATTCACAGGAGAATGTAAGTACACGTGGAGAATTTTCGATTCAAAAATCGGCTCTTTCGGGCTTGCTTTCAGACGTACTTTAAGAGGTAAATCCGATTACCACTTCCACTTTAATTGTAGACGGACTCTACAATATGAAATAATATAATTTGTAGCACATATAATATTCATTTTTGCTCAAACTTTTATCGCCTTTAAAACGAGCAAATAGGATCTTATTAACAAACTTCATAACGGAAAAACAACCAATAAATTCTCAAATTAAGAACCATTATTAGGAGGAAAACAAAAGGATATTGTCTAATTCCATCATTTTTAGTGCTAATATTGAAAAATAAAACATTAATTAAAAAGAACAATTCAGTGGACAAGACTCTCACTATTGCTTGGAAGCTACTTTCTTGTTTCTAGCTCGTCAATGAGTAGATTTGATGCCTAGGTTACTGATTAATTTTAATTATAATAACAATAATTCTTTTTTACTATGCAAGTATTCAAACCCTTGATCAACTACTCCTTTGAACTCTTGCGTACTACCATTCACACAGATAACAACAATAATAGTGTAAAATGTATATTTAGACTCTGTTTATTTCGATGTAAAATATTTTATGCAAAAAATTATTTTCATTTTTATTTTCCGACGTTTGTTTAATATTTGAAAAATATTTTCCCAGTATAATTTTTATGGGATAGCTTTCCAATATGTTGAAACCCAAAAGCATATTTGACTAGTATTCAATTGAAGAAACCAAACCCGTAATTATCAATTCCAATTAACCAAGAACAAGTTAAAATTTTCAAAATAATTTTCTATTGTTTTCCACCATTTTTCCAGCAGCCAAACAGCGGCAAACAAACTTGGTTTACACAGATCCACACACAAAATTAAAAGCAACCACCTCTGAAACAAGACTGCCATGGATCACACAATGGGCAGGAAGTGAATCGAATGCACCCACCTGACCGCTCCCATTCTTTCTCTAATCCTCATCTCTTTCGTCAATGATTTCTTCCCCCCAATTTTTCTCTTCCCACAGTGTTGCCGCTAGCTTCCTCTCTAACACAAGTCCCGGTGTCCTGCCACCACCACCACCTCCTCCTCCCTGTGATGGCATGTACTTCAGAGACTCAGCCGCTGTTGCCCACAATGCAGCCGATGACGGCGTTGTTCTCAAATTGAAACCAGCATGCTCGATTTTGCTCGATTTCGATCCCCAATCCTACCGATAACTCTATGACACAAATGATGAAAACGAAGATGACGAAAAGATTTACAGCGGTGGTGGATTGAGAAGAGGAGGAATTCGAGAGGATGAGATCATGAAGAAAGATGCACTACATAGAGAAAGAGGAAAGACTCCTCACGGTCTCTCGTTTACTCGTTATGCTTGAGGTTGAGGAACTGTTGAATTGGTGAGAGTCTAACGATGCAATGTTCCAAAAACGACTTACCGAATTGTGAAACGTAAGTCATTTTGGGGTCTTCATGAAAAATTATTTTGTTAAAAAAAAATAGTTTGCTTAAATTTTGTACAATCAAACACCAGAAAATGAGTAAAACATTTTCAAAAATATATTTAACGTCAAAACAAATGGAGTCCTAATAGCGATTACCCGTCCTTACGGCACTATCCCAAAAGTCTTATCTACTGCTAAGTCTGGTGTAACCACCATTAATCACTGCTACACCCTTGGCTACAAAATGAAAAATTTAAATAACTTAATACTCGAACTTAATTATGCAGCTTATATGACTCGAGCAAAGCAAAAAACAATATAGCTTAACTCTCTCTGTCTCTGTAAATGAAGACATAACTGCGTGCCTTGTGTCACGGAACGACGCTTTTAAGTGAGCAAGACCGTGTAGCATTTATCTTGGATAGCATCAAACAAGTCAGCCAAAGGGACACTTCGCAAATTAAAGCCAACACACACACTCAAAAGTGTGCAAGTGAGCAAATTTAAAACAACAAGTTAAGAACGTTTAAAGCAACAATCGAGGCAAATGGCACACAATTTGCAAGTAACAATATTACTTTTATTGCATTAATAAGCAATTCCAGACTACAATTAGATGGGGAGTTTAGATAACTAACAACCGACAAGCTAGGGGCTTGGACTCACCTTATTATCCTCCCCTCCTAATTGTAGTCTGGAATTGCTTGTTAATGTAATAAAAGTGATCTTGTTGCTTGTAAATTTTGTACTATTTACCTCGATTGTTGCTTTAAATGTTCTTAACCTGTTGCTTCAAATTTGCTCACTTGTGCACCTTTGAGTGTGTGTGTTGGCTTTAATTTGTATGATGTTCCTTTGGCTGACTTATTTGGTATCGCTCAAGACAAGTGCCATACTATCTTGCTCATTTAAAAATGTCGGTTCGTAACGCCTTGCAACGTAAAAAGAAACAGCTTAAACTAACACAATTATTAGGGCTCAAAAAACAGAGCAACTCCAACCCCAAGTAGTATAACAGAATCAGCTAACTACAAAAATTAAATGGAATTGAGGTCGTTTATAGGACAATCCGTGATGACGGAACTCCCCCATAAAATTTGTCTACACCACGATAATACGGTATGCGCGTGTTTTAGTTTTTTAGCTTCCTGGGAACCTGTTGCCCCATCCCTCGCAGCCTCCAACCACTTCGTCATTAATCCAACCCCACCTTATCGGTAAAAATACCATTTCTTTACTCAAACCCACCAAATCTTCCCTTGCACTAATCTGATTAGCAATCTTGCAACCTTGTCCAGATCCAGGATCACCGACAAAAGCCACTTACCCATTGAGAATCAAACGAAGGTCTCAATCAAGCAAACCTTCCCTTGGGTTTTTTTCACACTTTCACCAACTCAATCTTACAGGCAACATGAAAGTAAAATTACTATTTTAATGCAATTTCAGTCCAAACAGAGAGATGAAGGCCAGATGAGTAGATTGCATATATGAATGAGTGGATATGGAACAATTACTGTCAAATGCACCAACTGTTACAACGTGCGGGTTAGTGATGTGCCGGTTATGCTAGTCAGGTACGATGGGCAGCTATGGTTGTGGACTTGGGCTAGAGAGAATGGGTCGCTCATGATGTCTGTGTTGGTTACCACGGCCAAAGGTGGTGGTGCGGCTTAGAGAGAGGAAAATGAGAAGCTTTTGGCCAGGGTGTTGGGAGACGGAGGCCCCAGGAAGAAGAAGAAAGCTTTTTGGTTTATGCTTTCTCTCACATCTCGCATCTCACATCTCAATATCTCATTGAAGAAGAGAGAAAGTTTGTCCTCCTTATTTGCATTCTCTGCACTAACTGATGCTCCCATTGAATGCTTTCACACCATGCGAGAGCTTTCGGAGGGAAGGAAGAAAGCAACAAATGATCGGAGCTGTAAATGCAAGAAAAAGTTCGATTTTAACCGTTAGGTGAACCGTGTCTTAGACATTTCGAACAGATTGGCATTTAATGTTTTGTAAAATTTATGATTGTAATGAATTATTTACTAAAACGAGTGTGTTAGTCTCGTAATATATTTAATATTTTTAATATGCATTTTTACATATATATGTGTTATCTATAATTCTACTAGATTAAAAATTTATGATCAAGAACATAAAGAATATAGTATTAGAATAAAATCGTAAGAGTAGACCTTTTTCCTTCTAAAATTAAAAATACTTGGCACTTTAAATTAAAGCCATACAAAAAAATTATTCATAATGGATGTAAATTGCGGTGATTAACTTAAGTTTTTTCAAGGGGATAGCAAAAAAGAAATATATGAATAGGTTGAATTATAAAATATTTGCTATAAAATCTAACAATATATCAATTGATTTCGACTTGATCATAAATGAACAGATTTTAACTAAATGGTTGGCCTAAAACATTAGACATTATAGAAAAACAGTTACCTGTGTTATATATGACCCAATCGTAAATAAATAGTTTTAATCATATTATTATATCTAATTTTTTTATATACATATTTTGAAAATATTATGTTCAAAACTTTCTTTTAGATCGGATAGTAGGAACTTTTTGTTGTCTAGGCACATGGCAATTTCTAAAAATTATTTATGTTTAAACAGTCGATAAAAAGGAGGAATAAAAATGATACATAACTTTAACAGACACATGTAGATATATAAATTTTGTGGCTCACTTGGTATATTGTCACGTATATTTGTACATTTTATTTAAAAAATTAAAAATAAAAGAATAAATAATTTCATTATAGCTCTATTTATTTTATTTTAATTCAAAAAAAGTTAACAACATGTATCCTTTCTATTTTAGAAATTTAAGGAAGTATTTTAAACAAAGCTTAACAATTAAAGAAAATTTAACGATCCTACTATATCAATTGATTGGTTGTTTTTACAAAATTTAGAAGAAATAAACAAAAATTTAGGTAGAATTAATAATAGTAGGACGCATGTATTTTATATTTTTAAAAATTAAAAATATGAGAAAAATGGATTAAAACTTTCAATTCAAAAACTCCTAACAAATATAAAAATATTACTTTTGTCCTTTAAAAAAGATAAATTAAATGGATTTGAATACAAAATTTCACATTTCTTAATTAAAAGAAGATCTTTCTAAAATTATAAATGAAGAATTTTAAGAAAATTTAAAATATAATTATAGTATTTTGAAAATTTATGTAAAAAAAATTCTACTATAATAGGAGATTTAAGTAAGTTTTGGTAAAAATTTATTAATCATTTATAAAAGATAAAAGTTTTTAATTAGACCAATACTATTATAACACATGTAATATTAATACTTAAACCTTAAGAAATAAAGAAAATTACATTGAGTCTTTTAACTTTAAAATTCAATAACGTATTGCTATAATATGTGGTATAGATTTGAGTAAATATTATCTATAAAAAAATTTAAATGTACATAAATATAAATTGAGTCAAAAAGTAAATTGTAAGAAGGTAAAATGTTTTGAAATGACACTATATTTTAAGAATTTAGAAAGACTATTATATTTAGTTATCATATTGGTTTTAAAAAATCAATAATAACACATTTTTGAAAAGTTTGAATATTATCTTAAATGTTCAAAGTTTTTATATTAAAAAAATGATATGTTTAAAAACATTACTATATTAATAAAAATAACTAATCAATTCAAGCTTAATTGCCCACACCAACTCCTGTGAGAAACGTTGACCTAGACGCATTTATTGCCCTCACCAATCCTACAGTGAGAGACTTTGAACTGCATAATTTTTGGACGGGATTTAAAAGTGGAAGACTGAGGTGAGTGGTTGATCTAAGCCGTTAAATTGAAACCAAAATAAATTTCTAACTGTTGTAAGTAAATGTATCCCGACATTTCAAAAACACTGCCCTGTTTTGTAAGATAGATAATCATATTCTTTGCATGTGAGCCAAAATAGTAATGAAAATACTGTAGACGCTTGATTTATTGGATTATTATGAAGTAATGAGAAAAATATATATGGTTAGGAGCTCGATGCAGCTCAAAGTAGATATCAACAATCCTTCCCACGTAGCTCCACTATTGCAACCAAAGTACATAGCAATATAAAATGTTAAAGAACTAATTAACGGTTTTTTCCCAAAATAATTAATTTATAAAAGTTTTTTTTCAAAATAATTAAATGCAAAAGATTTTTTTTTCATAATAAGGTAAAACAGAATTCAAGATTACGTTTTGTCAAACGTTGCAGAAAAGTCTGACGATAATACAGTCACGGGACAAAAAAACGCCGGTAATGCGTTTTCTCCCCTCACTCCTGCGTCTCTCCCCAACTCCCTTTTTTTCCTCCCCCCCAACTCCCTCTTTGTCCTTTCTCCCCCCACTCCCTCTTTACAGCAACAAACACCCCCCCTATTCCAACACCAGCTTTTCTCTTTGCAGACTCCTCCCACTCTCCCATACTTATCTTTATTTTTAATTAAGTTTAAGGTATTCGACAACAAGATTGTTATTTAAGAAAGATCAAAGTCTTTCCTTTAGTGAATTTGGAAAGACTTACTCGATAAACGACATGAGCAAGAGATGTATTGCCGATGACATGACCTCCAAGTCTCAAAGGCTTGTTCAGCTAAGCTCTGGGATAGGAGATCACCTATCAGCAAGGTTATTACAGCGTTGGAACATGCGATTGATCAAATGCAATGAAGATTGGACAAATATCATTTCACAGAGCAACCAAAAACAGAATGTGTTGATCCAACACAACAAATAATAGAAATGATTGAAGATCCATTGCTGGTTTCTGACCTAGAACTTTCAGACTTCTCAAAAGCAGAAGCCAAAGCCGACGATGACTTTGTCAATTATCTACTTAGTAGTCTTTCTGTTGGCGGCAAACTAATATGTCTAGAGGGATGAGTAATCCTTTATAGTATTATTTATCTCCCATTTTAAGGTATTAATAGTTTGGAGAGATGAGTAATCCTCCATCACTTTTTTTTTTTTTTTGCCCAAACATGAGATTACGTGAGTCCTAAAGATGACATATCCAATCAACCTACCAAACATGCCTTTAATTAACTTGGTGCTCTGCTCTCCAGAGAGAGACAAGTGGTTTGCAAAATTTGAATGCAAGCTTGTATTATAGTTTTTCTTGTTTTTTTGGGCAGTTCATTCATAATTGATCTCGTAGGGCTCATTTGGTAGGACTTTTTTGACTATCTTTTCTAAGTTTATAATTTAGTTTTTTTCTTTTTTTTCTTTATACTTATTTGTTTATCTTTAACTTATAAAAGCAAAAAAAAAAAAATCAAGCTTTTTTTTTTACTTATAAGAGAAAAAAAAACAAGACAAAAAAAAAAAATCATACCAAACAAGCCCTTAGTGGGTAGAAAGGTGTCAGCTGGGCATGTGTAACAGGGCATGGTTAGGAATGGTAAGTGGATGGGTTTGGATCGGAGAATCCTTACATCATCACCGCCCTGCTATGGTAACCTCTCTCCCCATACATGTCCCATCCCATTTAACTCCTCTCCACATCCACTCTATCCCATCTCATCCTGTCTCACCCCACCTACTTTATATTAGTGATATTTTCAAATTTATTATCGACAAAGTAAGAGATAAAATCACAAAACTAAAGCAATAATTACAATAATCATATTTTAATATATATATATATATAATATAAATCTATGTGGATAAATGAGGTGGGTTGGTGTTGGGGAGGGTTATTACACCTTGTTCTTAAACCCATTCCGTCCTAATTAGTGTCACACCATACTCATCTCAATAGAGACCGGGTAGGGACTCGAAATGTTAAGTTATTTTGCCATTTCTAGGCATGATTTTATGAAAAGACACTCAGACTTTTGCCAGTGTGACTCTTGGTTGGTTGAAATACACCCAACCTTATTTTTGCACGTACGAATATTGTTTTTGTATTTTGAATCCAAGATATAGACTTATTGTTGCATGTAGAGACTTATTTTTCCATACAGAAAAATTGCTTTTATATTTTGAATTCACGATGTAGCCTTATTTTTGAATTTTGAATCTACGATACAGTCTTATTTTGCATGCTGGGAGACTATTTCTATATTTCAGCCATAATACAGCCTTACACATTATTATTTTTGTTATTATTCTATGGGTAGAATTAATTCATACTTATTGTAACAGTGTGTCTTTCTTTTTTTTTTTTTAAATCTTTTTGTCAAGTCTATATTATACAAAATGGAGTTATGAATGACGTATTTTTCGTACTCCAATCACAGTGATCAGGTACCCCAAATTTTAAGACTATTGGAAATCAAATATTAGTTTATCAAACTCCCTTAACATAAAAATAACTTTAGTTTTGGAGAATGGTGTAAATGATAGTAAGCAACCGAAAATTTAACATGCATAATTATTGTAAAATGAACGTGCAATCCAACCGTAAGTTTAGTGAAATATGAAATAGACAAAGAAAAAAAAAATTATGAGGAAGTATCAAACTATAAAGTGTAAAGGAACATTGTCCTTTCACGTAGAAGAGACTGCTATTTCTACAGTTTCTAATGTTATTTTCATAGCCCTCTCCCTTATGAATAAAAATTGATGCTATGAAAACAACAATTTTGGGTAATTATAAAATACCTCTTGAACTATGACAGTATAACTAAATTTTTCTAAACTTTAAAAGGTGATATGGTAATATTGAACTATCAATTTGTATCAATTAACACTTTCTATTAGTAATTTATTAAGAGCATGGATGAAAAATATCATTTGACTTGTAGATGTTCACAAAAATATAGTTTTATACTAAATTGACTTTCTTCTTTTGTTTTATTGTCTAATAAATGAAATGACCCTTGAATTGTTCCTATACTTACATGTCACTCAAAGGGACATTTTAGTTATTAAATAACTATTATCATAAGATAATGTTAACTTAAGTATAAAGTCATACTTTTGTAAACATGTGCAAATCAAATGAATTTTTTATTATCCAATTTTATTACAAATTGCTAATAAAAGGTATTAGTTTTTACAAATTAATAGTTCAATGGGTCAATATATTACGTTTTAGAGTTTAGAGATTTAGTGATACTTAGTCATAATTTAAAAAATATTTTTATCAACATCTGAAATAATTTTTTTTATTTAAAAATAAATCAAATACAAATATAGCTAGCACTGAGTGAGGAGTTAGTTACAATAAATTTAGTACGTTAGTAGATTGAATCTTACCACAAGTAAACGTCGAGAGAAGCATATACTATTTGTCCAAAGATCACACTCTTGTCGCGACTCGTTGAAATTGAGATGAGTCTATGACCATCGACCAAAAGGCACTGGTGTACCCCTAATAATCTAGAGAGAGAGAGAGAGAGAGAGAGAGAGAGAGAGAGAGAGAGAGAGAGAGAGAGAGAGTGAGTGAGTGAGTGAGTGAGTGAGTGACTTTGTCTCTTGTGACTTGGGGGAACATGAGGCTGTCGGCTCTAAATGGGACGAGCATTTGAGGGATCAAAGTCAGCTGTTTCGTTGTTTTGGTCGCATGCTGCTAGATGCCAAATAAAGCTAGTAAACAGTGTATATGTACACTTCCTGTCCAAATCCAAACCCTTGGGAATTATTGTAGGTCGTGCAATTTTTAAAATGGGAAGCAAAACTCTGTTGAAAAACTCAAAAAAAAGTATATGTTTTATTTTTGGGTTAATTTTACTTCATCCTCTTGTACTTAACTTAAAAAATGTATGCGCCTAAAAACCAATACTTACACCCCTCGTAATTCAAAGCAAAGTGAAACTATTACTCTTTCCGTCCAATTAACAGATGTTGTATATCACACTCGACAAATGCACTTGGTATTGATTTTGAGAATTTAAAATGACTCTTATCTTATACCCCTAAATACATTCTTATTTTTTTCTCTCACATTCTCTCTACCTTCACTGGCAATCCACTTTCATTGCATATAGACCCAAATCTGTGCAAACCCACTTCCATCACCATTCCGCTCTCCCTGATTCACACTCTCAAAAATCTATGCAAACCCACCTCAACCACCACACCAAAACTAAAGAAACTTATTACACCCCTTTGTTTCCTGTTGTTTTTTTCTCTTGAAGATCCAGACCAGAGCAACAATCTAATGGACTCTAGCTCATGATTTATTGTCATGTTCAAAATTTGAATTAAAAAAGTGGCTTAACCCTCAAGTTCCTTGTGTTAATGCAGAAGCTAGTTATTATTGTATGCTCATGTTTTATTTGATACAATTAATTTTGGTGCACCAAACTATAAAGAACAAACTTGAAAGAGGATGATTGAAAGTTTAAGCAAAACCAAAGCCTGCTGGAGCTGGCTAAATTGAAGTGCAGTTCAATTTTCAGTAGTCCTGTTTCCATTTCCTGTCCCATTTTCTAGGCCCACCCTTTTTCATTAATCTAGATGTCTTTCTAAAGTGTGCTCGTGACTTTGCCGGATGAGTTATACCGATAGGCACTTGCTATTCACAGGGATATTTCGGTTGTAAATTTCTTTATATTTGAAGGCAAATGTTGTTAATTATATTTTTGTCCGATCATACAAGGTATTGAAAATTGTGTATCCCACACTTTTTAACATTTTGTACAACTGACAAACTATATTTAACATGTGCCCTCAAAACATATACTAGCAAGATTCATATTTGAATTCAGAATTACTCAGGTAGCTGCCAACTCATATTTTAATTCAAAATTACTCTGGTAGCAGCCAAAAGGATCCTGGCAATAGGGAATCACCTCAAAATAAGCTAAATTTGAATAAATTCTTAGGAAAATGAAACACTTATTGTGGTGGAGGCAGCTTTCAGAGGTGGTTCAAGGCCATGGCCTTGTCTGGGTGACTAGGGGTGTGGACCTAGCTGTTGTGGGTAGTGAAAAAAATTGTGGCTGTGAATGTAACAGGGTCCTATATTGAAGTTGCTATGTGCATAACTGCATATGAACATACGCCGCTAGCACAGTAAGCCATATTCTTTTTTGTTTTTTTTTTTTAGAGGTCAAGAGATTCACTAGAAATGGCAATGGAACGGGTTTAGGATGAGTTTATCTCAACCTTACCCTGCCCTATTAGAAAAACTCTCTCCCACTCCCGTCTCAAACCCATGATGGGTTAGGAATCAAAACCCCACCCCCGGCCCCGTTAGGAAAACCCTCCCACACCCCCACTCCCACCCCCGCCCCTGCCCCATTTAAAGATTATATAGTTAAAAGAAAATTTAAACCCCACTAACCCTTATACTATATATTAATTAAGCATACACCTAAATATATATTTTACATCCATCCAAAACTTTATAGTTAAAATCCCATTACCTACATACTTAGTATATATATAATATTTTTTGAAGATCAATACATGTAATCGGGGTGAGTTCAAGATACTGACAGTCTAAACCCGCTCTTGCTCCTACTCCGAACCCGAATTGGATTACTTTCCTACCCTTATAACCCACTCTAACCCAAATTAACTCTCTCCATACCCGTCCCACTAAGGGTTGGGCGGGATGGGACGGAGTCTCAAAAAAATGGGGCAAATTGCCAACCCTAAAATTCACAGTTAAGAACTGCAAAATCCCATTTGATGCTACCCGAATTTAAGTTCTTTGTGTTGTGTGCATGAAGTATTCCTAGATTGCTACACTAATATCAATCAGCTGCCTATTTAAACGATGTGTCTTGTTCAAAATTGATAAATTATGAGTTTTTATTAGCTTCTAAAAAACATTTATACAACTATTGATAGGCCGAGAACCATGTGTCGGACAGGTTATCCCACATCATTTTTAAAAAAAAAATTGCCACAAACACATGAATGTAGGTGGGGATGGGGAGCTATGAGTGCCCATGTGAGAGCAAGAGGGGTTGAGGGTAAAATTGAAAAAGGAATCTGAAAAACACTAGCTAGCACAACTCAAGTGGATGTGTATGGAGGAAGATAAGAGGACATTGGCGACGAGACAGACATATTGGCTTTTGGTGGGACTGACGCAAACTTTTTTCTCTCTATCTTTCTCTCTCTCTCCATGATCTTATCTCCATCATCTTCTTTCTTTTAGCTTCTCTTTCGGTAAAAACTAGAATACCATCAAGCTTGTCTTGTCTCCTGATTATCACAGTCAGGCAAGTAGAAGCATTGAACCTGAGGTACGCAATTTCAAGCCACTACGTTCACATTCTTACTACCTATCTCAGTGTAACAGTAGAGTTAATTAATTCTGGACAATTGGTTTGGATGCTACTGTCACGAACAAATATTCACGTTTATGCTTCTTCTTTTTGTGTCTCTGATGATAGAGGATGCATTATCTGTTTTGTTAATTTGTGTTAGTTTCTTTTGATCTTGGGTTTCTCTCAATTTTTCTTTCTTGGTTATGTCATTTATTTACTGGTTGTGCGTTTTGGGATTTCCATTGTGGTTACTGGTGATTAGGTTTTATGTTTTTGTTCTAACTTAGAGAAAAATCTTGAAGTGGATTCTTGGTTATTGTCAGTTATTTTTACCCATTTCTATTGGGGTTATTTTTGCTTCTAGTTTTCTTTGCTAGTAGCAAAAAGTGAATCTGGACAATGGTTTCTGAATATGTTGCTGGACTGCTATTATGGTTTTTGTTGCGCACAATTTGACTCTTTATGAAAACAAATTCTGCAGTACTCCAATTGGAAAGAAAGTAGCTTTCCCTGCTGTCTTTCCTTGCTCTACCTGCACCCAAATTTGCTGCTTTTGAGAAATGCTTAGACAAGGATGGGCATCGTGATTAGGAATCAAGTATTCTTGTTCTTGTACGCTCAAATACTTGCTAATTTGCTTTCTCAAGTACCAGACACACTCACAAACACTTGTATACCAAGCTTTAGTACATAACACCACACTCAGACCAAGGACTTAGCACACCTCACACATAGATATAGACCTCACAAGTGGAGCTCATGATGTTGTTAAGAGTCACCATTGACTCTTTAATTTGCTTCTCTCAAGTACCAGACACACAAACACTCGTATATCAAGCTTCAGTACATAACACCACACTCAGACCAAGGACGTAGCACACCTCACACATAGATATAGACCTCACAAGTGGAGCACATAATGTTGTTGAGAGTCACCATTGACTCTTTCTAGAATATTCTCCATGTTAGCCTACTCCTCCATTCCTCTAGATTGTTCTCTCACATGAAGTCTCTCCCTCATTATATAATGTTCCATAGCCTAGTATAAATATGTGAGGGTTCAGGTGTAAGTGTGGGGAATGGCAAATGGGTAAGAAGCCACCACCACCAAGGTTGCTTGTAAGTGAGTTAGTATATGCTAGCACAAGTGAGTGTTCTTATGTGTGTGTGAAGATGGACCACACTGTATTAGTGGAGATGTGGTGCTGGGCACCAAGTGTAGGTGTGTAATGTATGGTACGGACCATGTGAGTGTTTTTGTTTTTTTTTTTTTTTTTGGGGGGGGGGGGGACACAAACGATATATGTGAGTCGCTAGGCGTCACTGATGTGTGCTAGGCACACCCGGGAGTTGGTGCAGGGCACCAAGCATATAGTCAAGTAATGTGTGAGTGGTATAATGAACACTTTTGTAGTGCATTGTTGAGTTGTAATATTGTTGTATTATTGATGAATAAATTAAAGATGTTGTAAGAGCTTCCGCTGCATACTCAACAAATGTCAGTTTGTAACTTCACTCTACATAACCACAAGGAAGCCATAGACTTCGTATTTTGGTCCACCTATGTTGGTGGAATCAACTCAGAAAGGAACCTCAACCACACATTATGTTAGCTTCTAGATTCGAGTAGGAGCAGGTGAAAATCTAATTTTAAGGGAGAAAATTCGATAGAGAGAGAAAGGTGCCTAGAGTAAGAGGATAGTCTTGAGAAAAGAAGAATTGGAGAAAAATCTAGAGAGAGAGAGAGAGAGAGAGAGAGAGAGAGAGAGAGAGTGCGTGTGTTGTCACTAACCCTCCTCCTTGCGTGGAGCCTCGAAAAAATGGTCTTTGACTGCCTTGCTCTGATACCAGATTGTTGAACAAAAGAATTGGAGCACTCTAACACATAAAGGAATATTTATTTAAGCGGGACTCCTATACACAACTAGTGTACACTCAACTAAATACTCATTTGCCCTCAAGAACAAGACTCATTGACAAACACTCATACTCGTAAGGTTTGGTATGTAACACACTCAATGAACACCAGACTAACACCATGGACTGTATCACAACTCACACATACACAAAGACCTCATTTGTGGAGCACTCAGTCACATTTTGTGACTTCACTCTACACAGCCATGAGGAAGCCATAGGCTTACTTTTATACTCCACTTTTGGTGCAATCAACTCAAAAGGAAACTGTGCCACATTTATATCAGCTATCAGAACAGTCGAACAAAAGCTGGAGTATGAGAGTAGTCTAGAGAGAAGAATCTACAGAGAGAGGAGAAGAGAAGTGGTGAGAGAGATGACACCTTGTTCTCTCTTAACACCCTCTCTCTGGAATTTTGTCGCTATTGTATCAGCTTCTCTAGATTTTTTCCAGTAAGTCTTTTACCCACTTGAAAGTTCTGGAAGCCGACTTGATGTGTGGTTGAGATCTCTTCTTGTGTTGATTACACAAACATACTGAGTCTATAAAAGGAAGCCTACGACTTCCTCGTGTGCAAGTCAGAAGAGTGTGTGTGTAATTGTCAGAGTACTTCGAGCATGTAGTACTTGTGATTAGTGAGTTTTCCTTGTGTGTGTGAAGTATAGTGTGCATAATAGGAGGCTCAAATTGCATATTTCTAGTCACCTGCTTTAACTGCTACTATTTTTAAACCGCCATGTAAATTTCTAGAATCCTTCTCACATTTTTTTAGAACTTCATATGATTGATAACAAGCATGCACTCATCTTGATAGCTATTTTGACCGAGCGCCATTATGATGCTTGCGAGCTATTCCTTCAGGATCATTACTTTGCTATAGAAATCATTTTGTTGCTGAACATTCACTTTAATATGTCACACTAAACCAATTTGTAAGAACTCTCTATAGAAATCATTTTGTTGATAAAATCTTTTTATAGTATATATGTCTAAGACCCTGTCATCCTAGTGGAAAGTATTGTTAAGGTGGAGGGAAAATGGACAGAAGTGGCTCTCCTTGGTTTTGTCATGTATCTGAAGCAACATGCCAGGTACCTCCATTCTCTCTATAGAGAACCTACTTATTTTATGTCACCTTACCATGGTCAGAATATTCTATGTTGTACTTCCTTCGAAAGAACTGGAGCTTTAGCTATCTGCACTTTTGCTGAGGACAGATGTGGTTTCCAAGTTCAGTAAAAGCTTGGTATGCAAGGCATACCAATTGAAATTGTGTCTCTGCTTGCACTCTGGTTTTGTCAACTGGTCAAATTTGGATCCAAGTCTATCAATTCCTATTGGATTAGGGGCCGAAAAACATTTGTTGGTCTGACAGATGAAGGTAGTCCTTTTCATCTGTTTTAGAAAGGACTAAAGGAGGTATTTTAACAACATAACCATGCATGGAGTCTTATCCTCGGCAATTTCAAAATTCTGCTTCTGTAACCCTGGTTTCAACACAGAGGTTGGGAAAAGGAGCATTTTTTTCCTTCAATATCAACATTTTGGATGAGGTGTGTTGCCTATTGGCAACCCCATTTGACGACGGGCTGTGTGTTATGACCTCTATAGAGGTTCATCCTTTGGTGTTCTCCATGGGAAGGACCATTTGCGATGTTGAGAGACTGAGATTTGTTCTGTAATCTGGTAAAAAATAAGTAGGAATGAGTTCTATGCTAATGTCTAATTTGTGAAATAGATGGCCAAATCCAGATTCCATAATCCACATTTTTTGCTACTTCCTCCAATATCATAGAAAATTTCACAGGATGGCGCTTTCATTGTTTTCTTTTTGTGGATTCCAAACATGCTTTTCTTATAGGATGAAGTTTTGATCCCCTCTGGCCTCCAACACGTGCCAAGCAGCATCAGGTGCAGGTACAGAGGCCATTTTTTAAAAAGAAGTTAGACATGATTCTTCATGCTTAAGTGGATATATTTGACAAATGATTGGAGGCGTAGCATATCATACTTCAGTTACCTTATGTGCTTCAATGGTGATCTGATTTGAAGACAGTATGTTATAAAGACTTGTCAGTATTAGAAAATAATTAGTGCAACTACAGGTAATATTTAAAAAAAAAAACAAATTCTTTAGGTAGAATTTTATATTGAGTACCCTGCAAGGTGCTAGCTACTAGGCTTTAAGTGCAAATAATTCATACACTCCCGTGTGTATGAATTTTATATTTTTGTTGTGTGTTAAATTCTGTGCAGAGTCTTAACTAGTGTAGTATCCGTGTGAACCTGATTACATGGATGTCTTACTTTAATTTCTACATCCCTTAACTCCCCCAGAGAGTCTGTATGTGTAGCATTCAATCTTCCAAAAATCTTTATTTGAAATGACCATACTACTATAAGAAGTGTATGATCTGAGAGCATGAGTACTTGACTTTTATCTCCCCTTTATTAATGGAATGAATAAATGTTTCACTACTGCATCATCTCCTGTAAACTTTTAGCCTTTAGCGGTGCAGTTCCTATATTATCACCGATTTGGGAGTTGAAGTAATTTTTCACTCTAGGGACACTTTTAGTTACTGCTACAACTGGTGCTGCGATATCAAACTTGATATGCTGTTTTAGTTTGGATTCAGGGTCATACCATCTTAACTCCTGAGAATCTTGTCTCTTATTATTATCTTCATATCTTTCCATATGAGCCTTCCTGTTCCGTATTGATACTCTCAACTTGCAGTACATTACTTCTTCCAGGATCATCAGTTGACATGTTTAAGGATGTATTGACCATCTCTAAATCATTTTAAAATATCTCATATTCTGAAGTAATTTATTTTGATGGACCTTGAAGGAAGACTGGTTCTTTCTACTGTTATAAATTCTATTGGTGTATAGTGTATACTATGTTGCTGCCCGAAGTGTGTATTGTTAGTAGCCTTGCTCTACATGACTGTGGCTAGGCCTTAGGGCACCCCCATCTTATCATCAAATCTTGGTTTATGTGGAATTGTAAATGGAGATGATGAGTAATTAAAGAGTAGTGATTTGAGGCTTTGTCGAGTGGAGTTGATAGGTATTTAAAAGCTTTTGAAATTTCTGCGCTTGATGAGTAGTGAGTTTTTGATCTGGATGAATGGAGTATGACTGAAACAAATTAATGTAAAAAGTTTTGGTTTTTTTTTTATTTAAGTTCTAACATGAAATATATATACATGTATATATTATAAGTTTATAACATTGTCTTCTATATTATAGCATCTTGGTCTGTAGTTTCTTGATAAGATTCTCTCTCTCTCAAAAAATTATAATCATTTCATGTTACGTGCAGGGGAAGATCTATATAACCATTATCAGCATTTTGATCAATCGCGCCTGCTCTTGCTCGCGAGAAAAAGAATCAAGGTTTTGACTTCAACGTCCTAACCAACATGAAGCGTTCAAGTTTCAACTTCGAGTCTGAAGATGAGCCTGGAGTCAGCAGCCAAGTTGCCCCCAACATATCCATCCAAGAAATCTCCCTGAATCCCTCCAAGGATAGCACCAGCACTTCTTCCTGCCTCACAAATCCAATAAATCCTCAACCAGATCCAGTGCCTATTACCCTTGACTTAACTCTCCACTTTAATGCCAGTGATGCGGAGTTGAAGGGCATTGGTGAGAATAGCAATGAATTATTGCCCCATGCTTCTGGAGCAGCTGCAGCAATACCCCGAATATTTTCCTGCAATTATTGCCAGCGCAAGTTTTATAGCTCACAAGCTCTGGGGGGGCACCAGAATGCACACAAGAGGGAGAGGACATTGGCAAAGCGAGCAATGCGGATGGGAATGTTGTCCAATGGGTATCCCAGCTTGGCATCTCTGCCCCTTTACGGTTCTGCGTTTCGGTCCCTTGGGATAGAAGCTCATGCCTCTTTGCACCAAAGAATGTTGCCATTGGCAAGGCCTTTGCCCGAGGCAGTGGCAAGAGTTGGAGCAAGGTTTGAACCAAGCTATTTCGGATCCCCAATGTTTGTGGAAGATGATGAAGCAGAGGTGTTTTGGCCTGGGAGTTTTCGCGAAATTGGTGAGGGAGTTGATAATAATCCAAGTTTCAACTCAGGACAAAGCTCAAAGGTAAATTTTGTAGCTACGGCTCCACCAACAATGGCTGGTTCCTCTTCACTTGATCTTACTCTGAAGCTTTAACTTTTTCTTTTTTTTTTAACTTGAATTCTCAACATGATTTTCTCCTAAAATTCATGACTCAATCTGTTGTTCTCTTTGTACAGTGAGATAAGTAGTCGCGATTGCAATGAGCTTTCTAAAAATTTTCCTTTCGTTTTTCCCCTTTTTTCTGGTGCCAGTTGAGTAGTAATACTTTTGCTGCTGCTGTATAAGAAGAGTTTTTGAGTAGGATATTAATTTTTGCAGATTGTAGATTTGGGTTATTGTCTAATTTTAGAGTATGTTGCTGGATTCATATGTTATGCTTCTCAATTGATTTCATCTCCTTTGCCAAACATGGGAATTGTCATTTCAAAGGCAAAGTCCTTGCTTGGTCCTGCAATGTTGCAAAAACATGGTTTTCATTACAAAAGATGTAGTCAAATTGAAGGGAAATTGTACGAGGATATTCCGTCTCTTCTGAATGTTTTGATTTAGAATTTTGGGTAAACCTGGTGAACGAAAATAGTAAGAATTGAATAGTAATGCTTCTCAAGTTTGGTCATACTGCAGTAATAGCAGGAAAAGTGGTTGCAGACCTAGAAATCTTTTAGCCAGAAATTCGTTAACCAAAAAACTTGGGGAAATGTATTCATTGGACAAAGTATAACTTCTCTTCTTTTTTTTTAATTTATTTATTTATTTATTTTGAGAAAAATGTCTCATTGATGTCATGTAAGACACGAATAGAGTCTTTCACGCCCCTTGTGTTCAGTCATCATTTATATAATATATACAGTTTACATAGTTTGTGTGGACAATTAACTGGTTTTGCAAAAGCTTGAGGGAATAGTGTTGAAGTCTTGGACACCATATAATAAAATAATTATAATAACTTATATAAAAAATTATTTTAAACATGGAAATTTCTACAAAAAATAATTAATTTATACTGTATATGTTTGAACATTGCACTATTAATATGACTAAAAAAATAGTCACAACTTCGGGCATGAACCAAAAAAGGAAAAAAAACAAAAAACGAAATACGAATTCTGGAATTCAAATTTTGTGAAAATTCGATTTTTTTTTCTTTTTTCTTTGTTTTTGTTCTAGAAAAAAATTTGAAACTCAGCTGAAAATTTAACAATAGCATAATAGCATACATTTCTCATCACTCGTGGGTTTAGTAGTAATTTGAGTGGAACTTTGAGGCCATTTTGGTTGGGAGACAATATGAAAGCTATTCTAATTATTTAAGACGCGACGAAGACAATTTGGGACTAGAATTAGACTAATTGGTACTCTTTATCTCTACGCATCTTAAGGCATCAAAAGACTAACTGCATTGACTTCTTGTTTGCTCTAATCTAACCTAACTTATGTTCAATGCATAGGCCACTGTGAGATGACTTTATGTATTTATACCTATGTATATATATATTTTTATGTACACATCTACTTTGCCGCATTAACTACGACCCTATCAAATGTATTATCAAAAATGGATTTAGATAATCTCCAATGATAGGAGAAGATCTCAAGAATAAGTAAATATGCTTTTCATTTCATTGATTGAGTTGTTGAGATACCATTTGAAATAAAAATCAAGGAATGAGATCAAGTCAACTTAACTATGAATTAAGATTTTATGAAAATAAATAATTTTGTAAAAAAAAATAAAAATAAATTTTAATATAGAATGATATAGTGCTAGTGGAATAAGTTAACAAGGAAAGTGCAAGATGTACTTCAATTTATAATGTTTGATGTCTCACATTGCAGCCCTTGGATAAAGGCTGATGGTTCTTGCAAAAGATTCCCATATAAAGCTATGGTGCAAAGTAACACAACATTACTCTCTCTCTCTCTCTCTCTCTCTCATGTTTTCAAATTAGTCACTTGATTGACCATATAGATTTTTATCAGGTGAATAAGATCAAATTGCAACAATGAGCTCCGTAAAGTTAAGAAATTTTTTTTTATGCCTTGCTTATTTTTTTGCCCTATATTCCTAAGAAATTCAATTTTATTTTTTTAAATGTCATTATATAAGAGGAGTCATGCCCATGCCCAAGGCAATAAAAAAAGGGGGTTGCTAAATTCAGTTTTCTTTACTCTACACCAAGTGAGAGAGGTTTGTTGATAAATTCAGATAATTATATATAGCAACTACAAATTTAAGACTTAAAAATAAATAAATGAGTTTACAACCAAAAAACAAAGAAGAGAATTTAACACTATCTGCCCATTTTTCTGAACTTTGAGAACACGAATTATTCATCTAATACTCTTCATCGAAGGCTTGATATTGTTCAGTAAGCTGTTGAAACTAGCGCGTATGTAGATAACCATTACTCGGCAGCCCATGAAGTGACATGAAGACTTCAAAGTTGTAGCTTGAATAATTAATCCTAATTTCTTTCTCTTGACTATGTTGTCATGACAAACTATTTATCTAATTATGTCTTCATTAACCCTTGAAAATAAAGTCAATGGAGATATTTTAGATTTTCTTATATAAAGACGTTACAATAATTTTTCTTTCCAAGGTTGAATAATTAGACACTAACGTTTAAGTTAGGGTTATTTGACCAAGTCCATTTTGGCGGGACCTAATTGCAATCATGCACAACGCTGTTGTCTTAATTTGTAGCATTAATTGAGTTTTGAAAGTTGGTACAACAAAATGTTGGTCATGAGGATATAAATACATTCCACACAAACAATTTCTGTATTTGCATTATAATTTGACAATGTGCATGCATGGACGAAGTCATGTGTAAACCAAATGGGCCATGGCCCACCTAATATTCAAAAATCCCATTAGATGTAGTAAAATTTAAGGCAAAACTTTTTTAAGATAGTAAAGTGCCCCCATGGGTTATGAATGTCGCTGAAACTAAAATTTAAAATAAGATGAAAGATGATTTTCTTACAAATACTTTGATCGTTATATTGAAAAAGAAATTGTGAAAAAGTTTAATGTAGATTCAATCATAGATGGATTTCGTAATATAAAGTGTCATCGAGTACCACTTTGATTGATAATACATTTGAAATATATTAAAAAATTAAATTTTTTGTGGTACCTTGCTATCATATCTTAATCAATTAAGACTAAATGAATGTTATTTTTATTTTGCTATTTGAAATGTAAGTAGTTTGCATTTTAGTTGAATTATTTTTTGTAGAGTTGTTTCTGGCCTCCAAAGACGAATTCCTAACTTCGTCCTTTTGTAGATGGTTTGAACTTTGAAACTCGAAAAACTTGCGTGTACCTTTTCAAACACAAACAAAGTATTCACGATGGAGTCTCACTACATAGGCGAGTAAAACTCTCTAGTCCACAAGACAAACGTCCACTTGGCTCGCATGAGAGAGAGAGAGAGAGAGAGAGAGAGAGAGCAACTGATCCATATTATTATCATCATATTGTACAATTATGTGTATTTATATTAGGGTTTTGCATGAAAGACCATATTTAAATTTGGACTCTCCTAACCAGGGCAGACACACCCGTCGCCATCCGGAATTTGACTCCAAACTCATAATCCAACAAAGCCTATGCCTGAACCCTAAGAAATGATGAACAACTAAAGAGAAAAAAACAAACAAAAAGTCACAAGTTGTTAAGGGTCTGCATTAAGAAAAAAATAAGAAAAGAAAAAGAATCTAGGAAGAAGAATGGGTTCCAATCTCATATTGTTTAATCAAACTGGGTGAAATCTATTTCATAGTTGTTTAAAAACTAACTCCTGTGATGTCTTGTTCTGCGCACTCATAAAATTTAGTGCAATTTCAACATTCACTACATCACCTTGTAGCTTCACACAAAATTTTGATGACATGAAATAGGGAAATGATGTTGAAAGAGTTCTTGTCGCACCTATCTTAACGTTGTTATTGACCCTCTAATGAGTAGCTATATATAGCAGAGGAAGACAATAAGAGCACTTAAATAGATAGTCTTTCTCTACATCATTTAGACTGCATTTGTTTCATGAGATATAAAATGTGACACTGGTCTAATAATCCTGTGTCCAGCATTATCCGATACTTTGATTACATAAAAAGAGGGTTAGCATAGTGGAGGTGGTCTTTTAATCCGTGTATACCAGATTAAAATAATCTTATGAAAGAAGTAGGATAAATAATTCGAGAATTTAGCAATTTATGGTCCCGAATTCCTAAATTACTTATCCCATCTTGCGAAATAAAGGTGGCCTTTGAACGGTACACCACACAATTATTTATGTATGCTAAGGCAAGCCTTGGCCAAAAATTTTAGTCAAACGTGAAATAAAGGAAATGATGTTGAAAGAGTTCTTTTCGAGGCCTAGTAATTTTAGAGGAATGCTAGCCTTGGGCACTGGTACTAGCACTCATGCACTTGATGCTAGCATGCCTCTAAATTTTATGTGAGGTTGCTCAATCACCATCTTAATACTTTGTAATCAATTATAAGTTCATTACTTCTAAGAAAGATCAATATTAATCTTTTTTTTGGAAGTTAATTAAGCTCAATCCTTTTATGATATATCTGGGCTTTAGATTTGTCAAGAGGAAGGAAAATAAAAAGGGAAATAAAATTAATTTTATGTATTCATTTTTTTTATGAGTAACCACATAAAAAATAATTTTTTCACAAGCACATATTTATTTTCTTTTCATTTTCCTAACTTCACCAAAGCAAATAAATTTAACTTATTTTCAATGTTTCCTACCTTTTTACCTTTTTTTTTTCATTTCTCTCTACAAATCCAAGATTTAAACATAGTCTTTCTGTCTTTTCGATATCTTTTCTTGTGAAAGGTAAAAATTATTTCTCAGAAAGTTGCTTGTCGCCCCTACCTTAATGTAGTTATTCACTACAACAAAAATAGAATCTAGTTGTACCATTTTAATGGCGCTTTACAAAAAATGTCATTGAACCACAAGTAAATTACATTTCTTTAATGACATTTTGTGAGAAAAAGACACTACTTACGTAGTAGGAGTGACATTTTTAAGAAAGTGTCATTGAACCAATTAATTTTTCAAGACTAAAAGTAACATCTAAGTAAAAATGCCGTAAAATATCTCTTTTTGCTGTCATTTTGTGAGACGATGCCACTAATAATCTAACAACAAAAAAATGACACTTAACCAAGTGGGTGTGGAAAGTCTTAGTGGCGTCAAAGTAAAAATGCCATAAGAATATCAAATTTTATGACATTGTGGGAAATGCCACTAAACCAAAATGTTAGTTTGCTCTCTTGTTGCAAAACGCTAATAACGGACTTAACATGATCATGTGGCAATGCATTTAGGAAGTCACTTAATTACACGGAGAAGTTTTTTTGACAAGAGCCTTAGACTAAAACATCATTTATACAATGGATTTGAGATACACTTTAATCTTAAATGGAAAATCACCTAATATTTAGAGTCAAAGTATGCCAGATGAATGAAATTACAAATCCTTTTTTTTTTTTGCGAAATTAAAGATCTATCAAAGAGAAATCCAATAAAAAAATATATTAACTTTTCAATTGCAGTAATTCTTAAAAATTGGTAAAGCCTTAATTTGATACGTGGTTCTCTTTCTACATTCCCCCTATTTTGTAGATCAAAAAGTAAAAATCTCAATTTTTATAAATATTTTATAGAACAATCAGAGTAAGAATCCTAATTTTGTTAATATCTTATAGAACAATTAGAATATATACACTAGATACACACACTCAGAGCAAATAAAAGAATTAAAAACCCTAATAACCAAACTAGTCTGACATCCACAGATTTGGTTGATTCGCGTCTATTAAAGATTCAGTTTTGTTCTGGGTCGTAAATGATCAAATGATTCATTTAGTTTGGTTAGCATTATTGAGGTCTGAGCACATCCAAGTCCCAATCTATGTAAGTTGCAACATTAAAAATACGTATTGTATATAGGTCTTTAAATTAAAATATTTTTTTGTGCATAATTTTTTTTTTTTCTCTCTTTGAGTATAATGGAGGGCCAAAAACATGGACTGGGGAGGGCAAGGTGAGTTGAACCCGTGATTTCATGACCTGGGTGGGAGCGCCACAACTATTAGACTAACCCTGATTCTCTTGTATATGCGTCTTGGACAACAAATACCAATAATACTTTATCATTTGGAAACAAATATTTGCTCCTAGCTTTTTTGACATTATGGTGCATTTGGTGGTTCATTTAACAAATGAGGCTAGGCTTACTAGACTGGTGCATTATCGCTGAAAGGTAAAATTTATATGCTTTGAAAGTTTTGTTGACCACCATTTTAATATTAATATTTTGTCACATATTTATTGTGTTTAGTCTATTTGAACTTGTCTATACATAGTGTAAGCACCCTATTTTTGTCTTCTCGGCAATCTCAAGTTCAAATCAATCCTCCAATAAAATGTCATAACACTACGAAAGCCAAACAAGCTTTTAAAAACTCTAACAGTCACTTTCGGGCCCGCGGGGCCCAATTGAAGCCAAAATGACCGAAATATCCTTAGGCACTCTAGACAGTTTTTCGAGATCGGGCAATCTCATAAACCAATGCCAGCACCATCGGACTGACAGAAACACTCACAAACCTTAATTGGTTCACTTCTGGTGCCTGCTAGCCTGCCAATGTAGAATATCTGTTATGCCCCTTAGCATTTTGTAGCTTCTCGAGATCAGGCAATCTCTAAAACCAACGCCAAATCACCAGAGTGGCGGAAGCACTCACAAACCATTAAGCCGTCGGAGTGACAAAAACACTCACAAACAGGTCGATACGGATACGTTATAAACAACCCAATATCACGAGACCGAACACGCCTCTTGCCGTGGCATGTTTACCAAGGATGGGATAGCTTTGAAAACCAACTCATCACAATCGTTGGAATAATGGAAACACTCATAAACCCAGGTCAACATCGGTGTCTGCTAGCTCGACAAGGTAAAAAATGACCAACCTGAAATGTCTTTCGAGAAAGTACAAATTCCTCAAAACGGTAAGAGCACTTTCTCCGACTGCCTTTCGATAGCCTGAGACATTCAAGTTGTCAACCAAACCAACTCTAGACCCGTTCCGGCAAGATTCAGTCAAAATAACCATTTTGCTCCTGTCAGCATGGGCACCTGTTCCAACCATGCTAGCTTTGATAATCAAATCAGCATACACCGAAATATTCCACAGAGGATCCCATCCATTTCCAATTGAGTCCCTTGACTCGAACCCCCTTTCATTCAAATAAAATTTTCGCGGAGCTTGTCGTAAACACTCCGTCAAAGTTGACTTTTTCTTCACTTTCTTAATTAAAATGCACCGTCAAACAACTTAAAAAATGCGTAAATCACAGGAATTCCGTGAAGCCTCTCCAAAGGAATTTTTTATCTGTACGGTTTGATCAAGACGATGGTTTCTCGAATTCCCTAATTGTGTGGAACAAAAACTGCTACTTTGGGAAACCGATAGAGCATCTCACAAGCACTCTTGGAAGCTTACTTTTAGGCTCACTTTCTAAGATAATTTATCAGTCTTCCAAAAACATTTGTGGCTCCCCGAGAGCATAAGTTCAAGAGAGACCGTAAGGGAACATCGTGAACACGATCGATTTTCTCAGATCCTTCTTAGATGGCACAAATATCGAGATAGAATTAGCATAAAAGTTTCTGGCAGCTGAGCGTGTGTTAAATGCGAACAAAAAATGATCAGATCATCGAAAACTTGCCTTGTAGCCCAAGTTGGGATGATACAACTATGCCACGTGGCACCCAACCCATGGTTGGGTGCCTGCAAGCTGAAGCCTTTTTTACCTATAAATATTATGCCACCCCTAGCACAATTCAGAGACGAAAACAATGAGAAAACTTTGTCAAAATCAATACAGAACCTTCAAAATTCAATACAAGTCTGCAAAACCAAAGAATCAAGAGTTCAAGAAGTCTTGAAGACTAAGCCATCCATTAAAGAACCAAGCTATGGTCGATTGAAGATTAATGTAAACTCTTATTTAGATTTGTGCTCTCCCCACTTTATCTTTTCTCCCTCCAAGCTCACTTGAGCTTTGTTTTCTTTTAATCCCTATCTTCAACCCCCTCTTCATGTGTGCTTGAAACAACTGGGCTCTTAAGCTATGCTTAGAGGAAAACTTGCGAAAACCACTGGTTGGGGGAACTCTCACAAGCCTACTTGAGAATAGTATGGCCCCTATGTTGGGGACTACGGAATTTCCCACGACCTGGTTATAGTGTATACGCATACTACCAAAAATTTCGATCTGATTAGTATAGCCTAATCTACATAATTAGAATCGTACCTTCGAGATCTCTCTATTTTGATCCCGAATAACAATAATCAGCACTAAGCACGAAGCAGCCGCTCGAACTCAACCTTCGGACTTCTGCTGTATTCCTCGTACACGCCTTGCTCTACAGAGAGTGGGCTCGCCGCTGCTAGGGTTTCTCTTCCTCACAAAATCGTGTATCTCTCAATTATGTGTAGAGTGTGTAACCCTAGCAGCTCTTAGAGCTCGTATATATAGAGGCTACAACAGGGACCATAAGATTAGTATAACTAGGGCTTCCTACGCAAATAAGGACTCTTAATCCAACCAGGATTAATCCTTATTTACGTAAATTATAATTTATACCACTAACGAATTATAATTGCACTCCTTGTTATACTAGAAATTACATTTCGAGCTCCATATTATTAAATGTCTATTTATCTCCCCACGTTAAGATTACAGATACCCGTCTATTAAATTAAATTATTGAAAATTAAATTTAATAGACTTATTTAATTCCTTGAGACCTTTTACTTAACTTATTTGATATGTCGGATTCATAATCCACCTGCAGGGTTTGACATAATCAAAACTTATAAGCTTCATCAAGGGAGTATCATCAATCCCTATACGGAGACGTGAATTCCATCAATAATAAATATTCACCATACACATAATGTTATCGTCCAACTCACTGAGTTTATTGACCCACAAAGAATCTCACTCTTCTGTGAATCAAAACAATAAATACTACATGCACGTGTTTATTTATTATGTTAGGATTAAGAGTATAAGCACTCATAATAATCATGAAGTATTAATTATTTTATATAGTCAGTATAAAAACAATTACATTAACACGGTCCTGTTCAATACACACAAAGTGTACTAGTGCAAGGAGTTGGAATTATACCATCCCCCATAGTCAAGACAGATCTATTAAAACGTTGTACTACAGTCCTACTGATGATGTGTTCATTTCCATCTAAGACTGTGAACGATTAACTTATATTCCATAAGAACCGATGATCTGATCTTCCGTGTGTAAGTCGTACTCTACACACCAAATCATTTACTATATAGAATAAGAGACACACATGCATAATCATTAAATAAATAACGCAATGCAAACATTTCTCACACAAATTCTCATTAAAATAGAATAACTAATTTATTAATAAATACTAAAGTCACTACACAAAGCATGTCTTTTAATATAAATTCCCAACACCCTATAGCTCCTTGCAATATGGTGTTGCCTAACCCTTTGCATATTCATAACCCTTTGCATCTAAATGTTATAATGCTTATGTTATGCTTGTCATAGCTTTATTTGTTTGTTTTAAACATTTCTCAAACCACCATAGGTTGTCTTCAAAAGCTCTCTAAAGCTTATGCCAAAATGGTTTTCAAAAAGTGCCTCTAAATTGGAGTTTTTTTGAAGTTTAAACCATGAACCCTAGATTTTCAAGCCTTAGGAAGTTTTTCAAAGCCGTAATCTCTACCTTGCATTCATGTGGCTCTCTTGAGTTTTGCACAAAAAATGATTGTCAAAACCACCCTCCAAAGAGGTTCCTGAGTTTTTACTCTCTTAAGTTTGCATAAAAATGATTCTCAAAACCGCCCTCTTTAAAAGAGGTTTTTATGATTTTCAAAGTTTTCAAAATAACCCTCCTTAGAGGAGGTTTTTAATGTTTTACTCTCTTGAGTTTTGAGGTTGGAATGGTCCCAATAAGGCCCTCTCTTTAGTGGTTTCAATAAAATCAATCATATAAACCCTTACTTATTTGAGTGGTTTTCATTTTGCTAAAATGGTTTTCCAAAACAACCCCCTTCAAGAGAAGCTTTCAAAATCTTTATTCTCCTGAGTTTTCATCAAAATAGTTTTCAAAACTACTTAGCCTATATTGATTTTTAAAGTTTTACTCTCTTAAATTAGTGGTTGGAATGGTCCCAACGAAACCCTCTCTTGAATGGTTTTCAAACATCAACTATACGAACCTTACACCTACTTGAGTGGTTTTGATAAAGGTTTTTAAAAATTCACAACTCTCTTAAGTTGTTTTTCGAAAAGGTTTTACATAAAATGATACCTTTCTAAACACTATTTCATGGTTTTCAAAACACTTTTTCAAGTTTCATACACAAAACCATTTTTTCAAATCTTTTCAAAATCACTAGGTCCAAATGCTAGTCAAAACCAACTTTTCTAAACTGTAGGTTAACCCAGTCCTAGTGGGCTAACCCTAGGACATCTCCAAGTCCTAGGTTGACCTAACCCTAGTTGTTCAACCCTTAGGTTAACTTAACTTAAGTTAGTGAACCCTAATTAGTTAATCCTAGGTCATCCTAACCCTAGTCACCTTAACCAAGATTAGTTGGCTTCAAGGCTTTAATTCTAATCCCATTTCAAAACCCCGCACTCTCTTGAGTTTTTCAAAAAATCATTACCCTAAGTCTTTTCAAATGTTTCCTTATGACTATCAAAAATATTTCAAGTACTCTCTTAAACTTGTCTGAATTAAAATGGCTAGACACTTACCATTTTGAAAAACTATTTTCAAAATGTCTTCAAAAGCTCACAACCCTAAGGTGATCCTAACCCTTTCATGGTTAGAATTTTTAAGGGAAAGTGATTTATCAAATGAAACCTTCAAAAGTTCATAGTAGAGTTTCAAACCCTAAGTGTTTTCTAAAAACTCTTTCAAAAATATTTTTAAAAAATCACACTCTTAAAACAACCTTAGTCCTTCCATGGTTAAGGTTATTTAAGTAAAAGTGAGATATCCAACTATGGTTTCCTAATCCTAAAAGTTTTCAAAACCCTAAAGGAAGTTTCTAGCTTTTTTTTTTTTTTTTTCTTTCTAAAAATGCTTTAAAAAAGCATAGCCTTAAAGAAGTTTAGCTTTCCAATAACTAATCTCTTAAAGGTAATGAGAATTCAACATACCTTTCATAAAGCATACACAAATTTTTTAAAGACAAATTCACAAGAGCTTTTACTTTGTTCCAAATCAAACTCTATTTTCAAAAAACCCCTAATCAAGTCTTTCAAAAACATTTATAAATTCTCTTGAGTTATTTTCTAAAATATTTTAAAACTCTGTTGAATTGTTTCAAAAAATATTCTAAAACTCTCAATAAATCATATTGATAAAGTAGCAAAATTTAAAAAATTACAGGTTTAGTAGACTAAGCGGTAGACCAAACTGCCCGTATGGTGATGGCTTTTATGGTTTCAGTAACTCAACAGGCAACGCTAAACTCACCTTGATTATGATGTATCTTGCATATTTCCCTTATAACTTGTTTGGAAATTGTGGAAGAGAAGGACAAGGACGAAAAATAAATATTTTCTTTTCATTCCCTATTCGATGCTACCTAAGAGAAAAAAAGAGGAAAGGAAAGGAAGGGAAAACAAAGGAAAGAGAATCTCTCTTTGTCTCTCTTTTGTTTTCTCTTTCTTATGAATTTCAAACAAGGAAAAAGGGTTTTTCTTCCCCTTAACTTCCCTTGCCTTTGATTATCTTTGTAAAATCAGACAGAGTAAAGTATAGTCAAACTTATAATCGAGATTGGACAAAAGAGTCTATAAACTGTAAATTAGATCATTTTTGCTGAATGTAACAGAGACTATTATCGATTTGAAAATCCTTGAGTCAAGAAGGGATTAAGCTGTTCATTATTTGGAAATTATTTGAGGGGAAAAGAAGGAAAATTAATTTTTTCTTTGGCAAGTAATCTATGGAGAATAATTTGAATAAAATTTCTTGTACGAGTTTGCAAACAAGAGATTAAAAAATAAAACAAGAGAGAGTTTGCAGCAACAAAAGTCAAGGAATGTCAAACTTGGAATATGAGGAACAATAATATCACGATATTTAAGAGCAATAATATAGTTTAAGTTATACAAACTTATTATATCTCATGATCAATGGAGGCCTTAATGTGATATGAGACATTCACTAATAAAGTTTTAACATGAGAAAATTAATCTAACAATTATTGGTATGATTTCTGATCTGATGGTAATACGTATTTTCCAGTGGACGCATGTGCTAGGGAGATAAAAATAAAAAATAAAAAAGCAAGAGAAAAAAAGATGGAGATAGCAAGGTCAAAATAACAACAAACAAAAAAAACAGAGTTATGTATGGGTGGTTATGTATAAGGGTAACGTAGTCCATTGAACCAACGAAGGGTTGGTTCGGTGAGTTAAATTCGGTGCCTTAAGGTGTAATCCTCATGTTTTGAATGTCACTAGCCCTCGTTGGAGTTATACTTATTTTGTAGGACTTTCAATGTACAGTTGTCTAATTGTAATTCATTTGTTTATATTTAGACAAAACATATTAGCAGATAGTTGTGAGTGTTGTAAGGCAATGCTCCTTGATAGAATATACAGAGACTGTGAAATAGCCTATTTACATATATATTTATCGTGAAAAAAAAAAAAAAAGTAGTCTATTGACAAATGTAAAAATGAGTTTGTAAACTATTTTGGTAATGTTGAAATTCCTATACTATATTGGTAAAGTTAACATATTCTAATATTTTTTTGATAAAAACCCAATAAACAATCATTTTATTAAATGGTTAAATTTTAAAAAAGTTTATTCGTGCAAAAAAATGAAAAAAGTGCGGGAAAATGTTGAGAATTAAGTGGCAACCGAAACCAAAAAAAAAGAAAAGAAAAGAGAAAAAGAGCATGGGATGGTCAAAGGCTGTTTGAACGTTAGCCAATTGGTCAAATGAACGCCCCGGGGGGGGGGGGGGGGGGGGGGGGGGGGGGGGGGGGGGGGGGGGGGGGGGGGGCCGGGGTTCATGAATGGGAATGTAAACACTGTTTTTTTGAATTTTAAAATGTAAACGTTAATACATTTTTAGTCCAATAAACCCCCAGGGCCCAAACCTCTCTCTCTCTCTCTACATATATATATGCATATATAAATATTCCTCTCTCTCTCTCTTTCTCTCTCTCTCTCTATGTATATATATGCTTATATAAATATTCCCCCCTCTCTCTCTCTCTCTCTCTATCTAACGTTAGTCGTTGCACACACGTTCAACGCAGGCACGCAGGACGCAGCCCAGCACAGGACCACTCAAAACCCGAAAGGAATTGATGCTCAAACGACGCGTCATTTCTGTAATCTCACTTGGACCAAAGAACAACGACAAACATCGGCTCTCTCTCCCTCCCCCTCTCTCTCTCTCTAGGAAGAAAAAAAAAGCCGTTGCAGAGCTATGGAGTCCAAGAGAATCAAAGCAACAGCAGAGGGAATGAACTGAAGCAGATTAGTACCTACACAGTCTAGACTTGGAACTGCCGTTGATTCTCTTTTTGGATTTCTCTCTCGCTGGTACGTTCTGATATTTCTCTCTCTTTCTCTCCCCTTGTCTCTCTAATCATGTTGAAAGAGAAAGATCTTTCGAGTGATGGTGTCTGCGGAGGGGAAAGCTCTCTGACCAAGCTCACAGAGCACATTTCTGAGCAAAATCTGGAGAATCCGGATGAGGAAATCGGGTTTCCTGAAAAGGGTATTGATTTTCTGAGGAAATCCGAGATGGTTTTCGATGGGTTTCAATCAAAACCCTCAAAAATGGGGAATTCTGGCTCCCAAGAACTGACCCTTAGCCATCTCTGTGATAATTCCAAGTTGGGTTTTCCCGAGAAAGACATTCCCGGGAAAAATTTACTGAGTTCGTTAGAGAAAGTGACTTATAAAGGAAAAGAAGTAGTTGGTGAGGATCAAAATCAGGATGATAGTAGATGGGTAGAGAGAGACTTTCTACAATTGAATGAGTTTAAGGGGAATTCATCGAGAAGAGAGGTCGAGGATGAAGAAATTGACAGAGAGAATAGAGGGAAGAAGCCTAAGCTAGAGACTCTTAATCTCTCTCTAGCTTTGCCTGATGTGTCACTCTCTCTAGCAGCGTCGAATCCAGTACCAAATGCTGATCCCTCGACAAGGCTTCGGCCTAGTCGGAGTGTACAGTCTTTTGCACCATCAAACAACAACACCCAGACGACAAACTCTAATGATTTTATGTCAGCTTCATTGTCGTATTCGTATTCCCACCCGTTTTCACACAATCCCAGTTGCTCGCTCACCCGGAATTCAACAGAGAATTATGAGTATTCAATGGGGAGTCATAGGAGAGACTCTGACCAGATTTGGAATGCTGGGGAGGGGACTAATGGGTCAGTTCATAGTCGATTCAGGCCAATCGGAGATGGGGTTGCCTTGTCCAATCACGGAGGTGGAGCTTTTTCTTTGATGCAAGGGAATCGGGCAATCAATAAGGATTCATGTGACAGTCTTTATCAAACAACAAGCTCCAATAATCATTCATTTTTTCCTTCTGAACTGCTTGCGAGGCCAGGGATGGATAGTCAATCAGGTGATTCAAGGGGAAGAGGTTCAGAGCACGTGAGAGGCAGTAAGAGTTTAGATGGGGAAAGAGCACGTAAGCTGTCCAGACCAGAGAGGATTCTTCAAGAAATTGTATCAGAATCAATCCCTGTTATGTCTCAAATAATTCAAGAGCTTCCTGATGAAACAGTTGAGTCCACAAAGGAATACTTGAAGAATCTCATTGCAACGACTGAGAAGAAAGAGGAATTAGTGAGCCTCCAGAACCGGCTGGAGAGAAGATCGGATCTTACCAAAGAGATGTTCTCGATGGCCTGCAGAAACCAATTGGAAATTTTGGTTGCCGTAAAAATGGGTCTTGGAAGTTTCTTGTCTGGCAAAATTCGCGTTCCCTTGACAGAGCTGGTGGAAATATTCTTACTTGAAAGATGTCGGAATGTAAATTGCAAGAGGTTGTTGCCTGTGGATGACTGTGACTGCAAGATCTGCTCGACAAAGAAAGGATTTTGTAGTGAGTGCATGTGTCCTGTCTGTTTGAACTTCGACTGTGCCAACAACACTTGCAGTTGGGTTGGTTGTGACGTTTGTTCACATTGGTGCCATGCTGCCTGTGGCATCAAGAGGAATCTCATAAAGCCAGGTCCCAGCTTGAAGGGACCGTCACAGACAAGTGAGATGCAATTTCACTGCCTCGGTTGTGATCACGCTTCAGAGATGTATGGGTTTGTAAAGGATGTGTTTATGTCTTGTGCAAAGGACTGGGGTCTAGAAACTTTGTTGAAGGAGCTTGACTGTGTGAGGAAAATCTTTCGGGGAAGTGAAGATTTCAAAGGCAAGGAGCTGCATATTAAGGCTGACGAAATGCTCTCTAAGCTTGAAAGTAAATTGATGTCTCCTTCAGATGTCTGCAATTTCATCTTTCAGTTTTTCAGCTGTAAGTCTCAGAACCATGTCTTATTACTTTTAGTTTTCAATAAATGGCTAGAAGATCTTGTCCTCTGAAAGTGTCTTTGGAAATTTAATTAGTCTTCTTCCAAATCTGCTTTTGAATATTTGAAGTTACATGCTTGCTAAAAGGATCTGACATGATTCATTGTCTTTTGCTTGTGTTTTCATGATGGGCGTTGTTGCCTCATGACACAATTATTTTTCAGTTGATGATTTGTTGTTATATTGCTAATCTTATATGTTAAATTGTAATTATGATCATCTGGTAGCCAAAATGCTAATTGTTTGGAGTTTGGAAATGATGTTTGCAAGTGCAATTCCCTAATATGGAAATAAATAAATAAATAATAATAATAAAAACGACATTGGAAAGGCAATTGCGAAAAATTATTATTTTCAGTCAGGGATATTCTTCATATCCCAATGCATGAAACTGATGATACCCACAAGAGAGAGATATATGTTGAACATGCCAGGATATGGATGTTAGTGGAATTGATCAAAACATTCATTTGGCAAGCAATCCTAGCTTGATAGTAACTATCCTAAGAAATAAAAATTAAACTGACTAAAACGAGTAACTATCCTAAGAAATAAAAATTAAACTGACTAAAACCGTTAAATTTAGGAAGATACGAAAGATTTCAACTCAGAAAATCCTTATCCCATCTACATCCATGGGGTACGCAAATGTTATAGCATGACCAAGTCTTCTGTTCAGTCATCCATAATGTATTTTTGCACTGCACTAATAAAATTTGCTTTATGCTTCCTCTTGTTCTAGTTGCACCTGCAACTTGATGGACATCACAATGTTAGTGCAATCATTACTCAAGATCACATATTTCAAACCATCGTAATCTACTTTTTCTCATCTTCTCCTCAATCCATGCTGCTGCTAGCTTCTTACAAATGCATTCATTTCTTATTCTATTTTTTTTTGTAATTTTACCACCAATCATCAGATCGTACAAATTGCAGTATGGTCATTTTGCGGACATGTTTCTTGTGTCCAGTATTGTATCATTAAGTGCATCTATGCGTGTAATCATCTTATAATGTTTCTGCTGCAATTAGGGATGGCAGTGGACCGGAGAAAGGTGGATATCTAACCGAACCCGCCCCATATAAAGAGGGTATGGAGGATTTAAAACGGGGATAGAGGTGTTAAACTAAACTCGTACGGGTATGGAGGCGGGGATGGATTTAGGTTCTCTCTCGCCCTGCTCCGTCCCACCATACCCTTTAGGTATTAGTGTAATTAGTAATTACGTAGAGCTCAATTGTAAATATTAAGACTAAAAAAAAGGGTTTCATTATAAATTTTAAAACAAAAAATGAGGGCTCACTTGTAAATAATAAAATTTAAATTTTGCCAACTGTATTTTTTTACTCTGTTATTTAATTTTGTATTTGTTTTTGGGGGTTTTTTTTTTCAGTGTTGTTGAGCTTGGTAGGTGTGGGGCGGGGGCGGGGGCGGGTGTGGAGGCGGGGTTGGACGGAGATTTTTACTCATGAGGCGGGGATGGACGTCTAATAAAATACCCGTATGAGTATGGAGGCGAGGATGGAGGTAGATTTTTTAGGTGGATGCGGGGATGGAGGTGTCAATCCCCATCCCGCCCCACCCCGGTCCACTGCCATCCCTAGCTGCAATCTGATCTGATGAGTAATTATTAGTCACATAATGCTCCATGAAAAATAAACAACACTGTGAGAGTCAAATGCTTAACTTCGATAAAAATGTTATTATCACTGAAACTTTTGAGGAAGCAAGAGAATGTAAATAGATGACATGAGGATTAAACTTTGTATCAACCATTTTATTTTGTTTGTGAAGTGAATTGGTTTTTCCCTTTGCTGTTGTTATGTCCCCATTTTGAACTGATCACTGTTTGCACTATTTGTAGCTTCTGGTTAAATTGAGTTTCTAGTAGGATTTGAGATGTTAGGTCAAATTGACATGCTAAGGGGTCCAGTTCGTGGGACAACCAATCTGAAACATCAGTTACTGTTCTTGTTTTCAAGCATTTGTCAGTTCCTACAAACGGACCTACGAGAAGAATTCCAATCCAATAGTTTGACCAAAACAAAGACTCTGGGTTTTAACTGGCTCCTCCCAAGCCTTCTGCTTACTGGATTTAAAAGAGTCCCAAACTCGGCCTGAGTGTAGAACTGTATAAGTTGTATGAATAACCTGACTGGTTGCAATCCCTAGTATGGCATAGTGCTAATTTGGGACAAAGGTGAGGCCACCTTGTGTTGGATATTTTCTTGCTTGAGAATGAATAGGTTTTCTCTTATTATTTAAAGAATAAGGTAATGATGCTTCTTGGATCAGCTTCGCCCTGATTTGGTTAAGAAGTAGGTCAGAGAATGTTGTATGGTAAAGCTGTAAAGGTTTCACTAGGTTATGTGAACGTCAGGAGCTTCTCTCTCTCTCTCTCTTTTTTCTTTTTCTTTTTAGTACAGACGACGGAGTTTCATATTTTGCTACTTGTTTTTATCTGCATCTCAGTTGTGGCCTTCTTTCTTTTATTTTATTATTTTTTCTAGTATCTAAACTACTGGCAGTTGGGTGCTAGCAAATGTGCTTTTGTTTGTGCATATGACACATGCATCCACATACTTGTGCCTATGTTTGTGATTATATAGGCTCAAGGATTTTATAGTGTATGGGTTACAAAATGAAGAAGATAGGAGATTTTTTGACCAAATTATAATGAAAATTGGTCTTTTCTAGGGCTTGTGCATGATAACAAAATACTCCGATCTTTTGAAAATATGCAAACATCTCTTGATACTTTCATCAACTACACAAATTCCAAAACTTGTCCACATGTTCAAATAGTTCTTGAATTTTCTTGAATATCTTGAATATTGAAAATTAATTCCCTGCAACTTTTGGAAATCGTAAATCACTGAGGATAACTATGAGGATTCACTGTTAAGCTTTCGATGTATTTTTTTCCCCATAATAAAAGCTATTCTTAATATTTTTATGGCACTGGTAGTTTCTCAAGAATCACAAATAGTCTCAATAAGGACTAATCCCCAACCTTCATGGCTATGTGGTATAGGTTTACATTATTTCTTCACCTTATAGAGGCGTGAAATTATAAACTTGGAGAGTTTGAGATGTTGAAACTAGTTGGGCAAGTATCTAGACAAATTCCTTTCAGGCGCACACAAAAAGCATCATAAAGAAAATCGGGAATTCTTTGCCTAAAACAAAATTTTGGAGGCTGCTTTCTTTTCTATATTTTTCTTTTTACTTCCTTTGGTTGGTACAAAGTATAACGCTTCTGTGTTATGGAAGGTGGGACCACTTTTGGAATTTCTGCTTAGGTACAACATTTCTGGTTGTTTTTTGCAGAATAATAAAATGTTGAATAATGGGTACAAGAGGGACTTCCCATATTAAAAAAAAAAAAAGTCGCAGGCATGTCTGGTTCAGTAAGTGGCCCAAATCTGTTATCCAGGCACTATTGCTTTAGATATTTAGATCTCGTTTCTCACATGAACAGTTGCATGAGTTATTGATAACATGTACTAAAACACCTTCAAAACAGGAAATTTTTTGTGCTTCAATGTTTAGCATGTGAACTTTATTTTGTCCTTTGATCAATTGAGTCTATGGTGGTGCAGTTTTCTTTTTCTTTTTCCTTTTCCTTTTTAATTTTCTTCTTTCCTCTTTGTTTTCATTTGAAGTTCTGCCAAATGAGTACTTCAAAATATAACAGATTGTAAACATTTGCATCTTTGTACTTCAGTGCTGCTACATGCATTTTACTTTCAGAAGATTCTTTAATTCTAAGGATGTTTTGGCAACTTTTGCATGCACCAATTACTCATTCAAAGTTATTTTGAATTTCTATTTATATCCATCTCTTTCTGGGTTTTTGTGATCCATAGATACAGATGGCATGTCAGACTTCCCCTTTTCCAGTGTGCCTCCAAAGGAGTTGACAGCAACTCAAGCTAACCTTGAAAAAGATGCAGCCCCTCTTCTAACACCCAACTCGCTGCCTCCAAGGTCTACCTTGTACAACATGAGCTCTGCAAATGGGAGGCTGGACTTCTTGTCACACAATCTCCATCAGAGCGGTTTAAACAGTTCCCTCATGGGTGACAAAATGGCCGAAGATGCATGGTCCGTGAAGTTATTGAAGAAAGATAGGTTTGATAGCTTGGAAAGTGTTGTGCGGATTAAAGAAACAGAAGCCAGAATGTTCCAAACCCGAGCAGATGAAGCAAGGAGGGAAGCAGAGAGTTACAAGCGGATGGTGCGGATAAAGAATGAGAAAGTGGAAGAGGAGTATACTGAGAAGCTTGCTAAATTGTGTTTGCAGGAAACCGAGGAAAGGCGGAGAAAAAGCTGGGAGGAACTTAAGATTTTGGAAAATTCACATTGTGATTACTACAAGATGAAGATGAGAATGCAAGCTGAGATTGCTGGCTTGTTCGAGAGAATGGAGGCAACAAAGCAACAGTGGGTGTAATTCTTTTTTCCTCCTCCAACTAGCATTAATGCGAATCAAATGATGGTTTCTGTTGTAAGATTTAGGATTTTTCTGTTTTCCTTTCCTCCACCTCCTTATTAGTCTGACGTGCAAATTGATAGTCCATTAAAGGGGTCTGAAACTCATGGCATTGGGGAGAAAGAACTGATAAGAAAAATTATCGAAATATTGCTGCTTTATCTGTAACATTTTTGTGTCTTCTTGTTGCATAATCTATTCTGAAAAGTGAAAATTTTTGAAGTCGTCATTCAAAACTCATTTCTTCCTCTCTTTGAAGTAATTGTGTGGCAGTGCATTGGATCTTTGTTTCACTTGATATTCCATATGAGTATTTCTTCTACCTTTTTTTTTTTTTTTTTTTTCTGTTCTGTATTTGTGTTTTTTATTTATTTTGTTGGACATTTTCTTGAAGTAGGACTGATCCTCAGTCACAGGATACATTAACATGAATTGATGGTCCACAATGTGCGATCAGATCAGACAAGAGTGCTGATGTTCTTCCCTGGAAATTGTCACACAGAGAGAGAGAGAGAGTAGGTTGACACTGAACATTCTCCTCCAAACGTGGCATGAAATTCTGCTAAGAAAAGTAGGTTCCTTTGCACTGTATATTGTCTTCATCATGCTACTTGAAGAATTATTCCCATTTATAATATTTTATATGCAAGTGGGAATCAATGGAAAATGAGGCACCCATCGTGATGGAATTGTTTTCACATTCCTCTCTCTCTCTCTCTCTGTTAAGTCAACAAAACCTAACACTAGCACTATGTATCATGGGGGTTTGTTGGACTTCCTTGCCACAAAACAAATAAAAATTCATTTAGGGGGTGGGTAGAGGGTAATCACTAATCCTCCACCAAAACCACCCTCGCTTTAACTTTTTTTTTAACTTCATGACAAATAAAATATACTCTCTCCTTGCAATCCTTGGTTTTATTTTTGCCTAGTTGTTTTATTTCTATATATAACTCATGCATTTCTCATCGTGCAAATCATGATATTCTAATGAAAAAAAAATAGTAAAAGAAAATGAAAAAAATAGTAAAAGAAAAGCCATAAGTTGATAAATATGCTAATCCAAGCTATTTGTTTGGAAAAGCCACTATGCATGGTTTGAAGTCTCCCACGTGTTGGTTTGCTTCAAACGAAAAATATGCTTAGCAATTTAAAATTGTAATGATGGACTCTATGAATTAGCCAGTGATCTTGGTATTCATGCTCTCAAATATGGAATTTTTTTTTTAACGCACCACGCTGGCTTAATATAACATAAATATTTTGCATAAAAAAATATTAATCTTACAAAAAAAGTATATAGAAAATCCCACTAGAATGAATATTTTGTTTTAATCAGAGGCCCTAATTCAGCCACATCATCTCATACAAAACTCTATATAATTTTTCTGTTCGGATGTTGTTACTCTTTTGCATGATATTTTGAAAGTTCAATGGCAATGATCTTTCATACAAGTACTGAAGCTATATAAGCTCCAGTATTGTGAGTGGAAAAAACAATACGATGGAAAAATGGTGTACATATGCTTTCTTACAGTTCATGGTCCCTCTTATGGGTGGCCTTCAATATTGTCCCAGTTGCAGCATATCTGAAACCAATATGAATAAGTGCTATTCAATTTTTGCATTTTATTTCTCTTTCAGCTACTGCAATTAATTTTGTTACTCTCTTTCATTTTCATATATAGTCCCAACTCCAACATCTCATGACAGGGTTGACAAAGTAATGGCCCTGTGTTACTGGGCATGTTTTGTTTGCAACCCATTTTTCTACTATTACTGAACGTTTTCCTTTGGCCATGTTTGTTTGTGTGATAAAAAAATAGAGAATAAGTAATACTGAAAAATTGGAAAGGTGGTGATGAATGATAAATAATACCATGATGTGATGAGAGATTACTTACATTATGTTTATACTATGTTTGGTTAGAGTAAGATAAATAATAGGATAAGTAATATTATATTTGTTGTATCTAATGGAGATAGAATAATGAATAACATAAGTGCATGAAATTACCTCTTCGACCCTACAAAAAAAATTAATATTATACTAATATAATTTATAATATCATATCCATTGCATTATATATTGTGGATTAATATAATAAACAGTATTAATATAATTTAATGATATAATAATTTTATACATTAATATATTATATTACATATTAATATATACTGACGTATGATATATAATCTACGTTAATAGATTATTTTATTATTAGTACAATATACACTATTATATTTTAATACTACAAAATAAATATTAATATAATATAGTTATATAGCATTAACGTAATATAATATAGTATATATATTATATATTATAATATATAATAATGTGAGAATGAACAAAATAGTCTTTTTGTGCGTTATCTCCCCTCGGTCCCAGCGGAATGGCTTATTTTACCTTTTGTGGGAGGGTAATGCTAATGCTATACAAACAAAAAAAAGTTATATAGAATTTATCACCAGAATGATGCGGTTGGATAAGAGCTACTTACTTTAAAACAAAACACCCACATTGATGGCTCTTAATTACAATAATGTCATTGTCACATCATTCTGGTAGATTTTCTGCACAAATTTTTTTGAAAGAATAGCATTTTCCTTTGTGGGATTCCATCTCCCATATGATTCGTCTACTTTTTTTTTTTACCAAACACGAGATTGAGTGGAGCTCGTGGATAATATCTCCAATCCGGTGCTCCTAATCATCTAAACAAACATGGCCTTTATGATTAACACTTAAAAACTTTGAAATTACAAGGTTCAATCCCAGCAAAGACAACCTTCTCCCCTTTTTTTTAGCTGTTGTTAATCTATAGGAGATAATTCACTAACATCATGTGAAACACATCAAACTTGGCATTTATCTCCAAGAAAAATTTAAGAATTCCCAAGTCTACAGCAATCCCAACAATTATTGAGCCAGCACAACATTATCCATCCCAGGAAAGTCGAACTCAAGACCTCAACAATGAGATGCCAACCAAATACAACTGAACCACATAATTTCCACAGTCAATTTTATGCAATTTTAATATCATCGTTTCTTATATTTTACGGATTTGTTATATATATATATATTTTATAATCGCCCTCCCACCAATATAATAAGAAGGACATGTAATAATCGCATTCTAGTCTAGACAAAAAGAAAAAGAATGATTGAGAATATCTCCAATTCTACTCTGTAAAGTAGCAAGTCAAAATATATTTAAAAATTTTATTCTCTATTTTGTAAAATAGTTAGTCAAAATATACTTAAAAACTCTATTATCTATTTTTAGCTAGCCACTTTTTAAAAAAATTTCCAACCATACTCTTTATTTTAGCTAGTCACCTCATAAATTATTATTTTTTTTTTTTAGCAATTATCCCGAGAAAAGAAGACAAAAAGAGGAGAGAAAATGAGAGAGATTTATAAAATAATATTATTTAAAGTTTAAATAATCACTTTTGGCTCTCTACATTTAGAGGGCGAAAGCAAAACTCTCTCAAATAAAGAGTCATATAGAGAGCTTTTTGAAGGGTCATTTTTTAGGTTTAGTTCTCTAAAATAATTAAGAGAGTCATTTTAGAGAATTCCTTGAAAGTTGCTCTCAGAAAGTAGAAATGTGTCATTCAAGGTGTTGCTTTAACGGAGAAAAAACAAGTAAATATAGAGCCAATATAACATTGTTGCATTACCTAGATGGTATACATTAACAAGTGATAAGTAATGGAGGAGATCAATTTTATTGAACAGGATACTTAGAATAGTACATGGTTTTGCTTTGAAATTATCCATGAACACCTCCTTACCATAAATCAAAGCCATTTATGCACTCCTTTTATTGAATGTGAAACATTTTGCTATAACGAAATTATTCTATTCTTAACAAAGGGAAACAAATAGCAAACTATAGCTAACAAACAACAAATGTAACTAGATAAAGAAATACACGCCACGAACATAGAACTTAATTTACTTGTAGCCTCGTGGAAGGAGAACAGTGAGGCCGACAGAGATTGCAAAGAGAAGTATCAACAGCCCAGTAAAGTTCACAATCAGTGCTTCTTGGCTGCGTTGAAGCTTTAGTAGAACGAATTTCTCCATCAAACCTGTCTCGGCGCTCAAAATTGCCATAAAGAAGATGGCAATGCCAAAGAAAGCGTGCCATGGTGCCAGCCTAGCCCGTGCTCCCGACTCTGCTCGAGGCCACGCGAAGGAGAAGAAACCAAGAAGCCACTGAGAAGCATTTGGAAGCCTTTAGTCAGTTTGGAGTGTTGATTCTAAAAGTTTATTGTCATGGCAACAATAATTTTTGGAACTGCTAGGGACAGTTTTCCTTTCAAGAATGAAAACAGATTTGTAGTTTGTCTTTTTTAGCTTAATGTTTAGGGTTGGCCCAAACTAACACGTGCCATGAAAAAATAAAAAAACAAAGAAGTTTATGAGAAGACTGAGAATAACATTTCATCAATATTTAAAGCCACAACTACAATTTTTTATTTTTTATTTTTTATTTTTTTGATGAAGTGGGATCCCCTAGAGAGTAAACTCCATCCGAGGTTGGCAAATACCCACAATTCACTAGTTTCAGATAAGGCACATATCTCCAGGTAAATTGTTGTCCTTAGAGTGACTGACACCAGTTTAATAATTTCTTTCCAAAAATACTTCTTGCAATATATAGAACTCAAACTCGCTAACGCCAACATTACAAATTAAACACTCTTACTTTACGCTCCTTCTCTAAGAAAATCCAAGAAGGATATTTACACACTTGTGTATAGCCAAGAATTAGGCAATCTTGATAATGGGAAGAGTTGGTCCCTTGACGTCCTAAAGAAAAGAGAAGTCTTCTGTCCAACTAAGCTAACCCAGTTTATTCAATCCTCATCTATTGACCAAAAAATAATTACAGGTGTACTTAAATTGGTGATCTTACCTGAATACCAAATAAGCAGATGGTGGACATGCCAATCCAGGAATGCAAGGTATACATGTCTGGAAAGCCAGACTCATGGTGAAATTTGAACACTGCATAAATCCCCACAATTCCAGCAAGAAGAGCAATGAAATGCAATATGAGGTGAACCAGTTTCTGTGACTCTCTGTTTCCTGGGACCGTCTTGTATGACATGATAGCTGATTCAAATCCTCGGTTAGTTCACAGTAACAAATCCATCCTCAAGAATGAACAAAATCAAAATTGAATCAAACACTGCTAGTTATTTTGTATTTCTTTCCTCTCTTGTTTTTTCCGTTGTTTTGTGGTCTGAGCTAGTTTTTGAATGAGAACACCTATGCTTCCTACGATAAGCCCAAATTCAATAATCTACAAACCAAATCTAAAACATGGTTATGTCTTTTCTCAAATTTGAACTTATTTTCTGTTTTGTTCCAAGTTTATAATGGAGAGTTCTATGATCAAGCATAATGCAAAAAAGGCCAAAACATATACGGGGAAAAAGGAAAAGGAAAATGCTATTCTTTTAGAAAATCGGTAGAAAAATTTTACTAAAATGATTTAACAGTAACATTATTATAGAGTCATCAGATGGATGTTTTGTTTTATAGTAAATGACTCTTATTCAATCAAATTATTCTGCTGATATAAATTTTTCTGCGTGTACAACATTACCGGAAAAAAGGGAGAAAATTCCATTGATAACTGGGATTTTTAAATTTCTGTAATAGAAAAAAAAGGGAAATGTTTTTGAAAAACAAACTTTTCACGTGGTAGATAGTTGGAAACTTGAAATACAGGATATTGGGATTTCTTTGGATGCAAAACTTTTGTGATAACAGTAGTACTACCACTTTCTTACCTTCCCCAGCAAATAGAATAAACCCAACCACCATTAGAAGTGGGTGCACCTGCCAAACATAACCCAAAGAAAACATTACCAACGAGAAAATCAAGACAGTAGAGATTATAAACAAGCTGATGTGTGTGTATTTCAGTGATGTTTAAAGAAAAAATTACATTAAAAATCTTCTTTTTGATGACTGAATTGAAAGCAAGGCCGCCCTGGAAATGTAGAAGCCATACAAGCACAAGGGTAATCACTGCTATGGCTAACAAATGCGCAAAGATGGAGACTGGTAGCGCGGACGCATGAAAGTTGGACCGCCCCTTGGTAGGCATTGCACAAACTGGAAGACAGAATCCAAGAAAGATGGACAGGGAGAGACTTACAATTCGAGGTTCCTCGTATATATCCACAATATATATAGATTATATGTATCAATGAACTTTCTTGTTTACATCAATAAGACACGGCTAAGAAAATGTGATTTAAGTGTACAAACAGAGCCTCTCGTTTGCACGGATACTAACAAAGATGGAATCATTGAAAACCGCCAGGCCGGCTATCCAAAAGGTGCCAAGTCCATACGAAATGGGAAACTTTGTCATTGAGTTGTATAGTTTTGTTGTTCTAAAAAAAAGGTTATTAAACAGCTTTGCCTGCACGGCTAAACAAGCCCTTTTATGAAAAGATTAATGCACATTATTAGTTGTCTATACAAAGGCGTTTAGGTATTGATGCATGGACAGGAGGAAGATCCCATTCAGTAGGCTCCATAGAAAGTTTGGCTGTGCTACCAAAGCTTCAAAGATGGGAGTCAGTGTCACTAGATTAAATTTGCCAATTAAATACATAATTTTGTAGGTATAGTTTATAAACATTGGTAATCTCTTGAATAGACTCGAACTTGCTTAGACTGAAAAGCACGGGTCTTTGCTTAAATCAGCGCAAAGGTTTGTCACATGTCATTAGACCTTGACATAACTGAAAGATATTAGCTAGCTTAAAATAAGGACATTAGCTTGATCAGTTTAGCTATGTTTTCTATTTTTCTTTCTTTTTCATTTTCTGGGGAAGAAGCGTTTGATTTGTTCACTGTTTGGTTTGGTACAAAACATAATCAGGTGGTTGTGTCAATTAAGTTGTGATATGTAATTGATTTGCATATATATAGCCTAGCATTTTCTTATGGATTCTACCGTACAACAAATCTGAATTCATAAGATAAAATGACATCCCAAAACTCGTGGACAACTAATCTTAGCTGAATTCATAAGAACTCTTATGCAATGCTAAGGGAATTGCTTGCTCAACGTGTATTGCATATGGTGTAAGGAAAGGAAAGAAAAGCAAAGAAAAAGAAAATGGCTTACGCCCCGTTGAGAGTCAACACGAACCCTACAGCAGATCCTCTCCAAATTCAGCCTTTTCTCTCTCCAAATCTCTCTTTCTAGGTATTTCTCTCACCGCCTCTCTTCGTCTCTCTAGATTAGAATCCTCCATGATGAGAAACCGACTTGGAAGAGTCGGCTGTTCCACCGTCTAACATCAGCTACGTACACAATACAAGAGTTAGATTGAGCCGTGTCAAAATGTGCTGTGTGCATGAGGTGTAAGTTATGGATAAATGTTCAGTTAATTAAGATTTAAATATTATAACGTGGGACCTATTAAATACATCTATGGTCAAAAGAGATCAGTTATACTTAACACATTTACACTTTATACCAAATCTTATTTTAAGACTTTTACTTTAATCGGTAAAAATTAAGCTCTTAGTCTTTTAATTTGTTATAATGTCAATCTTTTGATAAATTTTGTTTGAAAAATAAACAAAAAAAACTCACGTATGATAAACATGTGCCTTTTTCAAGGCCGTAAATATGTAAAATCAAGTCATTCCCTAATAATCTACCAAAATTTTTTTTCAAATTCTACCAAAATCATGAGTGTATTGATTTTTGTGAAGTTTATAATGCAATTAGAATTCATATTTGGGTGTTTTTTTTTTTTATGTACTCGGGTGCACGCTCCATTTGCCATGGCTTTAAAGCCCTTTTAGGGGCTTTTCAATTAGCTTTTTTCTTGTCTTTTCTGTCTTTTTTTCAGCCATTTTTTTTTCTTTGAAATGTATAAGCATAAACTAAGGGCTTATAAGAACTCATTTAACTAATATTATATTATGATCTTCTTAAATATGACTCAACATCACTTTAATCCACTTGAACTAAAAAAAAGTTACATTCTCGCCTCCTCAAATATCATAATAATGGCATGCGTGCGTTATGTGGCAGTGCAGATGAAACAATAAATCAGTGTCTGCTATCATGTGTGTATGCATTGAAGGTGTGGCAGCAATGCTCTTTTGTCTCAGATCTTTGTTTTGATGACAAGGTTGATCACTTCATGGCCCCGGACTGAAGTTTTGTGGCATAAAACGGATGAAAAGCAGGTTGGATTGGCAATGGTGATTGCTTGGTATATCTGGCTTAAATGGAACAATAACACCTTTGATAGGCATCGCAAATCACCAATAGTGGTTGCCAATTTAGCTAGTGATTTCTATGTTGAGTATCAGCAAGCCAAGATGAGGGTGAAGGTTAATCAGAACAATAGTAGAGCAGGTGACAAAAGGTGGAAACCTCCGCAGCAGGAGTTATACAAAGTCGATACTGATGGATCTTTCAGACTGAATGGCGTAACAGGTATTGGGGTAGTGGTTCAGGATGCTAAAGGTGAAGTTATTGCTTCTATGATGGATCAAATTCATAAGGCCTAGAGTGTGGATTTTGTTGAAGCTATGGCAATTCTTTGAGGCCTGATTTTGTTGGAAAAAATATTGTATAATGTTTCCTATATAAACTGTAGTCATAATAAAGTGAAATTAAAAATAATGAATAATGTGTTTGTAATAATGGGATATGACATACTAAACAATTCATAGGCGATAATGCAATAATATAAGCAATGAAAGGTAGATCAAGTCCAGTGTTGCACACTCTCTCATTAAGATAGATTCGTTCCCCACATAGGTGCCCACGGGATTAGCGGGTGTCCATCTCCAGGATAAAATGATCATGACACTGAATAAGTAGTACTAAAATATTCAGGTCCAGCAAATGCAAACGTCAAATTCTGCTCTCTCCATGTACAGTATGAATGTAATATGTATGAAGAAAAATATAAGAAAATTTTTGTCTAACTCAACACAGAATTATAACAATAAATTTCATATAGAAACCTACACCGTTTCTGACAAAATCAATATGACATGACAACTAAAGACAGTATTTCTTACGCTAAAAATATACTGCAATTTTGTAGAATTTCAATGCAAAAATTCAATACAGAAACACAGAACAAAGTGGTTAAATTTTCACGAAAATTCACCACACAACATATACAGAAATTAATCTGAAAATAAAACCTGGTTAGAAATTCGTACAGAATTTCTAAGTTTGAAACGAAGATTAGAAAGATTGATTGAACAATTAGAATATGCCTGAAACAATCGCCCAGTACTTAGCCAGATATGCGAATAGACGTTCTCGAAATCTGGGCAGAATGTCATCGAGTCAGTTGCAGTAGGACTTCACCACAGAGAGAGAGAGAGAGAGAGAGATAAACAAAAACTATTTTATTTCGGAGGGGGAATCTTTTTATATATGGAAAGATTCGCACCCTTTCAAAACGATGCTAGCCAAACGCGCCCTTAGGAAGGGTCACAACTGTTGGAATTGAATTTGAATTTGAACCGGTTCGGTTCTCACACAGTTCACACATACTAGTTCAAACTGCCTCAAAAATTAAATATTAAACCGGCCCAAGTCTATTTAATATTATTAAATTGCACCCGAACCGAGTCGAGCAGGCCAGCGGTGGCAGTCTGCGCGTGTGGAGTATTGGGTCAACCCATAGGTTCCATAGGTTCTCCCCCTTATATAAAAATGGGGTGCCCCTTGAGGCCCAAACCCATATCTAAACCTAGGCTTTATATACCCATCAATTTTTTAGTAAAAAATCAATGTGCGACAAGTCTTTAGTTCTACCTAATAACCATACTCATGGTACCTACTTTGGAGACCATTATCTCATTCAAACCTCCATGGATTTAAGCAAGTAGATGTTTGTTCTTTATCTCTTCATGGAGAAGAACACAAAGCACCTTAGACCTACTAAAAAGGACATGTGGGTCTCACCTTAACAATGGCTCAAAGTTGTTGTGTCACACCATATATTCTAACAATCTCCCACATGAATGAGGTTGACTGTTAAAAAACAGTGCACAAAGAAATGCAGATGCACAAATGTAAAAGAGAGAGTAGAGTGGAAAAGCCACCGCATCATGAAAGGTGGCATTTGGCTTTGAACCTTCCTTAGTGAAACACTATCGGGTTTATTGGTTGACCAGTGCACATGATGTCTTGAACTATTCTGTCGTTTGTATAAACCGAGACAATACTATTCACATAGTTTCTTCCCTATCCAAGTTTGATTCTTCGATTGTGTTCGTTTTGGCCCTAAACGATTCTGGTATTTAAGAGAATTGAAGCATTTGCAATTCTCACAGAAGCGGCCCCTTCTCACTCATATAAGTAATTTCTTATAGAGTGAGCAAATATACATACTCCGCTTGGTATCTAAGTAATAAGAATCATTAAAAGCATAGGCTTATTAGTATGAGTAGCCTGCCTTACTCGTTCTATATTAAAAGCTGTAGTTTATTCTAACAATATTTCAGGTAATCAATAGTTCACCATAGAATTAGGTAGTGGAACAAAGTTCCCCATTGATTTATACTAAGTCATCCTTAATTCGGTTGTCCCGTTGAACCTAGATCTGGGGATCTCCAGTCAACTAGATTGGGTTGCCATCAAGATAACTTTTAAGATAATAGGCTTTAATGCCTAATCCTCTCGATGAATAAATTTCGATCTCTTATCAGGCCTAATAGTAAGATGATCTCTCAATATCCTTTGATTAAATTATTAATCATTGAATATTACATTCCTGCAAGTAATGACCTTTAACAGACATACTCGTCGTGTTTTGTCATTATCGGGAATTCTCTATATCTTAAGACGTTTAAGAAGTCACTTGATACTTCTTCCTTAGCTCTTGATGCCTTTGCAGAATCTAGCTGTTTACTTCAACTGTGAGAATTTCCTAAGAAATTAATGCATTTCTTCTAAGACTTCATCCATTTGTGGATTTAGCGTTTTCTAATTCATAAATTCAGTTTCCACAGTGAACCCTCTCTAGTACTTCTGGATGTATATGTGATTAGTGCTCATTTGTAGCACAAGGCTATCATCTTCCAACGGATTAACCCTGGGTTGAATAAAATACTTTATTCACATCAAGATATGTTTATTCTTGCAACTTGCGTGAACTTCTATCACGAAGTCACAACCACCGAGACTCGATCTCGTAACATATCTATTAAGTATTTGAGTTTAGACTCTACTCATTGAACCATTTAGATATCTTTGTTCTCAGATCCATCAGGCAGATTGTCTGTTATCCATTTAGTTTTACCTGTATGTAAACTATTATTGTGGTTCAAATATAACAAAATTCTGTACAACTCTTTACTTTACTAAAGTTATCGAGACTGCACTAAGTTCCTTTTCTCTTGAGATTTCACCTCAGACTTTAAAAGTTAGAAACATTCAGATCAGTCATTCTTTCCTTTATTTATCTAGAACTATTCTTCCTTCTCACCATAGACATAAAGTCTTGGATCTCTTGCTAATTCGTAAAGCCTTCAAGACTCTTAGAATGAAAAGAAAATACACAAGGAAGTCCATTCCTAAAGAATGTCCCACTTTTAGAATTAAGAAATACTCTCTCGAATGATTGTAGAGTATTAGACGGATTATCATTTACCACAGCATTCACATACACAACTGTGTTCAAGCAGATCGGAGTATAAACCCTCACATGATTTTATAACTTAGATTACAGATAACCCGAGCTATAATTCTGTTCATGTTAACACAGTGTTATATGGGGTGTCCTAATGAGAACGTGTGTTTAAGAAAACAAAGTTTTCCCCCACATTTCCTGGATTATCCAGATTTAACAAAGTAGTACACATCAACTCAATGAAGCGTTGGATTTCATTTTTCCAGCAATCAAGTTACTGAATCAACTAGGTGTTTATAGACAGGCGAATCTGAACGTTAAGCTATTGAAGCTACATCATCACCACGTCTAATACCTTTTACTTGTTTACTACACTCGTTCTCACACTCATTTGAACATTATAACATGTGCGTTGATTATTTTAAGTATACTATTTTAGTAGTACCACTAGAAATGTGGATAACTGTAAGTATACTCTTTGATGATACCTTCTTAATTTTATTATATTTCAAGGAACACTATGAAACACAATCAACACATAACAATTAACACAAAAGTTAGATATGTCATTACCATCACAAACATAGATATACACATATACATATATGGTCACTAAAAGTGTTCCAAGTTAGTAACTAAATAAGTTATGTAACTAAACAAGTTACGATACTAAACCCTAACACAAAACTAGAAAGGACCAGACGATCCTCCAAAAGAGGAACTCTCAATCATTACCAACACAGGATTAAGCGTCCTCTTTCATGCGCGCTCAAGGGTGTTTGGCCGATAAGAGAGTCCACATCGTGGGAACCCTCGGGTTGTGCTAGAAGCCTCAATCTCTGGCAGTAAGCAAGACACAGAACGCTCTTGCGAGCAGTGCATCGAATCTTCCCGTAGTAGTTTCGATAGCGCCTCGTTCCTGGTTCATTCGGTCAAATCACCTGCCTTAGCGGAATAGGCAATGCCACTAGCTTAGGAATAACAACGTCCTCTGGGCCATAAAGATGATACATCGTGTGTAACACAGGAGGATCTACTGGTTGTGTAAGATTCTCTAACTCATCCTCACCAAACCAATTCTGACTCAACTCTTCCCAAATGTCCATCATGTGAACTGCAAACACATGGTAATATTTTTATGATTAAAAATCATAGAATAACACAAATTTAATTTCTTACAAGAAATTAAAGACTAGCAATTAAATTTGCTCATTCACAAAGTATCATATGCCCATATTCTTAAGGTTAAAAACTAAATAATAACACCATTTTAATTTCTCAAATGAAATTAAAACCTCTAACAATAAAAATTACTCAACTACAAAGTCATGCTTTTACCAAAAACACATAAGTATGGCAAGACAAACAACATGTAGCATCTAAGCTATATGAAGATGTACTGATACAACTTATCATGCTAAACACGCAACGAAAATAGAACTTTAACAAATTAATAACCACTATGCAAATTAAGTTCATCACAACAATAGGATTCATGTCAATTGCTATGCAATACTAAACTTAAGTTTCTAGATTTGTAACAGGTTTATTTCAGAGATGAACAATCGTTTTCTAAGCGGCAAATGAAATAAATTTAGTGCCTTAGAAATATGAAAACTTTACGTTACCATCAAGTCTGAATTCACACATGACTATGAACATCTATACTCAACAATATACAATCACATGCAACTTCACAGTATTACTATATATGAAAAACACATACAAGTAGAAACACAATCTGTTTTAATATTGTTTAAAAAAATATTGTATAATGTTTTCTACATAAATTGTAGCCATAATAAATTGAATAATGAATAATGTGTATGTAATAATGTGACATGGCATACTAAACAATTCATAGGTGATAATGCAATAAAATATGCAATGAAAGATAGATTAGGTCGAGTGTTGCACATTCTCTCATTAAGACAGATTCGCCCCCCACACAAGTGCTCATGGGATTAACGGGTGTCTATCTCTAGGATAAAATAATCACGACACTAAATAAGTAGCACTACAATATTCACATCTAGCAAAAACGTCAGATTTTACTCTCTCTATGTACAGTATGAATGTAATATGTATGAAGGAAAACAAAAGAAATTTTTTGTCTAACTCAACACAAAATTATGACAGTAAATTTCATACAGAAACCTACACTGTTTCTGAAAAAATCAATATAGTATGATAACTAAAGATAGTATTTCCTACGCTGGAAATATATTGCAATTCTGTAGAATTTCAAAGCAGAAATTCAATACAGAAACACAGAACAAAATGGTTAAATTTTCACTAAAATTCACCACACAACATATACCAAAATTAATCTGAAAACAAAACCTAGCTAGAAATTCTGTAAGTCTGAAACAAAGATCAGAAAGATTAATTGAAGAGTCAGAATTCGCCTGAAACAATCGCCGAAATCTGGACAGCACTTCGCCGGAGATGCGAACGAACGTTGCCGGAGAGAGAGAGAGAGAGAGAGAGAGACAAACAAAAACTATTTTATTTCGGAGGGAGAATCTTCGCATCCTTTCGAAACGGTGCCAACCAAACGTGCCCTTAGGAAGGGTCGCAACCATTGGAATTGAATTTGAACTTGAATCGGTTCGGTTCGGTTCTCACCCGATTCACACAAACTGGTTCAAACCGCCCTAAAAAATAAATATTAAATTGGTTCAAGCCTATTTAATATTATTAAATTGCACCCAAACAAAACCAAACCAGTCGGTGGTGGCGGTGTGCGCGTGGAGTATTGGGTCAACCCATGGATTCTACAGGTCATTCCCCTTCCGCAAAAGTTGAGTGCCCCTTGGGGCCTAAACCATCTCTAAACCAAGGCTTTATATACACATCAATTTTTCAATAGAAAATTATTGTGGGACAAGTCTTTAGTTCTACCCAATAACCATACTCATGGTACTTACTTTTGAGACCATTATCTCATTCAAACCTTTATGGATTTGAGCAAGTAAATGCTTGTTCTTCATCTCCTCATAAAGGAGAACACAAATCATCTTGAACCCACTAAAAGGGACATGTGAATCCCACCTTAATAATGGCTCAAAGTTGATCTGTCACACCAAATATGCTAATAGATTTTTTCTGCAGAGCTGGGGGTGAATAATATTAGATTTGGAGGGTGACTCTGTTTATCATAAAGGCGGAGGGTGACTCTATGTTAATCATAAAGGCAGTTCAATTTAGTGTTGAGGATTTGTCTCCAGTAAGACAGATGATCTCTCTCATTAGAAGGAAGATGAATACTTTTGATTCTATTAAGATATCTCATGTGCACTGAGAAGTAATAGCGTGGCTCACTTATTGGCCAAGATGACTTCTCGCTTACAACATATGCAAGTTTGGATAGAGGAGGTGCCCTCATCTATAGCTCCGGTGGTTGCACCGGAGTTAGTATAAGATTGCTGGTTTTGATTTGTTGATAGGCGCTTTTGTTGAGTTCTATTATCATCTCTTTTCTTGGATTGTATGCATTAATCAAATATATATATATATATATATATGTTACAATTTAAATTTGTACAAATGTGGGAGAAAGAAATTTACAATTTTATCCTCCGTAATAAGACCTATTTGGTCTTTGGTCAACATTTGCTCTTTGGCCAGTGCTATTGATATTAGCGGGAATAGAAAGAGCACTACGCAAGCATTCATACACAAAGTTGGTGTATATTGATCTGAATCTCCAAACTCTGACTATGAGAAGCGCCAATTGAGAGAGCAAAGAAGAATCTTTATATGAAATGTTGAGAAACCCAAAAAGAAAAAGGTAAAATTTTCCATGGGCACATTATTGTTGAAGAGATTGTAAATAGCGTGAACGGCCTTGGCAGCAACGAAGAGATTGTTGCGACCTTCGATGACCAACAGAAAGAATACCAGAGCGGCCATGGCCGAGATCATCGCCAGAAATACCTTCACCTCCTCAGAACTCTCCAATCAATTTCCATTCCAAACACCAAGTGGACCCCTTTTCTTCCTTTCCCACCAAGACGCATTTTTTTCTTTTGATGACCGGCTGTTTGGGCTAATTTGCGCATACATTGATTAATTTCAAAATCTATGTAGTCCTTTTGTCCCACACAAATTAAGTAATTATCGGATTAAAAATCTTATGAGTGGAGCACAAAAAATTAATAACACCTAAGATGTTTTGAATTCAAAACTTTAGAAGTACCATACCTCTAAGCCTGACTTTGACTAATAGACCAACCCATGGGGTTAATCATGATATGTAGTTTTGATGACATCAGTAACACGAATTTGTTATTAATAGAGAGACTTTTAATGAAATATATATGTAGTGTTTTATTATATTAGGAATATGAATTTTTTATTAATAGATAGACTTTTAGTAAAATAAATAACACATGACAAAATTTGACCGGTATAACTATTGAAAAACTTTTTACTGACTTTTTTCTCAATTTTTTCTTCGACCAAGGTTGGACCTATCCTATGAATTTTATGTGTTTATAATAAGAAGCAGTGTATTAGCCCTCCAAAATTTAAAAAATTTTATTATAACTCTTCAAAATGCAAAATTTTTTACTTTGATCTCCCACAAAATTCAAAAAATTCTATCTTTTCCTATCAAAATTTTAAAGAACGTTACATTCACTCCTTCTCAACAAAATTCTTCATTACGTCCTGCCTCCAACTTTTTCTTCGCTCCACTACCACATGGAGAATCCATCTAATTATCTTCACTCAGGTGCTTCTCATCTCTGTTATTTCTATCTTTTGTCTTTTTCCATGAGGAGCAGATTATCCTTTCAGGCTAACCATTTTGGTTTTCTTTCTAGCCATTGTGAACTTCACTGCTTAAATGGTTAGTGTGAATGCAATCTTTTCTATTAATTTTCTTTTTTCTGTTTAATCTTTGAAAAGCTCTTGGATTTTTTTATTTTACTTTAATGCTTGCATCAGTTTTGTAAGACGGGTCAATACTATCATATAAATTGTAGTCTCAAATAGAAAGTAGGTGGTTATATCATTTTGGGTTTCTTCCTGATTTGTTAATTTAGAAATAAAAACATACTTACAATACTTTACAATAAGGCCCTTACAATTCTTTTCCATCTAGTGGATGAAGTGAAATAACTGAAAACCCTTCCAAATTTTACAAAAAAAAAAAAAAAAAAAGGAAAATATCATGCTTTAAGCACTAAATTTTCGTTTGCAAAATATTTTTGAATTAATTACACTTTGCATCTCCATATTTTACATTAAATTTTACTTCAAGACTTTATTTTTATTTGTAGTAATTAAGACCTTACATTTCTGATTTGTTGCAATGTCAACCTTAAACAAAAAAACCAAACTACATGTGAGAAGCACTGGGCTTTTTTTCCTTTTATTTCCACTCACAGTTCATTATACAAAAATTTTAAAATTTTATTGGTTAAAATTAGAAAGCAATAAATTACTTTACCACTTGTAGAATTAGAAATAAATTACTTTACGCAGTAGTAGCTTTTATGACTTTGCCACTTTGTTGCTAGTGTAAATTACTTCACAGCCAAAAGTATAAAATGCTGAAAAACATTCCTCTAAGGCATAGTTGTCAATACTTTACCATACCGGCAATATGAATTTACTCTTAATTTCATTACTTCTCAAAGAGCCAAAGCTTGTCATTAACAGGCCCATAATCTTCAAGTTGCCAACCAGCATAGTAATTAATAATAACCACAGATAATTTACTGATCTTCATTTTTTTTGCCTACCAACATAGATATTCATTCATTCAGAGCTGAAATTACCAACATTCTACTTAATGAACTAAAAATTCACTCATTATTGACGTAAAATATTTTACATTGAAAAATATTTTTCAAATAAATTTATTTTATGTAAAATAATTACCAAAAATTTATTTTCAGTTGTTTGGCTGCCAGTTAAAAATACATTGATAAATAAAAGAAGCGGGACCGGTGCAGCATATTCAACTGCCTGATCATGGAAGGGAAGATCAGAAGGTAGGAGCAAATCTTACCTCCATGGGCACAATATCAAGGAGCACCAGATCATTGATAGTTGGACAAGACACTCTATTGGATCCCACCCTCAAGGTTGAGGTCATAAAGATCATGCCAATCCAGAAGCAAACTCGGGCCAGACAAGGTCAATGAGCGTTTCAGGCCCGGCATTGGACTTTGGGTCAACGTGAGCAATAGTTGGAAAATGACTTACCGATTTTAAACTGGAAAGTCATTTTACGTTAATTGTTGAAAAATATTTTACATATAAAAATATTTTACACCCATTAAGGTCAATCAAATAGAGGAAAATATTTTTCTGAAAAACATTTTACATCAAATCAAACGAAGCCTAAAAGCTGAAACAATGGTAAAAGTTCAGAAAAATCACGAATTATACAAAACTTAAAACAATAAAAAGAAAACTAACAACAATCCAAGAGTTCTTCAAGCTGGAGCCTTTAAGAGACCTTATTTTAGCATGTAAAAAAATATATATATATTTTGACTCTTATGCTTTACGACGTTAATTGGAGATGCGTATAATGAAGGAGCGCGCGTTTATTAGATGTGACGAGCAAGAGCAACAGTAAGATCAACTGTAATGCCAAAGAGGAGGATCGCTAGTCCAGTGAAGTTGACTAAATGAGACTCGTTGCTGTCCCCGAGCCGCAGGAACGATTCTTTCTGCATCAGTCCTGTCTCAGCCGCGCATATTGCCATGTACAAAAGTGCCCTGCCGCCACATATGTGCCACGGAAGTGCTCTGAGTCTTGTACGGTCTGAGGCTTTCGGAAACATGAACAGAGTGAAACCAAAAAACCACTGCAAAATAAATGACGAAAACAATAGTAAGAAATTTCATCTAGGGAAGGATTTTTTGTTTGTTTGTTTGGTTGTGAAGATAGTTTGGGCTGTTGTTAAATTACCTGCAAGCCGAACAAGCAGAATGTGCCCATTCCTATCCATGAATGCAAGCTAGTCATATGCTTTATATTCAACATGTTGTGGAACTTGAATGCAGCATATATCCCAACAATCCCCACAGAAATAGCAATCAAGTTGAGAAGCATGTGGCAGAACTTTTGAGAATTCTTGTCGGCTGGTATTGTCTTGTACGCCATAACCGCTGCTCATACATATATATATTTACCAAATGAACAGAGGAAAAGGAAAGGAAATTTGTAATCCTGCCTCTACTAAACCAATCTCAAATAATCACCACATTGTAAGTTTTTTCTCTTTTCTTTTTCTTTTTTGCTGTCTTTCAGCAGCCAAACAGACATATTAGAATTCAAATTACGAAAAATAAAGCATAAGAGGAAATCAAAACAAATTTATACCTTCACCAGTACAGAAGATGAATCCGGAGAACATAAGAAACGGGTGGACCTGCCCACAAAAATTTGAACATGAACAAGAATTCATTTAGCTGTGTAAATTATGTTTATTAAAGAAATCTACTAAGCTGGTTTAAGAGTGAATGATTTACATTGAAAACGCGATACGCGCTGTTAGAATCAAGGTTGAGACCCTCGCGATAATGCAGCAACCAAACAAGCAAAAGGATGATTGCTATTACACCAAACAAGTGTGCTACCATGGTAATACGAGAGGCCGACCTCTGATAAATGGATCTGTCACCATACCTATCCATGGCAAAGTTGGAGACAAACGTTGTAGAGTTCACTGAATGAAGAAAGATGGGGGTTTAAATTTTGGTTGCTTTTGGCTTTGCACAGCATTTGTGTTCAGTGGGTTTTTATAGAATGTCTGTCTAAAAAAGCTTAAAAGAGAACAATACCTTTTTTTTTCCCTTCATGGGATTGCTTGAGATGATGGGTTTGGTATTTTGGAAGACTTCTGAGACTTAGCAAGCATCAACAGAAGGAATCAAGCCAGCTATGACACTAGATTTACCAAGTGATCAATATTCTAGAGCACTGGTTTCACTTACATAAATCAATCCAGGAAAGCATCATGGCCAGCTGTCACGGGTTGCCACCCGTGGCACGTCGAGGGTCGCGAGGGACCTTGGCGTGGGGCATGTCTGAGCATGATTGGCCGGTGGCATGGCAATCTCGTAATTTGTATTTTCCATATTTATTGGATTTATGGATTATGACTCCTCGAGTGGGTAGGATGTTTCTTCCTATCAGTTTGGAGATGGCTCAGAATGCTATTATAAGGGGGGGCATGGTGTTGACTCTACCACCCCCTGGTGCTACCGAAAGGGCCAGCATTCAAGTGAGTCCCCCAAGGGAGTGAGCGAGACTTGGGGGCCGGTTGTGGCACGTGGCTGCAGTCCTCATGCTAGTCAAGGGGCTACATGGGCGGCATTGTGCCCGGTGGGGCAAATGTTGGGCATTAGCGTCGAGGATGGGGTTGTGGCATTCGCACCCGCTACGCCATAATTATAAAGTGGTGGGGCTTATGTCCATGACAGATTGGACCTCGGTGTGCACACTTGCATGCCGTGTGTCTCGTGTGCACTTGCGCATTGGGTTCACGCTTGTGCACACGGCCGCTTGGTTTGGCTAGCATTGGTGTCGTGGGGCACAATGTTGTGGGCTTATCAGTTGCTATTCGGTGGTGCCTTTCCTTGCGGGCAACCTTGACGCGGGGCACTAAGAGCTTCAAGGATGGAGGCGTGGTGCCTAACAGGTGATGCTTGGCTGACGCGCGCATGTCTAGTTGCACATGGCCATCTGGCTTGTGTTTCGAGAGGGACTGGCGCTAAGCACATTGCTTGCCGTGTGTGCGCGCATTTGACTATGGCGTTGCTATCGCCTATAGCTTGGGTTGCCTTATGGCTTGAGCATCAGAGGTCCGTGCTTAAAGAGATATGCGGGGCATTACGGATGGATCCTGGACAAGCGCATAATCTTATGCCTTGGTGTTTGAGTTTGGCGGGACTATTGCTTGGTGCATAGTCGCCTCACGGGTGTATTCCGCTGCGTATGATCATGGCGGGTCGCATTAGTGTCACCGTGTGGTGCCTGGCCTGCCAGCCCGTGACACCAGCACATGATAATTTTCAGCACCTAAAGACAGTAACAGAATCAGAAAATTCATTTAGGGAGGGCAACTATTAATAACTACCTATTTAATTTTTCTTAATCATCAATAGGACACTTGACTTTCACTAGGATAATGTGTCGTTTGCATTTTTCTAATTAAGTAAATTCAACCACATCACATAGTATAAGAATTTTGTTTTAATTTTTTTTGTATGTATAGCATTACTGCATATAATGTACATAACCTTATATATAATATGTAAAGAAATCTTTAAAGAAAAATAACTATTTAAAAATGGATTATAAATTTTTAGGAGAATAAACATCTATAAAATCGTATATGGAAATAATTTTTTTAACTATTTAAGAGCATTTACAAATTTTTAGGATAGGCAATTGAGATAATATTTAAAATTGTAAGTCAAAGTACAATTTTTAAAAATTTGAAATTGGCAACTGCCCCTTCTAGGCTTGGCTCCGCCGTGCCTATAGTGAAGAGTGACCAGCAATCTATTTGTTAGCATCAATTATGCAACAATTTAAAAGACCAAGTAAAAAAAGAAGAATTATGGAGATGGATTACTGATGAATGGATTGGTGATGAACACTTGTGGAAGTTTGTGACCACTTTTTAGCCACTGGCGGACCGACGGGCAGACAGGTTGGCAGGCAGGAGCCACGGCCTTCCAAAACTTTAAAAATTTCTGTGATATAATATTTATGTTGAATATTTAGGATGAGAAATGATATATTGCTCGTCACAAAATTCTAATAATGTTACTTTACTTTTACTTTTTCAAAGTTATGAAGTTTTGCTTGGATCTTATATTTTATTTTTAGAATCTATGGTCAAAAATAGTATGTTAGCCCCACTTACATGTAAATAATTTTGCTATGTCCTCTTCCAAAAATTTTCTTATTTTTTATTTTACTCATTTCAACATTTGTAATTGACCATCCAAATCTTTAAAATTTGAATTTAGCCCTCTTAGGTTACTTTTTTTCTTTTTTCACATTTCACATATTTTGGTATATTCGTTGTATTTGTTTCAATCCTATCTTTTTGAGAATTAATTTCTTTACACTCCACATATTTTTATATCCTTTTTTGAATAATAGTAAGGATATCATTGATAAACACATATTTATATTATGAGTCTAAAACTAGTAAATATAATTAAAATGAAAATTGGCATTAAATATTTTTAAAATAAAATTATTATATTTTTAAGGGTAGTTACACTTTAACCCTGTGTGATTTGATTGAAAATCATATAACCCCTATATGATTTAAAATTGAATACATGAGCCCCTTATAGTTTGAATTTAACTATAGAACAGATCGAAATCGCTAAAATTAATGGTGATTTTGTTAGAGGGATATTTTTATCATTTTGTCTCCTTAAAATGGAACCTCAAAAATACGAGTTTGTTTTTTTATGTCAAAATAAAAAATTATCCTTCATAGAAGTATTTTTTATTATTTGATCAAATTTATCACAGTTTCATCTATTTTTCACAAAGTTCAAACCGTAAGGGATTTAAATGTTCATTTTTAAGCCATAGAGGATTATATAATTTTTGCTCAAAGCATAAGAGAGTAAAGTGTAATTATCTTATTTTAATAAAATAGAAAATTTATAATGAGCAGAAAAAATTCAGTGAGAAAATAATATTTTTAATTTTAGATATTATTTTATAATATTTTTAGTTTTTGTGTTCGACGGGTCCCTCACAGGAATACTTAAATCTAAATGGTCTGCACCATTAAAAAAAAATTCCTATGTTGGCTCTCCTCTCCGGGCCCGCCACAGCCTTTAGCATTGTTTTCCACGAAGGAATCACTCATAAAGAAGGAAAAAAGGAAGACTTGGGACAAACAATTAAGCCAAAAGGACATCACTTGGTGAAGAATCACAATGGTATAAAGTAAAGAAAAGATGCATCAAAGTGTTACAAGTAAGCTTCTGTTTTTTTTTTTTTTTTTGGTTGTTGTTTGGATTAACACACACTTAGTGAAGAATCGCAACGTAACAAAGTAAAGCATAGATGCATTATAGTGTCACAAGTAAGCCTTTTAATTTTTGCTTTTTGTGTTTGAATTATAAGAAGTTTATTTTGCATTTCTTTTTTTTTTTTAAGGTACTTACACTTTACTCCTATATTGTATAAGCAAAAATCGCATGATCTCTATATTGTTTAAAAGTGTATACGTAACCTCCTATTGTTTAGACTTAATTGTAAAATAGATTAAAACTGTTATAATTAACTGCAATACTATTACAAGGGTAATTTCTTATTTCATCTCTCTAAAACAAGACATAAAAAGATAATTTGTCTTTTATGTCAAAATAAATGGTTGTTTTTCGCGGTGGCAATCTGTCATTTGACCAAATCTTTTATGATTCTATCTATTTTACAAATAAGTTCAAACAATAAGAGGATTAAGTGTTCACTTTTGAACCCTAGGGAGGTTATTAAATTTTTGCTCAAACTAGAAGAGGATAAAATATAATTACACCCCTCTGTTTTTTTCTCTTTTTTTTGGTGGTGTTTTGTTTTTTTTTTTGGTGGGGGGGGGGGGGGGGGGGGGAGGGGGTGGGGGGGGGGGGGGGGGGGGGGGGGGGGAGGAGTGCCTTCTCTTAGCTTTTATTGTAGTGGATTTTAAGAGTACATAAACATGTTTACACCTTTTTGTTTATGCAAGCAAGTATAATTGGGGAAAAGAGTTGCTGAAGAGTTATCTAACTTCCTTCTTTATATTTGTTGTTGTTTTTTCTTTATTTTGACTAAGCTGAATATTTGAGGAAGATATTACAAATGCCTAGTAGTATGTTTAGTCTTATGTCCAAGTCATTTTGGGGCAAACAATCACTCATGATAAAGAGGATGAACTTCAACACAATAGTTTGGAGTTTATTGCATAATGTAATTACCAGATAGATCTCCCAAAGAGCAATGTCTTTTTAAATAACCCAATGGATTGGGGACCTTGCAAATCCATTATTTTCCTATTTCAAAATCACCTTTTGTCTATCTATTTTCTTATCGAGAATTAAATAAAGATGAAGATATATCAAACGAGCTTTTTACTTTCCAAACAGCCTTTTACACTATACTTGGTGTGAAGGAAGCATGGAAATGGAGGAAAGCAATTACCCTTGTTAGAGAAATGAGAAAATGGAAGGAAAAGGAAGATGGTCAAGAACAGTGCCCAATCAGAGATTTTGTTTTGTGGGGACAGTCATTAACTAATTAATCAAAAGAAACTTAAACTGTGTAAAACATACTAAATTAACCTAATACATAATAAGATAAACTTACACCACCATATCGTATAGATTTTTCACAAATAAAAAGAAACTGATACAAATGAAATTCTCAACGTTCCCTAGAAATTAAAACTAAACAAAAATTATGGATAGCTCAGCTAGTAAGGTATGTAGATTAGTAGAGGTTGATATCTCAAGCTTGAGTTTTATTGTTGTAAGGAGTATAAACATTACTCCTCACCTCCTTCCTTGCTTGCCATTTCAAGAAAAAAATAAAAAAATCAAACATAAAAATTGATTTTTTTAATTACTAAAAGATTGAATATTTGAATGTGATATTTTATTTTTATCTTGCAACTTATGCAAGAATTCCTTTTAGCGGTTTCGGAGTATAGTAGTGAATAACAGTCGATGAGCTGAATGTGATTAAAACGAACCAGAGTTAGTGTTATGTTTCATTTTCAAAGTGTGTTTCCTATTCTCAAAATCAGAAAAAACGAAACGAAAACGAATACAACTTTCCATGAAAATCCTCTTTTAAGAAGAAACAAAGAAGCTTCTTAGTTGTTAACAAAGAAGCCTCTTTCTGTATACATTTGAAACAGACGGTTTTCTGTGGTGGACATACAAGAAGCAGAAAACAAAACCGAAAATTTGTCTGGTGTTATAAAACTAAAAGAATATAAAGTAAATAAAATAACTCAAAACAAAATATAAAGAATAGTTCTCCAAAAATTATCAAAGATTTATCATATTAGTTCTTCTAAAACAATTAGGAATAGATCTTCTGAACCACCAAAAACTTTATTAATAATACAAAATCCAAAAAAATACAATATGATCTTTGAAGACTTACTTATACTTTACTTCCTTATATTTTCTCTCTGATTGTTCATTTCTATTTCTCTCTACTCTTCCTTTCTATTTTTTTTTTTCTCTTCTTGGTTGTTCACCCGAGCTCCTATATATATACTAATAGGAGTCGTGAACAAATGGAACAACGTAATGGGTACCTGCCCAAAGTAAAGGTCATCCATGACCTGTGCTTACATAACAATTCATTTGTTGTTTTTAAAAATTTTTTTTTCAGAAAACTCAACTGAAAAGAACGAATTTTCACAAAACACCAAAATGCATTTTCTGCTCTTTTTTCTTCCAATTCGTAATAGTAAAATGTCCAAAAACACCGAATTATCAAAAATTTCAGAACTTTCGAAGAACATGTTTCTGAGAATAGTTATCCGAAAACCATTGCTCCTTCATAGGAAAAATATGCACGCACGCAAGGAGTTAGTAAAACTTACAAAAGTCTCCCAAAATGGGTGAAACAGTGATGAAATTTTGCAACACTCACTGGACGATAAAACACGACTGCTGTGGGATATCTTCTCTCTCTCAAAAATCATATGGAGTGCTCACGTGCGTCAAACAATTGGATGCAAGCACTCCATATGATTTCTGTGTCTGTGTGTGTGTTTGTGAGAGAGAGACACAGAGAGAGAGAGAGAGATGAAAATCTCAGATATAAAAACTATTGAACCATGGGATATAAACAAGGATTCTACCTAAGCACTCAGGTACATCTTTCTCTGTAAACATTAAATAAGTATGCTGGGCTACCACACACATGGAACATCTTTCTCGGTATATAACATCTGATAGGAGCACTAGCATAGCCGAGTTTTAGTCCTGCACGCAAAATACCAAGTAAGTTTTAGCAAAATAGTAGTAGCTAGTACTGTGCAGAATATATATCAGTCACCTAACTATATGATCTCGAGCATTTGCTCCATATTACACAGCAGTATGAGATATATCCTTCGTCAAAGAAAAACTAAAATACACATTTTACTATATTTTCCGTTTTCTCTAATTTTCAAATAGAAACATCTGAATTAGTATCATGCTAACGAAGCATCAATACCCATCCCACTACACAATAATCTCACTATATATATCTATATATATATATATATTACATTTTGTAACCAGAATTCATACTTAGGTTTCAATTATAAAAGCAACGACAGCCTGGTCTTTGTCAATAGTACTCTCTAAGCTTAATGATGTTTAGCATGGTACACACAGCAGGCCAATCTAAGCTTAATGAAGTTTAGCAATTGTGGGTAAGGATATGACAAGGTAGCCACATTGCAAGAGTCATTTCTCTTTCATTCAATAGAAAATGATACATGAAACACAATCTCTGATATGAACCATGTCAACTATGCACTTCTAAAAGCATTATTTATGCATTAATTATGTAAAGGCACCTCATCTATTCCAATGATACCATTGAATAGAAACCATTCTACAATGTTTCCACAATGCAAGGAGAGATAGGCCTTCCTCCAAGTTTCTAAATGCTTGGGCACCTTATCAGCCACTGGAGCCAAAGAGTTCTGAGAGCTACAGTTACCCTGGAGGGGAAGGCACAGTTACTTAAAGAGGCAACTACATATTTCACACCCTAAGTTGGAGCTAAATTTTGTGGTTGATCATCCTCAACATTAATACCTGCAATGTCACTCTTTTACGTTAATCTTAAGCCCTCAAAGAATTCCAAACAACTTTAGGATGAGGCCAAGGCTGAACACAACAAATAAGGAGAATGAGGCTAAGGACAAACTATTGAGGGATGGCAGGAATCAAGACAAGGAATGGGAATCACATTACTATGTACTCGTAATAAGATTATTATGTCAATGGCCAAGTGGCATTAGGGTTAGCTAGGAATCACAAATGGAAAAATAATAGGACCTCAGATATGTCATTCTCTTGGGAGGTATGGCATGATATTTCCACTTAGTGTGGCAATCTCATTCTACCTTGAAAAGGGAACTTGAAATGTCCAAATGATGGGATACAGGAGACATGGAATCACATTCCTATTCTACTTCTCAATTCTTACAATTTAAATATAACCTAAGGTTCCTCACTTTACCCTCCTCAAAGGAGGAGAAGAATATCATACATTTTATAAATCAAGCAGTACACATATAAAAGGCACCAAGGAGTGCCACCCATGTACAGACATGCAAAAATGAGGCCTATATCACCTATATATGGATCAAGTCAAAAGACTTCGTTTTTGGGTTCCCCGAAGGGATTGGAGAAGCATATCATATCCTCTGCAAACTGGAGAGGAAACACACTAATGCACGTTGCCATGTCTCTACCCATTTTTATAACCTCCATAACTTCCTTCTCTACTGGTACATGATTGTCCCTACTTGTCCCTACTTCTTTCTCATCTGACTCTCTAAATCCTATCAACCCATTACAACTCCGTAAACCCTCATACAATGATCTCAATGACAAATGAAGATACCCATTGCACTAGTGGTCCCAGAGTAGATACATCTAGGGAGATTGAGTCATCTCAGTTGGGCAATTCTACATGAAACCTTTGGACTAGCAAAATCATTAAAGCTTAACCATACAATGTTTTAACCCACTTTCTGGCATTATGTAACTGTCAACCCATTAAAGCTTAAGCTATGTTACCTGAAACTCGGATCATTTCGGTACGTGGAATAGGAACAAGAACATGGTAAGTCACATGTTCTAAAATATGATATGTTACGGGTAGACTTCTATAAAATATACTATTATAATTAAGGCACTTCTAAAAGAATTTTTTTTAACAATCAGACATTTAATAAAACATAATTTATGTTTTTTCAAATTAATCATCTAAAAACACATTCTACGAGCATTAGAACCCATTTTTTTAAGCATAGTATTATACCAAAATTCTATTTTTCCTATATCTTTGTTCATTCTAATTGATTTATTTTCCTCCGTCAGGTGACCTTTAAAGATATAAATAGAAAAAAAGTTTAGGATCGCTAAACTTACCGTTTTGGAATGCTAAAATACCACGTTTCGGAACTTTGTTCCAAAAACGTAATTCGCTAAGGTAGTAGGGTATTACGGTAACACAGAACTTAAGGCTATGATATTTTAAGCCAGTTTCCAACATTATGTAACTGTTTAACAATTTTTGGTATATCTCATCACATCTTCATAAACATTTGGAGTCCGCTGCTCTTTATAACGCTTTAAAATTATCATATAACTTTTCACTAAGTTTTACTCTAATTAAGCATTAAAGCAATAGGAGCATTTACCATTAAGATAATATGCTCAATGGAGCACACTGATACGTTCAACAATATGAAATTGCTAAACGGTATTAAAAAAATGTAATTAACAGCCTCCCAAAAGTAGACCCATGTGGCTTCCACTATACAAAATGGAATGAATGGATGTATACACTACATCTTTCTTGACATTCAGAAGGTTTTCTAGCAATAATGAGATCTAATATGCTAATTCAGGTGGGTGTTCAACTTAGAACCACAATTAACAGAAATGCAAGGACAAAGACTCCTGTAAGAAGGAAACAAACATTTTCTAATCCAGTTCAACTATTCCCTATGATTTGAATGTAGAGAACGTTTGGCAGCCCGAATTTTTTTCGTCTTGGCACCTTGCAGCCCTTTTAGTTATTTGATATTTCACAAGTTTTAAAACACAATTTTGCATCAAAGCCCATTACCCAAAATGTAAAATCACACTGCAATCAGACAATATCTCAAACCTCAACAAGCATGAGTAATTTTGCTCACCATTATGAAACGAAATTCTTCACATTAAAACTAGAACCTTCCTTAAAAAATGAGGACAATAAACGTTCAGAACAAAAAAGAACTACAACAAAAACAGAAGCACAAATCAAAGTTTTCTGACATTTAGAAACTCATGGGTGAGAGGTTTGATGTATTAAATCGAAGATACTGTTTTTAGCATTCTAAATGTATGTATGAATAATGTAAAATAAATTTAATTGAAATTTCCCCCCCCCCCCCCCCCCCCCCCCCCCCCCCCCCAAAAAAACAAAAAAAAAAAACCAAAAAGAACAAAAAGAATACCTGGCTTTCTCCAGACACGAAAAGATCTGGGAAAAGTAAAGAAAACAAAGGAAGGAACAACATATCTGGACACACCTGTGCCAATGGATGTGACTATACTTCCTCTGAAAAGCAGCAAACATGAGAAGCCTGGATGATACCCATGCTCTGATCCTTTGTTGAGGAACTTAGTTGAGTTGATGAAATCTTGCTACCAGAAAAGTTCCAGTAAGGGCGATGAACTGGAGGCAACAACAAAGCTGATTGTCTGTCCATTGACAGTAGCCGTCCACGCTTACTGCACCACAAACGTCTTAACATTCAAATCCGAAACCAAATTGCAGGAAATCAACAATAAAAAGGAGACAGCTGTGCCTGCAAACTTTTGTGAACAAAGTTTGATAGCTGTGCAAAACAAAATAAAAACATTTTAAAAACTAGAAAGTGCTTGAAATGCATTCAGAACATAAGAATGGACACTGAAAATCCCCAGGTCAGAGAAAATATCAATAGAGAACATAGAGCTGTTTTGGTTGTGAGACCCAGAAAATATTGCAGAGCCACAGCGGCATGTTTGTGCAATAGGCGATTAATGAAATTCTTAACTGCAATGTTGAATCCTCTGAATATCCTGGACTACTGGGTACTAGCTATATTACCAGAACAAATATAACTAAAAAGAAAAGCTCTTACCGTTATGTGTCCAAATACATGATAAACTGAAAAGCCCCTTGCATGTACATAGCTGCCTCCCTGTCAAATAAAGCTGAAAGTTCACCTCAACAGGAACAGTTTTTTTTTTTTGTCATTTTTTGTTGGATAAGACAAACACTGAAGTCCCAACTGTGACTTGATCCTTTGGGGTGGCAAGAGATACCATCATACCACTCAAGCTAACAGCTGGTAAGAGCTTGCCATCAATGATAAAATAAGAAATAAAAAAAAAAATTGGCATCTTCATACAATTAGAGTCAAAGAATAGCCGCAAGCTTAGCAATCAACCTAAATTACGTAGTTTCAATATATAGCAAGGCTTGCCATCACAAAAAAAAAAAAGCAATCTTTTTGCTGGGGTTCCACGAATTAATTTCAGTTTTGAAACTGGCCTAAGTTAGTGATCACATGAAGTTTCTTAAAAAAAAAAATTATTGATTTACTGTATTGACATAAGAACAATCCTCAAACTTAACATTCCCACTTCAGGCATCTGAAGGAGCCATGACAGGTCAAGGAGTCACCTCATAAGAGTCACAAGACAAACATATAGCTGATAATCTATACAAAGCAGAGTCAATTATCATTGCCCCTTCTGTACTCCACCTCTTCTAGTTTCTATTCTCCAAAAAGTCCATTTCGATCTAATGATGTTGAAGGTCAAAACAACTCAATAAGATTGTCTTTTAGAAGTTAATAGGTCAAAACACCTTCACTATCATTCCTTTACTGCCCAAGGCCTTGAGGATAGGTCATCACAAAACCTTACAACAACTATATATAAATTCAAGTTATTCTGAAACATTTCATTAAATCATAATACAGAAAACGAAACGATGAGAATTTGAACAGAAATTTTTATTAAAACTCAAACCAAAGAAGACCTGCCTTACCCAAAGTTTCCAAATTTAAAGAAACAGGTTCTCATCTTTTCCTATATCATCTTTATATTGTTCCCCTTTAATATTTTCACCGCAAATATTTTAGTTTGAGTACATCCTGTTTGTTTTCGAAATTACAAGGCTGGTTTATCAATGGATCTAGTTGATTCCTAATAAATTAAATGTGTTACTTTGAGATACAGTTAATCTTAAAAGGTTGCAAGCAAAAGCTAGGACACAGCATCTCCTAGTGTAGAACGCTTTAATATCCAGGATATAATGTTTGAAATTAGGAGTTTGTCCAACTTTGAATGTGTAAGCAGAACAAATACACACACGTAACACAAATACATCCAATATGCACATATGTACATAGATGATATACAAACAACACACATATATAGACAGATTGCACATATTAATTCTAAATTTATGTTTGATCAAAGCCAATGGAAAGCTAGATAGTTTCCAAAGAGGGCACAACCTTTACATGTGTACTAATTAAAGTTATATTGGTGACAATGTGTTTTTATTTCCAAATAGTAAGAATACCATTAAAAGAGACATGTATCTCTTATACCTCAGCTTGTCAAGGGGAAAAAAAAAGTTCGTCGTATTCTCTCTATTGTCTCCAACTCTGATGTTTTATATCCTCATGTCCCTCTCCACTGTTTGACTCTGGTGACCACATCAGCAATTTTTAATTCTAAGAACTAAATATGATTGCAATTAACATTGCAGGCAAAGGTAGACGGAAATAATGTAGTTGTGGTTCACTGCCAACATTATCATCATCAAGGTAATTGTGAGAAACATGATACAAAAGAAACAATAATTTCCACCTTTAATCCACACGCCCACAGTGAAAAATGGAATATAAATTTCTCGGGTCACATATTGAACAATATTCCAAAATTCTACCAAATTTTCTTTTCCCTTTATTCCCTAACTCTATGCATAACAAGACAAAACAATGGACTTGTGAAAAAAATAAAAAACAAGGCTGAATAATGGCCAGGGAAGGCAGCGGAGTATGAACATATAGGACTCACGGATATCTTGTGTACTCTTTCTACTAATATTTGAAATACCATGAAAGAAATTCAAATTTCCTTTCTTTTAGGACAAGGCTGTTTTGGGTTGTCAGAACCATAAATGAAATAACCAAGTTATATATGGCAGAGATTCTTTAGACAAAGAAATAGGAAATTAAAATTGTAATAATTAGGCTAATAAATAGTTAAAGCAGTAAAAGTAATCAATCTCTAAATTATTCGGATTGATGCACAATTCTTTCAATAACCTGTCAAAACAGCCTTTCTACTAATGGTGCAACAATTTCTTCTATTTTTTCTTTGTAAGTGTTGGTACAACAAATATAAACTCCAAATATATTTGCACACATACAATATCTAAACAAAACAATGTGAATCACAGAATTCAAAACTCAGTTTCTAACAAGTGTGTTTGTCCAAAGCTTGTCAAAAATCTGGATATAAGCTGGAAGGACGTGCGATATCCGTGAACTACAGAAATTTCCTACTCCCAAGCCCAACAGAACACGCTTGATTGGGCTAATAAATCAGCTTTGATTGAGGCGAGCTTAGGCCAAGCTCAAATATTACCCCTATTACAATCCAAAATTTGAAACAAGCCAAGCTTCAACAAGCAAAACATGGCCTGACCGAAATTAGTCAAAACCCATGCTTAACCCATATCATGTTGGTGGAGACGAGATATTGCAAAGATAACCAACCAACTTTCACTTTCAAACCTAAAAGCAAGGTCACGAACACGGGGCACAGACACGACACGACACGATATGGACACGCTGACAATTGCAATTTTCAAAAAAATTAGGACACGACACAGCAGCAACACGGCAATAAATAAATATATTATTTACGTGTAAGTGAAAATAATGACTATTTATCATTTTTTACATTACAACTGCATTCATATTTGATTATATTCAAAATTGTAAGATATCGTTTTCCATATTCTACCTATTGGAAAAGAAGTGAGAACAAAACCTCTTAATATCTACTTCACAATACTCTATTCATAAACCAATAAAAATTTTGGGATAAAGGATTCTTACACTTAAAAAGTCTAAAGGAGGAGAATTAATCATTGGATCACTACGTTATTTTCTGTAAAATTGCAATGAGTTTTAAGTGTGTCTAACCAATGGAGATGTGTGTCCCCTAGGCCCTAAGTGTCCAAAGCGTGTCCAATTTCAAAAAAAATAATTAAAAATAATAATATGCAACATTTTGGACATATGTCCAACAAGTATTAGGGAGACACTTATTCAAAACAGATACAGCACCTTCTTAAAAGTGTTCGTGCTTCTTAGTCCAAAACATATCAAGCCACTTTCTTGTTTTAACTGAGTCCAACTCAATTTAAATATACTCAGAAAACCATATGATATTGTGAGGTAACCAGATGGTGATATGCAACAATTCTCTAAAAGTGGAGCAATTTAACTCATTGAGCATATTGGAAAAGAATAAGGCCAAGGATGAGAATCATAAAGCTACTGCAACTGATAGACAGATTATCTCATCTAGTGAAAGAAAAGCAACTACATCAGGATCAATGGAACCAGCTGGATGCAATGACATACTATAGCACTAAAAACAGAAGGAAACAACAGCTCAATTACAGCAACTTTGTCTGCAGCAACCACACCTACTGATCCTTGTCTAAGATTATTTGCACGATGAAAATTATGTTCTTTCAATGATTCTATGTTACTGTCATTGGCTGAAGAGGGAGGCAAAGAAGCTTGTTTTAACCAATGTAGCCATTTGTAAGTAAATATTTTCACATTTGGCACTTCTTTTTCCAGATGCAGTAGGAATCTGATATAGTTCTGCAATCACTAAGCTTTCCTTCATGATTCACAGTTGATACTTGGGCACCACAATGTTTTTTTGATTCTGAGTCAATTCCAGCAAGGTCATCAAGTTGAGGAAAAAATCGCAGTATCTGATTAGTAAATGCCTTGAGAGCCAACCTGCATGAGTAGTTGGAGTTCCGAAACCCAAGAGGAAGAGGAAGGGAGAGAGGAAATGACTTTAAAGAGAGGGAAAGAATCCATATTGTCCTAACACAAAAATGCCAAGACATAGATATTGTTTTTGGTTGATGTTTTGTTTCAAAAAAAATAATCAGCTAAGTCTCTTGCGTTCACACTAGATGTGAAGCTCAAGAGCTCCTCGGATATAATGTCATGACAGAAAAATCTCTAATCATGAGCATAATTTGTTATAAGCCCAGATACGGAGGATAATTCTATCAGTCAGAGAGTAACAAATGAAGCACTTTGTGGTATGATAACACATCAACATGTATCAGTTTGGTTAACCACATCTCTCACCCATTATATGATACTAAAATGTAAAGCAGAATGCCCCTAGTGCTCATGAATGTGGTTTTTAATTTTAAACTTATAGCTTTCTTAATCATGATGATAGTTTTGAGTACATCACAACCCAAGGATGCCCAAATCTCAAAAGTTCCCTGTATGTTTGTGGCTGAGCCCATGTGGCCAAAAGCACCACGTCACCTTTTCTGGCCATCTAAGCTAGCAAGACATCGCCATGTATGATTGGTTCAAACTAACGTACACAGTGTCTTAATCCTAGAACCCGACTAGAAGCAAGCTCCAGAGCCACTCGAGCACCTAAGACCCCCCTCTTGCGGCCTAGCCAAGGGACCCTCCCAAGTGACTCTCTCAAGGAACTGTCCAGGGGACTCTCCACCTCACCTGTGGGCACCACTCCTATATGGGTGTAGATCCATCTACTTAGCATACTCCAGTACTAGGGTCATGTACAGAGCCCAAAGACTCAACCGTCAGGTGATTCACGGTCACGACATCTCGAGCCAACCATGACTCCATGCGAGACCATCAAGAACTTGTGGTTTAAAGGCTAGAGTTATTAGATTTGTCAAGGTGCTAATCCCTTTCCTAGAGGTACCTACCACTTTACCCGTCTCATGAGAGAGAGAGAGAGAGAGATCTATCTTCATTTATATACACCGAGAAAAAAGACATAATGAAAGAAACGACAAAGGCATTAATGTAGACGGCTCTGCATCACTAAGCTGAATCCTACCTACCTATGAAGAGTTGTCAAGACCGTCACAGGTTGGCTCTCCCTTGTAGGTCTTATTGCCTATATAAAGGAGGCCATCCATCCTTCAATAAGGAGACACCACTAGTTGTCCAACAGGCTTATTGACTCTCTCTCTCTCTCTCTCTCTCTCTCTCTCTCGGCAGTCCCTAAGTATCTTATTTCTCAGAGGGTACACATACACCACCGACCCTTATAGTCGCTCACAATACACTCCCCTACGAAAGAGTGATATTCATCTTGTGATGCATCCCAAAAAAACATAGAAGTAGTATTGCCTCTCAAGGCCATCCTGAATCCAATGAGTCATTGAACCAATAGTCCATTGAGCTCCAATCGGATCAAATCTATGTTTTCGGAAACACAGGTTGACCTATAGAAGTTTCGTACCCTGGCCGACAATATTATGACCATGAAACAAGTGTTGGACAACTTTTGTCCTGGTAGCAAAGCCAAGGGTGATGCGCACGTCCCTTCTCTCTCACATTGCTGCCTCTAGTCCTAATGGACTTTTATAATGAGCCTAACAGCCAGGATGGCTCTAAAGTCACAATTTGGCACCTTTTGGTAGTAGCCTTCAAAGAGGTGTTTGCAAATCTTCTGATAACGAGATAATGTCTGCCCTTTTACACCATGATTTGCATTTATTTTTCACTTTTTTGATTTTTGCTAACATTAATGATTACACTCTAAAAGTGTAATTATAGGTTTTCAATTTCTACTTTGTTAGCGGTAAAATTGTTGTATAAAGTCTTATTTAAGTGTTTTTTGTGTTTAACAAGATTTCACGGAGTTTCGTAGGTTTTGAAAGTGAACGGAGGTGAAAAGAAGCAACAAGAATCAAGAGGGAATCAAGGTGGAAAAATCTAGAGATAGAAATTTGACAATGTCTCAGTATTTTGATCATAACTCTCTACTCTGACAACCGATTGATCTGCTTTTTTGCGACATTGGAAAGAAGACTTCAATATCTAAAACTTTGTCTCTAATGAACGTTGCCTGAATCGGTTTCCATCATGATCAAAACTGAGCTATAAAAAGTTACATAGTTGCTAACCATTGAAATGGTCCCCTTGGGCGTCCAAACGGTCAAAAAGCATGCCGAATTCAATTATGCCTACCGTTTGGACGCTCCATTTAGCCGTCCAGATGATCAGGTGAGTTAGGGTTTTCACTTGTTCTCTTGTGGCTCCTTGTAACATATAAATAGTAAACTTAACTCCAATTAATGAGAGGACGAACTTGGAGTTTAGAATAGAGTTTAGATAGTAGTTTTTACAGTCTCTTTAAGTTTTTCTTTTACTCTTCTTGTAATCTTTTATTTGTTCTTCAATAAAACTTTAGATTTTCATTATATTCATGAGTAGCTAATCATTTCCCTAGGCGAGGGATGTGAAAATTGTTCAAGAATTGATGGTTTAACAAAGTATTCAATTAGGCTTTCTCGTTTCATCTTTTAATTAACAAATCTTCTTCTTCTTCATTCTTTCTCCTTCGAAATCCAAGGTTTGTTATCATATCTTTGAGTGTTCATGCGCGACGTTGATCTCGTATGAGTGTTGCTTAGATCCCTAATATGAATGTTTCGAATATATTTTCCAAAGATATTGAATGAAGTTGAATCAGATTCTGAATTGGTTTTAACTGCGAAATCTTCTAATTCAACGCCATAAGTTGTTGAAGTTTAATTGAGTTACAAAATACCTTGTTAAATTATCGATTTTCCGGGCAACTAAATCGTTCTTAGCCAATATCTCTCTTACTTCTTAAAATCTTAATTTTTATTTTGTCATTAGATAATCAATCTCTCCAAACAAAACCATATTTCATTTTCTCTTTTTGGAGTTATTTTTGTGAATTCTTAACCGTTCAAAGTGATATTTTCTATATACCATCATTTTCCTTGTGGATTGATCTCAAACTTCACCATGTTTTATTACTACATTGAGACCGTACAGATTATATGGCATGTTTCTGGAGCAATCAATTAATATGTGTTTTCTCTACTTATATCTCGTTGCAATCATCATTAGAAATTTGGATTCATGGGTTGTAAATATGGTTTGACTATGCCTAAGACTTCCATTTTATACATGAAATACTATATTTTAGTTTATAAACATCATTTTACCTTTAAAAAAAGTCAAAGAAGTATTTAAGAGATAATAAAGTCTAGCCATGTCTGAGTATTCTTGGTCATGAGAATTAAATGAATCTGATACTTAGACTCGTACCTATATCCGACATGTGTACATGAGTCCAGGTAACAAAGACCTAGCCCATGTCCACCCTTAAAGTGGGGGAAGGTTTTGTGAAGCCACCCACGCAAGGGACAAATCATTAGTCTCAATTCCACTCAATTTACTCCACTACCCTCCCTCATCCCCAACCTGGCAACAAAACTAAAAGAAGAAAAGAAAGCAAGAAGAGGGGTGGAGGAGGAGATCAAAACAAAAATCCAAGTAATTGATGTTCTAGAACAGAAGTGCTGCGTCGGTTTAAATTAACTTTGGTCAAGATACCGAATGTATTTGTGGGCTAATTTCTTGTGTTAGAAAATGCTTCTATTAATTACTGTGGCAATGACTTAGGAAGCATTTCACTAATACTACTACTACCAAGAGCACACTCTTATGACCTGTAGCTGATTCTCGTCTAATCTTAGCTTCATGGTACTAAATGTTTGCATGTTTGCAGTTACAAAGAAAAGATTACACAATTATGGAGTCTACTACTTCAAACTTCACATTTGTGATCATCAACATATATCAATGTTACACCTAATTTTGACCTAAGATTTAGATTATTCAGAACATCCTCTGTTAATAAGATATAGATTTATCAAATATAATGTCCTTACATTGGACCTAATAGGTGACTGAACCCTCCCAACAAGAATTCCAATGGAGGAAACCACTGCTCAGTATTAAGAGCCAAAGTCATATGGCAGAGCTAATAAAGAGGTTTAATAATAATAAATTAACTAAATAAACAAACAAAAAATAGAATTCAAAGAAGTATCTTGTATCCATACACTTAGAATTTAAAACAGACCTGGTCCTGTCTAAAGCAGATGCACCAGCTTGACCAGCAAGTTGCCGTTTCCATGCACATGTGTCACGGGCTGGCAAGCCGGGCACCACACGGTGACAGTAATTCGACCCGCCATGATTATACGCAGCGGAATACACCCGTGAGGCGACTATGCACCAAGCAATAGTCCCGCCAAACTCAAACACTAAGGCATAAGATTATACGCTTATCCAGGATCCATCCGTAACGCCTCGCATATCTCTTTAAGTTCGGACCTTCGATGCTCAAGCCCTTCGGCTTACCCAAACTATAGACGATAGCAACGCCATACTCAAATGCGCGCACACACTGCAAGCAATGTGCTTAGCGCCAGTCCCTCTCGAAACACAAGCCAGATGGCAATGTGCAACTAGATATGCGCGCGTCAGCCAAGCATCACCTGTTAGGCGCGACGCCTTCATCCTTGAAACTCTTAGCGCCCCGCGTCAAGGTTGCCCACAAGGAAAGGCACCATCGATTAGCAACTGTTAAGCCCACAACATTGTGCCTCGCGACACCAATGCTAGCCAAACCAAGCGACCGTATACACAAGCGTGAACCCAAAACGCAAGTGCACACGAGACACACGGCATGCAAGTGTGCACACCGAGGTCCAATCCATCATGAACATAAGCCCCACCACTATATAATTATGGCATAGCGGGTGCGAATGCCACAACCCCATCCTCGACGTCAATGCCCAACATTTGCCCCACCGGGCACCATGCCGCCCATGTAGCCCCTTGACTAGCATGAGGACTGCAGCCACGTGCCACAGCCGGCCCCCAAGTCTCGCCCACTTCCTTGGGGGACTCACTTGAATGCTGTCCCTTTCGGTAGCACCAAGGGGTGGTAGAGTCAATACCATGCCCCCCCTTATAATAGCATTCTGAGCCATCTCCAAACTGATAGGAAGAAACATCCTACCCACTCGAGGAGTCATAATCCATAAATCCAATAAATATGAAAAATACAAATTACGAGATTGCCATGCCACCGGCCAATCATGCTCAGACATGCCCCATGCCAAGGTCCCTCGCGACCCCAGACGTGCCACAGGTGGCAACCCGTGACAACATGCCACAACTGCACCATCTGGACAAACCAAAGGCATGTGGAGGTCCGATGAGTTACTGCATGACTGAAGAGACTCGTTCAGAACCCCAGAATCTTCTAACTGCCTTCCTAGCAAATAAAAACACCTAAGATTTATGAATGTGCTTAAAAAAAAAAAAAAAAAAGGGATAGATTTACGGACGCTACCATGTGACACTTCAACATCAAATGTACATATATGCTACCCAACTGAGCAACAACCGCCACATAAAAGCTTTGGCCATCATTGATATATGCTCTCTGTGGCCATGCGACCATGCTTGGTTTTCATTGATTGTGATCATTGGTCTAGGCGTGTGTAAGAAATTAAACAGAGATGCAGAGAGTTATTAGATGTTTTACAGATTGGGAAAAGTTTGTGTCGATTCTGGTATGTGCTCAGCTATTGGACTGGCCACGGAAAAACAACATGCTATCTGATACACATGATTGCAAGTTAATTACTTAACTTATATGCCATGTTATCCCTTGGTCAGCATTGTTTGTCTCTACCCTTCTGCTTTTTTGTGGTTTGAACCCTTCGCATGTACTAGCATCAGAACTGTGTTATCATAATACTCTACTACCCTAACAAATTACGTTTTTGAAATAATGTTCTGAAACATGGTACTCTAACGTTCTAAAACGGTGAATTTAGCGATCCAAAATGATCCCAATCTTTTTTTCTATTTATATTTTTAAAGGTCACCTAACGGAGAAAAAAAATCAATAGCAATGAACAAAAATATAGAAAGAATAAAATTTTGGCATAACAATATGCAAAAAAAAAAAGAGGGGTTATAATACTCCTAGAATGTGTTTTTAGATAATTAATTTGAAAAAACATAAATTATGTTTTATTAAATGTCTGGTTATTAAAAGAAAATTTTTCCAGAAGTACCTTAATTCTAATTCTATAGTTTAATAAAAGTTTACCCCTAGCGTATCATATTTTAGAACATGTGACGTATCACGTTCCTGTTCTTATTCCCGTTCTCATTCCACATACCAGAACGATACAGGTTCTAGGTAATATAGCATCAGAAATTATCTACTCTATTCCCCTTTCATGAGAAACTAGAGGTAAATGTTAGTCAACCAAAATAAAATGCAAATAAGTGGCAGAGATTTGTAATCTTTTTTTTCTTTGAGATGTAGTAATGTTGGTCTACTAGATTTTCAATTCACGAGTTATTTCACTTCTGCCTTTTGACAGGGCTTTATTTAGTGGTTCATGTGTCTCCTTTGCACTATGGTATAACATTACCAGCTAACACACGTCATCAAAAGTAGGAATAATTGAACATGATTTTCTTTTTCTCTTTTTTATTGTGGGTACAAGAAGAACTTTTTCACTATGAAGTTATCCTTCTCAAAGCCTAAAATAAATCTAACAACTATCCATGAAATGTTAGTTCCCCCATCCAGCTAAAAGGAGATAAGGGTCCACTTCTACCATTCCATAGATTTTCCTTTTCCACGTAAGTGGTTCTCTACAAATGTAGTCCAAATAACAAGTGTTATACATAAAAATCTTGACAAACAAAACTCTTAGTGTGTCAGTACACAACAACATGGAGGAGGGAAAAGGTGTTTTCATCTAGGAATGTAGAATGTGCATTGTCAAATCATGTGTATCACTCATCTTCCCTGCACAGTCCTATACCTACAGGATAAATTAAATATCTGTCGGCACATGCATTTGCGTGCATGCATGCATGTGCCAAACCAGGATGAAAATGGAATGGAATGGAGCCAAACCAAGATGAAAAGGAAATGGAATGGAATGAGCAGCTGAAAGCTGAATCACTAATACTCACAGCATACTAATGAAGTGAGAATCTTTTAGGGGACAGAAAAGTTCAAAATTACCTGCAATAGTGCCAACTGCATCCTGATGGCATTGGTGGCACAAACACTGCCGTTCTAAACTAGTTAATCCATGGGATAAAATCCTCTTCCCTCTCAAGGGCATTTTGAATCGCTCTCAAAGATAATGTAAATTTGAGCTTCCCCATAACAAAACAGTCGTCACGATTGAAGTATAAAATCCAATAAGTACCAGAGTCGATTTTCTCAAGGATCAAGCCAAATATAGGCTACCAACACTTGACAAAGACTAAACTAACTCGAATTGATGAGCAACTAAGCAAATTGAATCTAAGTAAATGAAAACCAAAAACATGTTTGAGATTGGAGAGATTTTGATAATCAATTAAAGCAAAGCTATTAAATCTACTCTAGCAATCAAAGCAATTAATGACTCTATTAAGATGCAATTAAAAAGGGGCTTAGATACAATTGATTCAATCTACCAATTCCTACAAGAAATTTAATAGAGGATTATATAACTCAAATAAAGGATCACTCTATGGATCCTTGATTCGGAAGATTTTAACCATAAAATAACGAATTTACACTTAATAGAGTATAGATTTATATTCAATTCAAAGAATCAAAGAAGCAAACTATCAATTGTGCATAGAAATTACCAATAGTATTTATAAATCCAAATTTTCTATAGATCCACAACCCAATTAAGATGAATTTAGAGAAATCATAGGATAAATTATTGCATTCTAGATACCTCCATTGAAATCCTTAAAGATCCTTGGTAGATATTCACAATTGCATCCAAGTAGAATATTAGCTACTAGAGTTCATGGTAGAAAGCATGAAGAAATGTAAATCTTCTATTAAATTAAGAGAAAACAAGTGTTTGGATACAATGAAAATGACAAAAAGTGCAAGAAAGTAAAAGAAAATTACAAGTTCTATCTCTACACTATTCCTACTGTTGAGTCAATGCCTTGATTTTGATGATAACAAAACATGGTTTAATGATCTAATAATTCTACTTAGTGTGCAGATTAATTATTAATTAGAGCTTGACTTGAAGCTTATCAAAATGGAAGATTCATGATGCAAATATTAGAATGAAGAATAAAAAGCTTAATGAGATGACACATTCAACAAGTGGAGATCTTATAAGAGAATGAAGAAAATGAATGTCAAGGAAAAAAAATGAAAATGCTCAAAGTCTTGATTGAAAAGATTAAAGACTTTGAGGACTTGAAGATATCTTGCAAGAATGGAAAAAGAAGAAACCGACTCAAAGATATGAAAGCTTTCTTGTTAGATTTGAAGATGTCTTAAAGACATGGAAGGAATCACAAGACTAGAAAAGCTTTCTTGGAAGATTTGTTAAAGTCTATGAAGAAGTTATATTAATTGAAGAATTCTAAAAGAAATCTAGAAATAAAGATGTTCAAAGAAGAATAAAAAATCAGTTGAAGAAATGGAGATTTTAAGTCTTGAAAGCTCTCTTGAAGATCATGATAAAGACTTGGTTAAATGGTTGAAGCATTGATGATGGAAGAGCTCTACAAGTAATGAAAATGAAGTAAATTCACCTAGAATGGGTTGAAGATGTTCTTGGAATCATCCAACCTTGAAGAAGTGTTTGCAAGCTTTAAAAAGCCTATTTGGATGATCCTTGAAAAAATTGAAGACTTTGTAGAAAAATAAAGAAATATTACAAAACTAAGGATTTTCCTAAAAGAGTCGACCCCTCGAGTAAAAAGAGTCGACTCTTTCGAACAGATCCTTGGAAATCTGCTGGAGACTCAAAAGAGTCGACTCATTTTAACAGAGAACAAAAATTTTGAAGACTACTTAAAAGAGTCGACTCATTTGGACAGAGCCTTAACAAATCTGCTGAAATGCAAAAAGAGTTGACTCATTGTAAAAAGAGTCGACCCCCAGACAGCAACGGCTATATTTCTGACAGACGGTATAGGGCAATATGCAACCAAAACTTTTCCCGTACTTCTCCAACGGCTAGAATTGATCCATATCTTTAAATACAAGATACATACAGCTTCTACAATGATGATTAGAGCAATTACATCATTGGTATCAAGAGCTTGAAGCTGAAATCTCCCATGCCTTAACTGCCACACATTTCTACTAAGTGTTTAAGGTTATTCATTGAGTTGTATCTGTTCATATACTCATTAGGAGAGTTACCCATTGTATAACCTTTATTCATTTCACTTGGGTGGGTTTGTAAACATGTAAGTTTGAGTGTTCTTGGGTAAAAACACTTATAAGTTTGAGTGAAACTTGGACAAAATCACTTGTAAGTTTGAGAAAAGCTTGGACAAAATCTCTTGGATTTTGAAAGTTTGGGAAGAAACTTTTGTAAGAGTGAGCTGGGCACTTGTGACAAAACCAGCAGCTGTGTAAAGAGTGTTACATAGTGGAATCCCTTCGAAAGGATCGAAGAAGAGAGGACGTAGGCAAGGTTGGCCGAGCCTGTATAAATCTGGTGCTCTTCTCTTCTGCCTCTGTTTTGCTTATTTGCACACTATACCTGCTTGCTTATATATATACTTTGATTAATTGTTATTAAAATATATAAACTGTTTTTAGTTGGAATTCTTGTTATAAATCCTATAAACCCCAATTCACCCCCCTTCTTGGGTTGCCTTCTTGGACTAACACCTACAACTCTCTAAAAATTCTAAAAGTATGGGAAAATTGAAGAGAGCCCCAAATGTTGGCCAAAAATGGCCTTAAATAGGCTAAAAAAAATAAAGCTGACGTCTACTGTGGGCATGGTATTGTTCACAGTGCGCACAGTTAGCCCACAGTTCAATTTAAGCGAAAGGATCTCCCTCTTCAGGTGAGTTGGCAACAACCAACCTATCGGTGTATACTTTCTTTACCTGATTTGGTTAGAAAGCACAAGCTACTCCTTGGTGGGTAATTGATGAATTCGAACGAATATCCAATATGTCTTGTTTGTTAGTATCCCATTTGATGGATCTAAATTCTGCAACAAATCCTTTCCAAGACATTTGAAAGAAATTACCTCATTAATTGATAAAAGATTTATTCAAATTTATATTAAGCTAAGCGAACTTAAGAAACAAAGAAAATCATCTGTGAAATTGAAATTTTCCAAAACCCACATTTGAAAGCACACAAGCATCTAAAGCAAATGGTATTAAAAGCCATCTTCATTAGCTGTCACCAAGTGATTTCTAAAACACAAACCAAACAGGAGTTTAAAGCTTAACACAGAGAGAGAGGGGAAGAGGGGGGGAGGGAGGGGAAGGGCTACCCATTCAATATATCTTCCCCACAAGAAAATATTGAAATTTATAACTGTGTCCACGGAATAAGAAATTTGTAATTCATTTGATAACTTAACATAGCAATAAAAACAAACGAGTCACCAAACGAAAATCTAAAATTCAAATTAAGGCAAGAATTACAATATATTTTTCTATCCCAGTCAATGAATAATTTGTTCAATTGCTGCATTTATAAATGAACTAATACATCACAGATAGAAAAGAGTATAATTATATAAGTAGGCACCACAAACAGATAAGGGACAAAATGAAAACCTGCAAACTGAGAGGCTAACAATAGGAGCACGTACCTTTTTTCCCTCTAAGTTTTAGTTGAAATCTTCTCGTTAATTGAGAATAAAAATATAGAGCCACCATTATAATGAAATTCTTCACTTCACCTAATTGGCAATCAATGTGGAAACTTCATTAGTAAGAATATGAATAGAAAATGGAGACCCAATATAATGAGCTAAGATATCAAAAGTACCTACTCAAATTGCAACGTTGTCATTCAGTAACACACAATAACATGAAGTCATCATTGCTAAAGTAGTCCATGGTAATTAACTAGAGTGAGATGCAACATGGCAAGGAGTGATTTATTGACAGTGCTTTATTGAATATTTTCTTTTTTCATTTCCATTACAGTCCTGAGTATTGCTTGCTTATTGTTTTCATCACAGTTCACTCTGCTCTTACCATTAGCTGCATGATCAAGATCATGGCACCCATATTTATACCTCAATAGAAGCATTTAAGATAACAAAGCTAGATAAGTTATTGTTAAAAGTCCATAATTCTTCCAAGTATGTTAACTTAAATAATTTCAGTGATATAAGCATGGGGTGGTGATGATGATAATCAATCTAATGCTACAAAAAGAATAAACAACAACTGAAGCACCCAAAATAAAAAACTTAGAACAGCAGGTTTTAATGGAAAAAAAGAAAAAAAAAAAAGATGTTTCAAGGTGTTCTCTGACACTGTACCCCAATCCCCTAACCCCAAAGCAGATATTCCTCATTGGGGGACACTTAAAGAAAGCAACGGCTCTTTGGCTAACATTCAAATCGTTACTATGAATCTGTATTACACACACAATAGAAGATTTTGGACTTATCTTGAAAAAAATAAATAAATAAGTTAGTAGCTATGCAATCAGCATGATAGGATAGTTTTGATCTTCACAAAAATTTGCACGTGAAAAATACGTACATTGGCTTTTCTCTTTTTCATTTTCGCTCTCATTTTGCTTGCCCAAAAAAGAAGAATAACCCAAAAATTCTTAGAAAGAAATTACTCAGTAACAGAGAAACAATTCAAATGTTACTTTGTTGTGACCTCCATTCTTCAACACTTACCTTCCTTCGTCTATACACGCTTTCTCAAAAAATTAAACACATCATTACAAGCCCCAAACAACACAAAACACACACACTCAAATTCCTATACAAAGGAGGAAAAGGGGGAAAAAGGAGCAGATAAAACAGAGTCGACTAAAGAAACCTCAACAGCTATCAATACAAGTAATCAAATTTACCTCACTACCCAAATCGCTGGAGTCTCAAGCCTAACCTCAAACTCATCCTAATTTCATAGAATAAACACATCCGAATTAGTAACTAACACTCATCCGTCAATTCCAATGTCTTATAAGAAGACATAATTTCAATGTGACAGTTGGTGCTTGTGCAATATATAGATATCCAAATACTTCAACATGCATATATACATCATAGGTGCAGCCTTGCAAACAGATGAGCATATCTACAGAAAAACCATCATCAAGAATGTTAGGATCTCACATGATTGGTTTAAAATCTCATTTCAACCCGAAGAGCAGAGCAAGGATACATCAGAAAGTTTAATTCATGGGAAGTACCATCATCTGCCATTGAATGTCGATGATTAGAGAAGAATAAAGAGATGAAACAGGAAGGAAAAACCAAAAGCCATCATTCCAAAATCATAAGCAAAACAGGAAAAGAAAACTGAGAAAATTTGAAAACCAACAACCGACGAAAGCAACAACCGAGAGAAACAAAAACAAGGAGAGAATACGAGAGAGAGAGAGAGAGCAGACCTCTCCCATTGACATTCACTGTGCTCTGCAATTTGGCAAAGATTAGTGTGTGTGTTGCAATTGAACACAGCGCCGTCGACCTGATGACAGAGAGAACGAGAGAAATCAATAGATCAAAATAACCACCTCATCAAAGACACCACGACCAGATCATTCAACACTGCTGATCAGAGATGAAACAATAGGCCTCAAACGAAAAGAATGTACTAAAAGCCATCGTTTCAACACCAAAAGCAGAACCCAAAAAAAATTAAAAGAATCAAAAGAGAGAACCTGATAGAGATAGAAAACATCCCAAGTAATACAACACAAGTGAACAAATGAAAGTCAGAGTTAAGAGAGAAACACAAAAATAAACAGATAGAACAATAGAAAATAACAAAAAAAAATATAGAGAGAACACCTCGATCTTCTGAAGACTGAACAACCACTGCTATCAAACTCTAAACCAGTTCGAAAAATTGAACAATAGAAGAACATTTGCTTTCAACACCTCTGTGATACTAAGAGATCCGGAAAACAAAATTTCTCAAGACCAAATAGCCATGACTATCCAAAGAAAACACTGTGAGAGGCAAGAGCAAAGGACAGAGAGAGATGAAGGGAAGAAATGCTTGAGATTGAGAGTTCTCTGAACAGTAGAAGAGAGAACTGAAGAGAGAGAGAGAGAGAGAGAGAGAGAGAGAGAGAAACGTCTCTGATGTATGGAGCCCCGTGAGATAAGGGTTACTCAAGATAAACTCCTCTCCGCCACGCACAATTAGCAAGGAGCAGCGGTAGGTGAGATCTGATTGGTTCCCTCCAGAAAAACGCGCCACCAAGGCTTGGGAATAAAGAATTAAAACAAGGGCAAATAAGTCATCACACTATGCACATCCAGTCAACAGGACGCCAGCAAGGCAACGCCATTAAACGAAAAGTCAGGGATGAAAAGGTCTGAAAGTGGCAAAAAAGATGCATCCGAAAAGTTACTGTTGCAAGCCTCTATATATATAGTAAGAAAAGCCAAGCGCAGTTATTTTTATCCTATATTACGCACGATATAATAATTTAATGCATAACACAAAAATACAAAATTGATAGTCCCAAAAATATGAAAACATTTTTGTTTTTAAGGCAAAAACAAATTGGTAGAAGGGGGCAACAACATGGCAACCATGCTTAGGGGTAACCATAACTACCCGGGAGACCTCCTTAGGAGAAATTTGTAAGCCTTTGTAACATGTGAAATTTATAATTGATTAAAATTTGCATGTCTACAATTAATAGTAAATTTACTTAGTGAAAACAAGAAGACAGATTCTTCTTCTCAAACTCCTGCTTTCATTGTGTTTTTTTCCTGAAAACAAAAAACCCGCACACACACAAGGAGAGAGAAATAATGTACACTGTGCCAATTCACGACGTTTGTGTTTCATTCTTCAATATTTTTTTCTCCAAGCTGTGAAGACACCATTCTCCAGCAATTTATTTCTAGACGAGGTCAAGGGTAGCAGTCAGTGTTCTGTAGCAAAATACCACAACATGGAAAGAAAGAGAACTCACATTGGATAAAAGATCAATGAATCATGTCACCAATAATCCCCACAAGAACAAATGCCATCCTTGAAGTGATGGAAGCGGTTAGAATCCCTCACAATAATCTCCCTCTCTGTAATCTTCGAAATGAACTTAGTCATATTGTGGCAATCCCCACAAACGCGTAAGTTCTTGAAGATCCGAATAGAACTCTTAGGAGGAGTGTTGATAATTCCATATGCAATAGCTAATCTCTCGCTATGACTCATAAGTATATACTCCTTTTCATCCTCCTCAACATCCTGTAACACGAAGCTATAGTCCGGAATATAACCAACGCTCTTTATTTTAGCAGTTAATGTCTCCAACTCCTTGTAGATCTCCTCACATTGTGGATGTGATTGGTTGCCAGTATAAAAGACTTCAATCCTGTTGTTCAATTCAGTTGAGCTCCACCCAGGAGTCTTCTTCAATCCCCTGTCTCGAGCCAATGATCTCACTTCATCAGCTCCCTCCCATTTTCCAATATTTGAATATATATTTGACAATAATACATAATAGCCAACATTTTCTGAATCAACTTCAAACAAGCGATCTGAAGCAAATTTACCCAACTCTATATTTCCATGGATTCTACAAGCTCCTAGAAGAGCACCCCAAATTGAAGCATCCGGCCGTAAAGGCATATTCTTAATAAAACTATAGGCCTTTTCTAAATGTCCAGCTCTACCAAACAGGTCTACCATGCAGCCATAATGTTTCAAACTAGGTTCAATTCCATACTCTTCCTGCATCCCATGAAAGCACCACTGACCCTGATCAACTAAACCCGAGTGGCTACAAGCTGACAATAGTGATATAAAAGTTACATGATCAGGCTTCACTCCCCCATCCTGCATAGCTCGAAATAGCTGCATAGAAGTCTCGCCATGCCCATGAATCCCATGACAAGATATTATGGCATTCCAAGGAACTGAACTCATCCTGGGCACTTCATAGAATAAGGACATTGCATCATCCAGTCTCCCACATTTTCCATACAAGTCAATGAGGCAGGTACCTAGAAAGACATCCAAGTGGAGCCTGGCTTTTAAAATCCGCCCATGAGCTTTCATCCCCAGCTTCAAGGCTCCTAGGTGAGAGTAAGCTGGTAAAATGCTTACCCAAGTCCCTTGGTTTGGTGTTATATCCTCACACCCTTCCATTATGCAGAATACTTCAATAGCCTCACTCGCAAGACCATTCTGACCATAGCCTGTGATCATAGTGTTCCATGAAACCACATCTTTAAAAGGAATTTCTTCAAAAACTCTACGTGCAGGATCAATAATCCCCAACTTTGCATACATGTCCACAACAGCATTTCCAATGATGACGTCTTCCATAATCCAACATCTCCTCAGGGTGAAACCATGAACAGACCTGCCACTTCGGCAATCCCTGGATTGAGCAACACTGGAAGCTAAGCTCACTAGTGTCAGCAAATCAGGCTGTATTCCATTTGACTGCATCTCACCAAAGAACTTAAGTGCAGTATCTGGATTACCATTCTGCTCATATGCAGCAATTATTGAGTTCCATGACACCAAATCTCTTACAACCATTTGATCGAAAAGCTTCTGTGCGTGCCCCAAGTTTTCAAATTTGGCATACATATTAATCAAGGCATTGGACACAAACACATCAAACTCCAACCCATGCTTTATGACATACAAATGGATTAGCATTCCATGCAAAATATCATCCATTTGTGCACATGCAGGAAGAATAGTTGAAACAGTGACACAATCCATCTTCATCCCCTCTAATCTCATCTCATCCAGAACACCCAATGCCTCTGCAGCATTCCCATTTTGACAAAACCCAGAAATCATAGCATTCCAGGAACCCCTATCTCTGAATGGCATATCACTAAAAATTTTATGGGCAACATCGAGAGAGCCTAAGCGGCAATACATATGCACCAAAGAAGCAGCCACAAAGACATCCCACTCGAAACCCAATTTAAAAACCCAGCAATGTATCTTCTTCCCATCAAATAAATTACCACAAGCTTTCAATGCAGGAGGAAAAGTATAGAAATCAGGCCTAACTGCAGAGTTCAGTAACATTTCATATAAACAGTTCACAGCTTCATGGAATTGACTATTTCGAACATAGGCGGATACCATTGAATTCCAGGTATAGGCATCCTTCTTTGGTATCTGATCAAAAGTGCGGCGAGATAAACTAATATCGCCAAGATGGGCATAAAGATTGACAACACTAGCGGCAGTGAAGATGCTTTGGGCTTTCCCCGACACAGTAAGAAGGGCGTGAAGGCGCTTAGCAAGGTGGGTTTTGGTGCATGAGTGGAATAGAAACTCGAAATCAATTTCTTCATTCTTTTTCTCTGTGCCATTGGATAAATTTTGCACACAATTTGCAGTGGTGGAATATAACTGGAGATCGATTCCACAAGAAACAAAATATTGAAGAAAATGCCTACCTTTGCAGGTTGGCAGCAATCTGGGTACACAAATAATGAACCCAATTAGCATTGAAATTCAATACATATAGAAAGCATAATCTGAAAGGAGTGTTCTAGTGTACAACTAACGATCAAACTGTGCAAAATAATGTTGGAAGCAGCAGTTTTCGGAATTGAATTGAAAACACAGATATAAGACCAATTTCTAGTTCTGAAACATGTAGAGTTTCTGCTAACAAAATCATATAACTGAAAATGAATAATGAATAGTACCTGAACATAGATACATGTAGTTTCACTGCTGTATCAGGCGATAAGTGTAGCTGATATGCTGCACCACTGAAGAAGACACAAGTGAAGCGAAAACTGGCACAGAAGGGTTAAGAGTCAGTGTTTTGAAACCCGGACCATTGAGCGAACAAGAAAAAGGACCAGGCTCGGTTACTGGTTCAACCATCGGGTCAACCGTTATCAGACCACATATTTACATAAAATTATTTATAATAAACAAAAATATGTACTAAAATTCAAAAAAAAATTACCGAAGAATCTTCAGAACACGGCGGAATAAATCAAGGATAGTAGCTTACTTATGAATTCAGTCTCACTTAGAATGTATGCCCATTCCTTCAAAGTTCAAAGTACTTTCTTTCTATTTGTTTATTCATGAATACAAAACTAAAAAAAGAAATACTTACAGAGAGCAATATTGCCAAAAAAAAAAAACTAAGAATTGCACTGTCTAAAAAAGGTCAAATTTGAAGTGAAGAATTGCATTTCTTACAAATTTAGAAATTAAAGAACATAAGAAATTAACTGAATACATGAAGAAGAATTTACAGAGAGCTATATTGCCGAAAAAAAAAAAAAGAAGTCAAGAAATTGCGGTGTCTAAAAAGCTAAAACTTGATGTGAAGAATTGCAGGCTAAAAATTCAAAAAATTAGAGAACAAGAAAATGAAGTGGAGAGAGAGAGAGAGAGAGTACAAAGTAGCTGATTGGGGGATTCCGGCGATGGGGGCTTTGGCTTTCCAGCTATGGGGTCTGAGCACAGGCCAGTTGGGATTGATTCAAGAAGCCGCAAACTAACTGTAAGCAACACTACAAGATGCTGCCAAAGATTCAGTTCAGCCTTGGAGACTTCAAGTACTGGTAAGTGGAGAGAGAGAGATGGCCGGAGGCGAGGCTGGAAGCTTTAAATTGTGTGAGAGAAGAGAATGTAGCCCTAATTTTTTTCCGCCCTTTATGAGTTACCACGAACCGCTCAAGGGTAGCCGGTTTGACGGTTGAACCGCGGTTCGTGACGGATCGCTCCTGTTTTCTAACCTACATGGGTTAAAGAGTTTGACCAAATAGTTATCTAGACCGGTAGACGGTTCTATCAGTTGAACCGATCAGTCCAGTCCAATTTTCAAAAACATTAGTCTTGAGAGCGGTTCTTTCGATTCGCATAGCTTATTGGATGGTTTTGTACAAACCGTACTCGAACTTGACCCTTTTTTATCCAAAAATAAATAAATAAATAAATAAAAATTACATTTGTAATTTTGAAATGAGTAAAAGTCAATTGGCCCCCCAAAAAATAGTTATAAGTACATAAAAAATTTTAAATCTGCATCTTGAAAAGTATGTGCATGTTTAATAGAAAAGGATAAATGGGTTATCAATTTACTATAACTTGAAAAAATCTCAAGATGATTGAAAAAAAATTCATAATATTTAAAATTGGAGGTGTTTGTGAAGCGATGACCAATGACTTCCTTTGGAACTTGTCTTTATAGACACTGTATAACTTATATTTCTGAAATTTTCTAATAAGTTGGTTATGCTATTTGTAAATGGGTTGCATCCCCTATAGGCGTTTTAATAATATCTTGATTACTTATCAACAAATAATATTTAAAAATAATATCAACGTATTGAACGCATAGGATTTTGGTCAACGATGTCGAAAATTATTACAAGAGCAAGCATTTTGTAGACTTGCTTATCAAAGAAGGAAGTAAGTTTGCCTCGCACGCTTAATCAGAAAACTGTGGCTGAAGTTTGGAGAGACTTGCTTATTAAAGAAGAAAATAACGACGCCAAAAATGGAAGTGGCAGTGGTGGATCACATTTGCAGCAAAGGGAACCTACTTTGGGAGAGATGCATTGGAAGAGTTTTTTGTGAAAGCAGGCATAATGAGAGAAGATGCTCAACCAATCGGGAGGCCAAATAATTGTGGATTTAACGGTGAAATGTCGCAACCAAATAAATAATAACAATACCGATCCTGACTTTTGGGTTTCATCAATCAGCTCGAAACAATGAAGTCTTGGCAAATCATATTACGGAGAATAAAAATTTCATGCCTAACCAGTCTTCTAGTTCATTGTTGAATGTAAGTGGAGTAAGGTCTTCTCATCAACAATTACAGCATCAGCAGCCACTTTTCCCCAAGCAAGCCAAAGTGGCTTTTGCCTCTTCTCTGCCTTTAGTAAACAATGCATCTAAAGAAAACTAGGTTAGTGTTGTTTACCTTTTCTTCTCCATTTGAAGCTGCTGCCACCAATATCTATGGCATTGACTAGCTGAGCACCAATTTCGCCCAATAATAGTAGCAAAGTGGCAGACTGACTGTGCTTAGCACAAATGTGTAAGATAGAATCTTCCTCGTCAACCCTTGCTCAAGCTACATTGGGATAGACTTTCAACAAGTGTTCTAGCACCTCAACCTTACCCTCCATTGCTGCAATATAGAGAGGGTTCCTACAATCTTGATCTTGAGATATGCACATCTTAAGCCTGACCCTTGTTACTTCTCTCATAATGTCAATATGACCTTTGACAGATGCCAAGTGAAGGGTTGACTGACATTTCTAATCTAAAAGTTGAGCAAGCTTTGGATTGCAATGCAAAAGTTCTTTCACAAAGTTCGTGTGCCTGCATGATACACATCTTAGTTCTATCACAATGTAAACTTTGTGAAAAAACTTCTGCATTGCAATCCAAAGCTTGCTCAACTTTTAGATTCGAAACGTCAGTCAGCCCTTCACTTGGCATCTATTGAAGGTCACATTGATATTGTGAGAGAACTAATAAGGGTCAGGCCTAAGATGTGCCTATCTTAAAGATCGAGATTGTGGAAACCCTCTACATATTGCAACAATGAACGGTAAGGTTGAGGTGTTTGAACACTTTTTAAAAGTCTGTCCCAATGCAGCCCAAGTAAGGGTGGACTGGGAAGAGTTCATTTTACACGTTTGTGTTAAACACAGTAAGCCCGCCACTTTGCTACTATAATACTATTATTGAGCAAAATTGGTGCTCAGCTAGTCAATGCCAAGATATTGGTGGCAACACAATATTACATGTAGCTGCTTCAAATGGAAAAGAAGAGGTAAACAATACTAACCTAGTTTTCTTAGATGCATTGTTTACAATAATCTCCATCTCGGTAATCTTCTATATAAATTTAGTCACATTATGGCAATCCCCACAAACCCGTAAGTTCTTGAAGATCTGAATAGAACTCTTTGGAGGAGTGCTGATAATTCCATATGCAATAGCTAATCTCTCGCTATGACTCATAACGATATCCTCTTTTTCATCCTCCTCAACATCCTGTAACACAAAGCTATAGTCCAGAATATAACCAACGCTCTTCATTTTAGCAGTTAAAGTCTCCAACTCCTTGTAGATCTCCTCACACTGTGGATGGGTTTCATTCCCATTATAAAATACTCCAATCCTGTTGTTCAGTTCAATTGAGCTCCTCCCAGGAGTCTTCTTCAATCCTCTGTCTCAAGCCAATGATCTCACTTCATCAGCTCCCTCCCATTTTCCAACATTTGAATATATATTCAACAATAATACATAGTAGCCAACATTTTCCGAATCAACTTCAAACAAGCAATCTGAAGCAAATTTACCCAACTCTATATTTCCATGGATTCTACAAGCTCCGAGAAGAGTAACCCAAACTGAAGGATCGGACCGTAAAGGCATATTCTTAATAAAACTATATGCCTTTTCTAAATGTCCAACTCTACCAAACAGGTCTACCATGCAGCCATAATGTTTCAAACTAGGTCCAATTCCATACTCTTCCTGCATCACATGAAAACACCACTGACCCTGATCAACTAAACCCGAATGGCTACAAGCTGACAATAGTGATATAAAAGTTACATGAGCAGGCTTCACCCTCTCATCCTACATAGCTGGAAATAGCTATATAAAGTTCACGCCATACCAATGAATCCCATGAAAGGATATTATGGCATTCCAAGTAACAGAACTCATCCTGGGCAGTTCATAGAATAAGGACATTGCATCATCCAGTCTCCCACATTTTCATACAAGTCAATGAGGCTGGTACCTACAAAGACATCCTATTGGAGCCTGGCTCTTACAATACGCCCATGAGTTTTCATCCCCAGCTTCAAGGCTCCTAGGTGAGAGTATGCTAGTAAAATGATTACCCAAGTCCCTTGGTTTGGTATTATAACCTCACACCCTTCCATCATGCAGAATTCTTCAATAGCCTCACTCGCAAGACCATTCTGACCATGGCATATGATCATAGTGTTCCCTGGAACCACATCTTTAAAAGGAATTTCTTCAAAAGCTCTACGTGCAGGATAGATAATACCCAACATTGCATACATATCCACAACCGCATTTCCAATGACAACGTCTTCCGTAATCCAACATCTCCTCAGGATGAAATCATGAACAGACTTTCCACTTCGGCAATCCCTAGATTGAGCAACACTGGAAGCTAAGCTCATTAGTGTCAACAAATCAGGTTGAATTCCATTCGACTGCATCTCGCAAAAGCACTCAAGTGAAGTATTTGGATTACCATTCTGCTCATATGCAGCAATTAGTGAGTTCCACGACACCAAATCTCTAACAAACATTTGATCGAAAAACTTCCGTGCATGCCACAAGTATTCAAATTTAGCATACATGTTAATCAAGGCATCGGACACAAACACCTCAAACTCCAACCCGTGCTTTATGACATACAAATGGATCAGCATTCCATGCAAAATATCATCCATTTGTGCACATGCAGGAAGAATAGTTGAAACAGTGACGCAATCCATCTTCATCCCCTCTAATCTTGTCTTATCCAAAACACCCAATGCCTCTGCAGCATTCCCATTTTGACAAAACCCAGAAATCATAGCATTCCAGGAACCCCTATCTCTGAATGGCATATCACTAAAAATTTTATGGGCAACATCGAGAGAGCCTAAGCGGCAATACATATGCACCAAAGAAGCAGCCACAAAGACATCCCATTCGAAACCCAATTTAAAAACCCGGCAATGTATCTTCTTCCCATCAAATAAATTACCACAAGCTTTCAACGCAGGAGAAAAAAGTATAGAAATCATGCCTAACTTTAGTGTTCAATAACATTTCATATAAACAATTCACAGCTTCATGGAATTGGCTATTGCGAACATAGGCGGAGACCATTGAATTTTAGGTATAGGCATCCTTCTTTGGTATCTGATCAAAAGTGACGCGAGGTAAAGTAGCATCGCCAAGATGGGCATAAAGATTGACAACTCCAGCGGCAATGAAGATGCTTTGGGCTTTCCCCGACAGAGTAAGAAGGGCATGAAGGCACTTAGCAAGGTGGGGTTTGGCAACCAGAACCCGTTCGGTAACGCTATGTTTTCTTTATCTGTTTGTGTGCATATATATATATATATATATATATTCATTCTCCAAATTTTGAGATTAGGTTATCAAAAATAAAAATAAAAAAACATGTTTGGTAGCTTTTGTTTTTAATTTTTTTGGCAACAACTTTAAAAAATGTTGAAAATAATAAAACCTCAAAATAGCACATGGTTACCCAATAAGTTTTAAAATTGTTTGACCGTACCAAAACATGTTACCTCTTTTCTATAAAAATAAAATAAAAAATTAATAATATTACCAAACGCCACCAAAGCCATCACAAACCTACCTTACACCCAAACATCTCCAAAATACTTTCGAGTAATCTAAGGCCATGAAGTTCGCCAATTTTATATTAAGCGGTAAAAAACTTTAAAATGTACTTTAATCTTTATAAAATCAATCTGTGACTAATTACTGATATAAAAAATACTGTCCTCAGGCCACAAGGATGGATGAACTTGAGATAGAGAGAATTGAGAGACGTTAGGGATTACAAAAAATTGAAGCAGTTGTAGGGAGGTGTAGTTATTTGAAAGTTATATATTTTCATGTTTACTCTTAAAATCAATGAAAACAGAAGTAATTTATACGGTATATAAGTGAATAAAATATTAACAAGACTTTAGAAAGTGGATTCCAAAATAGTATTCTCTTATATTTTAGTATAGATTTATAAGTCTTTGCAAGCGTTGATAACTTCCAACACGAAAAGATGACATGGTAATATTTTAATCAATCCAGTTGATGGAAAGGATTTAAAGATTTAAGACAAATTTGAAATTGCTATCATATTTCTCAAAATAATAGTATTATATTCTCATATTTTTCGTTGACAAACAGGTCGTTCAGTAATTATAATTGAATGGATTTAAAGGGCATCTTTTTTTTTTTTAACAATTATCACGCCAAGCTCGTGATAATCATGATCGAATGGCCCAAGTGGTGTGATCATTTTTGTGTCTTGACCTTCGGCCACCACAGTTTCATTTAAAAGTCATTCCAACATGGTAAAATAAAACTAAATAACCAATTCATAATGCATCGAATTAATTATACCATAAAAGTGTAATCATAAAATTTAATTTTACATTTTATTAGGGTTAAAATAGTTGTAAATAGCCTAATCTAGTTGATTTTCAGTTGTAATGATGTTTTACTTACTTTTGTAAGTTATAAAAGCTATTGAAGGCAAAAGGGAGCAAAAATGATCAAGGCAGGTTCAAAGCGAACAAACCACTGATGGAAATTCAATGCTGTCTTGAGATATTGGCTATAATTTTTTACTCCGATATCCGATTGAGCTGATTTTGCGTTATTAAAAAAAAAACTTCAAGATCTACAACTTTGTCTCCAATGTACATTGGTGAATTGGGTTTTAAAATAGTCAAAATTGAACTGCAAAGTTATTGACCATCAGAACGCCACGTTTGACCGTCTCGACAACCCAAGAAGGAGGAAATATATTTGGCTGATCGTCAAGACGATAATTTTGGTCGTCCTGATGGTCAAAAACTCAACTTTAGCAAGAAGTCACCGTCGGGATGGTATTCAACTATAAAAGGCATAGTAGGCCATTTTAGCTGATATGGAGAGTTAGATTTAGTATATTTTTAGAGAGAGAGTTTTAGATAGCTTAGATATTTTGTATTAGGAGTAATTTTAGAGAGAAAAACTCTATTTTTTTTTTACTTTTTTACACTTTGTTTTATTTTTCTTATAACTAAACACTAGAATTTCATATAAGTAATGTTATATCTAAACTTCGTCGTGCTTTCTATTATGGAATTAAATAGTTAAATCTTAATTTGGGTGTAATTGTGAAGATACAC